>OX453003.1:18071676-18696676 GCA_949699075.1 Asteroscopus sphinx | reverse complement strand
CCTGGTTGCTAAGACCATTAAGCCAAGTCATTTATTAGTTATGTGAGTAGTTTTATGGCCTGGTTGCTTAGACCCTCCAGCCAAGTCTTTAGTTTACTCACCCTAGTAAAGTGATGGAAACTTTACCAGGTTTTTGAGCGGATGATGAGTAAATACGAAAGTCACGTTTTTCAACTTTGTACCATTTACCCACACTTGTACACGTTAACGAGCACTAAACATTTAATAATCCACCGTTATTACACATTAACACTGAAGAAACACAAATTTAGGAAAATAATACAAAATCCACAACACGATCTTTCCGAATTTTCCCGCCAACCGGGGTGTCAATCTGTCATAGCGCAGTGTTGCCATTTTATTCCGCCGATTCCTAATAGTATGTATTACATACATTACTGGACAGTAAACTACATATTTTATGGCCCTCTCGCTGGGCTTGTTTTTAGTTACATAGTGCGTTATCCTACTATATAGATTCATGGTTCTGCCGTTTATTTTAATTCTATGGTTCTGCCTATGGCAGCCAGTTCGATTTTCGAATAAAATACAATGGCCGTATCTATGCTAAGAGTTTTCATATGAATTTTTATGTTCCAAATTCAAATTACATTATATCCCTTGCGATTTTCATATAACTTTGTATCCCTTGTGATCCCTTGGGATATAATGCCTTGCTTTACGTTGAGATTGCTTGATATGTAATTGGACATTGTCGAGCAGGTGGTATGAAATATTATTAATAACTACCTACCCAGTTTTTTCAGCATTCACTTTGATAGAAATTGTAATCCTAATAGTAAACATTCTAAGACTGTAACATTCGCTCACGAGCAGGATTTGAACCTGCTACTCTTGGTTCGGTACACCAGTGCTTTATCCGCTTAGCTAACTCGTGAACTCTATTCCTGGTATCGAATTTAAGTTCTACTTTGTATCCGTCTTTGGGTGACGTCAGCTGCATCTTATTATGAAATAGACCGTGTTCCTCAACCGACTCGACTAACTTTGCAGTTAATTCAAAGTCGTATACAACGTATTATTGAAATAACTGAAAACCTCTTAAGGGGTCATTGTACTCATCAGTATAAACAACTTTTACTTACTTTCGAGTCCAGCTCGTCCCGCCATCTTCGCCTGGGTCTGCCGCGATGCTGTTGCACGTTTTTCGGGACCCACTCAGTACAAATTTTAGCCCAAAAGTTGTCCGACATTCTGCAAACGTGTCCGGCCCAGTCCCACTTAGCTTAGCAGCTATTTGAGTGAGGTCAGCAATCTGTGTTGGAGCGCAGTATTGTGTTCCGAATTCGGTCTGTGAGTCTGACTCCCAGGATACTTCGCTGCATTAATGAATGCGTTAATGCGTTAAAATAATAAAACTTTAATTGTCTGTTTGTTTGTTCGAGAAAGACTACTTTGATTTGCATGAAATTTGACACACAGATAGATCATGTTCTGGATTAAAATAAAGAATACTTTTTAACGACATTCCACGGGAGCGAAGTCGTGGGCGTCGGCTAGCTTCTATAATCACAGTTTTATTAACAAATCTTTTATCAGCTTCTTAAACTTTTTCCTTCTGTTGTCATCGTCTATGTCGCAGCCAACTAGAATTTTCATCTTTTTTTTTTCGTCGCATGGTCACCCTAGTCTATAAACGGCCTAAGCATTAGCCAGCTAGTTCACTAAACGTTGTATTAGACGCATTGGCAGAATATAATTCAGGCAGCTGGTTGAACGGCGCCGTTTAGTGAAATGGCTAGAATGTTAATTGAAAGGCTGAATTAAGCTAGTTGTCTGCGACATCTACACAGACTTTTAAGAGAATGGTTCTAGCCGTGAAAAAATTTGCCGTCAGTAAATATAATGGCGGGGCTGATTGACCAAAATCTTTGCTTACTGACCAGGGTGTTCCGGACGTATAAATTACTGTCACAAATATCGTCACTTGTGAAGTCGGTAGTGGCTTTTTAAAGGAAAAAAAAAATTACCTATCTATCCACAGTTTGGTCAACGACCATGTAGACGCCTCATATGAGGCGACCGATGTCTGCAACAAATCTATGAAATTTCACTAATATAGGTCGCCACTATTCGCCACTTGAAATCTTCAAATCAGTTTCGACCACTTACACGAGCCGTCAAAACTGCTGTGTTAGTGATTAGCCAATAGCCGCCTTGGTAGGGCCAATCGGATTGCAGTACCCCGCCTCAGCTAGTATGGCTCAGGCTCAGGCTGTATGGTCGTTTGGTTTGGTAGAGATATAAATTTGACATAAGCTTCATATACAGGGTATCCCATCGCTATGCTTCATGAAGAAACATTTACTTTTTTTTACTTTAAATATTGGAAATATGAAATTTTACTTAAAGGAGACTTCATTTTATTTAAAAAAATAAGAAGTTCTGCATTCACATATTTCTTTTAAATTCTTTGTCCGAGCTGGGAATCGAACTAACACAACCGCGAAGAAGTACCATTCTGTATTTTATGGCTTCTGTTGATAGATCTTGATCATCATCATCAACATTTCAGCCGAAAGACGTCAACTGCTGGAGATAGGCCTCCCCCACGCATCGCCACAACGACCGGTCCTGCGCTTTCTGCATCCAGCGGGTTCCCGCGACCTTCACCAGATAGTTCTTGATAGGCTCAATAATAAGGATACAATCTTTTCAACAAAAATAGTGTCTATAATTAAAGGAAGTTGATGAAATATGACAAACAACAAATAAAATAAGATTTATTATGGTATTTGCTGCCGGTATCATAATTTTATTATTTTATTAAAATGTACCTAAGCAGTGTTAGATTTCGTGGTGTTTCTTCAATCTAGGACACAATGTTTGTTGGAGTGACCTTATTATCTACAGACTTTATCGATTGGTGGCATAAAAATAAAAGATGATATTTTTGTTTTTCGATTCACGGCTCAGGAACAATTTTGAAAAATCCTTGAATACAGTATTACTTGGTTTTTAAAATAAAATGAAGTCTTCGTGAAGTAGAATTTTCTATTGTCAATATTTAAAGTATTTTCCCTCTATGTAGTAGCGATGGGACACCCTATACAACATGTAACAAAAACCCTGTTGTTTCTGTGAGCTACGTTATCAGAATCGTTATTCATACGTAAAGACACAACTCAAACTTTGGAAAAACTCTTCATTAAAAATAATAAAAGTAAATATTAAATAATTATTAAAAGTGATTATAACACTTTCGATTTACAATTAATAATGATTTAACATTAAATTAAATTATTGATATAATCATTGAGTGTGTGAGTTTTGAGTGATATATTCAACTATTCACAATTAATAATTATCTGTGGCCTAGTGGTTCGAGTGTCGGACTGCTGATCACAAGGTCGTGGGTTCGATTCCCACAGGACACAAATATTTGTGAGATGAACATAAGTGGTTGTGTTGGTCTGGTTGTTTCTTATGTATTATAAGTATGTATTTACAAAAAAAAGGATATAAGTATTATATCCATTGTCTAGTACCCATAGCACAAGCTCTCCTTAGTTTGGGACTAGATGGTGATGTATAAAATGTCCCAAAAATATTTATTTGTTTATTTTATTTATTTTTTATTTAATATTTAATTTTATTATTTTTATTAAAGAGTTTTTCCAAATGAGTTGTGTCCTTACGCATGAATATTGATTCTGATAACGTAGCTCACAGGCACAATATGGTTTTTGCAGAGACATGACATTTACCGCCGGTGCCATGTCTCTGGGTTTTTGTTACATATTGTATACAACTTATATGTCAAAAAAATTGACGACCTCTGTGATCTAGTGGTTTGAGTGTAGGACTGCAGATCACGAGGTCGTGGGTTCGATTCCCACAGGTCATAAATATTTATATAATGAACATAAGTGTTTGTTTGTCTAGGTGTTTCTTATGTATTATAAGTGTATAATTACAACAACAAAATTGCATATAAGTATTATATAATTATATCGTCTAGTACCCATAGTACACGCTCTGCTTAGTTTGGGACTAGATGGTGCTGTGTAAAATGCCCAAAAAAAAAACTGTCTCTAGTAGTGCAAATCGTGGATAGATTGGTTAATAATAGTCTTTAAATTAATAATTAATTATCAGTTCTTTTATCAAGGTTTGGCTGTTGTGTTGATCCTTTTATAATTTTAGATCATGAGTGTTTCGATAAAATATATTAGTCCTCAGTTTTTTACAAACAGTGACACACAAAAGCTTCAAGAGGTGTCCAAGTCCACCTCTGTGTTTTGGACACAAATTTACGTGTAGTGGTGGCCATCAGAGCTATTCTGTAAGATCTCACTAGCAAACTCACTTCTGAGTCCGCTATGAAAGTAGTAAAAAAAATACGAAAAAAAAAAACAGTGCGGATTTAAGTGAGTTTGCTACTGAGATCTTACAAAATAGCACTGTAGCTCAACATTTACAAGCTGTAATACTTACACATAGTTGACTCTTAGTTTGTGTGAAGAAGTCTGTGGTCGATTTCGGCGAGGGAAAGAAAACAAGAGGTCATATTATATATATAAAAAACATTTTATTAGCAAACTAACATAGGAAAGTAAAAATATAAGAAATTCATTATAAAACTGTGTTGTAAAAAATTATGGTAGCTCTACATTTATTATATTACACGTACCTTACGGTGTGATACTGATTTAACGTGACCAGATCTAATCTGACATTATGTCTGACACTAGGCTTACATACAATGCTTCTGCGTCGTTTCAAAAATCTTACTATGGTACAGATCAAAGTGCGTTATGTGGCAAGGTTAATTTAAATATTACATTTAGATTTAGGAATTTCAGTAAATGACTGTCATTCGATAACTAATCCACGTTTTCTCTGTAGAACTAAACGTCAAGCAATTTCAGTACTGGGTTTTTACTTCCAGGAAGTTCATTGTTAATATATGAAACACGAAAACATGACTAGGTTCATATTTTCAGTTTTAAAGATCGAAGGAAAAACCCCAATACATTGTCAATTAATATGCAAAATGTTGTGTTGTCAATATTCGTAGTCGATATTCAGTGTCATACCTTTATAGTCTTGTTATGTCTAAATATATTCGCGGTTCAAAAACAGGTTCTGCGAAACGTGGCTTGTTCGTAGAAGACCAGCACACGTAGCATGACCACTGTAGACGAGAGATTTGTCTACGGAAGAATAGACACACGACATTGTATAGTACTTTAACCGTCATTTTGTCTATTCTTTCGTCGACAAAACCCTTGTCTACAGTGGTCACGCTACGCCTGTTGTAGGCCAATTCACGTAACCAAAGAAATGCAGTTGCAGTTATGTTTTGGTCAAAACAACGCTTCGTATTCTCTTAGCTTCGGCAGTCGCTGTCAGATCGAACTGCAGCGTCATTGCAACTTGACCGGCATGTCATGAAATTACATGAATTAGGGCCCTGATTGGTCCCATTTTTATCAAAATCCAGTTCTGATAATGGGATCCATGTGGAATTGAGGGAACTCCTCAAATATCATAGGCATACATATTAGATATGTGCTGCCAATACGGCAGTTGGCAGTGAGTGGCGACGCAGAAGCATTGCACGGGTTACATAGGCTTCGGAAGACCACAGTGATTGAATCAGTGGAGAGAGCGCAATGACAAACATCACACTCACACTGTCTAATAGATATACAGATAAGCAAAAAATCACAGCTCCGGTTAATCAAAATACAATTATGTTTTTGTTTTCATATTTTCTTCACCTTAAAATATAATTCTAAAAATAAATAATGAAGTATTGTACAGGACGGCTCAGTATAAGGGTGACGTAGATAAACCTTCTCAATGTTTATAATCTTCATGAAACGGAACAAAAATATTTTACTTATACCTAATAAGAAGAATTTATAATTCAGTATTTAGGTAGAGTAAATAAAAATTAACATGTCAAACAGAAATAATTAAGTAATGAAAATATTAATTTAAATAAGATAATAGCCACAATGAAGCCCTCATGAATCGAAGGACGAATTTAAATAAATTATCAGTATTTACAAAGCATTATACATTACAAAACATCGCGGATAGCGAGTCATCCACGTCTCCCTTACAAAAATTCCGATACTACATAAAATTAAATTATTCATGCATTAATTACTCATAGAACCTTATAAACAAGACATAATTAATATCAATAAAATCTAATAATCAACTCAGGAACAAATGCAATAAAAATCAATCAATATAATCCTTTTCAATAATAAACCTTTTCAAAATAATGTACTCAAAAACCAACATAATTTAATATATTACACGAATATATTAACAACCATTTATGCACTCACATAATTTACGAAGGTAGCCATAGTATCTTAAAGTTATCTGGTAAATCTCTCAATGTTTCTTATTTAGGTACTTATTAAAACTATAAATTCGCTAGTAATTCAAATACCATCTAATGAGATACAAGTGGTAGAGTATAAAATTTACTTCCAAAGTCAACTTTTATATAAAAATCATTCATGATACATATTTACAAGATAATGAGTATTGTTAAAGAGTTTCCTCTGGCTTTATAACTATACATATTTACGACAATCTCAATGGAAAGCTTCATAGTACATGTCACATGCACGTACTAACTGGAGATAGTGTAGGTACAAAATTCAGTCTGAAAATAATTTTAGAAGATACACTCGAGAGCAATGAATCAGGGTTACTAACAAAAACCTTATTTAAAAAAAAAGTTGATAATAAACAGGTCAATAAAAACAAAAACGCTTTTTATTTGAATAAGCTATCATTCTTAGTTTCCGAAATATTAAGGGTTTTGTTGCGGCCCGGATTCATTGCTCCCGAGTGTATTATGCCGCGTGTATACTAATACAATAAAATTGTGAAAAATGTAAAATGTATTTTTTTCTGTAAATAATTATATTACTATTTAGTAGTCATTAATCAGTAAAAGCTTTCTGTAGAACGTGGTACTATCATTTTTTATCATTATTATCAACTACAAAGCGTTCATACAAAATTATTGTTAACATAAACCGAAATACTTAAAGGGTTGAGACTCAGAACTATAATAACCTAAAAGTACGTTACTTTCAAGCAAACACGCTCTTATATTGTAGTGTCACAGTCACACGGGAGCGTCGGGAGGCAGTGTTCGTTTACAAATAGCTAAATACTGAACATTGTTCATCAGTGTCGCTACTGGCAAGATGCATTTTATATTGGCAACTTAGTAGTTATAAGTAGGTAGAAACGCTCAGATACCAGAAGTTTCTAAACAGTTTATGAGAGATGTCGTTTTATTATATTTAGACAAACGCAACTGGCGGATACTAAGAAATATGAAATGAAATGATTTTAGAGGCGCAAACTGTAATTTAAGATACAAATAAATTAATTTGTGATATCTATCTATAAATCTTTAACGAACTACAATCCAATTAATTTGTTGATTTACAAATATTGTTTTATTAATGTTTTCCTATATAATAATATGGTTTTAGAAATCGACAGTTCATTTTGGTAAATCTATTTAATTTTCTTGTTTCCGAGTAGGTAAGTGTAAATGCTGCCGCTGCCATAACAGAGCAAGGAGAGTTGTATCTAAATCAACAAATCGGTATACACGTAGGTAGGTCGGAAGGCTCTGAGTGGAAGTATGACTCCAGACAAAAGACATGTTTTTCAGGGAAAAAAAATGGCAGGAAATTATCATGGCGTAGAGTTGCCCGAAACACAACACGTGAAACATAATAATTATATTACATCTGCTTTTTTGTTCACAAAATATTGATACGGTGGACATGTTTTCAAAAGACAACGTCTAATGGAATAGTTTTAATAGAAAAAAAATACTAGGTCGTGCCGCTATGACATTGTGTGTGATACCGCGCGCCTGACGTGCGGAGGCCGAAATATTACAACTTGACCTTAATTCACGTGGTTTAATTTCAATCACGGTACATAATTGAACTATTGTAACAGACACTGCATGATATAGCCTATTACCGTATGTATTGTACTGATACAAAGATCACGGCATTGTCTAAGCATACTGCGAATGCAAAAGGCAGTTAAATGTAGAGGCAGTTTTTATAATATAGATTTTTTAAGTTATACTCTAATGAATAAAAAACGAACCGCACATGGAGAAAAAGTACGTTAAATATTGAAGATAGCAAATTTCACTCAAAGGACACATTATTTTGTTTGAAAAAATAAGAATAACTGCATTCACAGATTTCTGAAAACTTACCTGAACCGGGAATCGAAATAAAACCAATACAAAAAGTACCATCCTGTATTTTATGGCTTATGTTGAAAGGGCAATTAATAAGGATCAAATCTTTCAAATAAATATAGTGTCTTAAATTAAAGGAACTATATGAACAAAGAACAAATAAAATAAGTGTTTTTGAGTAAAATGTTTGCTTCCATCTTGGTATAATTTTATTAAAATGTAACTAAACTGTGTTAGATTTAATGGTCTTACTTCAATGTAGGACACAGTGTTAGTTGGAGTGATTTGATCGTTATTGTCGACTCTATCGATTAGTCGCTTTAAAAATACAGGTTGATATTTTTTGTATTATTGAAGGTTCGATTCCCGGCTGATAAAAGCGACTTTTCAAAAATCTTTAAATGTAGTAATACTTATTTTAAAATTTTAAGGAATCTTTTCTTTGAGTGATATTTGCTATCTTCAATATATAATGTACTTTTCCTCCATTTCCCGTTCATTTTTTCACCCTTCCAACTAGGCATAGGGGTTTAGTTGGAAGCCAATTTTATATTATCCTAATGGTTGTTGCAATTGTACAAATGTGCAAAAGAATGACATGACCATTAAATTCATTAAAAAAAAAAATACCACTATATTTTACTTATTGGATTCTATATATCTTATTTTACTGACTGCCGTAACAAATAATACAGATGTGTTAGAAATTTTGATTACCTATATCATTATCATCTTATAGAACTAACCAATTTACGCTAATTTACGTTATGATACCTACTCAATGTCCAACGTTAGTAGACGATGGTCATAATTGAACACATTGGCTCCCTATTCTAAGAATTCACTTTGCAAATTACAGTACATAATGACGTGAATTAAATATTTTTTGAACACATGTGGCAAATGAAAGCGTTTTCATGAATATTTTTGGTTATGTGTAATACGACTGTTGTGAAAGAAGCGCAATCTCGCAAAATATATTAAAAAGAAAATCTAATATAAAGGAGCAATAAACGGAGATCATACAGCCAGTCTACAGACCATAGATATCTAAATAAAAAGGTAATATAAATGTTATCTACTGTCTTTTATTACGGGAATGCATGTCACTGGTTTTACGCCACCAACACATAAATACGCAATCATGCCCACCATGTTTCTAACATTCAATGCAAAATAAATTAGGCCTGAAAAAAATCCTCTACTAGATATGCTGTAAAATACAATTTTAGTGACTCTGCGTCCAAAACAGCACTGATGATCAAGCAAACGGTTCGCGCACTGGTGTCCTAAAATACACCTGTACGCGGTGACAACTTCACGCGCCTTTGCCACTTCTATTACCAATATTTAAATTTCTATGCTACAGACTGTCTATAATACATAGAAAGATAGGTAAGTACGTATCTGAAAATGACAGTGAAACAGATTTTAATGATGTCTATATATTAGGTAATTACTTTCACTAAGTGGAAGGCAAGCATTTACACTGTACAGTACTTTCATGCACTTTCATCTTCAAGATTACCGTTTCATGGCTAATAACTGGCAGGTAATAATGGGAAGACATAAAATGACTACTTACATAGGTGTCCGACGGTAAACAATGTCTAAGAAACTATCTAGGTACGTATATAAATAATGAGAGGGCGAGGCCCTGTGTTATAAACACACGGACGGAACAAAGAAAGGCCAATTTGTTAGACGAGAAAGGGAGCACAATTTTAAAGACCGCGATTGAAACACCACTTGTATTTATAATTTATAGCAATCTGGGGGCAATCTGGCCTTTCCCAGTATGAGGCGAAAGATGTAATATTGGGAATGAGAAACCGTTCACTGCGTCGCGTGGTCCGATATGGACACTCGAATAATGGTCCCACCCGTCCCGAACAAACTATTAAGTTCCAATTTCCAAGGAGTACATTATAATAATAGTCGCGGTATTCAACTTTTGTACAAAGAGTTATCTTAAACATCACAGAGTTACTCTAAGTAAATAGAAATGTCGAAAAATGATAGTGCAGCCATACTCGAAAAAATAAAAATCACTGTTCAAACCGAGAGGAGCAATGTATAGAGATGCGATAGTTGAGCGGTGAAAGATGCTGGGTTCTGAATACTCGTTCTTTTAGTCTTTTTTTTTCATTTTTAGAAAGTTCAGTCGGTCGCACAGCGGGAGAAATTACTACGGCACCGCGGCGGCCAGTAACACCAGCGTTGCTCATCATTGTTCACTATTTATCTGATGTAATTTTGAGACACATTGTCGATAAACCGCCAATAAAACAAAAGTTACTTCCACGTACCACGTAGAACCATGTCGTGTTGTCGTTTATAATAATAAGGAACTAACTTCAGATATCTACCTACTTATACCAAAATGCATAAAACGTTATTTACAAATATATGACTTCTAATGTAAATTAGTATTTATGACTAATAAATATGGAATGTAAGTCGATTTTATATAATCTTGTAAAACACTTAAAGTATCTGTTCTTAGCTAAAGCTAAAATGTAGGTATACGGTAACGGGCGGAATTACATACAAATTAACAAATAAGTTTAACGGCCAAGAACCTTCACATATATCTCTTTCGTAACTGTCTTATTTCTCTATAAATTATTACTTTATTAGCACCTTACCAAATTCATCTGTGATATTTTCAGCCTTTAAGTATCGATTATAAGAAAATACATTTGTAATCATATCACCATGATAAAGTTCAATTGACTATCAATGGGGCGTGGGCGGTGTGCGGGGCGCGCGGGGGGCGTTACCTCTGCTTGCTGGGCTTGACGGCGCCGTTGGCGGCGGCGGTCTTCTGCGCTATGTGCGTCTGGTAGTGCTTGGCGAGATGCGCCTTCTGCCGGAAACTCTTGCCACACAACGAACACGTGAACGGCTTCTCGCCTGTATGCGTCCGCACATGCACGTTCACTGAATACTTGTCCTTGAATCCTTTCGAACAAATGGAGCAGTAGTGGAGAGATCTCTCTTTCCTTACTCCGTTCGACGTGGAAGTAGCCGCCTGAATGGCCGTGCCTGACTGCACTTGTGTCGTCGGCGCCGGATTCTTGTTCTGCGGTTTCTTATATCTTCTGCTGCTCGGCTTAGTGCTCGTTACGGTCGGCGAGGCGGTCACTATTTGTAAGTGCTGATTTAGCTGCACCTCTCCGGCGGGGATCATAGTTACTAGCTCACCGTTAACGTGGTGTATGTTATAAACACTTCGCGTCGGATCAATTGGTTCTACCGTACAAAACGGTTGCATCGATTCTCCGAGTTCTGTCGCTATCCTCTTTAACTTTTCATAGTCTTCGGGATAGTTGGTGTCGAGTCGTGACAGCAAAATGTCATCTACGCTCTGCGTTGATGAAGGGTTTTCGCCGTTTGAAACAACTGTGTTGTTTGGATCTTCTAATAGTATCGAAATATTTAAACGATTTGGTGGCGTAATTGCCATAAATACTTCCTCTTTGCTGTCTTGGTACATTGATGGTACATCAGGTTTGTTATTATTAGTCGTGATGACTCTTTTTAGATCACTACTAACATCGACTTTCGCAGGATTCTTTTGTATAGTGCTATATCTAATAAAGGCTTTTCCCTGTAATGCGCTTCTGAGCAAAGATTCATTCGATTCCGTATTTTGGTCCGTTATTTTCCAATCATTATTATTGTTATTGAATTCTACTTGACTTTCTAATAAGGCTGTTGTACCGAGTATAGATGGACTATGAGAGTCATCTTTTTTGTCGCTTGCCTGAAATTCACCTTCTTCATAACTGTAAGGTTCTACTTTCACTAAATCACTAGTACTCAAATCGGCATGTTGACTTTCTGAGTCACCGTCTTCATAAGTGAAGCCTTCTACTTTTGGTAAATCTTGGTTGAAGTCATTGGGGAATCCGTTCATATTTAAAATGGATTCGAGATCTAATGAATTGTGAGGCTCTATATCAGTTGGACTAGACATAGACACGTCTTCTTCTTTAGCCCAGTATCGATTCGAACTGGATTCCGTCATGTCATGATTAAGAACGGTCAGTGTGTATATTTGTCCGTCCGTGTTGTTAATTAATTTATTTGAAATAGCCGTGTCTGTGCAGGGATGCGTGCCATTAATATCGCTTTCCTGGTTCCAGTAAAACTTGTTGAGATCCTCTAACATGGTAGTATCTAAGCGATCACGTTCGCGGTCCACGTTCCAAATAGAGTCGAAACTCTGTAATGTAGCAGAAGTGGTGGCTGTGGCCATGCCACTATTGGCGCCGATCGGAGCGCCACTCACGCTCAGTAAACTATTATTGTTCTGTTCTTTGGGTTCCTCCGAGAGCAGTGGGTTTGACCTCGAATCGGGTGATTCCATGAACACATTTACAGAACGCATCTGTTGTTTGTACTGGGCATCAGTAACCTCGTTGGACGTCACGAAATCAAAGAAATCCGACTTTGACAGTTCTGGGGCAGTGGCCGTCATGACTACCGTTTCATTTACAACCGAGGACGACAGCTTGGCTCGTTCTCCAGTCGGTTTTGCTACATCAAGCTCACAATATTTGTGTTCAGTTTCTCTTTGTACTACAATAAATATATCTAAATTTAAATACGTGAATAACCCGGTATGACTTGTACTTTATTGGCAGCCGCTAGAGCGTCGGTAACTGAGAGTGCGGGAGTGCGGGGCGCGGGCTGGGGTGCTACTCGGACGTGCCCAACGTGCTCGAGTCAATCGGCGGACCAATCGAGTGTGCGAACTTGATCCGTACGTTACTTTTTCCCATTATTCACCCCAACCCTATTCCTTGCTGGTCGAGAATTCAGTTAGCCAGGCTTTTGACAACGTAAATGTACTCGACCATTTTATCCATGATGTGATGTGATGTGATGAAGGAGCTCGAAGTCAATAGGCGAAGTCAATCTGGAAAAAGAGAAAATAAACGGTTATTGACATCACTTAAAAATAGTACCTAATACTAATGAAGATGGTATTTTGTAGTAACGAAACTATACTGTGTCGGCATCGCATAGCATAAGGCGGAATATATCCGTATCTGAATGTTTAATTAATAAGCTAGCTCTGAGTCTTTAGATCCTGTACAAAACCAGGGCGAGCAAGTCACGCGTCGTGCCTATCAGGCATCACGTAGTGCCTGCGCGCTGGGCCCGCGCCGCCCGCGCATTGCTTTCCGAGCCGGCTTTTAGCGCGAATACCAAAAAATAAAACTAAACGTTAAATTTTATTAAAATGAAAGCAGAAACGAGATCATCACACGGTATGTAATTCTAGTGGTTGTCTAAGTATTTTTACTTTCTACATTATCATACTCATTTCTGCATCCTTCGTTTTGTTTGTACGTATTTTTAAGTGTTTAAAAATGTAGAATTATGTTTCATATTTAACGCTGGAGGTTTCCATACGTGTTCGATATTACATGTCGTAAAATGAGAAAGGTCTGTCAAACGACACGATGAATTGGAGCAAGCGCGAGGGACCGAAACACTTGATATTGAGTTTCATCTGACAGCTGATACAATGGTAACACGTTGATATTGACGAAATATTATTTACTTGCTGTATACTTTACAGACACCAATAATATCCTAGTTTGATGTGTCATTTGCATTGGTTTTACACTAGTGGTTCGCCCCAAACGGAGACCTCGCGACAAGCAAGATACACTACAAGAAACACTCATGGAAGGATTTATAACCGACTTTGAACTCTCAACTCGAAAACAAAGGACAGTCAAGTTAGCTTAAACTTTATTTAGTTTATATTGCTTTAGATGTAACAAAACTATCTATATCGCGATTCAGGAATAATGACGTCGTCTAGTTAGAAATGAAGAACAAAATTGTCCTCAAATGAAAATATTATTCAGAAGACTGAAATTAGTGTTGTACGTGTACGTATCTTTTCCAAACATAAATCTCATTTTTGTTAAATAATTGACCCTTAAATGCACAACAACAACAACAACTTGGACCAAGTTAGTCAGTTTGAAAATTGTTGTGCATTTAATTGGTAAAGCAAGTTACTTGATTATTACTGAAATCATCCATAAGTAACAACTTATGACGTAGAGCCGTTTTTCTGGTCAAAATAGGTCTCAAAACAGAGACTATGCATACTCACCAAATTGTTAATCCGCTTAGAATATTAACAAAAAATGTTTTATATGTTGTTTTATAAAAGTTCTCATCAACTATACCTCCACGTGCATTAGTAGAACAACAAAAAAAACCTGCCTTCCCTTTGCATGTAAGGACGCGGTATTGTTTTCGGCTTTGACCTAAAATTTTACGTATTATATGAACTTTTCAAGTAATTCACTTATTTGGTTTAGAAGTTATAAGGTTGGGACAGACATACAAACCGACAAAGTGCTGAGCGGCCGAGTTAACTAAGGGTCCTCGCTTCGCTCGGTCAATAAAGCCGTTAACTTATCCGTCATAAAATAAAAGTTTTAGGTAAATTAAATCTTTGGTTACTTTTACGTTCAAAGGCTGTGTGACAAGGTACATTTTACAAAATACTGTTTAATTATAATAAGTAGATATACACCTTAGTAGTTACGTCGATGTAGAGCCAAATAATTCCAGTACACCAATGTTATTTAAAAACAAATAAAACAACATTAATTCTTTGGATGTGCTTTATAACTGTTGTTAAGCTTAGAACGGAGTGTAATACTTGTGAGCAATAAAACATTCTGGAACGAATCTTTAATTAAGAACAATGACGTTATTTTTTGTTTTAACGTTTTTAGTTTTTCGGGTTTGAGTATTATGCTACAATATCTATGGAATTATAAATTATTAAGCATGCAACTATGCACGCTTTCATCATCATCATCATTTCATGCACGCTTTATTTGTGGCTTTATTTATACAGAATTGTATTTAGTATTAAATTTGTCATTGCTTTTCTATGTTTATAATTTCTGATGGTTTACTGTTAATCGGGTACAGTGTTGAACAATGAAGTGAGCACTCAGATGATCATAAATTAATCTATTTACTGTCTTGCAAGCGGCTCGTAAAATTCTAAATTCAATCAGTACTTTGCGTCATTGCCTCACAAACATATTATAACTGTACTAAATTGTAGCCTGTCATTACTATAAACGAAACACTAAGTTAACATGCGAAATTGTTTTGCAACTAACACTGTTAAAAATAGTGCTTTTGACATTACTTAAACCATATTACACAATCATGGAACGGTCGGTGCGGTGGATTAACTTTAAATTGCTTATAGGAAACACTGTTGATGGCTCTTGAGACATAAGTAGGTATCTATAGGTAAAAATATTGGTTTAAATTGGCCGGTATGTGTACATTTAAGTTTCGTCGTGGGTAATCCCAGGCCGTGCAGTCGCGTCGCACCGGTAGGTAGAGGTGCAGGCAACCATTATAGTTGGCTGCGCTAAGGTCGCAGTGGTTTTTCTGAGAATCTGGTCTCGTAATAGCTTCGTATGCTATTAACTTAACCGATAAGCGTCGATTATTGCAATTGGTTTGGGTTTGTATTCGCAATACGGCAACAAAATAGTTATAGCGAATCATTGTAGGCATACTGCGTATGCAGATTTCAATAATACTTGAAAATTCGGTCACCTTTTATTTAATTATTTTTGTATACTCTCTGTTTATATCACGGTAAGTATTAAGCAAAAACCGACAGCATTAAGGCCGGTGTTCATCAACATCAATTATCTGATTAAATAGTCGATTACTCAAAAAACGTACTAGAATTTTAGGTAAGCGGTCGTTTATCGAAATTATCCGGAGAAGAACCGGAGTGACCGACTTAGCTTGTAGCATGGTATAATATGATGTATGCATGATGTTAGCATGGCTTGCGTTCTTCAGGTCGTCGGTCCACCTGGCGGGGGGCGCCAGGTGGACGGGGCTGAGGGGACTGGATGCGCAAGGCAGAGGTCGTCCGAGTGTTGTGGCGCAACTTGGGAGAGGCCTATGTCCTGCAGTGGACTGCGCTAGGCTGAGTTGTGGTCGTTTAACCCGAGAATTATCGTTAATGAACTCAAGCCTTAGTTTACGAACACACTTTAGTTACTTTGACCTAAATTGCTGTATGGTACCTGTGTCAAAGTTGTGACTTGTCATTAGGGGTCATAGCTTGAAGTAGATCTAGCCTAATTGGCAAATAACAATAGTAATAAAAACCGGTATTAAAGTAATCGAGTAATTAGTTAATGCAAGTATTAATCGCCAAGCAAGGATGTGAATTTGATGACTTTGTATTGAGCAGTGGCAGCGGCGGCGCGGTGCATGTGGGTTAACGAGCGTGGTTGCGCCACGGACACTGCGCCTGCGCACCGCGCACCGCCGCCACCGACCGACCGATAGCTTCGAGTATTAACTGCTATACAAAAGTTATATAACTTAATATTGTTATTCCCAATACCTATTTTTTCATTAGACCATCAATATTTATAAGAGGCATTGCAAGAAAGCTCAAGGCATTCTATTCTTAGTTGTTCTCGTTATCACCGTTTGATTTCGAGGACCGAGTCCGGAATGTGGTTAGTAGTAAGAAGTTCCGCCAACATAACACAAATGTTACCAATAACATTTGTATTACCTATTGATGCCACTAATAAGGTAGAACCACAGGTAGAACTACGGAGAAACCTTACGACTCTTAGGTGTATCTAGAAATCGCAAATTGCAATGTTCGTTAGTGCGAATACCCATTACATTTTATATCCATTTGTTATATTATTTCTACCTTCATGCGATCGCAGGCAAGTAATTAATGTCTCCAACCGATTTATGTACCGGTATCTATTAATAGCATTCTTAAATTAATTGAAGAATATTATTACAAACGCAATGGACACGTTGGTGACTTGGTGTAGTAAGATGTAGCTTTTGTATGGAATATACAACTTTACTTGTACAATACCTGTCGTTTGTGCTATTGTGTTTTATACTATTTAATATATATGAAAATAATGTCGTTTCATAAAATAGTCCAGTTCATATCGATAGCGTAGATCTAGTTCGATATCTTTAATTAACACGAATAAGCGGCCTCGATATCGCAACTACAATGCCCGACTTTATCTCGGAGAGCTATCGAACGATGTCTACAAATTGCGTCGTATTTACAACAAAAATACGCGGACAATTAACTGTGAAGTCCCGATGTGGCGATAATGGCTAGTCGGGGAGTCGCTGATCCCGCTCATGTTACGCGGAGCGACCGCGGTCCGCGAGCTCGCGACCGACTCAGATGCGGACCGCGATAGTGCGACCACATTGTGACGGCTTTAATTGGACGTTTTACATAGAATTGATTCGAAATAAACTTGAACATGCCGCTGGCAATTCAAGGCGACGCACTACGTGCAGCACGATATTATGATTGTGGGTGACTACGAATTGTTTGGGGGTGTATTCTTTTACTAAAATTAATTTCAAATACAAAGAAATACCATGTAAAATTTTGATAGGTATATTTAATAAGTTATTTCTTTTAAAAGCAAAAACGTGTAAAGATCTCAATTTATTTTTGTACCTATTGTAAATTATAGGTATATTAGGTAATGTAGGTTGGAATGCATTCATGTATTGTATTAGTAATTAAACCTTAAGTAAAAACCTCTGTACCATATTTCACGCAATAAATGATAAATAAATAAACAATCTTTAAATAAGTTTTTTAAATTTAAAAAACATAAATACAATGTGACGTTAAATATCGTTAGAAGGTAAAAGCTACGTAGGATATTTAACTGATAAAAAGTATAAATAATATTTGTTACGAACTTATCTAATGGCAAAGAAAAAACGGTTCAGTACCATTTTCTCATTTGTTTGTCAAACAATTTTTTTTTTACTAGCTAATGACGAGCTTTAGTATAATCAATAAAAAAATGGAATTGGGTTTTTTCGGCATAGTTCCATCATAAAAATTTAATGAATTACGGTTGAATCTCGACCATTGAGCATTGAGCAGGTCGCTCGTGTGAATAATAACGTGACAATAAACAATAGTACACCTTTAATAACTTTTCAACTTGTTTAATGTATTAAATGATAAATAATCGATAACTCCACAAATTAACAAATTGTTTTACAATTTATATTAATTTTATTAGCTAGGCAACCATAAATGGGAGCTGGTTGCAACTTCGCTCGCATACCAGAGCGCACGTCGCCGCCAGCCGGGGTCACCTCTGACATTTGAGCAGAAGATGACCGCTTGCTATGTACGTATAGCCTTTGATCTCCTATACTGTTGCAATTTTATGCCAGATTATTATAACGAGTCAGATACCAGTAAAAGTGAAATTAACGTTGCGCGCTGTATCTGTTGGCGGGCGTTACTATAAACTCGAATGACACGCGGTTAATTGCGGTTCATGCAATTAAAGGGCTCGGCTACAAGTGAGCTTCTAAGTTCCGAAGATTCTCAACTTCCACCTGAGTTAATAATACTAAGCGATAATTTATCAACGTCAATTTTTTTTTTTAAACTTTTAACTTTGATTGAAAACGAACGCAAGCCCATTTTAAATGTAAAAAAACACATTTGATGTTTCACATTCGAATTAACACTGATTTGAATAAGCAAGTGCATTAATGAAATATTCTTGCATTTCAATTACACCGGCGCTAATTATGCTCGAAATTTAGTTGAATAATTAATTTGGTAGATAATAAACATGGCGGTGCTATGTCGTAGGTATATACTAGTGCTATGAGGCCGTTATAAATGCCAATATAGGTCGATTGCGGCTTACACACTGATTTATGGCAACTGGGAGACCGTTGGCTACACAAGGATGCACAATCTAGTCGTGACATTAATGGCGGAGATTACTTGCTTACGCGCAACTAGAGTGCCTCGAATTCAGACGTAAAATATGGTTAGTATTTATATCGGATAGTGGTTGCTCGAGTTCCCACGCAGCGCAAACGCTCTGCGCCCGCTCCGACACCGGCTCTCAAATGATCGGACACATGCAAATGTTGTAAAGATAGATTTCAATTATTTTGAATATATAATACAATCGGATTTCAAACTTAAATATCACTTATTGACGGGATAGTCAAAAGCCAGTAGCTTAGATACTTTTACTGCAGCATAAATGAAGAGAATTTATTTCTTAAGGCCGATAGAGCATGCTATAAATCTTTTACTGAAAACATAATTCTAATTCCATGTGTAATATTGTTTGAATAAAACAATTTTTATTGACGTTTTGAATACAATAAAAAAAACAACTTAATTCTTCGCTTTCTATTGGATATCTTATTTATGTCTTACCAAATAGGAGATGTTTTATTGATGTCTATAATCGCTAGGTATAATGAATTAGACGGTTAGATTCTGCATTTCTATGAGCGGGTGTGCCGACCTGTCGTTCAGGTTTAGCTCGATTAGGAACCAAAATTATACTGAGATGACCGCTTTGTCCTACAGAACAGCTCAGCAGCTCGAGCTAATTGGACACATCATTAGTCAAGATTACGTAATACGACTTATTTCGTGAATCCGATACACGAACTTAATCCGTTCATCAATTTTAAGATGTAGTATAGTAATATAGGTAGCAATTTAATACTGAATAATTCGATAAAAGATTGATCTTCCTTACATGGTCGATAAACATTTGTAGATAGAAGTTTTATTACAAGCTCCGAGTCCGAATATACTAAAAGAAACGATACAAAGATGTATATTTATTTTTAACTCTATTTTCGCTAACTCATTTAATTATCAATCACTTTATCACATTAGCATGTACTATTCTACATTATTTGTATTATATTATAATAGCAATATCGACAAAAGTACAGTAAATGTTCTGTAAATCAAATCACTTTTTGAACAGATTAAAGCAAAAAAAAAAAAACCATTTTCTATTTATAAAATGACGACCTATGAAGATTTTAATAATCACTGCTAATTTTCATGGTAGGTCTATACTAACTATAACGAACGAAATCGGCTTGATAAAATGTAAACAAACTACTTCTTATTCATCTGCATAGGACAATAACGTGTGGGATAAGCGTCAATCACGACTTCGTGTTGAAATAAGCCATGATTGGCCTACATCACAGGTGCACTCACAAAAAAGAGAAACTGCAGTATTGCGACGTACGAAAGAAAATCTTATTATCGACATAAGGGGCGATATTCGAGACGGCCGTCTGCTCCAGTTACAGAAAACGCTCCCTCCGATTTGGATCCGGTTCGATCTGGTTTCGTGCGAACCTACCTTCACTCTCTTATGGTGTTTTAATCACTGTTATTTACGGAGTACCTCTACAGACATTATCGAGATAAAAATCGATATTGTTAAGTAAATAAACGAAACCGCTTCCGTTCAATTTAAGCTTCCTCTTCGCGAACTGCTTTGGAATGCATCGAGTTTATAGCTGAGTAAGGTTTAAGCTCTCACAGTTAAAAATAACTGATAGGTATTAAAAAAATATCGTTGCGTATTATGCGCCAATTTAATAAGGGCATTCAAAGTCAAGCATGTCTCGTTAAATTAAAAAGTCACTTCATGAAAAATATCAAGCAGTTAATTTTAACAAGGAAACAATGACATAGACATACAAAATAACCAATTATCTTTGAGCAGATATGAGTTTTTGATGACTTGTATAAATATTTATACAGGTATTTAAATATTAATTCGGTGGTAAACCATCTGCTGAATTAATTTATAACAAAAAAAAACGTTTCCAATGAAAAGGTCGAGTTAAGTCGATTTTGATACGTCAATTGATGTCCGGACAAAAAAAGTCAGTTAGCTTTTGACAGACGCAGCATCTCGCAGTGAAAATAAATGAAGATATTGACTAATTGCTAGTTAACATGCACGTTCGATTATGTGCGAAGCGTGCTAATATAATACAGAGGCAAATTGGCGTTAAACTTTTGACAGGCGGGTCAATATGTGTCTGGAAACGAAAGTAGCAGTTGGTGTAGTTTTGCTTTGTTATTTTTATTGGATAGTTTTACAAATATTAAATTACTCAGTCGGGCTTGTATGTCACGGTTCACTTTGGTACTTTTTGCACGTCAGTGAGCATTTCTTTTACGCTTAAAAATTAAAGAGTACATACAATAAAGGTAGGTTCAGATTCTTACACGCGATGCAGTTAGTGTAAGAAAGTGTGAATTACTACCGAACCGGATATCAACCGGATTTCTATTTTCGTTAGATTTCTTAGCAATTGCTTCTGAAGAGTTCTCGTGTCACAATCAAGTGCTACCTGTGACTAATGAAACCGCAAAGACCTGCGGCAATGTATGAGGTCTGGGAGGTGAAGTCACGGAATAAAAAATGTTAATAAGTAGCATGACCATGCACGTCACGGAAAGAACAGTGGCAAACGTCAAACTTATCATCATTTCAGCCGAAAGACGTCCAATACTGGACATAGGCCTCCCCCAATTAAGGGGGGGTATGCCATAATCGCCACTCTTGGCAGGCGGGTCAACGTCAAACTTATGCCTTGCCTGAAATAAAGAATATCTTTTTTTTTATAATACAGTAGCAAAACAATGCTTACAGCAAGCTCAACAGCAATTCTCGCAAATTCTACAATTTCGCATCAGCGATCCTATAGGTATATTAAAATTAAAAATCCCTTACTGGCTGTTGAATGCAAAGAAAAACCATTTGCCCACTCGATACCATGCAATAAGTAATTCCGGATTTAGTTATTATAAAATAACCGAGAGCAAAAGTCAATGTAATTATTCGTTCACGTATTGCTCTCGGTATAAATAAACGAGTTGCTGCAACTTGTTACTTGCCATTCGGGAAGTAAAATTATAGCGTGCATAAGCGCTAATATTTATACGAACTCCATACACATATAATTTTAATGTATAATTACTAGATATATGTACACCGACTTACTAACAATTCTACTACTACGTATGTACGCAATGCTCATACGTATAAAACTTACGCGTACGGGGCTTCCCGGTCATTATTTTCTTAATTAAGTTAACAATAATACTAAAAAACAAAATTAAAATGTGCCATTACAAGCAATCTACCAGAGATTGGTTGTGGCACATTACTAGATTTGAAACTGTAAATTAACGCATTTACAATTTTTTGTACTATTTTCTCTCGCCTTGATTTGTTTATTTTCAACAAAGACATTTATGAGCTTTTATACTATTATCAAAATTAAATTTGATTTAAACTATGGAGAAGCTAATAAAGTAATTTATGAAGTTTAAAAAGCTTAATCATCAACAAATGGCATTATATATAAAGTAAATAATATCTACATAAACATTTAGTTTCTTTTCACTCTAGATTAGCATGTCTGCGAATCCAATGCAATCGCTTCATGCATTCCACAATAATAATAAATTGAGATTAGAACCCACGAACCGCAGACACGTAGCCGCAATATTTTAATACGCCACTCATATATCTATTTGATAAAATATAAATCATCTCATATTTTCGCGAAGTAATAAATTGGATACATCAATTTATTTACATATATTAATTTAAGCTTGCATTAAAGACTTGTTAGCTTGTTACCTACTTCTGTTCAATCAGTATTTTTTTTATCTAAAAAGTTTTTGGTTCTAATTAAGGTGATTGCTATGCAGTAGCCCGCGAAATTCTATTTTTCAGTTTTTTTTGCTAATTGTAGCTCTATTTCACGTTGTAAGTATATTGATCGGAATATGATTTGCGGTAATAATCACACCATATCTGAATAATCGACAGTTTGATAGTAAATTAATATTATCGAGTAAATATAACTTAAAAAGGTAACCTTATAGAGTTAGGTTAATGTTTTCTATAAAAAAACTAAATTAATTTAACTTAATAGGGTATGTAATTTACATTTGAGTATGCAATTTATTCATCCATTAGAAGCTTTAGTCCGATGCGCTAAGGATTACTTTTCCCATGTAACAAAGTTATAGATAGATAATTATAAACCGACAACAGTCGTGTAATAAGTTGTATCTCCGTTCGCAATTATTAACGAGTAGTAATATCTCACATCGCGCCTAGCAATATGTCTAGCACGAATCTAAATGAAGCTCATCTGTATAACTGCAATCACACGAGGCTAGTTCGTAATGTGCACCAAAAAGTGCTGGCTCACATGATTGCAATGGTATCGTAACCCAATCAGTGGATAATCAATCAACTATAAACGATTTTTATATGCACGCCAACAAATTAATTGCTTATAATTTTGCAGATGCAACGCGATTAAAAGAATGGCGGAAGAGAAACAACGCTTTAACATCCTAACTTTAATAAAAAATACGGTGACGTAAACGAATAGATAGCTATTATACTGGGCGTTGTCTAGCCTGTTTTTACAACAATACAATCTTTGTCATAAATTAAACATCTGATTATCTCTGATAAATTAATTTTATATAAGGTATTATTTGTCTACTTCAGAAGTAGAAAAAGTTATCTAGATTTTAGACATCGAATAAAGCTACATGGTACGCACGGCTAGTCGGCTACACATCAAGCGTTACATTTCCAGTAAAAGCTGATCTCGCATTGTACGGAAAGCCTATACAATGCGAGGTCAGCTTATACTGGAAATATACAGCTTGATGTGTAGTCGTGTGTACTACTTACTACGACATCAAATAAAGGGCTGCAACACATGGGTATGCTGTAAATAACCAGCTGTTTTATAAAACATTTTGAAAAAACAAGAACAAAAATATCTAGACCATAAACTGTGCACGCACTGTGCTCCTGAAGCTAACAATGGATAATCAAGTAAGTTTATCCCCAAGGGATTTACGTAAACCTCAACTTTGGATATTTTACTACGACATGCAAGCATAAACAGCTTCCAAGTTACCAAGTACGTTCCTAAGTCTACAGAAGCCGTAGTCGTGTCGCATAAGTAGGTAAGTGTGCATAAAACACGGTGCCGATCGCTTTCCACGGTGTAAATGACTCCAGGTTAATAATTTTCAAATCGTGATCTCACATCAATTTATTTCACCATTAATAGTTTGTCCTTATTTATAGGTATTATCACGTCTATCGGCCGGAGAGCCGGAGCAGTTTCGTAAGGCTACAGTTTAACATCATTTGCATATTCCACGGCGGTGTCGATGTGGCCCCGTGTTGTGTACATTGAGCGAACTACAAATAATTACAATTCACAGACTTTATATATTTCTAGTGAACCAATTTTCGAAAAGCGATAACTTTGGTGGGAATTTTGTTATTTAAGGTGAATGCTACAGGGTAGCCCGCGAAATTCAAAATTTTTGGCGTTTTTTGCAAATTGTAGCTTTATTTAGCGTTTTATATCGGTCAAAATGTGATTAGCGCAAATAATAACAATATATCTACTGAGTAATACTCATAAAAAATATTAACCTAGCTCTATAAGCTGTACAAGCTCGAAAATCGATAATTTGATCGTAAATTAATATTATCGAGCTTGAACAGCTTATGGAGCTAGGTTAATACTTTTTATGAGTATTATTCAGTAGACATATTGTTATTATTTCCGCTAATCATATTTTGACCGATATACAACGCGAAATAAAGATACAATTTGCATAAAACGCAAAATAATTTGAATTTCGCGGGCTACCCTGTAGCATTCACCTTAATGTTTCTTTAAATATGTATAAGTAGTGAGCTTTAATGCATGTAATATGATGTCGTTAAATCTGAAGTGGCTACTTCTATCGTAACATTTTTATCAATGTTGTGGGTAGCATCTTTTTGATGAGTGTTGGTTCATTACAAATGAAGGCTTATTGGGTCTTAAGTGACAGGAAAGGACGATTGACCATAAATCAAACCTGCTTCCGTCGTAGAGCAATTTAAAATTTGAATATTATATTAATATCAGTTATGAAAGCCGTTGTCATGTCGGCTACAAGTTAGCGCAACCAGAGTGGCGGTACTACTAGTATTTGCCGGCCGATTTGCGCGTAGGCAGAGGCATGGTTCGCGGATGCTGCTGTCGGGATGATCCAGATTCACGACGAATCCTTTCACCAAGCGCAGCCTTGAGCACGCCGTGTCCCAGGACTGACCATTACCGACGCACCGTTGTTAATGTCCTATCGATTAACATAGATCGGTACTAAAAGATTTAGTGCGCACCAACTATCAACGTTTATAGACTACACTATTGTGTTCGACTTCTCGCATTTACGATATGTACAGCTAGTGAATTGGGTTAGCAAATGTTAGGCCGGTCCCAGGCCATCCGAGTCGGCGACGAAAAATACCGGACATGTCCGCCAATTAAAGCTCCAAGCGTCGAAGACTGCCTGCGCACTGCACTGCACGGCGTGACGTGACGCGCTCTTTTGCAATTTAAATTAATAAACAAGAGATCGTTATTCTCGTTGTTAATGGCTTTTTTTAATTGAAACTGGCGACTTATTTTTCTTTTGTTACAGTACACTAGTAAGATATCCTTCGTTTGTCCTGAATATTGTGTTAGGTCTGATGGCAGAGTGACATCGTCAACATTTATTTACACCAAGCGAGAGTAGGAATTAGCAATGGATGCACAACATTATAATGCTTAGGTATTACTAATCGAATTGTACACTATAATTTGCAGTTATTATGTTGCTCTTTAATGTTCTCTCACGAAGAAAGTAGGTGTTGCCTAAGCGTAATATTTTATGTCTGTTTCACTTGGAATATTTTAAAATATTTTCCTGTTCCCAAATTGCAATTATTCTACATTTATGGTTAAACCAACATTCAAGAGGATGAATTTCATTAAAGCGCCTTAGTATCCACATTAAAATCTTTAAAATATCACTTCCTTGAATATATAGTTTAATTACTTGTCTTTTTCTACATAAATACGCCCTTACTTGGTTTCCTGGTTCGTCTTCTGCATAAACTGGTATAAAAAATGGTATGTCAATTGCTATTCGCCCGTGACACTTTACAATGGAACTTTCGTAATGAATATAGCCAAATTACAATCCGTAAGAAAAAGCATGCGCCCGCTGCGGCTGCCAAACCTGAATTGTACTTTTTAATTGAAGGGTTCATACTTTGTGGTTGTTTATCAAGGTAATTGCGGCAGGTTTTAAGTGAAAATATATTTTATTTAATATTCTCTCTTAAAGTGCTCTACATATTGACATTTAAAGACTGTGAACCGCAATGTTAAATAATTTATTACAAAATTCAGTGTTGCTACTTACTTTATGAGATAAGAATTTAATCGAGTGGTTACATATATATACATTTTAGCTCTTTATTAAATCTACCATATAAGAAAAAATCTCAATCTAAATCAGTTTCATGTTTCTCTGTGACACCAAATTCGGAAAATTAGTTTTGAAACCGTTACTCAAGTCACTCACATAATTAATGAAGGATAAACGATTGCCTTAGTTCTTAATGTTAAGTGTGTGAAGTGCTTTGTATACCAGTTGTTTTGAGGGCCTTTAACAACAACCTTGATGTGCTCTGTGTTCCTCCTGTCACTTAGCGAAAATATTTGGAGTCATTTTATACTTCCTGTTTACCTAGAAACTTTAAAATAGCAGCAAAATACTCCTTTCAAATTAAACTTATTTGCGGCTTTTGGTCGAGTTCAACGATCTTTATGTTTTTCCTTTTCATCCTTGAGAAAATCAGAAATGTTTCTTTTATATGTATATTGTATAGTTGTTTATATTTAGGACGTTATTTCGTGACGTTTTTAAAAATGTACCTACATAATTATTAGTAAAGGCAAATACTTGCATTACAGTTAAGAATATGACCTACAGTTTCATTATTTTATTATTTTTAACGCATTTTTACGCATGCGAAGCGAAGTCTAAAGATTTAAAGCCTGGAGTCGCAGGTTTGAATCCTGCTCGTGAGCTATTTTTTATTTCCACAATTTAAATCTCATAATACAGTTTCATGTTATAAATAATGTGAGAGAATACAATGATCGGACAATTTATCATAATGTGCACTCTCACTTAACTAGCTATCGTGTAGTGCGCCGGCACGGGACCGCGCTCCGTGCCGGGTGGCGTACGCCTCGATCTTGTACCACTCAGCGAAAATATTTGTAAGCCCAAACGACACACTACACGAATAACAACTAGATTTATTATAACACAACACAGATTTATTATTGCACCTTCTCTTTTGCTGGAATATGACAACACTGACTGCAAATGATTTATTGTAATTTATTGGACAAAATGACATAAATAAAGCTACGGAGGGTTGAAATTTTGGAAACTAAAAGATAATAGACATCGACAAGACGAGGGACCAGTCTTCTGAAGATCTTTTAGGATCTGTGATCAATCACCCATCCCTTGCACAGCATGCATGGTGTACAAACATTACCTCCTTGTTCGGAAGAAGCATTTGTGTCCGAGGTTCATGATTTAAATAATGTAGATGTTGAGTACAGGAGATGAGCTCTAAGACTATATTATTTATGCGTCGGTATCAGTGGAAAATATAACCGCTGAAAATAAATCAGTACAACATTACAACATTCCTGGATTGCATAAACTGTATATTCAAAATAGCTGCTGAAGCAGCCGAGGGAACATCTTAAACTAACTAAGATAAGCATATCGCAAATCTGTACAACATAACATCAACAGTTGTACAATCTTTATTTATAGCTATTCCGTTAGGTATATATAACGTGTATCAGAAATACTTGGTCATATTTGAAGAGCTCATTTAGGGCATAACATAGAACAACTTTTACTTTTACCCTGAAATCCCGAAAAAAAACCTGCTGTTCCCTTATATTTTGTCGATTTATGTGAACACAAATTGAGGGAACAGCTGTTTTTTTGCCATTTCAGGGTTGACCCTGTTGTAAAAGTTGTTCGATAACTCACTGAATGAGATCTTCAAATATGACCACGCCTTTCTGATACGCGTTGATAGCTTTTGCGATATCTTTTATTTGTTCGTCAGAAATTAATACACAGTATTGTTCACTATAAACTTGTTGCCTATTGAGGCAATTTCAATTGTGAACATTTGAAATTTTACGATTTATTAGCTATTCTCAGTTGTAAGCTTAGAAAGTTCAGTCCTCTGAAACACCAATACAAAGGGCTTTTAAGTTGTCTAAAACAAATTACCTTAGGAAAGTTAATAATGTCTGTCCAGTGCAATGATGTCCAAAATCTTTTGCAAAATATTCTTGTCTTTTTATGTGCATTGCATGAAAATATTGAGTACAGGAGATGAGTTCTAAGGCTTATATTCAGACACGAATCTAAGCGTGAACTCATGCTGTGCTATACATAATTTATATTTATTTATTATTTAAGTATCTATTGCTTTATTATAACAAATTGTAGTTTCCTCATCTTTTGTAATACACTTGTCCACATTATTTTAAATTAATTAGTTGGAGCATCTGCTGCCGAACTAGGTGGGAAACCACACTTCTTCTCCTCTCGCAGGTCTGCTGGTAGAAATTTCATTGAAATAAGCAGTACCTTTGTACTACATACTTTTAATGCTGTCTCCTTTCATATATTGTTGTGTGTACATAAATTATAAATAAAAAAAATATCAACTAGAATTTCAAACATTCCATTTGTTCAAAAGTCAAACAAAACCTCGACAAAGTCTATTAAATATTAAACGTTGCACCATTCTGCACTATGTTGAAACCTAAAAATTTTGAATTACAAATGTGCGTGAGTATTTACGACGTGAACGAGACATAATTCAGTGGAAAGCGGGAAGTATATCCGCATTATTTATGCGACAGGATTGACACCTGCAACCCGGTGGCGTGGCGTTCGTACGACGGCCTACGATCCGCACCGATCCCGCGCGGTTGTTACACTGATGCACATTTGTGATAAATTAGACATGCCACACTCGAGAACCAATCTCGACGGTTTGCAATCAGTTTTGCGAAATGCTTGTTTCCTCGTAAATTGTTGGAGATTTACGCGAAATAGCCGCGTTGCTGTGACGTTGTGAGGACATGTTAGATAGATATATACAGATATATGTGGTGCCTTGAAGCCATCAGATAGCTCGATGTATCGTTAGCTTCTTATAGATTTTGTTCATTTGAGTAATTAGGGTTTTTAAATGACGTTAATTTACATTAATATGCATCATCAACCAACAAACGAGTGTAGAACGACTGCTTCAAATACGGGCGTAGCACATTGTCATAATTACGGACGCACAGATCATGCAAATTAATTTCTTTAGACGCTGTAACTCAATCTGCTAACGAGGATTGGTACTGGTTTAAACTTATTGATAAAAGGTCAGATTAGATTCTAATCATTTAATAACTTTGACCAGTTAAGAAGTTTCGTATCCAAATTAAATTAACCATACTGTACAGCTTTTATGTTGATAATTTTAGGGGTCCGTACTCAAAACGTGACAACGGAACCGTTTTACTATATCTACCCCGTCTGTCCGTCAGTCCATCAGTCTGTCAGTCTGTCACAGGGCCGTAATAGGTAACCAGTTAACATTTCTATACAGTATAATATGTGTTACTATGACTTCTATCATGGCAATTACTAAAAATGATAAAAAGTCTAAGCCCAAAGGAGGTCTCCATTCAAGAATCTTTGAAAAAAATGCATTTTGTCAATGATATTTGTTCCTGCTCTATCTATCTTAAAAAAGGCAATACATATAATACCTACACACAAGCGTCAGTCTGATTGTAGTGCATACTCTCTAACTAAACATCAAATAATAGAAATAAGGTAAATACCATCTATGGTGGTACGGAACCCGCAAGCCCAACACGCATTTGGTCAGTTTTTTTATTTTATTGATCTAATTACTTTAAAGAAAACTAGAACCAAATATCTTGATAATCTCAAATCGGATAACTGGGACAGAAAAAAAATCTTGTCCGTATCTCGGACGGAACACAAAAGCTTCCTAAAATTATTGATTCCAAAGATCTAAACGTACACTAGTGATCTAGTTTTTTTCGCCCACAAATTGCTATACATTAAAACGTATAAAAAATCTTGTTTGTTAGTCTCTTAGATTACAAATACGAAGAAATGCGTTCATTGTAGCAAAAATAATGAGAATATTGAACTGAAATATGAAACCATTTTTAGGGTTCCGTACCCAAAGGTTGCTAGGGGGACCCTATTACTCTCGCTACGCTGTCCGTCCGTCCGTCTGTCTGTCACAGGGCTGTATCTTTGTAACGGTAAAAATAACCAGTTGAAATTTTCAGAGAATATGTGTTACTATGAGGAGTATTACGAAAAATACTACAAAAAAAATAATACAAATAAACAAAGGGGGTCCCCATACAAGAAACCTCCAAAAACATGCATTTTTTTCATCGTTTTTGTTCCTGCTCTATCTTCAAAACGGTAATACATACCCACGTCAAACTTGGTGTTATTATAGTGCATACTATTTAGTTTAGCAAAAAATACTAAAAATAAGGCAAATTAATCAATGTGGTGGTACCTACGTAAGAAAGAGATGCAAAAATTCACATTTCGCGTACGGTCGTTGATGTCTTTTGATAAACTCCCTAAAATAAATCAGTTTATATGGGGTATCAGGTCAATGGGTGGTACGGAATTCTTACTGCGTGAATCCGACTCACACTTGGCCGGTTTTTTTAACAAGATATTTCGTCGGGTCTAATTCTATGGTCAAGAAAAAAATTGATTTAAACACCAGATAGTCGTTCGCAAATTAGGCTGTAAGCACAATTTCACTTTTGATTAATTTGCTACAATGTTGACAAAGATTGAGCGCCGTCGTTTGAGCGCTCTCTATTCTAATACCAACATACATCACTTTAGTTTCTTCTTGTGAATATAATTCAAGATTTTAAGCGTTTTTTAGGGTTCCGTATCCAAAGGGTGTCAACGGGACCCCATTACTCTGTATACGCCATCTGTCCATATGTCTGTCTATCACAGGGCTGTATCTTTTCAATCGTACTAGGTATCACAGAAGATGTGTTTCTATGGTTTATCATCGCAAATACTAAAAATAAAAAAGTCAAAGCCCAAAGATTTACAAGAAACCTATAAAGAAAATGCATTTTCACAACGTTTATTGTTCTTGCTCTACCTTAAAAATTGTAATACATACAAGCGTCAAACTTTGTGTGATTCTGGTGCATACTAATATAGTTTAATAACAAATAATAAAAATAAGGCAAACATAGACATGTTTGTTTCATGCGTAAAAAATAAATTCAAATATTTCACCAAAAGTGCAGTTCCAGTGGAGTACTGCACCTTTGGTAAACTCTCATGAATTAAATTATTTTTGACGGGGTATCATATTGATGGGTAGTACGGAACCCTTACTATGGGAGTCCGACTCGCGTTTGGCCGGTTTTAACCTGTCAACGTTGCGCTAAACGGTTAAAAATAAGTTTTATCTACTAACTCATTATAATAAAATAGTGGGGCTCTATTACCGAAGATTTTAGACCTATAAGTACAAAAAAGTGTGCGTCAGGAACGAAGTTCGTGGCAAAAATAAAAGTATTTATTAAAAGGCACATGCGCTTAATATTCACCGGTTCATTATAATGCTAAATTTCGCAACTATAATACAAACATAGATGGCAGGAAATACCAAGCGTCAGACTGAGATACCACAGGGGCCTAAGTTCGATCCCCAGTAAAACATGTGTTTTTGTCTGTTTTATTTTAAGTGAGCGGGGCACATTGCTCGCAGAACGGATGGCCGATGGGGCAGTAAAGTTCTGGAGTGGCGACCGCGTACTGGAAGGCGCAGCGTGGGTAGACCCCCCACAAGGTGGACCGACGACCTGGTGAAGGTCGCGGGAATCCGCTGGATGCGGAAGGCACAGGACCGGTCGTTGTGGCGATGCTTGGGGGAGGCCTATGTCCAGCAGTGGACGTCTTTCGGCTGAAATGATGATGATGATGATTTAAATCTGACGCGATGCTACATTTTCTCCCGAATCACATCTACCACAAGCCTCGATAAGGAACTTTGTTCCAAAAATATTTCAGAGATAAAGTAAATAATAATTGCCATGAGGCCCTACGATTTTATCAATTGTTTCACTTTATTGATTAAACAATTTTTTACCGTTTAGCTCAAAGCTGACCATGAAAAATCACTTAAAAATCATAATTGACTTTGTAGTAAAAAAAATGTTTTCTTTGTGCTACACTTGACTGGTATTTATGTAAAAGTTCTAAGTTTACAAAAAATGCGTCTATGGAAGCCTTTCCCATATCTGCCCCCCTAGCCAAGTTGACAATCTACAATCGTAAATGCTAATACGCTAATAGAAAACGATCAAAATGTATGGGAATGACATATTTCAACGAATGACTTTTTCGTTGAGATATGTCATTCCCATACATTTTGATTGTTTTCTATTAGCATTGACGATTGTAGATTGTAACTTGGCTAGGGGGGCTGGCATAATGTGGCCATAACAACAAATAACATGATTATGATGCTATTAGAACACAATTGGACGCTACTTTCCATTCTACAGATTGTTATACCCTGCGACATTCAAAGAAGTGATGATGAGGTAATAGTAGTTTATGAAACTGTTGCATAATAGGGGTTATTAAAACACGAGTGTGAGTTTAAAAACCGAGCCGTAGGCGAGGTTTTTAATAGTATCACACGAGTGTTTTAATACCTAATTATGTCAGTTTCATACACTATTTTATCTACACTCATACAATTTTAAATAAAATACCAAAGTCAAAATCTTACTAACATTGTCGTTGTTTTTCTTGATTTCTCTGGTAAAAGATTGTTCGTCATTTACGTTGCTGCATCCAGAAATTCAGGCGGGGTCATATTTTCCTCAGTTCAGTATCACTGCTGTAGTCAGATATTTTTGCCCAGAATAAAACTTTCGACACACAAAACCATAATAATAACGTAAACAATAACAATAAATTTACAAGTAACGATGTCCATATCCAGTAGGCCAGGCGCGCGGCCGCGCACGCGCGCTGGTGCGCGCCTACACAGATAATAAAATATTGTCTGGCGACAACATTATAATCGGAACTAATTTTCTATCCTTGTCAGGATTCCGTCAATCTCTGTTTTATCATACAAAAAATATGCCTGTAAACACTTAAATATAATTAAAAGCAATATGACAATCAAAAGTTCTGCCAAAAACGCGATTTTAAACGATAAAAATTTTCAATGTATGACAAGTGGCGCCACCCTGAATTTTGTGTACTCATTGGTGCCAAACTGTACGACTGCTAAAAAAAAGGTTTGAAAACTCCTTGGTTAGGTCGAAGTGGCATTAAAAACTCCTTAGTTAGGCTGAAGTGTGCGGTTATGGAAAAAAAATTAAATTACCGCATTGTTTTGTTCAGCAAACTGTATCGTAATGAAACTTTTTAAATTCATAACAGGTGCATGTGCGTAAAGTATGTCATTATGACATTACTTTCGAGTTCATAATTCGAATTTTACGATACGAGTGTAGATAAATATTATAATATAATATGTATGATGATATCGTTCCATTATATGTAGTTATCATAATATGTTTGGGTTCTGCGATTCAGATACCTACATTAGATGCAGGTTTCGTCTCTGTTAAACCACAACAAAATACGAATTTTAAGTGCACATAGTAATATGTTACCGGCCAAACCCGATTTCAGGACTAACTAGTTTTGTCTAGGCCAGACCAGTTTTTTCTTTACGCCTTGGGATCAACCGGTATAGCCTGAGCTAAACTAATTCGCCCTAAGCCCGATAGATGAAACCAGTTTAGCCTAGGCTAACTTTGTTTTATTGTCTGCAATCATATAATTTTCGTATGTAGTCCAATAAATCATGATAATTTTGTTCTTGTATTTAGTATAACATAACTGGCGAAATGTGGGTGTACTATACACCTCTGCCTACCCCTTCGGGGAAATACAGGCGTGATGTTATGTTATGTTATGTATTTAGTATACCTTGAAATTCTGATCATACCAGATTATCCTGGAGTATACGTTTTCATGCTAGGATCAACCAAAATTTAGCCTAGACTAAACTGGTTCTCCTATTGGACTTAGGACGAATTAGTTTATGATTTATACTAAATGTAACTACGAGATAAAGTAAACATCCTATAAAAGAATCCGCACATACCATAATACCTACACCTATAACATTAAAGTATCGTTTCACGAGACTGCACAAACAACATAGTTCACGTTTCTCAGTATTCACTTATTGGGAACAGATTTACATGGAGTGTATTTTTTACGTTAAATTAATATTGTTACGCTACGTTGTAATGTTAAGTTTTTTTTATAATTAAATTGTACTTCAACAAAAACGATGCAGCCTAAATAATTCGTCACAGGTTTTACCCCGCATGGTAAAATATACAAGTAACTTTTCGATGAAACGAGATCTAATAAAAACTCTAAATAAAGAACAAAATAACAGGAAATGTGACACGTTTTATCGAATAAACAGAACTCCTGACTGACCAGGATGTAGGTGGGAGGTGGTAATTAACACGACAACTGAACCAATTTAAATGGAACTTTCTCCGCATTCTCATCTTTATTTTGTAGCCATACTGACAGTCAAAAGTGGACTGACAAAAACAAAATAAAAATGGTAAGTGAGAGAGTGAAATTAAAAGTGTTTTAATGAACAAGCTTTTGGGCATAATAATTAATCCTGCATTTACTGGACTCAGCACAAGTAATATCAAACAGTTGTATACATCACTATCAAGTGAAAACAGCTATGAAATTGCAAATCAAAGACCAAAGTTTTGATTCTTTAAGTTTTTAAATTGAAAATATTTCGTTCATAATAACATTACTGGCATGAGTTTTTCGTAAGCAACTGTACTGTACACAATTCAGTTTCATAAAAAAATAATGTGATTGTTATCTACATTTCAAAATAAGGGCTCAGCAAGCTTTCTATATCTTATGCATTTATGTTTATTAGGTTAACATTGACATATTCAATTTGAGTGCTTTGTGCAATCGTGATCCTCCCGCTAAAGTGCTCGATACAAACAAATTGGCTCAACAAGATGTGATGTAGTCTAAAACGTGCAGCCGATCGACTGACCTCGACCGATGCGAGAAATTGAAAACACGCCCCACTTAACCTGGATACTGCATCCATTAAAGCTATTAGACCAAGAGCATCAGCAACATCTGTTTTCATTACATACGCACAAGCTCTCAAAAGTTTTGTTAATTAAACTCTGTTTTTTCTTACTTGTCTTTTTCAATCTTTGCATATATCTTTTTAATGTGGTTTTTTAAATAACTACTGTTAAAATATAATTACTAATTCTGCACATGTAATTAGGTTTAAAAATGTTATTTAGTGCGTAAAATTGATAATATAATGTCTTTTAATAAATGTTAATGAAGAATTGCATTGAAAAGACATGCCAAGATTGTTTCCTAAATAAGACAAGTAAGAAAAAATAGAGTGTACAATTTGTGTGTTTTTATTACTTTGACTACCACGCCTTCAGAAACATTTCTTTTGACAAATAAAATATATTTAAACAATGGACTTCCAAGCAAAAACTATACGCGTTATGTGTTTCCTCAATATCTGTGAATTTAATGTGTTTCGTTAATTACTAACTGCAAGCTCGCTCTCTTCTAACGACATAAGAAAATTTATGGTAGTTAGGTTATTTTCCGTAATTATTAAGTAAAACATATAAATTATATGTGCTTTCACATCTGAGGTAAATCGCGTCGCCGACATTGAAGTAAATTTTATCTAACGTTACTTGTTCATGTTCAGTTCTAGTGCCTATCTCATGCAATATTGATGATTTTTGCTTATTTAAAATGTAAATTTGCGATGGCGAAGAAGATAAAGTAGACCCTTTATATTAGCATTACCGTGTCGTCGGAAAAATTTACATTACAAATAAGCAAAAAACATCAATATTGCATGATAAGTAATATCGGAAACTGTACACTCTGTTTTATTTAGTAAACAATCTTGGCATGTCTTTTTAATGCAATTCTTCAATAATTATTATTAAAAATGTAAGAGTGTATAATAATTTATTGCCATTAAGTTAACAATTTTACACACTACATATTTAAACATAATTACATGTGCAGAACTAGTTATTTGAATAGAATAGAATAAAGATACATGCCAAGATTGTTTACTAAATAAGACAACAGAGAAAAAACAGACTACTTCATCCAAACACAGTTTGAAACAAACACAGAACATTATGTGGTCTTAATAGAAATATTTTTTTACCCATGACCACAAACCTTATTATTAATATTTTAATTGGATTCAGAATTTAATTTAATCTCAATAAATAGTTTTTTAATGAAAAAGAAACGCGGTAGCTTGTCTTCATAACATAACAATGGTTATAAATAGTTAAAAAGAAATGACCCAGAAACGTTGCAATGGGTTTTCCTGGTAGCGTCTTGATATAAAAAATTAGAAACTGACGTCCATCCAATACGTTCTATGTATTTAGAGAGGCTCGATTTGAATATATTGCTCCCAGTTTCGCTCGCCACGCGGCGCTTTTTCCATATACTACAGTATTTTGTAATATAAATAAGAATAAGATAGAATAAGATTATTTATTCTCTGCGTATGGGATTTTTTATGTGATTTTTCCAATGTTACCGAAAAACTAGATAATTGTGAAACTAGGTCAAAATATGTAAGCAAACATTTTTAACAGACGTGAAGAATGTTTTTACTTTGTATAAACATACCTACATACATACTTTATATAGGGATCTAAGGGGTTCACCAGAGGATGGGCAGCAGCGTTCTCTGAGTATTTATTCAACCAAAAGCGGGGAAAGGCCTATGTACAGCAATGAAAATTTCGGTTGAAATTATGATCATACTTTGTATGTTTTTAGTTTGTATAACCAGCGCTATTAGTATTCTTTTCTGAATGCTAATAGCTTTAAGCTGAGCGATGCACTATTTACTCTCACACGTGCGACACACAACTGCTCCATTTTTGTCAACACAGGTTAGTGACTTAAATATCTACGATACTTGTAAATAGTCATGATCTTTTTTTACATAGGTACATTTTCTGTATCATTATTATTTGGATTCGTTTGGTATGCAAGTACTGGCACACGTACATACATTAAATTCGCTACGAAGTTAATACAGTCACTACGTTTAAATCATGTGTGTCATATCACTGATACAGACTGATACAACGTGTTTTCGTTTTTAAATGTTTAGTCTACCTGTCTTTTATTTTATTATTTTGTGTGTTCTCGTGTGAATTTAAATAAATCATTATACAAAATAAAATAAAATAAAATATATTAAGGGTAGGTTACGACTTTGAATTAACTGCAAAGTTAGTCGAGTCGGTTAAGAACCACTGTTTCTTAATAAGATATCGCTGACGTCACCCAAAAACGTGCCAAGTGGATGAGAATTTCGATACCACGAGTAGTGTTCACGGTAGCTAAGTGGCTAAAGCACTGGCGTACTGAGCCAGGAGTCGCAGGTTCGAATCCTGCTCGTGAGCGATTTTTTCTTTCCACAATTTAAATCGTAAATCATTATTCTTTATTTTTTCTACATAAATAATGATGACTTAAACAGGATTCCAAGGATTTTTCCGATAGGCTCAGTACGTTTTATACCCCTTAATTGAATTCTTCCAATTAATGGTTACTTTTGGATCGAATCGGAAAGGTGTTTCAATACAGGCTAGCTCTAATCTAATTCTATTATACGCAGTATACATAAGCTTAAAAGTCTTGCTAATCGTTGCCATTGGCCCAGAGCTATGTCTTATAAGAAAATAAAGAAGTCATATACAAATAAACAGCCTTCCTGACATTACAATATTCATGACTGCTACCACTGCTATGTAATTTTAACCAACAGACGTCGCGTGCGCATCGCATATTCAGTGCGTGTAGATAAAAATGAGCAATTCAGAATTCGATCAATTAATTAAATTCATTTGTTTTATTTGGTGGATGACGTCTGTGGTCTAGTGGTTCGAGTGTCGGACTACTGAGTTACTGACCACTGTCGTGGGTTCGATTCCCACAGGACACAAAATTTATGTGATGAACATTAGAAGTGTTTGTGTTGGTCTGGGTGTTGTTATGTAGGTATTATAAGTATGTATTTCAAGAAAAACAGTATTTCAGTATTATGCCAATCGTTCAGTTTCCATAGTATAAGCTCTGCTTAGTTTTGCTAGATGGTGCTGTGTAAAATGTCCCAAAATATTTATTTCTTAATTTAATTTAAGTTACTGTTAAATTTAATTTATATTTGCTTTACTTGCACAGTTTATAAAAAAAGGGCACAATTTATTATATCATTTGTTCAATGTAACTGTTCAAACTCCTTTTTTTTTTTGCCTTGGGGAAATCCTCATGGACGCACTCCGCCCGGGGTAGGCGGAGCCAGTGTCGGACTCTTACCGACTAAAACTACCACGATGTTCCTTCAACTACCTTAGCCGGGGGCGTGGGAACCCGTGAGTATTCACACAACCACCCCCGACAGGTCCTGGCCCGCCACAAGCAGGCGAGCCCCTTCTCCCCGTGCGGCCTAACGTCGGCCGCACCCTCCTAGGCGGTGCACACGGAACACTGCACGCCACCTCACCTCAAGGGCCTTTACCAGCCGCACCAACAACGCCGGCTGTGCCAGCCACGCCAGCTGCTGGTCGGGCAGCAGACTACCCCGAGTCTGCTGCTCGCAGGCCCTACCTCCCCTAATTTTTTATAGAGGTTTTCATCTTCGCGGTCCGGGCGGTGAAGCATAAGAGGCGCGAGAACACTACTCAGCGGGCACTCCTGGGATTGCGATTCGACGGGGGCAGGGAAAGACAGTCCCCCCGCTGCCTGTCCAGTGGCAAGGTGAGTGCACACCGGGCCCACCCCTGCTCCTCCACTGTGCCCTCTGTTGGCAACAGAGGGACACGTGGAGCAACTCCCCACTGGCCCAGAACGGGCCCCTCCCGTGCCAGAATATTCGCCAGTGGCAATAAAATCCCCCGAAGGTTAATCCCTCGAAAGGATTTTATTGCCCGTGCCCAGGATGCACCGGCCAAACAACTGCCGTTCCCTCCAGACGTGTCCAGAAAGACAAGCAGCCGTCAGGCACACGTGGAGGTTTTATGGCCAGCACCCCAACTGTTCAAACTCCTGTTTTATTAAAGTTTTACTTGTGTGAATATGTATTTATCTACAAAAGAAGTAAAACTTTAATAAATAGCGCTATTTTAGTTGTTCATGATTCATTATATAGTTGTTTACATTATTATTTTGTTCATTACATTTTAAGCTGACAACGTTATATAGTGACGTCATAGAGTGCATTTACATATTTCCGTTAAAGGGTTTTATTTCAATTATATTTCAGAGACGTGGGAAATTTTACTTATTACTCATAGTCATTATGTAATTATGCATTATAAAAATACTTTTTTTCCTGATACGGAAAAGCCATACGCATACAACATCACGCCTGTATTTCCCCAAAGGAACAGTTATGTTATCAGTCCATGTATAGTATAGTATAACGGGCTGATTTCCGCAGCTCCACGTCTCAGTGCGTTTTTTGCGTACGGTTACAGTCCCATGTATTCTCCTATTGCAGTATTATATAATCTGTGCTTCTGCCACTAACCGGGCACAAATCCAGATTCGGGGCCGCTACTGAGAATTTCTTAATGAAAAACCCAATAACATTTTGCCCGACCCGGGAATTGAACCCACGACCCCATGCTCAGTAGTTGCGCTTGCGTCTACTAGACCGATGCCAATAATCATAATAATACAAGATGTGTTTCATTCAAAATTACTGCTTTTATTATTTAGTATATGTGGAAGTTGTTTACAGATTTAGTTAGTAAATTTTCTGTTAAAACAAATAAAATATAAAATGCAAATAAAATGTGGGTCATTAATCAAATCAAAGGTTATGGTCTAAAATAAGTTAATTGATGAACATAATTATTAGCAAATAGATAACGTGGCACGTGTTGTCGACACTGTCATCTGTTCTATCGCGTATCGTACGGTGCCACGATAGCGGTCAAACTGGTAGCGAAACAATAAACAAAAAACTTGAACAGGATTTCTAGCATAATCCGCGACATGATTAAATGCGGAAAATATCAATGACAAAAGGTGACATAGGCTTTTGGTAAGCACGTGCAAATATGTATAGCTTCAGCTTGAGGCCAGCGCTTGTTGCATATACTTGTGATGAATTAACCTATGCAAATATATTAAAACACATTTTAATGATCCTTTATCATTGAGGACAGACAATTAAAAACATGATTTTACATTTTAACATGTTGCAGTATTTTTGAGTGTGAAAAAATCTTCATCATATAATATATACATACAGCCTTTAACTGATTGACGATCTCTGATTTCTTATCCTCATTCAAATAAGTCGGATACGAATACTCAAAAAAGTTAACTAAGCAGTTGCTGTTCGCATAATTTACCAATAAAATTGAATAGCGCGTTGATGTCTTTTGTATTGTAAAATAGCAAGCAACTGAACAATTGACTGCTACGGCAATATTATGTTGTACATTTGGAAAACATTGTTTAATGCAGTAATGCGGCTCCATTTTAATTTAGCTATCAGACATTTATAGCACTCGAGCACTCTTTCGTAGCGAATAAATCTATCGGTGCTCTAGATAGATAAAATTAAAACGATACCTGGAAACACGCTCAAGCTGAAGGTAGTTCCGTGTCTGTTGACGTCCGGCAAACCTTCGACATTTCCGAACAAACACAGTTGAATCACCCGCTCGGGGACTAGTGCGGGTCGTGGGTCTGTGGGCGCGGGGCGGGGCGGGGCGCGGGGCCGCAGCGTGCGAACATACGCCCGCGAGGTCGCTGTCTTTTTGCTCGCATTACCTCCTGACATTCGAACTTAATCGAGTTGCCTTATTGAAATTTAAGCAGAACGACTACCGATGTAATGGAATAAAATTAGGTTATCGTAACGAGAAAACGGTCTTCGAGTGGCCATCTTTAAGCTCTCGGCGGCCCAATAGGAATTCGAAACATTTAGCAGAGGCTGCGCGCTTCAGATAGCTAGTCATCTCGCTCGCGTCGCAGCCGCGGCTCGCGTGGCAGAAAAGAATAGATATACGAACGCGCTCCTATCGACGAATAGTCATTGTTCTTGGCTGTAATGGAACAAAATAAAGACAGAACAGCGGTTTTCGTGACTGTGAGACGAAACTATCGGGGTTAACGAGGGCGAGTGAGAAAGAAAATAAGGTTTTTAGGGTCGATGGCCGAGCGAAGGAACTTAAAATTGGATTTTCTTAAGAAATACGCTTCACTCAGGACCCGTCTATCATAATCTCAAATTTTGTGTCAAGTCACTTTAATGTTTACAAATTATTATCGATGTTTAGACATTAATCAGAAAAGCCGTGACAATGTGCATGGAATTATTTCTGATAAGAATCTTGTAAGTAAAAACTAATTGGATTCAACTTAATAATAATTGATCTATTATTACACTAATAATGTACCTAAGTAATCAACTTCATCCAATAATTAATTAATTATTTTAATTAGTAATGATTATAATTTTACGAACAGTTACGTGGTGATGACGCAATTGTAAGCATGAATCAGTGCCCGGTGGAACCCGTGTATCCCGCGGGCACGAGGCGCGCGTAGCGGGACTGGGCACACCTCCCCCCTCCCCCAAGTGCTCCCCGCACGTAGAGCCCCTCCTCCGTCCCCCCCAACACCGCACACTGACCGTTACGCCGGCGTCCTTGGCTGAGTTCTTTCTTGCGCGGGCGCAGCAGGTCGGTGTGAACTCGTTCCACGCTGCCTCCACTGTGCACGTGTGCTAACCTGTGTTAGTAACCTAGCTATGTATGTGTGTGCACACTACTCACGTGTGTGAGTGCATTAGATTAGTCCTAACGGATATTACGGAATTTGTTAGATAAATGCCTCAAATATGAAGGAGCAATATTAACACATACCTACTTTATATAGAACAAATTAGTTTTAGTCGTTATTTATAGAAACGCGGATCTATTAACATTAAGTAAAAGCGATATCTGTGACTTGCAGCTTGCAGCGAGCTGACGCTGACGGAGACGCCTGTTTGTCTATTATGAATCTTATTAGAAATATCTAGCCTACTTGGCATTGTCCTGTAACATAATTCTCTCATGCCTCTGTATATTGATGAAGTAGACGATTTCAACGGGTATTCCGGGTGTTTGCCTATTGTCAGTAGAATATGTGTCATCATCATCCTCCGAGCCTTTTCCCAATTATATTGGGGTCGGCTTCCAGTCTAGCCAGATGTAGCTGAACATCAGTATTTTACACGGAGCGACTGCCATCAGACTCCCGCAACCCATTTACTGGGTAATACTGACATTCGGAGGTTAGACCAGTTGTCAGACTTTCAGGCTTCTGACTACCCGTAACCACTGCCATAGATATTCGTATGACAACCGGGACCGACAGCTTAACGTGCTCTCCGGGGCACGGAGGGGTCTCGATATATAACGAAACGGTCACCCATCCACAGACTAACCGCGGCAAGTGCAGCTTAACCTTGCAGATCGTACAATCCGCGCAGTCGTTGTTTCGCTACGAGCCCTTCTGTCAGTAGAATATGTGTGACAATTATAATTTATTACTTTACGACCTCGATGTACCATGTTCTTGGAAATATATTAATAAACTGGAAAGCTTAACAACTGTTATAAGCTCGGAATATTAAGTTTACTCCAATAATTGGGGTTCTTTTTTCCAGATTTGATTGTTCGTGAGTGTTCATGGGATCCCAGCTACTTGATCATGTGGTCATGTTCCAGTAAGAAGGCACATGTGAGCAGTTAATCTATCCCTATGGTAATTTAATAATTGTATTGACTAATAATTTATACCTATATATATTCAACTTTTGAATAATAATATAAAATCAACAATTTGATTAGGGTCTCATAAAACCAAACATCAATGAAGTAGTATTGAACTTGTAATTAACAGGCAAGTTAATTAATATCTGAATGAAGCTTAATGAGCACGTGATCCATGTGACCCCTTGTTTCAGCCATTGTAAGATCACGATCTATTTTACCACCTTCCTAATGAATAACTAATAACCTTTCTTATGCAGCTTTTTTCAACCAAGTTGGGCATATCTTTCTATCTGACGAGACGCAGCTAAATACACCAGCAATATCCTACTTGCTACTAATATTGTAAATGCGATAGTATCGATGTTTGTTTGTCTTTTAATCACGCTGAAACGGCTGAAAGGATTTGGATGAAATTTACACATACCACGGGAACGAAGTTGTTGGTGTCAGCTAGTACACGGCGACATAACAAGTTATACATTTCCAGCTTAGAATAGTTGGGCTTAGCACCGCAGTAGTCACACGCGGAGTGAAGCAAATTCATGTTGGCCTTAAAAGGCTACGTTCAGTACAGCTAGCTTACGTGCGCCTATGTGTGTTGATGCGAACATTTTACGTGCTGCTAGCGGGCACACATCGATTGTTTTTGTGCATCAACTTTGAGCGGAACTTTGAATGATACTATTACTCTGTCTTATCACTCTAAGTTTTCCAGAATAAGCTGACCTCATATTCTATAGACTTTGCGTACAATGAGAGGTCAGCTTATACTGAAAATGTACAGCTTGATATAAAGCCGTAATTTCTGAGCGATAAATATCCTTCGATATTCTAAGCTTAGATCGATTGTTAGACTCTCAGTTTCGGAGTACTGACAGTCTATACCAAATCTTCATAGATGTACACATGACAACCGGGACCAACAGGTCACCCATCCGGCGACTGACCGCGACCTGCACAACTTAACCGCGCAGATCAATCAGTTATTATCTAGCCACGAGCCACATATCACGTCACTATTGACATTTATCAATAAATAGCTATGCGGCCTGACGCAACATCCTTTGTTACTCACTCTTCTATTCGGTACAGAGCACAGTACACGAGTTACATGACACAATTAATATATAGAGGTTGTTATTGTTAAGTGTGGCCAGGCGATTATGCCAAAAATACAGCATGACTGGATAAACGAGAGACATATTCAAGAAAATAGTATAATGTGCGTACACATCATGAAAGATAAAATTGAAAATAAAGAATTAGATGATAAAGCACGCGTACAGGAGTAAAAACGTCGTGAGAGGACTGTTTAGGGTTCTGCTGGCTAGTACAAACGGTGGAAAGGGTGAAAATACCACAGAGCGACTGATAGACACTGCCGTGCTATGTGCATCATATTATTGCATAAAAAAATTATTTGTTAGCTCGGCACATCATTACCTACAGTAATTTATGATATCAATTGGAAAAACATTTAAAAAATGAAGATACTATTTTTTTACATATTTGTAATGAGAATCAAGTACTAAACATCCTCCTTCAAGACGCCTTCGTTCAACCAGTCACCCTGTATAAGATATCAAAACAAAAAAAACAAATGTCGAAAGTACGTTACCTAGTGAGTAAAATTTTTTATTTTTTTATAATACGTGAAATATCCAAAAAAAAAAAAACCAACACTTCCATACATTTACTAGTAAAGAGGCTTTAGTTTTCTTATTTTTATCTTATATATTTACGCCGTAATCGCCTGGCCATACTTAATAATTACATCCTGTATAGACGACCTAGATTATACAACCTTAAAAAATACAGCACGAAAGAGATTCCACGAAAACTGACAATAGTCACGAACATAATAGATTTGATATTGGAAAAGATACAAGATAGTTTTTAAGATATTTTTTAACTTTGTACTTGATCTTGTAACGAGTGGGCTTTTCCTATACTTAATAATGAGAAAAAAAATACTTCAATTATCGCTTCGTACATACATACATACATATTATCACGCCTGTTTCCCATTGGGGTAGGCAGAGACTATGGATTTCCACCTGCTACGATCCAGACACACCTCGCTATCGCTTCGTAACATAACATAACATCACGCCTGTATTTCCCCGAAGGGGTAAGCAGAGGTGTATAGTACACCCACATTTCGCCAGTTATAAGTCCCATGTAATAGGGGGCGAGCCTATTGCTATCGCTTCGTATGCAACTAAAAACTGAAAACAATCGACAGTTTTGTTTGTATTTATTAAACTACTTATAACTACACACTACTAGTACACATCATGCATCATACTGCTACTACTACTTCTAAATGATTTTTATAACTATACGAACAGTTTAAGGAAACATTTTAATTGAGAAGTCTGATTACCTGTGTTTAAATTAAAAGCCCATCATTTATAAGCGTTTTATGTATATGTATTTAACTATTTTATAATCAGCCTCAGTCTGGTGCATAAATTGATGTTTATCGAAGTTTTTATATATTTTACAGTTAAGTTTTAGTTGTAGATCTTCTCCTAAACTCTATAGAGCAGACAGTTTTCCAATAATATAAATCTTCTTTGAAAATATAAACGGAAGAAATTGCATAGTTTTAGTACTACTATTAATTTGTTAGTGATGTCGATCGATCGATCGATTTTATAATTTGACAGTTATTGTTGTACAGAAAATTGTTGCGATTCCTTTCTTGTATCTACTATTAGTAAAAGAGAGCGATAGTTTAAAATAAGTTTAGTTCGTGAACAAAATAATCGACACCAATAACTCACTCAGCTCATGTTTGTTACAACTTTATTTTTATTTTTGTGGTGTGCAAACAATAAACTATACTCAGTCTGTCTATCTCTAACAAGAAACATTTTACCAACTTATCCTACTAATATTATAAATGCGAAGGTATGGATTTTTGTTTGTTTATTTGTCTTTCAATCACGCTGAAATGGTTGAATGAATTTGAATTAATCTTGGCACACAGATAGACCATAGCCCGGATTAACACAGGTATTAGGCTACTTTTTACCCGGGAAGATAAACAGTTCCCGAAATCCCGAGGGATATGTGAAGACATATTTCTGTGACAACCCAAACAATACAAGGGCGAAGCCGCGATCATGGGCTAGTAGAATTTTTTGAATCTTAAGTTGTACATATTTCGAAATACGAACCAATGAAGGTCAGCATCAAACTAGAGGCGTTACTTTGGCGCCAACCAACACTAAAACAGTTACAACCGTCTTTAATTACGTTTTGTTCTTATTACTGATTTTATTTTGGTACTGGAAAGCTTTTAAGATGGCGCTAATATCGTGCACTTATTGAGCGTTGAGCAATGAGCAAGGACGATCAGGCGGCGGATCTTACGCGGCTGTCGCAATCGCAGCGGCTCAGCTATCAGCGAACATGCACTGCTAGTTTACTACCAACTGGAAAGCAGCGAACACGAACGCACGACACTTGTTCCGATGTTATATGACGTGACTGTCACGGCTACTGTCACATGTTTATAAAGATTGTAACAGTAGCCGGGATATAACGGCTTTGCTACCGAGGTATGTCGATAAAAAAATGTCCAATATGTTTATCTAGGACATGGTCTATCTGTAAGCCAAATTTTACACAATACAATTCCCTTCAGCTATTTCCGTGTGATTAAAGGACAAACAAACAAACATAACGTCCTCCTTTTTTTTAAAGTCGGTTAAAAATATTCGCGTCGCATTTATAACATTAGTAGGACAAGCCTATGCCCGTGGCTTCGCCCGCGTATAGTTTGGTTTATCACGCATTCCTCAAGAACTGTGTATTTTCCCGGGATAAAAAGTAGCCGATTTTTTAATCCGGGTTATAGTCTATCAGTCTGAAATTTTTCATCCAAATCCGTTGAGCCGCCTAAGCCTGAATCAAAGACAAAGAAATAAACACATTTCCATACTTTCGCATTTATAACTTTAAGTAGGATTTAAGTAAAAAAATGTGGGGCAGACCTAGATACTTTACTTCTAAAATTATAAAAATGTCCGCAATTTTGATCTTGCTATCCGCCAATGAACAGGTGTCGTGTAAGTTGAGTTTTATGCCTCTGCCGCTGATGTGTCATCTGCAAACATATCACGTGTTATTCTACATGGAAATACGTCAACCTCCATCAAGATAATCACACAACTATGTATAACTTCTATGTCAGCAAAGCGATATTACCATTATTATAGGTCATAAAACATTTACAGCAATATTAAGTCCAGTGTCTTATAGTCTACTGCATCAAACCTTAGTCAAATTAAGGAAGTCGGAAATAAGATATTGGACAAGTCGTTAAATGGACATAAGGTATCTTATTCTTATAAGCTAATGTCGTATTAATAAATGTAAATTATTGCAGTCCTAAGTTAGAACACGCTTCCCTTCAATAAATATGCGAGTTCGGAGTTACAGCGACATAAATCTAGTTTATGCGTCGACAAAGTACAAGTGAGTGCCTCCAGGCAACGTGGACGGAGTGGTCGAGGCGAGCACGACTAGCTCTCGAGTCTCAATACATAAGCATACATAAGCAGCACATTATTGTCCCACTGCTGGGCATGGAGGCCCGTTCTTTGAATGAAAAGGTTATGGCCTTTGTCTACCACCTTGGCCTCGTGTGGGTCGGCAGACTATATACCATCGAGAACTGTATGGAGCACTCTCAGGATTTCTCAGATTTCCTCACGATGTTTTCCTTCATCGTTAAAGCAAGTGATAATCAAATTCTGATCCGCATACCAACCCGAAATGTCAAAGGTGTGGGCCGGGTTCGAACTTCGACCTTCCTGCATGAAAGGCAAGTTTTTAACTGCTAGGCTATCACTGTCGAGTCTCAATACGTTCCTTCTTTTATAAACATTAACTTAGATACCGATACCGTGCGTATTTGTAACAACTTAATCATCCCTCCACAGATCATGCGAGAATTTATTTTCTGGTACGTGTACCGAACAACTGACGTGCCTTTGTAATATAAACTTTATGTGTATAGGAATAAATTAGGAAATGATAAAACTTAACGCGTGCTGCTAAAACATCATGCGCCTTACGTACGTATCGCGCAGTGAATCAGATTAAAGTACTTACACACGTTTATTAGACGCACACAGACGTATGGCGCTGACGTGTTTACAGTGTTGTTGGTGGTGTGCATGCACGCGTTGTGGGTGTGTGCGTGCACACACACTGGCGCCCCGGAGGTTCAACGTACCAGTCGCCACTACGAGAGTTCCTTGTTCCACTTTACCACTGACACTATATTATTATTGTTCCAATGGAGTTTCCGATTTGACCGAGGTTTTTTTTTATAGAGTCCTTATTTTTTATCATCCTACTTGTTCAGTAAAATGAATTGTAAGTAGTATTGATATTGTTTCCTTATTGTCTTTAGCTACAATTTATCAATTTGTTTTAATTCTTATACTTTCAACAATTGAGGTCATATTACAAGAAAACACTTATAAAATCAGATTTATGCTAACAAAGTTAATGATAAAAGTGTTTGAAACTGTATCACTTTATAACCACTACAGTAATTTAAATAAAAACATTCCATATTAATTGGTCCTGCATACCGAACTCCAATCAGTCGAGCATTTCGATTTCAAAGTTTTAATAATAATTTGACCTACTACACATACAACAGTTTTGATTTCCCTATATCCGATGGCCTTGAATTTTTAACAAGTCAAATTAAAATATCAAATTGCTCATTAAAAATAAGCTTTTCATTCATTTAGGTCACTAACACCCTTACTAAATGACGCAAAAACTGAAATTGCGTAAGTAATTTTGAAAACGCATAATTGTATTTGTAAGCAATTACTGCACTAAAGTGCGCACAATATAAAATTTTAGTAGTGTAATAAGTTCCAAAGTCGTAAAACGATTCATAGGTACAACACGATCATTATATCTCGTTATTAAAATAAATGTCAGTTAACGAGCTACAAAGGATAAATGTACATTGAAGATAAATGCTAAGCTATTTATGAAGTTCCATAAGCTATGCAGTGGAAAAGACATCAACGAGCTATAACGCTTCGTACAGTTTATTGAGTTTAGGCGTTGCTCAGGCATTTATATTCACGTTAAATGCTAAGCTATTTATGAAATTCCATTAAAAGCTGTGCAGTGGAAAAGACATCAACGCGCTATAACGCTTCGTACAGTTTATTGAGTTTAGGCGTTGCTCGGGCATTTATATTCACGTTAAATGCTAAGCTATTTATGAAATTCCATTAAAAGCTGTGCAGTGGAAAAGACATCAACGCACTACCAGGCCCCTCAGAAAGTATTGCGAAAAAAAGTTTTTATATATGGGAGACTGGCCAGTTATAATGTTTTTCGAAAATATGATTATTTATAAGTAAAAATAAGTAAGTTCCAATTTCAAAATTTCCCTCCACATTTTTTGCGAGTTAATTCAAACTATTGTGTCTCACTGAAATATGGATCTGCGCCGGGAACATTTTAGAGCTATGATTTTATACGATTTCAAGTGTCGCCTGAAACCGGATGAATCGTACGATAGACTTCAAATGGCATTCATGGATGAAGGCCCTTCCAAGGCAACCGTGTATCGTTGGTATAACGAATTCAAGCGCGGTCGACCAACTTTGGGGGATGACGAAAGAAGCGGTCGCCCTTTGACGGCTGTTACCGAAGAAAACGTGCTAGCAGTGAAAAATTTAATCCAAGACAATAGGCGAATTACATATCAGGAGATTCAACACATATTGAAGATTGGATCGGGAAGCGTTCACGAGATTCTACACAGCCAACTTCGCGTGAGGAGGATAGTATCACGCTGGGTGCCGCACAACCTCACCGATGCTCAGAAGCAGGCCCGGGTGGAATGGTGCCGTGATATGCTTAACAAATTTGAAGCAGGCTCGTCTCGGCGTGTTTACGACATCGTTACAGGTGATGAGTCCTGGATTTATCAATACGACCCAGAAACCAAGCGCCAGTCGACTGTTTGGGTGTTTCAAAATGAGCCAACGCCTACCAAAGTGAAGCGATCTAGAAGCGGGGGTAAGATTTTGATCGCTAGCTTTTTTAATTTGACTGGCCACTTGGTATCAATTCCCTTACGGGATCAAAGAAGCATTAATGCCAAATGGTATACTACCAAATGTTTGCCAGAAGTTTTCTCTGTTATAAGCAACAAGCGACCAAACACAGGGCTCCGCGGGCTACTGCTCCACCACGACAATGCACCTGCGCACACCGCACTCAAAACGAGGGACTTCCTGGACAGCACGCCAGTCAGACTCCTGGGTCACCCTCCTTACAGCCCTGATCTAGCACCGTGTGACTTCTTTTTATTCCCAAAAATAAAAAATCAGCTCAAAGGGATACAATTTTCGTCGCCGGAAGATGCGCTGGCTGCGTTCGAGCAGGCTGTAAACGAGGTGTCTGCGGCGGACTGGAAAAAGTGTTTTGAAAACTGGTTTAGGCGCATGAATCTTTGTATAGAGGCTGGTGAAAAGTACTTTGAAAAGATTTGATAAAAATATATGTACGTATAGAACAATTTTTTTTAGTTTCGCAAAACTTTCTGAGTGTCCCACGTATAACGCTTCGTACAGTTTATTGAGTTTAGGCGTTGCTCAGTACATTTTATATTCACGTAAGAATTATTTATAACACGAGCATTTTATTTGAAATGTGATATAAACTATAAAATAATTCGTGTTTAAAAATGTAACATGTCAGACTGCAGTATACTTAAATAATGTCGTCGTTTTTTATATTATATTAAATGCATGGCAACGTAGTTAATTTATACATTTTTTTCTGATTCTATGTCAACCTTTATTAATATAAGTTGCAATGGTCTGTATTTTGTGGTCAATTGAATGTACAAAAATATGACTCAGCATGAAAGTGAAAATTGTAATAATAGAGATCTCTTTGAAATGGAGTTTTCTTAGAATCAATAAAGATACAGATAACTGTTTTGATGTTAGATAAAATTACATTCATATCTGTGCCAAAAGTTTTTCTGCAGTTTTTTATCTATGTGTATTCCACCAATTATAGATTCCATATTTCTCGGTTATTATAAGATCATAACTGTTCTACATAGGGTTTTGTCGGAACGTGATTTCGCGAACTACTTATTAAGTATAAATAGTACCTAACTGTGCGCAATACCACCTCATAAAATTTAAAAACTCGTTTTGCAACATGCCAACTTGTGTTTTTTTTAGCAGACAGACAAAGTTTTATTTCTTTTTTATTAATGTTATTAATAGTAGTGCTAAACGCATGCTAACGTGTTTGTTGCAGACTAATAATAATGTGCTCTTACGACACTGTGTTTAATTATAATATTATTAGATACACGGTAATGTGGAGAATACATTATGTTTGTGTGAATATTGGCTGATAAATAAATTATCATCGGTTGCCGTGCAAGCTTGTTCTATTTGTAAATACATACTTTTCGGAACAAGTAGGTCAAATTAAAATAGAATCAGCACTCAGAGACAAAATAAAAATAATAATTTACCAATTATTACTACAATACTGTACTGATTATAATTATTTAACAAACAAAATCACCTAGTTTCATTTAAAATAGATTATCGTAACGCATTACAAAGGTATTTTCAAACTAAATTAATTTCCTTGTTTAAGTATACGAGTTCGTTCAGACAAATGTTGTACATGTTTGTAAGTAGACAGAATATTATTTACACATTTAATGTAATTGATGACCTACAACACCATCAACGTGAGATTAATTCGTACAATCAATAAAGATGACACGTAGGTACACAATAATACAATACAGAATATATGTTATTTTACGAGCTTTTCGTATAAGCTTTTTAACAATAATGTAGGTAAATAATCTTTTACTTTAGAAGTTAACATACAATTATAAATCTATCATTTAATTGTATACAAAATATGTTGTGAAAATTCTAGTTAGACTTGAAAAATGTTATTCAGCAATTCGAAAATACCTATATATAATAAAGTATGTGGTCTGCAAGAATAACACCAAGAATGAGATTGCCACTGACTTTAATTATGTCGTCTATTGAAATAACTCAACTAACTTTAAGGCGCTACTAGGAGCTAAGTGACGCCCCCATCAGTAAAATAATTACTCGCTGAAAACATAATTTCTCGAGAATTCGTTTTTACCAAGTTAAAGATAGAAAAAGTTCCAAAAGTGGCCGTTTTTCGCATTTTTTCTATCTTCAACTACAGCGAACTATATTTTACAGAGTTAATAGTTTCTGATAAAACTACAGTACCTTTACTTCAATTGGTAAAAACGAATTTTCGATAAATTATGTACTCAGCGAGTAATATTTTTTTTCTTATGGGGCGCCACTTATCTCTTAGTAGCACCTTAACTTGAAGTAAAATTCATGAATGCCTAAAGCAGTTGCAGCTTCTTGGTAAAGCTTTTTTGTTACAAACCATCTAACGGGTTAATGAGTCTTGAGCCTCGTTCATAAGGAAAAAACTTGTACAAGAAAAGTCTGGTGAAGTATTCGACATGCAGTGAGTTCCAACAGTGGTATAGATAGATGTTAAAAAAATAAGCAAAATTGATGACTTTGCTTATTTTCTACTTCACTAAGTTGTAGAAGCAATTATTATTTTGAGGAAACCGGTCTTGAAAATCCCTGAACAACTGCGACCTGATTAGATCAATTGTGATAGTAGGTATACAGCACCTCTTCAAGTTGCAAGGCAATCATGTAGCCGACTATGGCCTTGGGGGGGAGGATTTGATCTCCTGCGTTGAGATAACTTGCCATCCAAGGTGCTAGCTTCTTATGTGATGCACTACATTACATTCACATAGGATATGGATGGGCATCTCATCCTTTTCGCGACAAAACTGCAACTGGTGGTATCACTAAGACCCATCCTGTGAAGGTGTTTATTCAGTTTGCAGTGCTCAGTAAGGGCCCAGTAAAGGTTCTTGTCAGAATTCTTATGTGGTTCTTGTTCAATGTAAGCGATCTTTAGTAAACTGTTCCCTAAAGCAATATGAAGCAATGCTAATGTAGTTATTAGAAAAGTCATATGCGAAAGCTTTAGTTTACAAGCGTTCGATTCTAACTTTGAATTAATATCTGGCTATTTTAAAGTTAAACATGAACCGTTATTACAAAAGCTAAGACCAAAGTTTAGATAAAGTAAAAACTGAGTTTAATTTCAAATTCCGTACCTACATAAAAAAGGTATTTGTATGGTTTAGGTTAAACTACTACTTAACCCCATTCAGTAAGAGGCTGGCATATGCCCGCGGCTTCGCCTGCGTGGATTTCGTTTATCGCGCAACCCTCGGGAACTGTTCATCTATCAACCCAGGATAAATTAAAGTAGCTTATATATTAATCTAGGCTATGTTCTACCCGTGTGCCAAATTTTATCCAAATCCGTTCATCCCTTACAGCGTGATTGAGTAACAAACATCCAAACATCTTCACAAACTCACATTCATAATATTATAATAGGATTAACATAACTAACTGAAAAGGTAACTAAGCCTACTAATATTATAAACGTGAAAGTTTGTAAGGATGTATGTATGGATGTGTGGATGTATACTCTTTCACGCAAAAACTACTGGATGAATTTTAATGAAATTTGGCATACAGATAGAACATAACCCGGATTAACATATAGGCTACTGTTTATCCCGGGAAGATGAACAGTTCCTGAGGGAGCGTGATAAACGACATTCACGCGGGCGAAGTCGCAGGCATAGGCTAGTCAAGTATAAACAAAGCCTCATAACTGCCGAACAGCATGATTTAACAAGTGCCCGACAGCGCGGCACGTGGTAATGAGAACCGTGTCATTTTAAAGTTTACAGATACATTTTTACAACAAAGGAAATAAAAAAATATTTATTGGTCTCAAAAATACAGCAATGAATCTACGTTGTCTGAATTAAATAACAATCATATTTATAGCATAAAAGCAAAAGGATTTTCTATTCAATTTGGAATAATTTAATTTTCAACGCATTTCCGCGTGCGAAGCGATATCTAAAGTTATAAATTGTGGATAGAAACAATCACTTACAAGCCTGATTCGAACCAGCGACTCCTGACTTAGTACGCCAGTGCGCCACGAGCAGTGTTCACAGTAGCTTACTGAGCCAGGAGTCGCAGGTTTGAATCATGCTCGTGAGCGATTTTTATTTCCACAATTTATATCAATTTAGATTAATTTAACGTGACTAAAAGGCAGAGGACCGAGTGTTGTGGCACAATTTGGGAGAGGTCTATATCCAGCAGTGGACTGCGATAGGCTGAGTTGATGAAAAAGGCGGAGCAATTTCACTGTATTTTTATCTGCGAAGAATTATACACGCTGAAATTTGAGTCGCTTAATGCCCGAAAAGGGGTCATTGTACTCATCATTATGAACAACTTTTTCTATGGGAACAACACTGAATTCGCGAAAAAAAAATCAGGTGGTCCCTACATTTTATTGATTTAAGAGAACACAAATGTAGGGACCAACAGATTTTTTTTCGCGATTTCAGGATTGTTCCCATAGTAAAAGCTGTTCGTAATGATGAGTATAATGACCCTCTTTCGGGAACTAAGCGACTCAAATTTCAGCATGTATATATTTTCACCTTTTATAATTACCACAGATTTGACATCTACCACCGGTATCTGTGATAATTACTCAATAATTGACAGTTTTTTTTTTCATGAATATTTAATAAACCTTTGATAATTAAGTCATAAGTAGGTTATTCAGAATAACGGTGAACATTTAGGATGTTTATTTAATTTAATCTATTGCTGCCAATTAATCGGATAGTAATAATATTCCGTACTGATTTTTGTTGATGATTGATACCAAGAAGCGAATGAAATGATAATAATGACATGAAATATGGACGGATAAACTCACCATTTCCATTTAAAGCAAAAGAGGATGTGAAGCGTCATCATCATTATGATCGAGATGAAATTTTTATAAAATGATTGATCGAAATCTGAGTCTTATTCCTATTTCAATAAGATTAAAAATATTGTATAGTGCGATTGCAAACTACAGCGAAAGCTGCAAACGACTAATGAAAGCAAACGTGTTTTAGTGTTAGGTATGTAAAATTCTTTGAACGCTAGCTTTTGGAAATGTTTGTGATGCCTAGGATATTCGTCAGTGGTTAATACTGTGCTAAAAATCAAGTTTTATAAAAAAAAAACAAAAACAACCAAATTGGTGTTAAATATTCATACAGAATAGCTAAGAACATAAAACTATTTTCCGTACTATTTTTAAATCGAATTAACACTAAATACTAATTTTGAACCTGCTCAAATAATTTACGTTTTTGGAACCAGATATTCGAATAAATACATTAATTTGGAATGTTTAACTAGTTTTTCATTATGAATGTGATATTATAATAATTCTTGCATATCATAGGCATATTTTTGTTTAAGGAATTATTTAAGGCATTTTTTTAAAGTTCAAGGATACGAGCCGATACGGAGAACTTCATAGTCTCTCTCTCTCTTCCGCCTAGCCTTTTTCCAAATATGTTGGGGGTCAGCTTCCAGTCTAACCAGATACCAGTACAGACCACCAGCTAATAGAACCAAACACCAGGTATCAGTACCAGCCACCAGGTATCAGTACCAACCACCAGGATCAGTATTTGAATATCAGTATTTTACACGGAGTGACTGCCATTAGACCCCCGCAACCAAGGTACTGGGTAATACTGACATTCTAAGGTTGTCCAGTTGTCATACTTTCGTGTTTTTGACAACTTGTAACGACTGCTACAGATATTCTTGTGGCATTCGGAACCGACAGCTTAACGTGCTCTTCGAAGGACGGAGGGGTCTCGATGTGTAACGAAACGGCCACCCATCCACGGACTGACCATGGCTAGCGCAGCATAACCTCAAGATCTTGTAATCCTCGTAGTTATTACTTAACCACGAGCCCCTCCTTTTGCACTTTATAGTATTTCAAATTATTTTATTATTTTTAACGCATTTACGCATGCGAAGCGAAATCTAACGATTTAAATTGTGTAAAGAAAAAATCACCCACGAGCAGGATTAGTGATTCTTTATTTGTGAGTTGTTTTATGTTTAGTGATTCTTGATTAAGAAACACTGTTTCTTAATAAGATATTGCTGACGTCACCCAAAGACGTTACCAAGTGGAGGTTAAATTCGATACCACGAGCAGTGTACACGGTAGCTTAGTGGCTAAAGCACTGGCGTACTGAGCCAGGAGTCGCAGATCCTGCTCGTGAGCGATTTTTTCTTTCCACAATTTAAACTGTTATAGTATTTATTTTAAATAAACGTGTCATATAGCATCTGCATATAATAATTGACGCAAGCGTGATCTCTGTAAAGGTTAACGCAGGTTGTCTGTCTACTTACACACGCTTGAAGAGCTATGCGATTTAGCGGACCGCCCGGTGCCCTGCCCTTGACCCTTGCCCTACGTTAACGGCATAAAATCATGGCCAGAACAGCGTCTTTAGCATCCTCGAATGAGTCTGCGGTTACAGTCACGACGTCAGTTTAAGTTGACTTTATATTTGGACACTGCCCAAATAACCATGATAATAAACACGTATAAACAAAGGATTAAATTCACGTCTATAAAATATTTTATTAAAGTGGTTTGGAAATTAAGTGATGTGGAAATTAGCAACCATAAATTGACCCAATTTATGTAGTTTTTTGTACCAATAAAAACAGCGAAGCCTTAATAAATTGCGCTGAAGCCATACTCAAACAAAAGCGTGGACAACCAAATGGCGAGATTGGTATAGGTACTTGTTAAAGGACATATTATTATAAGATATGAGGTTGCATTCAGACACCAGGAACGATACCTCAAGATAATGTTTTTTATGAAAAATAAGAGTCTCAAAGCCTCAATAAAACATTTTCGTGCCGCAATCGAGTGTTGACGGGCAATGTTGTCCCGGTTGGCGGGCGGCTGGTTAAGTATAACTTGATAATTCGATATAGTTATTGTCCATCATTCATACAGTTCTATTCATTAATTCAGTTCGTTGCAGATTCAATGAGCAGCAGCAGCGACGGAGGTGCATACAGACGAGATTACTTGCGATTGACTTTCACCTTCGTTGTAAAGTCATGTAAGATTCACGTCATTCCTTATTCCGGATGGAACCTTGACTAACTAACAATTACAAATGTCACTTTGGGCCAGTTTTTCAGCTGTCTAATAACTTTTAACTGAGGAATAAATTTTCTATATAATAACTGTTCACAGACCAATTAGGCTTACTTGTCTGTGTAACTGTTAAAATATCAAACTTATTCCTCTGATAAAAGTTAACTAGAGATTGAAAAACTTGCCCAGTCAAAAATAGATTAAATCATAAAATTATATGATGCTCACCTTTTAGTTCGATGCGACACCTGACGAATTTATATCTGCAATAAATAGAATTGCCTGTTAATTGCATCATAACATTGATAGTAAAATGTGTGAATTAAACTTTAATAATAATTATAAAGCCTTCAATAATACGAAGAATTCGATACTCAAACGACTTTTGAACCATTTTCAGAAATAATAATATTAATTGAGTATTTTATAAAGAAGACAACAGAAATTCATGCAGCAGTTTTTATCACAGTAAAATAAAATCGAATAACAACAAAATTACTTCCAAATCAATAAAATTGTTAAAATTGGTCTTTAGTGGAGTTTTCGCGAAGGTTTTGGAAGTTATAAAACGTTGATTTGAGGCAGGATTCAGAGTAAATTGGTTTTTATTATCCACAATTTCAGCGTTACGAGTTTCAAGGGGAGTTAATACCGCCAGCTTTCTACTGGTCGTTATTATTGGTCATAACTGTGGTATTCAATGCCTTGCTCCATATTTAAAGCTCGATCGTGGTAGGTAGAAAGATGATCCAGTGTAATATTATTACTAGAAGTTGGTGTCAAAGAAAGTTTTACTGTTGTTCAGAAAAAAGCTATCGCCCCAAATAAAATGCTTTGTCTATAACCCTATTACTAATCTAATGCGTACATTGTGCTTGAAATAAGGTTTTTTCTAAACTAATATTATAAAGAGGAAAGATTTGTCTGTTTGTAATTGATAAACTCTGAAATTACTTAACGGATTTAAATAATTCTTTCACCATTAGAAAGCTACTGTATCCTGAAGTTTATTTTTATTTTATATTAGTATGCGGGCAAAGTCTAGTATTCTATAAGTACATCGTACGCTTAACAATCTTACAGTTTACGCCTACAATGTTTATTCACAGCATTCATGTGAGATAAATATGTATGTTGACAATGAAGAAGGAAATTATTCATGAGTAGTCAACCATTTAGGTAGATTACATACAAGCTTAATGTGCATACGCGCATAAACTGGTGCATTAAATTTTAAAAGGTTGTTTGTTTAGTTGGAAACTGGTGCAAAACAAAAGTGGTGCAAACCGCAGAACAATCCTACGACAGGAAGCGGCCTCGAGGCGCGCCCCCCGCGCGCTCCCCTCGCCCCCTCACCTGCTGCGCGACCACCTGATCCAGACAAAGCGTGTCCTTCGCGTAGTGACGCATGCAAGTGCATTGCACTAATAATGCCGAGCAAGTCCTTTCCACGTCCGGTAGGCAACAGGCGCTGTTCACAACCAATAAGTGTCGTATCATTATGATAATCGCGAGATCTGGCTTAAAGCCGCATGGATGGTAAAATAACTTACATAATCGTCCGTATTCGATCGCTCTACATGTTGTTCTAATTTATATATATTTCAATATCTTAGTTTTGCATTTCCCTATTTTCTATCGAGATGAAAATATTTCAATTACAGCGTAATGTTTGTGTAAATTTAAACTAAGGCCATATTTAATTTGTATGTATTTTTTTTTTTTCATTTGTATTTTTTTTAATCAATGGTATTGAAACAATCATTTGCGGACTCGATATTTTGTATGGTCATAGAATCATATAAACATGTTGCTAAGTTGTAATCAGTTAGCTCATGTTAATAAGGAAATCATATAACTGGTCACGTGATTTGCAATAAATATTTTTCCAGTTTTAAAATCACAGTTTCGTATAATCATAAATCAAATAAATAATTATTAACCATGTTTTATAGCTAACATGACAATATTAGATATTAGTGCAGGTGTGTGGGAGGCAGTTTTATGAATATAATACTTGTGCGAGTCGTGTGAAGCTCTACGGCTGTCTGTCGACGTCATGAAAAGATGATTCATGAATGGAATACGGGATTCAATGTTTCCACAAACAAATAGATACTTTCATTGAGAAGATAATTATTATAACTTCACTTTATGCAATGGTTTTCCATATAAATAATTAGCTAAAGCTTAACATAAATCTCCTACAAAAGCTTAGACCCTATTTAGAAACTTGTTTAAACCGGGTCTAACGTCAAACTCCATACTAATAAAACATGTTTAAGCCTGGCTTAGGCTAAACCTATTGATAAACTCAATTTTGTAATAAGGTGGTGTATGCTTACCTTTTAAATGGGACATTGACATATCTAAAGCGAAGAAAATATGTGGCTTTTCATGAATTTACTTTCGATTAGGTATACAAACATGAATGGCTGCCGCATTAATGACACAGAGATCTATTAAGATAGCTCTACAATAATATTATTAGAGTAGAATAAATGCAATATTAGAAATACTAGAGCAAAATTTATGCATTTAAGCTTGATTTGTGAAAAAAATCTTCAACAATGTGGTATCCCTGAATCAGTTACATCAACATAGAACTTGGAACCCGAAACTTGTGTACTAGTATCTATATTTTGAGCAGCTGGCATTTTCTGACAAAGAAATCGGTTAGTACCTATATAAATCGTGACTGAAACGTATCTCAAAGTAGAATTGTTATTGTGTAGAGAGTAAAAGAACAATGTTGTATGCGCATGCGGCACGCGGTGTTCGGCGGCATTCGGCGGCGGCCGGCACGAGCGCCGCAGTACAAAGCCGCTCTGCGTAACAGGCGAGTCTCATCGGACCGCCCAAAGAAACGATCTCATAGAAAGTAGAGCAACTCATTTATTTATTCAGTGCAGCGGCGGGTGCGAGCGAGAAGCCGCGCCGCCGCGAAACTGGCTCATTAAAATAAAAATCCGATTTTTGAGTGGAACTCGCGCGAAGTGAAATAAAGTTTCCGACGAAATTTGCTCGAGTTATTCCAAAAAAGGCGCGCGAAACGCCTCTGCGACGAGATCACAAGATACAAGTGTGAGGTGAAACCGACCGCAATAGCCAGCGAGCCTCCGACACACGCGCGCCGCAGCCTCACCGCTCTTACTTTCATACGTCGATGCATAGAACGATTTGCTATTGTAATTCACTAATACATCTCAAATAAGTAGCCACATCGGTCGCTAAAAACATCCTTTTTGTCGAACAATATTATGCATTTCTTTTCCGTATTAATATAATTTCACTGTAAGAAGCGTCCATTGTGTGAAATTTGAACATTACGCAGCCTGGCGTTGCATTAGGCGCACGATATAATGCAGCTTTATAATCATAGTCACGAGTCACGTTATCCGCACCCGCATTCGCTATGTAAATAACACCATACATGACCGCCGTTCGACAAAATATAAATCGTTTCTCATTTTGCATCTACGGGAGCGAGCGAGTTCCAGTTTAATTAATAAAAAATACATTTACATCGATTGCAAAAACATTACGCAGGTTTGTGTGGGCAAGTGCTCTCGATCTGCATTCCGCCGCCGGAGCGGGCTGACACTGGCCGAGCTGGCCGGACCGACACGCTGTCATTACTTAATGGTATTTTCTCGTACAATTTTCTTAATTAATATTCGAGTTAATCGCGTCCGCCTGACTAATATTTTCAGAACAGTTTACGTCAATAACACGCACGGGATCACAGACATCGTAAAAAATATAGACACAAAACATGCATCTGAAGGATGTTTGCTTACTGGACGGTGCCGCGACATGTGTACTGATAGGGGTGAGCACGGTTTGAGGTACATGTTTGTGCGTGACCGCTGTTTGTACACGAAGGAGCATAGTTTTTTTTGGCTTCACTAGATTTTTCGCAGCTTTTCATCTAGGTATACTTTTTATTATGTCTGTGCACGGGATTAACAAAAATCAAAATGAGACGTCCATTGTGAAAGCGCAGCCGAATCCTTTCTAGCTCTTAATGTATATGAACAAAATTTATGATTTACTGACTTACGAGTGTGCAACCACTTTATACTGTAATCGCCAATAAAAATGATTTCAGACAGCAATCTCATTTGCGTCAATTACATTTGAGAAAATCTTTTTATTGACAGCAATAATGATAAAAGCAATCAAGGATATGTAATTTGAGTTGGCCAACTCATAAATGTTCACCTACTTATAAACGGTACGGTACGTGTACTTTATACTTATAACTGAGCATCAAACAAATGACTGCATGCTCCAAGAACGTGGCATCAAGTAGCGTCTATCGACTTTGGTACGATCCCGCATCCTCAATTTATTCGGCCATGTATCGCGGCGTAGTCATGACTACATAGAGCGACTTGTCGTACAGGGCAGAATAGAGGGCTTAAGAGTGCGCAGAAGGCCTCCCATGCTATGGACTGATTTAATGAAGTCTGCCGTGGGCCGGCCATTACATGAATGCACCAGACTAATCGAAAACAGGGAAGGGTGGCGAGGTATCATGAAGCGAGCTACAACAGCCCCCGGAAATAGTACATGACGGCCACGATCGCTCTGTCAAAAGCGAAACGACGAAGAAAAGATGTACATTATAACATAACATCACGCCTGTATTTCCCCGAAGGGGTAGGCAGAAGTGTATAGTACACCCACATTTCGCCAGTTATGTTGTAGTCCCATGTAATAGGGGGCGAGCCTATTGCCATTAACCGGATAAAAATCCAGACTCCAGGCTGCTACTGAGAATTTCCTAATGAAAAAACCCAATAACACTTTGCCCGACCCGGGAATCGAAACCAGGACCCCACGCTCAGCAGTCGCGCTTGCGACCACTAGACCAACGAGGCAGTCGATGTACTTTATGTACCTACTTTATTTATTATTCGTTTAGGTACATTATAATTAATCGATAGAACGGCTCAATTGGTTCCGGAGCTAACTTGTAATTAATGCAGAACTTTGAACTCTTCGTAGTTACATTAACTTTCGCTAGCACGTGTCTATTAGCTAAGGGTAATAGGTGTGTCGTGTTAAAATCTCCAGTGGCGATAAAAATAAGTTAGTACTAATTTAATCTCCACTTATGTATCACGTAAACGATAACATAAAAGGTCACTTTGTAGTTTCTACCTGTAAACCTATTATTTCCTATATCCTTATTATTGATTAGGTATTTTTTTATATGTAAGTGTACATTGTACACCTATCAAACGGATGTCCCTTACTCTTTAAGGGACAACGCACCCAGTAAACATTAAATTCAGCTCATTCATCATCATCTTCATTTCAGCCAAACGACGTCCACTGCTGGACATAGGCCTCCCCCAAGCATATGTTGGGGGGATATGCCATAATCGCCACGCTTGGCAGGCGGGTTGGCGATCGCTGTTGGTTGGTTAAATACTCAGAGAACGCTGCTGCCATCCTCTGGTGAATCCCTTAGTCGCCTTTTACGACACCCATGAGAAGATATAGGGATAGATAGATTTATAGATATATAAATTTAGCTCATTACTTTAAACTAAATAAAAATCTGAGAAAATATTTTCACTGGACATACCTACTTTCTTTCCCCATATCACTACATACTATAAATGTAAATCTCCCACCGCGCTGAGTTCGTGTTTGTTTGAGCTAATCTCAGAAACTACTGTACGGATTTTCATACGGTTTTCACTAATAGAAAAAGGGATTATCTAAGAAGGTTTATAGGCTATAATAATATGCTATCCGTGCGAAGCCGGGGCAGGTCACTAGTTTTCTTATAATTTATTACTTAAATGTTTAATATTTACTTTTTGTATCCAAATTATATAATACTGTTAAGGTTAACACTAGCTTTTAAGATCATCGACTAACCATCTTTTTGTATTTTAAATTGTTAAGTTTCTCATGTTAAGTGAACTCTGTAAGTTCTTTTTGAGAATAAATGTCTTAAACCTCATCACTGCTTATGCCTATAAGGGACATAGGCCACCGAAAATTTAAAAACAGTGAGTTCAACCCATACAGTGAATTAAAAATCAATGACAATTTTCCTCGGAAGTTTTCAGAGTCCTAGTGAATAGTCCTATAATAGTGTGAAATTATTATTATTTTAATAATTAACTTTTACAAGACTGTACTATTTGGGTTTCCTTTATGTGAGAATCAAACATTTAAAGGTTCGAACGCTTGATGCAAGCGTGCGCGCACGCCGCCGCCGCCCGAGCCGTCAGATCAAGTTGTCACGTCAATCATGTGGAGAAACGGACCTGCACTCGACTTACTTTTAAATTTATTTACACACTTTTTACTTTGGAACATATCATTCAATTTTATGTACCCATCTATATCTTATCTCTTCGTTATAAAACCCCAAAATCTTTTCGACGCGGGTAGGGTGTGTAAGCCGTTATCTCAATTTTTGTTTGGTGTCTTTAAATATATATGTTTCTGCGTAGTGACATTATAATTAACCGACGAAAAAAAGGAGGAGGTTCTCAATTCGACGCGTATATTATAATTTTTTTTTATTTTTTTTTTTAATGTATGACCACGCATAACTTTTTACAGAGTGGTCCGATTTTGATGATACTTTTTTTAATGGATAGGGTATATCTCGAAGTTGGTCCCATTTAAATTTCAAAATCAAAATCCACCCCTAAGGGTAGTAAAACAGGGGATGAGTGTTTGTTCACCCACTGAATTCTTACCTGTTAACTGATTCTGTTGAAACTTGACACACATAAATATAGTTCTAGACACTACGACGTAATGGAGACCTGGAGTTAGATTTTAACCACAAAAAAATGAAAAATAAAACTTTTTAACAAAAAATTGAACCGACGAAAACAGAAACTGAAAAGCGAAAAATAACTAATTATGAGTCGGCGCCAAACAACCAATCAACGAAGATCATTAAATTACTTTAAATAAATAATAAAAACAACGTCACATCAAATACAACGTGAAATTTTCAACGATAAACAATAACTTTCCAAAAATGCGTTCTCCGCTCGGCCACTTGCAACTTGCACGCACTTTGCTTGTTAAAAGTTCGTTTGGCGACGACTCATAATTAGTTATTTTTCGCTTTTCAGTTTCTGTTTTCGTATGTTCAATTTTTTGTTAAAAAGTTTTATTTTATTTATGACTTAATTTAATGGATTACTTCATCATGAAATATACAGTAAATATCTGCTTTTTTTAAATGATATTGTATGGGCAGGCATTTCATATTTAGCTTCAGTTAAATCTGAAGCTAAATTCCTTTAGCGATCAAATCAACACTAAACTTCAGTGACCACGGTGTAATTAAATTAATATTGCAGATACTTTGCTAAAACTACATTAATTAAAATAGAGTTATACATATTCTTAACAGAAGTTTTATTTGTCGCTGGTTCATAATGTAAGGTCGCAACTCGCAGTGTGAAGCCCGCGTCACCTGCGCCCGAGTGAGCAACGCGACGTTGTTTACAAATGCTGCTACTGTGCGACGCATACGCATACTTACAGTCGAGTCGTTAATACACTATTTTCTACGTATTTAATGATTTTAGAAAGCATATGGTAATAATCACATTACTAAGGTGTGAAAATATGGTAAGTGCGAGTGTTTGTAAAGCTTACAGTTATGTTTTATAGATGAATTCGATGAAATGCTTCCTTGTCGTGCTTATTATGAAGCTATAAATTTAATGAGTAAACAACATCGTCAAGTTTATTTGAACCCTGTGACATATTAGATAATACTTACAACAATGCTATCTGCTTTAATATCATCCTCCTGCCCTTATCCCAATTTATTTGGGGTCGGCGCAGCATGTTTTTTTCTTCCATAAATCTCTATCAGCCGTCATCTCTGTGTTTACTTTCTTTCTATTCATATCATCTTTCACACAATCCATCCATATTTTCTTCGGTCTCCCTCTTTTCTTATAGCCATCAACATTCATACTTAAAACTTTCCTCGTAACATGCTCCCCATTCCTCCTCATCACATGTCCATACCATGATAGTCTGTTGCTACTTAACTTCTCTGTCACTGGCGCTACTTTCAGACTCCCTCTTACATATTCATTCCTTATCCTATCCATTCTCGTTACACCACACATTCCTCTTAACATTCTCATCTCAGCTGCATGCACTTGCCTTTCATTAATTCCTTTCGTAGCCCAACATTCCGATCCATACAGGACAGCAGGTCTTATCATGGTCTTATAGATTTTCCCCTTCAGTTTAAGAGGAATTCGGGAGTCACATGTAGTTCCCGTGACCTGCCGCCATTTCAACCATCCTGTGTTAATTCGGTGCTTGACTGTCCGGTCAATTTCGCCATCGCTTTGCACAAGTGAACCGAGGTACCGAAAGTCGGAGCAGACTGGCAAGGGCACGCCATCTAGCGCAATAGCAACAAAACCGGAAAGACCGCCGAAATCGCAGAACATGTATTCCGTTTTAGTTCTGCTGATTTTCAAGCCAACGTTCTCCAGATTTTGTTGCCATTTTGCCAATCTACTCTGGACCTCAAGTCCATCTTCACCAACAAGGACAATGTCGTCAGCAAACAGCATGCACCAGGGTGCCTCTTCCTGGATTTCTGATGTCAAAGCATCCATTATCAGCAAGAAGAGGTAAGGACTTAGAGCCGACCCTTGGTGCAAGCCTACAGCCACACTGAACTCGTCGGTGTTGCCAGCGGCCGACCGAACGTGGGTACTAGATTGGCTGTACATAGCACGAATTAACTCCACATACTTTGCAGGCACACCTTTCTCTTTCAGCGCCCACCACAAGACCTCGCGGGGTACTCTGTCGTACGCCTTCTCTAGGTCAACGAACACCATGTGCAAGTTCTTATGCGCACGTCTATACTTTTCGCATATTTGGCGGAGTGCAAATATGGCATCCGTTGTCCCACGACCTGGCATAAATCCCATCTGGTTTTGGGTGATCTCACTCTCCTCTCGCAATCTTTTCTCTATCACCTTCTCCCATACTTTCATACTGTGTGACATGAGCTTTATTCCTCGGTAGTTGTTGCAGTCTTGTACATCACCCTTATTTTTGAAGATGGGCACTAGCGTACTATTACACCATTCTTGTGGGATCGTTTCTTCATGCAACAACTTATTGAAGAATAAAGTCAGCCAGTAACATCCATCTTCTCCTAATAATTTCCATACTTCTACTGGTATACCATCTGGTCCCACTGCTTTCCCATTTTTCATACATCGAATCGCCCTTCTGACTTCATCCATACTAATTTCATTCACCAAACCCCTATTTACATGCACCTCTTTAAGTAGGCCAGACCATACATTCTCTTCATTCATCAACCTTTCAAAGTATACCTTCCAACGCTCTTTTATTTCATCATCTATTGCTAAGACCATACCTGCATCATCTTTTATACATTTTATATGAATTATATCTCTTGCTCTCTTTTCTCTAGACTTTGTTATGCGATAGAGCTCTTTCTGGCCTCTAGGGAATTCTAACGAGTTATACAAGTCATCCTGAGCCCGAGTTCTCGCCACAGCTACTGTTCTTTTTGCCTTTCCCTTCCATTCTTTGTAGATATTCTTCTTTATCTCTTTCAAATCTACATTTATGTTTTCAACATCCTGCCATTCTTTAAACGCACTCTTTTTTTCCTTAAGTATCTTTTGCACTTCTTCATTCCACCACCATGTATCCTTATCAATTATACCCTTTCCTTTCGATTCTCCACACACATCTTTTGCTATTCTTCTTATACCATCCGCTATTTCATTCCAACATTCATTCACAGACTTCCCTTCCATTTCCTTCATTTCTATCATTTTATCTACCACTTTTTCCCTGAAAACACTCGCAAACTCCTTCTTTTCCAGCATGCGCCATCTTGTTCTAGGTGGGGGCCGTTCTTTGTTCCTGTTAAGCGGGACACTGATTTTCACCTCCATTATGAGCAGTCTATGTTGCGAGACTAAACATTCGCCAGGCAGCACTTTACAGTCTTTGACTCGATTAAAACTATTTCTTTTAATGAGAAAGTAATCAATCTGAGTCGTGTGGTGGCCACTTTTATAGGTTATGAGGTGTTCGTCTTTTTTCTTGAACCACGTGTTTGTTATCGCCAGGTCGAATGCGGTAGCAGCTTGTAACAGTGTCTCGCCGTCGGCATTACGGTTTCCGTACCCCCACCCCCCATGCACTCTTTCATACCCCTGATTACATTTGCCTACATGCCCATTAAAATCACCGCCCACAAATATCTCTTCACTCTCTGATATATTCATCATCATAGCATCAAAGTCCTCCCAGAATTTTTCTTTCACTACATCTTCACACCCTGTCTGGGGTGCATACACACTAATTACATTCAAGACCAAACTCTCCACAATCACTTTAACAACTATTATTCTATCGCTAACCCTTATAACATCCGTCACACATTCTTTCAACTCACTATCTAACACTATGCCTACACCATTACGCTTTCCATCGCTTCCACAGTAATAAAACTTATAACCTTCTCCTATCTCTCTCGACTTTGAACCCTTCCACTTAGTCTCTTGCAAACACGCTATGCTTATTCGTCGTCTTTTTAACACATCCGCTAACTCTCTTCCTCTTCCAGTCATCGTACCTATATTCCAACTCGCACACCTCAGTCTAACATCCCTCATTCTCCGAGCTTGCTTCTTACGTCGCACCCGCCCGTTATGGTGCGACAACCCTTGTCCGCTTCCCACAGTGGCCGGGTGCTGCCCCTGCGCGTCGCCTACGGGGTACGCCCTAGTCCTAATATCACAACAATCTTTTATACTCATCATGCTGCTAAGGGTTTCGGCTTCAGTTTTACGACCGGCCGCCTGCCTGACATCAACCCTCCTTGGGAAGCTATCTGCTTTAATATGTATAATGAAAATTCATGATTTATGAACAGTAGGCTATTTTTCGGTAGATCAACTTAATCATAAGTTTTCTCCAGCTATTTTTCGGTAGATCACATATCTCAACGAAAAAATCATGAACGCATAAGTTTTGTCTTACCAAAGTAGGGATTTTCTAACACGCAGAGTTTCTTGAGAAAACCTTATAATCTGGTAACAATAAATAAGCCACTTTACTGCTCACTTACTTTATCTATCTTTACTTATAAAGACAGATGTCCTGACTACGACTGATTCATCAACGCAGAGCCGGAACTTATCAAGTTAGAAACATGAAATTTGGACAGTAGGTTCTTTTTGTAACGTAAGCAGTTATGCTAAGAAAGGTGTTTTTTAAATTTTAACCCTATCAAATAGGGTGTTAGAGTTTGATGAAAAATCTTTTCTCTTGGATCGATTCACTCAAAACTTGGGAAATATAATCTATAAAATACCTAAATACTGAAACACTTATCTTTTCTTTTTCCTAAATTACTCCTAAAATATTGGGTACGTACAATTGGGTTTGACGACGTCTGTGGTCTAGTGGTTCGAGTGTCGGACTGCTGATCACGAGGTCGTGGGTTCGATTCCCACAGGACACAAATATTTGTGTGATGAACATAAGTGTTTGTGTTGGTCTGGGTGTTTCTTATGTATTATTAGTATTTATTTACAAAAAAAAAAAAGTATATAAGTATTATATCCATTGTCTAGTACCCATATTACAAGCTCTGCTTAGTTTGGGACTAGATGGTGCTGTGTAAAATGTCCCAAAATATTTATTTATTTATTTATAAATTTTGTATGGGAGATTTTTTTTTGCGTGGCTGGATAGAGTCGAAACTCGGTATATGAATTACATGTTTTAGAATTTTTGAAAATTGAACTTAACCGTGGTAAAATGAGGTTTTATACTTTCTATGAAAAATCTTCCCGGGGTGACACTTTTTGGATAATAATAGTGGTGGATAATAAAGAAATACGTATTTTTCTTTACCCAAACCTACAACGGGGAGCATTATATGGGGCAAGTTAAAACTTTTTACGCTCGCAAAGCCGCAAGAGCACTGCTATAGTTACTTAATATTTTATTTAACACAAAACACGACCTACTGAAAGTCATACAAAAATCGCAGTTCCTAGCGTGTCGCTGTCACATTTTTCACGTAGGCAGACATTATACACAGACTCGCTATTATGTCGTGGTATTCACAAGTCATAGCACAATTGTTTCACTAATGAATCATACTTCAAAATATGTAGTTTCTTTAAAAATGAAAGAAATGTATTTCGGAAAGCGACGCGCCGATGTTTTGAGCCACTACTCCACGAAAATACCTATGAAAGAGAAACGCTCCGCATGTTAATATTGTGGATAATATGTGTGTTATGTTGCACACATTGCGTAACAAGGCCGTCTGCAACAATGTGTAGAAATTTATAATAGTTAATTAAGTTGGAATACATTAGCATCTTATCGTTGGCTAATAATCATCTAATTATAAGTTATATTATTGACCACACGGGTTCATGTTTATTTTTTAGCGTCATACTAGATACCAGAACCACTTACATATCCCCCTCTTCACAATTTCTTCCTTCTGTGTCATTCATTTTTTTCTTTTAGCCTTCCTTCTTTTAATAACTTACTGCATCATCATCATCATGATCATCATTTCAGCCGAAATAAGTCCACAGCTGGACGTAGGTAACATCCTTAGCTACCCACGACAGCTTCCCATTCTTCTAGTCCATCCAAAGGTTGTCTGGAAGAGATTGCCTTGTGCGATAAGACCGCCCATTGTACTTACATAATGTATCTGTAAACTACTGTCTTTGTTTTCGTTTGGTGTATGTACAAAAAAGAATATAATGAATAAATAGGATCCCCAATCATCGCCACAACGACCGGTCCTGCGCTTTCCGCATCCAGCGGAACTAATACTAACTGCATAATAGTCCTTAACTAGACATATTTCATAATCATGTATTGCTTTCATGGTGTTCAGAAGGTGTTACAGTAGAATAATAGTATCAAACATGAACCCAAACACATCAAAGCTCTAGCCGTCACCAAACCTACTTGTCAAAACAAAGGAGAATCATCTACTTAATAAAACTCTACTGACTGACTAGACAACACAGCGTACAGCCTAAACCAGTGGTAATACTTGCGTACACTAGAGGTGCACTAAGGACGGATTTTTTAAAATTTCTGCTTGAAATGGGTGAAAAGGATCCACGGGCGTCAGCATTACAAGTGTAAATAAAAAAAAAACCCCGACACCACCCATTCAATCATTCAAGAATCCACCAATTTATCTTAATTTATCTTTCCTGCTCCATCATCAGACCCTGATCATCATCTATCCTATTAACCTCTTAATTGAAACCATTCTAATGAGCCCAAACTCAATATCTCTAGCTGTAAGTTGGTGAGGTTGATGGTGAACATACTTGGGGGAGGCCTATGTCCAGCAGTGGACGTCATTCGGCTGAAATTATGATGATGACGACGAAGTTGGTGAGGAGTTGGGTATCTTGCAAAAAATCATATTAATTGGCAGTGCGTTCCTATTGTTTTCCTGGTATCGTAACTATACTAAAATGAATAAAATAATTTATTTTGATTCCTATTACACTATTACACCACCACTCTCAAATATTCGTCATTCCACACTATCTTTTTTATTATTTTATATTACATTTACACGTTAAATTATCGATCGCGTTGTCTTCATCATTTAAATGAGTTAATTTTCGTAAATATAGTTTTCTAGGAATGATATTTAAAGACCAAAAAATATTAAATGTGCATGATTTTTACGGCAAGATTCCGTGAATGGCTTAAAATCTTGTAAATGTACCGAAAAGATTTATTTGCAAATTTATATTTTATTGTAGGTTCATAGATATCGTACTAGGCATAACTAATGGTAATGAAGAAACTTCCTGATCTGTTGTATCAATTCCTAAAAAAATAGGATTATTTGATTGCTTTTGCGTGTACCTTTAACCTCGTCGCAATGATGATTACATGTTTGTACAAACGCGGCTGTGATGACCGTTCACACTACGAAGATCTGTTGCCTCCGGCTGATGTCTTCCTAGTACTCTCCACTTTATTATTGTCAAAGCTATCAAGCAACCTTCCAAGACACTATAATTTCTGTAATATACATCTTTACCGCGAATGTTGTTTAAATGCCTGCTATGAATACCTATATTTTTATAATGTCATGATATATCATGACATTGCGGACACATCCGCCATCGCTCGCGATCAGGATCGGGCTAGTCACGAAGCGCTCTGTATCATATAGATATAATGCACTTAACATTGTGTTGCGTCCGGCTCGTTGCATAATATTTACCGGTAGCTTGGTACTACCTGTCATAGCACGGGAGTTATGTCGGCTAGCTCTACTGCCGTAATATTAAACAATAATTACTGTAGCTAAAAGGTCGAGACTGCAAGCAGAGCGCTCACTCTATTATGAACGCAATAAACGCTCCGGGCATAAAGTTTAGGGCTCTATTAACGACGACGCTGATTAAACCTTTGCATAATAAAGCTTCATCTATTCAACTATATTATATTCTCTCAATATATTGACAGGCCAGGCTACTACTTTAATGACAAGAAACGAACTTAAATATGTATTTATAAAATCAAAATCAAACAAATCTCAATCAAAAAAAATATTTGTAAAATATAAGTAAAAGTTACAAACTTTGTAGAAAATTTAATTATTAAGTCACTGTTTAACCTTGAAAGGCATACAAAAATTTGATAATTTACATAGTATGAACTAACAACATAGCAATAATCGGAATAATCTCCATTTTTTTTAAATACTTCAAATTATAAAATGTCTCATCTGACCTAAATTCATGTGTATTGAAGTGACCCAATACTTATCCTTTGCAAAATTATTCAAATGAAACGGATTCAATTTTTTTATAGCAACATGGGATTACCGTATATAGTAGTTATAAATAACACGTTTTCTACGAAGACGTTACAAGTGGCATTTGACCATAGAAATATTGAATCCGGCAGTGTAACGGTACTTCGTCGACACGCTGCTTTTATTTTTATACTATGTTTGTAACATATTTTTATATGGCGAATCACGATCATTGTACATACAAGGTACCTAGGTACCGTCACCGTGGGCGGCTGATCGGCTGCCCGCTTTTGCATAATATCTAGGCGGATCGTAATGGCAAAGTCCATTATAAGTGAGAGTGCTTGATTTTAAATAAGATTATACAGACTTAAATCTAGAGTTTACGACCCATAATACTGAATTATGGACCCTAGTCTCCAAGTGTGACTGATAAGAATATATGTACAACCCAAAAATTCTGAAAGTTCCTCCAAAAACTTTATGCGATCGAGCTTGTTTCCAAAAAAACTCGTATAACAACGACGCCGACAGCGACGTAGCAATAACCGGACTGTACTCAATATGCGACAATAGTAACTTTAGATTACACATTAATCAACCCGGCAATCTAAGTATAGATTTATTGGCATATCAATATAATAACAAAAATATATAAATATTCAACTGAAGTTATCGTTCGATTTAAGGTCACTGCAAAAAAAAAACTGAAATTGAAATAAATTTAAAAAAGTTCAAAGGTCTAATCATAATGGATCTTTGATAACAGATATAAATTAATACCTAATATAAATTAATATTACTTCCGCACTCAATAAGTGTAAAAAAATCTGTGACATGTTTAATTATATCGGCAATCCTTACTGACTTATATATTATTTCAAATGCCAGTTTATTGGTAATCTTAAAACGAGTTTTGACATCATTCATTTGAATTCAATAACATTTATAATCATCGAGATTGTTAAGTCTTTAACCTCCGACTCGAGAAGCTTAAGTACGTCCATAAGTGATTTCACTTTCTGAAAGATGACGAGGCGTTATTATGTTAGAATAGTTACATTTTCCTCAACCGACAGCAAAATATACATGCTAATTAACAAAAAATATGAATATTAATAAATAATTAACCAATTAATTAAAATATCATCACAAGTGTACATTTGCATAAGAAAGCTCAATATAGCAGAACTGATGCATATTAAATGCATCTTAATGTCAACGTCATCGTTGCAACTGTATAATTGGCTGTTACTATGCATAACAACACCAATAAACATTGGACATTATCATTTAAATCTGTGGTATCTTGCACCATTGACTAAATATAGCTATGAACAACTTTTTTTTCAGAATTATTAGTTTTAGTTATGCAAGTCGACGCGAAAATTCTGCGCATAGCGCAGAACAGTCGTGGCCCGCGTATAACTAGAAGTTATCATAATTTATATCACACGTGATAAACATAGGTAAACCTCGAATAGGTAAAGATTTATTTCTTCATTAAAATAATTCAAAAAGTCTTGCTGGAAAAATTTTGACCGTTTTAATCCAATTTATCCCTTATATTCTAGTCCTAAAACATTTTGAGATAAAAATGAATTAATAAAGTAATTTCTTTAAAATGGGGAAAGCCCTTAAAATTTAAAAAAAAACTGTACATATATTGTGATTTTATGTTAAACAAATCATAAACCTTAGAACGAAAGCTCTGTGATGTTACTGTGTAATTGAGCATCAAGACTTAATGGTGGAGCATCTCTAATGGTAGGTAAATGCAACTCCATCGCTTCAATATAATATTCGCAAATGGTGGATCGCTCCCAATTAAGTACCTGTCTCCTTGTACGAAGTACCGAGCTTCGTCAGTGGGTTACAGAAGCTTGTTCAAGCCCTTAATAGGTACCAGTAACTGGACCTAACTAAACCTTGGAATTTTTGTTGGTCTGCTCGTAAACTCATCGGGCAATCAATTAGAATCCGTATTATGATACACCAAGCCACCTTGTCCCCTTGTTAATACTTGCATAAAACCATCTGATGCGACGTTAATTTATTCGTTGCATGTTTGGTCTCGAATGCCGAGACGTTTTTAGACAATTCATTAAATATTTAACGCTAAAATTTAGAATTAAAAAATGATCGTATTTTATTAATCGTTTTTTAATGAATAACCATAAATGTTAATGACTGCGTAATTACAAGTGTCGATTTGGTACATACGAGACCGCGGTACGCTTGCGCCGCGCGCCACAACCGGATGTCCCTCACCAAGTTCACAATCACACTAACACAAACTCTCACGAATTTTTCTCCCAACGCTTTCACGTCTTCCACTAATTATTATCCACTTTATCGGGCATCTTCAATTTGATTTACGTCTAGCTCTTACACAGCTCAATTGGTACACTTTTTCTTTTCGACGAGATAATTTAAGTCTACATTAGTTGCGAGCGGTACCGATACCGGCGCTGCCTCCTTCCGCCCGCAACCACTCGCGGTCCGCGGTACAAAACGCGCGTTAATTAGTTACCTCCAGACTGCCATTACATTATTACACCTTTAACCTAATGAGAATTTTTCGGCTTAATTGCGCCTGTAACACGTTACTATTATGATTGATCGTTACCGTTAAATCTGGGTTTTAGAACTTAGAAAGTTCTGTTTAATTACAAATACGAAGTTTATTGATGTAATTCACACGATTAATATGTTATTGTTTCCCTATTGTGCACTTTATTGAATTCGCTGAAATCTCGTTAAAGTCTATAGTGCAGTATATTTTCTGTGAAAATTCATCACAAACCTCAATATTTACGAGACAACGTTAAAATTTTATGAATAATGGTTCACGTAAAGGTATAATTATTTGTGGGACTTAAACATATCATGTACCGAATAAAATTAATATTTCCATTAATATTGTCATTGTAAAGTTATAATCACAGAATTATAACACAATTATTATTGTCTTGTAGTTGTTTACTTGAAATTATATATAAGTGAATTGCCTGTCGCCGACTGGTAATTTCATTGAGAAATACTATATTATCTGGGTAATATCTCAGTAGACACTTAGTTTTATTTTGTTTAAGTTATATCATGTAAGTTTGTTAATATTTTTTAATTCTTGCATATTGTTTGTCTTAATTAGCTTTATCGGAATACATATTAATAACAAGTTTAAACTTAATTACAACAAGGTGTAAACAGGCGACAATCCTACTAATATTTAAGTACATAATGGTGTCGGTTCTCTTGTTTACAAACTACACTTATTTTAAACTATCCCTCTCTTTTACTAATAGTAGATACAAGAAAGGGATGGCAACAATTTTTAACCGACGAGAAAAAGGAGGAGTTTTTCAATTCGACGCGTATTTTTTTACATTTTTTTATGTTTGACCACGCATAACTTTTTACAGAGTAGCCCGATTTTGATGATTCTTTTTTTAATGGATAGGGTATTTCACGATGTTGGTTCCATTTAAATTTCAATCTTCTTCAAATCTTCAATCAAAATCCACCCCTAAGGGTAGGAAAACAGGGAATGAGTGTTTGTTCACCCACTGAATTCTTCTAACCGATTCTGTTGAAAATTTGCACACATAAATGTAGTTTTAGACACTACAACATGATGGAGACCTGGAGTTAGATTTAAGCCATATTTTTTTTTGATATAAAACTTTTTAACAAAAAATTGAACCGACGAAAACAAGTGAAAAATAAAATAAAGCTTTTTAGTCTTAACTAAACTAATGTAAATTTTTCGCTACGTGCCTACGGGTAGGCGCTTCATGCGTTGCTCCACATCGGTGTCATTGTGGGAAAGCTGTCGACAGCCTCGGACACCATGGCCTTTCTTGTTGCAGGAGTGCAGGTCGCATATCACGGCACGCCAATATTAACGACATTATTCGTCGTGCTCTTGCCACCGCCGCCGCCGCGCCGGCGTACCAGCCGTACTAAAACCTAATGGCTTGGCACGTGACGATGGTAAGAGACCAGACGGTATGACGTACCGGTATGGGTACCTTGGAAGTTGGGTAGGCCTCTGGTGTGGGACGCAACCTGTGTCGACACTCTTGCTCCATCCCATCTTCCTAGCTCGGTGGGCTGTGGCTGTGCTGCCGCTGTAGCTGCGGAGACCCTCAAGCGGCGCAAATATAGTAATCTCATTGAATGCTATGATTTTGAGCCGTTTGGGGTCGAAACGCTCGGGCCATGGGGTCCGAGCGCACGGCTCCTTTTCAAGGAAATATCTAAGAGACTGGTCGACACTACGCATGACCAGAGGGCTGGCTTGTTCTTTGAGCAAAGAATAAGCGTTGCCATTCAACGTGGCAACGCTGCCAGTCTTCTGGGCACGCTTCCGGATGACAGTGATGTGGAGGAATTCTTCGACGCCTAAGTCTACTTTTATGATATTTTAATATTATTGATTCTGTTTTTTTACACATGTTTATGTTGTTTATATTATTTATATTAATGTAGATAGGTAGTAGTTAATTGTAAGATGTGTATTTATATTGTATAAAGTAGTATGTAACTTCAGAAAAAAACAATAATTAATACAATTTTGAATGTAAATAACTAATTATGAGTCGGCGCCAAACAAACAATCAACGAAGATCATTTAATTACTTAATACTAATAAAAACAAAATAATATCAAATACAACATGAACATTTTCACGGTAAACAATAACTATCTAAAAATGCGTTCCCCACTCGACCACTTGCAACTCGCATGCACATTGTTTGTTTGTTTGGCGCCGAATCATAATTAGTTATTTACATTAGTTTAGTTAGGAGAATAGTATTAAGACTAAGGCCCATATTACAGAACGATACTCAAGCGTTGATCTCTGTTTAAAACTAGTTTCAAGTTGAGCTTTGATTTTAGAACGTTCCTCAAGCAGAGATTTGTTGATCACAGTTCAGCTGAGTTTAGTTTTGTTTTATACTGTCATCTGTTTCGGTATTTGAGCAAAGATTTGATATGTAATCACTCTAGTATGGTCCAGACTACGCTTGAGTAGAGATTTCTATTCTATTTCAGGTCAAATTCATGTGTTATGTTGTTGAATTAAACTTTATAACGAATTTATTTATAACGAACGATTCTATCCTTAAGTAGTGATCAGGTGATTGGAGTTTAAACTGTACTTGAGTAAGCTTCTGTAATACGGGCCTAAAAAGCTTCATTTTATTTTTCACTTTTTATGTTTCTGTTTTCGTCGGTTCAATTTTTTGGTAAGAAGTTTTATAGTACTGTCGAATTAGTTTACGTTTTAAATTTCTTCGTATTTTTAGTCGACACGTTCCGAGATCACGACTAAACTTGTTTGGAAATTTTAATTGTGAACAAGAGAACCAACACCAGTGTAAATAAAAAATATTGCTGATTTTACCCCGAATATTTTGTAACTGATGAACTCATGACTCGAATGAAAAATAAATAAAGATCAATAGGTTTTTGTACTTAATCTTCCATCTTCATGTCTTAGTTTGGCGAACCGACTTGCGGTACCATTTAGGCAACAGCCTAGAGCCTAGGTGTATTGCAGTCGTTATAGGCAAAGGTAACCGCTTAGCATCAGGTGGGCCTTTAGCTCGTTTCGCCATCCTATACTATAAAAAAACATACTACCGTACTTTGTCATTCTATTGAGCTGTTAATATGAAGAATACTTATAAACGCCTTTCAAGTCGATCCATAATGATGCCTGCCTTATTATGGAGTGTTTACAATCAATTCTGTTAATTAAAATATCAATGGCTTTCAAGAGCCGTAGATGAGAGTGCCTATGTGTGCTATTGTGTATGTTAAGAGTTTTATTATGTAAACTCATCATAGAATTTAATTAACACCGATTAGTCATCAAACGCCAGGAGGCACATTTTCCGTAACTTAAAGAAATCATTAATGTAAAAGATGAGAAAAGTTCTCTTAAGTTATCATGGTGCGAATGCTTATGGTGTTTATACACGGTGCATGTAACTGGAGCATGTAACTGGTGCGGGCTACATGCGCGGGCTAATTCGTTACATTAGTCACTGGACCCGCGTATTTATTAACGCGGTCGTTTACACGATGCATGTAACCCGCGCAAGTGCCTCAACACGCGCATGTTACCCGCGCCGTGTACAAGCACCTACATTATTATTTCCCATGTATAAAAAACATGACAGGATATAATAGGATATCCAATTACACGTATCTACAAAGTTAATATACAAAGTGTTATTGAAATAACTGAAAGGGGTCTTTTAAGGGGTCACAGTACTCATCAGTATGAACAACATTAACTATGGGACCAACCCTGAAATCGCCAAAAAAAACAGTTGATCCCTACATTTTGTCGATTTATGTGAAATCACACCTATCACATATAAAGCCCGTATTCCACCAAAGCGAGGAGGATAGGAGATGTGTCGAACAACCAATAGGATTGGGTTATTTTCACATTTCACCGCCTAGTTTAAAGCTATTCCTTTGACTAAAGCGCTATTCTATAACTAACGCAATCCTATTGGTGGCTTGCGACACATCTCTTCTCCTTTCCGCTCTGGTGGAGTCCAGGCTTGAAATTGTATTTCCTAATCCTACGAGCTTCCCGGGAATTTGCTCCCGTGCTTTGTCGATAAATATGCAATTTTTTAATCCAGGAGCTATATGTGTATCAAACATTCAAATCGGTCCAGTAGTTTTAGCGTGATGCTCGAACAAACAGACAAAAACAATTTTATAGTTAGCATAGTAAAATAAAATTGAAAGACACTTTATAGTAATTAAGATCGTGACTGAATTATATTTACCTCATTTCAGCAAAGTGCTGATTCTGAGTTTAAAAGTAACGCATACGCATGTTCCCATAATTTATACGTTGTTCCTGTTTACGGCTATTTTCATGGTGTACAATAAAGAATATTCTATCTATCTACGCTATCGAATGCTCGATCGAATGCGTCAACTTATATTCATAAAGCAGTAGTTTCTCCTCGTTTCCACCAGGTGCAGGTGCAGGTGATTTATGAATGAAAGTCGACGTATAATCACAAATTTTGAATTTAGATTTTAACCTATAGGTACTCAGACAACAACTCCTCAATTTTTTTTTTTATGTTATAGGATGGTGAAACGAGCTAAAGGCCCACCTGATGTTAAGCAGTTTTTTTGGCCATAACAACTGCAAATCCACCAAGTTTGTTGCCGAAATGGTACCGCAAGTCCATTCACCAAACTGAGGCATGAAGATGAAAAGTCTCATGTGATTGTAATTTCACCGGTTTCCAGGGCCCATACCCTTCACGCCGAAACAAAGCAATGCAAACACCACTATTTGGCGGCAGAAATAGGTACGTTAGTAGTACTTACTCGGACGAGCTCCTTAAGAAGGAGCTCTTCTACTACATAATTTAGTTAAGTTAGTTTTAGTTAAGTTTCTGACTTTAATTATTAAGTGCACCGGTAACTACCCTGTGTTTGACGTTCCAGTCTATTCAATGGTTGTCGGAAAGAAATCGTCATGGAACGATAATATCGCCAATTGTACACTTATGCCTAGTTTTTAGGGGTTCCGTACCTCAAAAGGAAAAAACGGAACCCTTATAGGATCACTTTGTTGTCCGTCTGTCTGTCTTTCCGGCTGGCTGGCTGGCTGTCTGTCTGTCCGTCTGTCAAGAATTTTTATCTCAGGAACGGATAAAGGTATCAAGTTAAAAATTAATATCAAATACTAAAGTCGATGGTCCCTGGGAGTAAAAAAAAATCTAGCTTCTAAGTCAACGCAATCAAAGGATACGGCCATTTATGTCACATATTTTGATACTCGCAAACTCACTCATGTTGTGCTGCACCTTTAGTGAACTCTCATAAATGAAATCAGCTTCTACAGGGTATCGGGTCGATGGATGGTATGGAACACTTAGTGCGCGAGTCTGACTCGCACTTGGCCGTTTTTTCTAATATTGATCATGTCCTAGGTATATTTTATGCAATAAAGAAGATTATTATTATTATTTTTGTTTAAAAATGCAATATGTTTCTACGGTAGTTATATTAAGTGGGGAGAATTAAACGAATTTTTTTCCGGACAGCATTTTCTCTGAGGGATCGGACGCAGTGCACAAATTTTTAATAAAGTTGATACTTAGGGTATATTAGTCATCCTCCGCGTCTTTTCCCTAATATATTTGGGTCGGCTTCTAGTCTGACCACATGACGCTGAACTTACTGGGTAATACTGACATTTGGAGGTTAGCCCAGTTGACAGACTTTCAGGCTTCCGACTACTCGTAACGACTGCCATAGATATTCGAATGACAACCAGGACCGACAGCTTAACGTGCTCTCCGAAGGACTGAGGGTTCTCGATGTATAACAAAACGATCACCCATCTACGGACTGATCCGCGCAGGTTTACCCCTTACTTAGGGTATAATAGTGGGCAACTAATTTTTGTAACCATCGAAACATTCCTTTGTAGGAATGACTGACCTTCATAAGAAAAAATATTTTTGTTAACATTACAATAAACGGCATTTTAGCAACATGTCCAGCAATTATCTCTGTCACAACACAAATTTCAAACAAATAATGAGACGGTCGAGTTCAATTGGTCAATCAATAACCATGACAGGCGCAACGTGTGCGCAGGCATCGAACGTCTAACACAACCTAACCACACAAAACGGCGAGGATAATACACTATGTATTCAACTTTCTTTGTTAATGAACTACTGATTTTACAATTTACAGTGTTGTAAAATAATATTTTAAAGGAACACTTTTTTTTTAATTCAAGTATTTTTTATTATAACCACGTTTTTTTATTAACTACCTTTCAGTATTGTCTGTCTGTTCGGTACTTTGCAATCGATTTTAAACTAACTTCCCGATGAACTAGAGATTTGAAACTTTAAACAAAGCTCAGTTCTGCATGACAATGTAATATTAACTCGCTTTCTTTTGAAAAAAGTGATGAGTGAAAATCTTTTTCATCATATTATTAAACTTCACTTCAATTATAATAATGCAAACGTGCTGAACGCTAATGTAAGGTTTTCATCACGACTTTCCTTCGTTGTCTCTTTCGGCGTCATCGTCCGCGCTGCGTGTGATGCAAGCAAACATTAACCGTAACACGAAGTCAGCAATGCACGCAACACGCACGCTACACTCGCGCCACGCCACCTCCACTAGTGACTCATTACCGATGCCACTGCCAGTGGCGTGAGAAACACATCAAACAAATCGTGATTTGTCTAGATAATAGCACAAGCGCAGTTTTTATTTGACATAAGTATGAGCCATCACGTTCATTTGTTATTTCAGACTTTCTTTTTCAGTTACGATGGTCAAGTGAGGTTTATTAAGTTTCTTTAAATTTTTCCCAATTTTTTTTTTCTGTCGTAACAGTTTCAGGAAACAACCGCTTCCATTTAAGTAATAATATTAACATATTAAAAAAATCCTCTCTAACTCGAAAAATCCTCTTTACGCCTCTGCACAAAAATAAAAATGTGTAGTTAGTATGTTAAAGTCAGGTTTAGTTTTATAACATTAAGAGATACGTTTGAATGTACCTAAGTTTTTAAGTAAAGAGGTGTTTCAATTTAATTCGATCACTAATAAAATAGCTATAATTTAAAGAACAAAAGTATAGCGTTAGCTGAAGTTTCAGCACGCTTTAATAAAACCAGGCAATTTCTGCAAAATGGCAAGTAATTTAGGTAAAGCTTTACGTAAAACACACTTGAGTCAACGCAAGAGTCGTGGTGTGTTACAAAACGCGGCGGGTGTATGGCGTGACGGTATGTCGCCGTGCTGCGCCGCCACGCGAGCCTAAGCACCATGCTCACTATGCTCTATGCTCAGCTGCCTAATGATACCCACCAGACACTGGGGGTACTGGGTACCAGATGACAGATTTAATTTCTTGACGATGTCCGACATAGACGGTTTTGTAAAATAAAATAAAAATCCGCACCGCATATTGGTCCACCTCGCCACTCAGTGCTACGTGGGAATAAAACACATAAACGCGCGTTTCGGCCGTGTGCTGATATTTGCTCAACTCTGAACCTTAATAGAGGAGCTATTAATTTTGTAAGTACGAACGCTGAAGTTTAGTAGAAATTGTTTTGTAACACAAGAGTCAGCTTTTGAATACCCAAGTAAAAATATTGCCAACAAAACTTACCTACTGAAATCACAAAGGTTAATTGAAATATGTTTATGAAGGCTGGAAGTCAAATAAATTGTATAAATATATCTATGAACTTTAATATAATAGCCTGGATGTTAATATTTTGCATTGTTCATACCTGTAGTTTTGACTGAATGGATATAGAAAGTACATCTACTACGTTTTGAGTAGGTGCTTATTTCAGAAATTGATAAATCAAATATCTTATTACAACATTGTTTTGGCCAATAAAAATTTCAGGAAATACCCAGGTAGGTACTTTCGATTCGCTCACGAGCTAGTCACGCCCCACTAGTTTTATATTTATAATGTAGACGAGTGATCAAACCAACACATATGTATAAAGTGAATAATATCTACAGTTATTTACATTTCAACTAATACATCAATTCACAGCTATTTATTTGAAGAAAGTACCAAAAGAGATGCTTGACCAACATTCGTGGTTTTTATACCGTTTACGTATTATTACCAGACTTCAAACGTTAAAGTACTTACCTAAGTATTTTGGAATTTACAATGACTGTTTATTTTTCACTATCAACGTCTCATCTTGAGACTAAATTGTTCAGTTACATATTGTAAATATATTCTAATGTCAAAATAAACAGAGCTTTCGCAATCGAAAGTGTACATCCTTTGTATCAACGCTTGATTGAGGAAAAAGTAAAAAATAACTATTATTTGAAAATAGTACTCAATCGAACAACACAAGCTAGAGAATAATGTAATAGTACAGAGCACAGAGAGATTATTTCGGCGTGATAATAGAGCAAAACAAGGCGTGGGTAGCGGTGGTGGCTGCGCGAACCGGATCTAAGCTCGCGATAAATCATGTTGCGCGCGAGTCTCGCACTTCGCCCCGCGACTACTTCGCACGCCCCTCACACCGCCTGTAAACTTGTGAACAGCTTAAAGTTCACCTCGTCTATAACCCTTTTGAAACAAATATCAATCACTAATTTTAAAGCAGGAGCTAAGTAGCAACCACGCGGATTGTATACTCTTTGAGGTTGAGCTACACTTGCCGCGGTCAGTCCGTGGATGGGTGAAGATTTCATTGCACATCGAGACCACTCCGTGCCTCGGAGAGCATGTTAAGCTGTCGGTTCCGGTTGCCTTATGGCAGTATATCTATATCTATGGCAGTCGTTACGGGTAGTCAGAAGGCTGAAAGTCTGACAACTAGTCTAACCTCCGAATGTTGGTATTACCTAGTAACTAGGTTGCGGGGGTCTGATGGCAGTCGCTCCGTGTAAAATTCTAATTTTCAGCCGTATCTGGTTAGACTGGAAGCCGACCCCAACATAGTTGCGAAAAAGGCTCGGAGGAGGATGATGATGAATTGATTTAAAGATTGCCTGAAAAATCTAAAATAACCTATAAACGGATTTTTATGTTAGATCTTAGTCGTCCGTTTATCTTTTAGATGGACACATAGTCATATTATTTTCTATCATGACAATAGTAGGACGGTTCGGTTCTATGAGTGCTTATAAGTAATAGTCTGATAACCATTGTTTATTTTTTTTCATTGATCTATAATAAAAACGAGATTATGAGATTTAAACTATACAAACAGGACAGAATTATTAAACCTACCATATGTTGTTAATATATAAAACCACAGAACTAGAATAATTACGCTACATCTATATGTAAAACAATTTCCAAATACTCTCAGCCTTTTGTACTGGCTAGCAGACCTCTAGACAAAGCGCGAGCTTTTTTTCTCCTGTACCTACGCGTGATTTACCTACAGTGGAATATTTTTGCAAAAACTTTACTTACATGTATTTATAATTATGTACATGTATAGGTAATATTTGAGCTAATATTATCCTACTACAAATTCAAAATTATAATTCGCCAATATTATTGTAATTGCGTTCTCTGAGTATTTACTCAAATAACTGCGATCGCAAACAAGCCTGCCAAGTGTGGCGATTATGGCATATAAAGGGGGGTGGTCTTTTGGGGAGGCCTATGTCCAGCAGTGGACATCTTTTGGCTGAAATGACGTTGATGATGAATATAATTGTGTTTGTTTTATGTACTCTTTGTTTGAGCAAATGTTGTCGGAGAAAGTACCTGATCATTTGATATCATTATTTATATAGTTACTTTTTGGTTAGTGTACGTGTGGTTTTGTTTATTCATAATGGTACTCCAAAGTATATCAAAGACACCGCCACTGGAAAGCACTAGGAAACATAATCCACCTAATTGTTAATTTATTCAGTAAAACTGCTTTAAATAAAAACAATATGCATACAAATTTACAAACTAACATACAAATTCGTAATCTGTAAAATTCTTCTCATAAAAATGGATTATATTCCACCTAGCCGAGCTATTCCGGATAACTGTAGATAGATATTTAGGCACCAGACAATAGAAAAGCGTCACAATAGGTGATTTTAGTTAACCTTTCGTATTAGCGAGGTTTCGAAATTTAATATCAATATTATGGGACGGATTTTATTGCCGGTCCGGTAGCTCTTCCCACGCAAATTGAGATCGGAAGAATAGAATCGAAACACGTCCGCGACCATAAAAATACTTTCAACCGACGAAAGTGTTATCAGTTTGAGTGGCATAAGTGATTGTTTTGGAATTCGGAACAGAATTTGAATTCAAGTGTGTGTACTTAAAGAACAAAAGTGCACGCTGAGATCGAGAACAAAATGTACAGTGAGCGCAAGTGTGTATTCCGCGGTGGTCTGCGCCGTCGTCGCCGCAGCCGCGCAGCCGTGCGGCCACTGCACTCGCTTCGATTTCACTTTTATTAGCAATCCACTTAATTGGATACCACAGTTGCGGTTTTATTCATTTTGCAGATTCATCTGGGACGCATAGTATTGTAATAATGACAAAGACAGATAAAACCTCAGTTCTCACTACTGCGAACGAACAAATGAAGGCAGTTAATGTTTAAAATAAAATGCATTACGCGTAATAATTTACAATCATATTTGCAATCTCAGATTTTTAAATAGACATGCAAGGGTGTGGTCGTAAACAGTAAGTAAAGGAACAATCAAACACGGTGAGTAGGTAATTCATATGTTATGTTAGTACTGCCTATAAATAAATAAAAATAAATAAATATTTTTGGGACATCTTACACAGCATCATCTAGTCCCAAACTAAGCAGAGCTTGTGCTATGGGTACTAGACAATGGATATAATACTTATATACTTTTTTTTTTTTTTGTAAATACATACTTATAATACATAAGCAACACCCAGACCAACACAAACACTTATGTTCATCACACAAATATTTGTGTCCTGTGGGAATCGAACCCACGACCTCGTTATCAGCAGTCCGACACTCGAACCACTAGACCACAGAGGTCGTCATGGCGAGTATGATTACCCACTGATTCTCTAAAGATAGTTACTACACCTAAGTGTCAACCAAAAGGTTTATTCATTTAAGAGCTTAACTGTCAATTAAAAAAGCACAATAGTAAAACAATGAACGTTGTTTTTAAAAGTAGTTTGGACAGACAAGAGAGACATGATAGCTAAAAAACGGTTTTTGTTTCAGAAAACGTATCTCAAGCAATCAAATCGCAGAGCTAACAGTATAAATCTTTCCGAAATTGCACCGCGATACCTAACGCGGTCTTACTCCTCAATTCGGAACATTTCCGATAAGAAGTTGTCGACCAATTCGGTTGGTTATCTCGTTTCGTCTACTATTAACGTAACGAGAGAAAAAGAGATAACAAACCGAATCGGTCGACAACTACTTATAGAAAATGCTCTGAATCCTGGAGCTGTTTCCACATCCAGTTTACCTCAGCTTATCCTTCTATTAAATTGATAAGTATTCTCTTCGGGGTTCAGGTAAACAATATACGAGTAACTAACTTCTCAAAGGTACACCAGACAAAAAATATAAGGTATATTTAGGTAAACTTCCTTGAAATGCTCCGGTTTTATCGAAGGTCAATCGAACCACTGGAAAAGTACAATGCGAATTAAAATTTAATTTATACCTAAAACTACGCTCGTAATCCCACGCTCGACAGCTCGATTAAATGACATTAATGGAGTTTTTATTTCGCAGTGCGCCGGTGGAACAGCCGTGTGGACTTGTGCTAGACCCGACACCACGCACTCTTCACACACGAACACTTCTCACTCGTATTTGTCCAAATATTTGCGTTGTTTGGCCGATACAAAATGTAGTACATATTTCTTGGAATAAAGTTTATTTTGTATCGGCGAGATGGCACAAATATTTGGGCAAATACGCGAAGTGAGCGCCAGCATTACGACAAACAACAATACCACCGCACATTGTATACAATACGTGACTACAACTGCATTCAATCATAATTCATAAAGTTCCTTAACTTATTTTTGCACAAATTTCGTACATGTTTGGGTAAAATTATTATACAGGAAATAACCCACAAGGACGTCTGAGATGCTGCTTGCATGATTTAATACTTCCTAATGTCTTATTCGAATCACGTACTAGAGCTAGGCCCCTGAAAACAAATGAATGGCGAGAATAAAAATAAACCTGAGCTCATAGAACGATGTTTAGAAAATTGAGTTTAGTGGGCAAATTGAATTAGGACACAGTGTCGAATTATACAATAGTAAGTTCAATATGCATTACCTGCTGATATATATTGTGCTATTGTATTACTGGTTCAGTTCTGCACTTGAATGTAGGTAGTAATTTAGCCGTTTAATTTCCGCGTCCAAGTGTCACTGAAGGACGTTTGAAATGTCATTATCTCAATCGACGCGTGCTTTTATACTATTATTATTATTTTTTGTTGAGATCGATTTGTGGCACGATAGATGAATCATTGTGTTTTTTAATTAATTAATTAATATGTTAATTAATGTTATTGGATCATTTATCTACTCATTCTCAAAATTATTTTCGATGACATAATTATTATAAATGTATACAGAAATATTTTTAAAATATATTATTTATTAATGAATATACCATTTATGTTAAAATCAATGCTTTGACAATTAGTTTGAGATTTTACGAGTGTCGAAAATCACCACGTAGCACGGGTACGAGCTACGAGGCTACGAGCTACGGCTACGGGATGCAACTCGAATGCCGGGAACCATGAACGAAGGGTTGTAAAATAATTAGACCTCTAACGTTTTAAGTTAAGGTACGTATACAAAATTGCTCAATATAAGCAAGACTTACTAATTAATATTAAAACTAAGATAAACCGGAACTATTTATATGTACGATCATGACTTTCACTTGCACTCTATCATAGAATATTCCAACAACAAACCAGTTCTTGATTTTGCGACTAGTTAGAATTTTAGCTTTACAATTTTTTTACGCTGCATATTAATTTGCTTATCGTACGATGATAAACTAATAGAATTCTATTCGGATTTCATTATAATATCTAACAGGTTTAAAATAAATTATGGTTTAGAAAATGCCAAATTAATTGCTTACATTAAGCATAATATAATCGAATGATTTCGTGACAAACAAAATACAATCGATGCAAATGCAGATATTTACATAATTCGTGTTTTATATTTTTGTTTTATCATCTAGCTGGCTCTAAGGAGTTTAATACAAAACTGTAAGTAACTGTTTTCAATCTTCAGTTAGTTATTTTCACGCTAAATGACAAGGGAAACCCTTTCTAAATCTATATCAGAATGTAAAATATTCTAGTGACAGTACAGCATGTTGGAACTCAGTCAAGTGTCAACAACGACGTTCAAGCAACATAAGCTATGTACCGGAGTAGTTACAAGCGGCGGCGTGTGGTCAGGACGTAATGATTTGTACCAACACGATTTGAGAAAACGCCTACTAAATTGAGGAAAAACCTTTTAAAAATTACAAATAGGATGTAAAACAAAACGCAGCTTACACGTGTATACGTCCTCATTATAACTCTAATAAGAGGACCCACTTCCAAATGGCCAAACAAACAACAGCAAGTTAGTGTAAAATGCTAAACGGCCCGGCCTCATTCCCCTCTTACAAATTCGCGGCAACCTGATTGTTGACACACATACAAAGAATAATGGCTTGTCTTTAGTCACATTGATTAAAGAACATTGATGTAATGGATTCAGATAAAAGATAAATGTGTTTTAACTTCCGCATTAAAATACTTTTCTGAAAATTTTCCACGTATTAAAAAAACGCATTTAAAGTAAAATTACTAGGTATAAATGTAGACGTACCGAATACATGTTAATTTGTTGCGGAATCCGAGAGCAATAACCGACGCCACTGCTAGCGGTATTCGGCGGTTTCTTCGACTCTAATATTCGACAAAAACAACCGCGGTGTGTATGTGTGCCTGTGTTTATGCACTACTACGAACAACTTCATATGTATGTTTGATTTGAGTGTATTTCGACATATAAAGCTTAATGTGAAGATTAGTCACGCTACGGCCTTTAAAAGTTGCGAGTCTGCGTATCATATATTAGAACTCGGAAACAATGATGTTATCAGAATACACCTAGCTATATCTTGTATTTTTCTTTTTAATAATTTGTTTATTTCTTGTATATGTATAAGTACTTGTATGTGTCATTTACTAATAATAGATTCGTAATGGAATTTCTAGCCGTTAGGTTTAATGTTATTATAAATATCACACTAACAACAATTTCTTTAATTGATAAAGTTTTATTTACATGATACATTAAATTAACAGTTTTACTACTCATAAATACTTGGTAATGTTTTTATTTTTCAATGCTCGCACAAACATTTTTATATCGGATACCACCGCGTGCCGCATTGCTACATAACATGCAGATTCGTGATGTAGCAGATGAAGCAATTTGATACTCACTACTACAATGTACAGTAGAACACATCATAAGGGAAAACTTCTAATTTTATGTTTGGAAGGATCGAAGATTATCTATCATGTTATCATAGAATTGAATCGGCACGTTTGGTGCAGTGTCTGAATAATTGTCTCCTGCGTGAGGACCAAAAAGGTTTGATTCTTTCCCGGAATAAATATCATATGGACTACAAATTGTTCAAAGTTTAAGCATTTTTTTTTGCATGTGAAGTTCAGACACTTAGAAGAGAAATTAAAGTGTGAGGAAGTTTTAAAAAATAAAAATAAACTAGACATCACTTTTAGCGATAAGACCACCAATTGTAATGTGCTAGTGTTTACATTAATAATTAATATTTTTTCCTATTAGTGTAATGTACAGTAACGAATACTCTATAGCTATCTATATATCGGATTTTTATCGAATGCATTTCGGCGAGTGAGCGTTGGAATTGCACAATTTAACTCCCCCAAGCCCTTTCCATCATCGGACGACCAGACGCACGGCAATGCGCCACCGTTATATGGTAGATATTCCACCCTTACGCACGAACCGGTTTGCTAATAGCTTTATCATGCGTACCGCCAAAGAGTGGAATTGCTTGCTGGCGTCAGTGTTTCCCGAGAAGTATAATCTGTGGTCTTCAAGACTCGAGTGAATAGGTTTATGCTGGGCAAGCGTGCACCGTCGTCGACCGCACCATCGCTTAACATCAGGTGAGGTGGCGGTCAAACGCAAGCCGGTTAAGAATAAAAAAATGGAAAAATAAAAAGATGAAACATACGTATTCAAACATCTACAGTAATTTACCTACCTAGTAGAAATTTTCAGAAGGAAAACCACAAAGATAGTGATTAGGAAGAAATTAAGGATAATATCAGCAAACTTATCATATCAGTATGCCATAAGGAAAGACTTGCAAAAAAGAACCGACCACTGATTACAGATTTAGTAGCAGCAACCGAAAAAGATCAATTATGTAGATAGCAGACACAAGCAACTTTCTTCATAAACAGAACATTTACAAAAAAAAAACATCTGCGGATACGAGCTGCAGCTGTCCTCTGAATGGTCTTTTTATAAATGAGCAAGTACTTTCTTATGATAAGAAATATTATCGTAACAAAATAGCTTTCTAAGATTATTTTAAAATATTTTTCAACATTGCTAGTCGGGTTATTTTCACTATCCTAAATACATATCCGTGCATGGAGAAATTTTATTAGAATACTTTAATGACTAACTAGGAGAGTGATTCTCGCGTCGTAGACATTAACTCAAACTCGACATAATGTCGAAACAAGATGGCGAATGTCGATAGAAAAAAAAAACCGTATTCTCAGAATGTCACGTCTATTGTCTACGCCTAGTACTCTATATACAAAGAATGGCTCATAGCAGTTACACATTACCGGCGACATTTTTCACAGAGATTTGATATTAGAGATTATCTCTAATTAGACATATCTCTATAACGCGAGATTTGGAGTCATGATCCGTGCATGGGCCTTGTATATATTATAATTGACTAAAGTTCCAATTAAGTGATCAAGTGAATATGGAACCGTAATTAATATTGTATATTTTTTTATCAATTAAGAATATAACATAACAACATAACATAACATAACATAACATCACGCCTGTATTTCCCCGAAGGGGTAGGCAGAGGTGTAATAGTACACCCACATTTCGCCAGTTATGTTATAGTCCCATGTAATAGGGGGTGAGCCTATTGCCATTTACCGGGCACAAATCCAGACTGCCGGGCTGCTACTGAGAATTTCCTAATGGAAAAACCCAATAACATTTTGCCCGATCCGGGAATCGAACCCAGGACCCCACGCTCAGAGGTCGCGCTTGCAACCACTAGACCAACGAGACAGTCGAGTTATTAAGAATATAAAATCTGTTAATTGATTAAAAATAATTATAAACGAATGAAATCATATGTGTACTGTGTAGAAACATTGGTGATGGCTATACTAAATTATAGAAATAGTTACTATTATTTTATCATCATCATCATCAGCATATCGCAGTCCACTGCTGGACATAGGCCTCTCCAATAGCACGCCACCGACTTCTATCCTCGGCCACTCTCATCCAGTTTCCGCCAAGTACCTTGCGTAGACCGTTTCTCCACCTAGCCTGAGGGAGTACTATGCAACGTTTTCTGATTCGAGGTCTAACCTCTAGAATACGTCTACCCCAACGGTCATCGGTCCTTTAGCTAATACGGCCAGCCCACTGCAACTTCAGCTTGCTTATCCTGTGGGCTATGTCGACAACTTTGGTTATCTGTCATATCACCTCGTTTTGGATCCGATCCCTCAGAGAAACTATTAAAAGTTCAATTGCTTAACATTCTTCTGCAACCCGATGTTTTGTTTGTTATAAGTACTTGAACCATGTACCTATAGCAAAGTGATTTTAACGTACGATGTCTATAATCATGTCGTAACTATTAAACCAAATTGATTGATTGAATTACTTCACCATCCATCGAGAAATTCGAACATTCATATAGAGACAGCAGAAATAAATTTAAAATATCAGTTTTTACAGTCTGTGGCACAATTATTACACATAATTGATACTATTTACTAATTAATTGATTTGATATGTATTAATATTGATTTATCTTTTTTTTATAACGATAACTGTTGCTGATAAATTTCATCTAACATAACAACATAAAATCACGCCTGTATTTCTCAGAAGGGGTAGACAGAGGTGTAATAGTACACCCACATTTCGCCAGTTATGTTATAGTCCCATGTAATAGGGGGCGAGCCTATTGCCATTGACCGGGCACAAATCCAGACTCCGGACTGTTACTGAGAATTTCCTAAAGAAAAAAGCCAATAAACCTTAAATTTCATCTAAATATCCTATTTATTATTATTACACTTAGATTAATACAATATTCACAATTTGCATTTCATTAATTACATAATCCTACAAATAATAGAAATATGAAAGTTTGTGAAGATGTTTGGATATAACAATACTCAATCACGCTGTAAGGACTGAATGGATACGGATGAAATTTGGCATACAGATAGAACATAACCCGGCTTAACATTATTTGGCTACATAACACATTACTCTATAGGTTTTTATTCCGGGAAGATGAACAGTTCCCGAGGGATGCACGATAATCGACATCCAGGCGGATGAAGTCTCGGGCATCATCATCATCATCATCATTTCAGCCGAAAAACGTCCACTGCTGGACATAGGCCGCCCCCAAGCATCGCCAATTCTCAGCAATAGGCTAGTTTAATTATAGATAGATAGATAGAATATACTTTATTGTAAACCATGAAAAAAAAAATTTAAAATTAATTATATATTCGAAAACAACCCGAAACTACCTAGGATATGAAGTTAACGATATCTTATTTTTTCTGCAATGCTAGGGCATACCCTACTGAAAGAACTGAATGGCATACCCAACTGAAAGAAATGAACTTAGATAAATCTAACATATCTATCAAGATAAAGTAACTTTATAAAAGATAGTCGCAAAATAGCTTAAAAACTGAAATAAATACCCTGCACTTCTAATTAGCACTTACGTAAAACATTCCTTACTTGCTATAGTGTTTTTTTGTCAATCACGCCTTTATTGGCATGTAACATTTTCCTCATTGCGTACCGAACGTTATCAATTAGCTAGAACCCAATGAAATAATCGTCTGTTTTTGTTTCAGGGGCAAAGGTTATACGTTGCACGACAAGGACAAACGCTTTCTGCGCAGGAGTGCGCGTTGCGGTCGGGCGAGCACCAACCTTCCGCGTCGCGCCGAGCTTGCGCTCCACACGCGAGAGGTCAAGGCTCCAACACTGCCCATTTTGCTCTAATTTACTAAACTAAAAAGTATTTTATTTATAATTTGCATTTTAATTAGTTCTTTGCAAATTTTAAGTTTGGTTTTTGTAGCTGTCAAGGCAGTAAAAATGTAAAAATGCACGTGCTTATGTTTTTTTTATTTTTATAGAATAAGATGACTAAACGTGTGAGACAAGGATGTGTAGCGTCGCCGTGGCTGTTCAATCTATTCATGGACAGTTGTTTGAAATATTTGAAAGAGAGTGAAAATGGTTTAGAAATGAATGGGCTACTTGTCAAATGTCTCCTCTATGCCGATGATCAAGTTATCCTTGCATCGTCGGAGGGGGAGTTACAGAAGATGGTAACAATTATGGATGGTGCTTTGAAGAGCAAAGGAATGAAGGTTAATGTTAGTAAGACAAAAGTTTTGGTTTTTGAAAAGGAAGAAGTTATGACAGAGTGCAATATTTTGATAGGTGACGAAAAGGTGGAACAAGTGAAAGATTTTGTATACCTGGGTTCCATGTTTACGAGAGATGGCAAGCATGTGAAGGACATTGAAAGGAGAGTGAGTGCTGGTAATCAGATGAATGGGGCACTACACACCTTCATGAACAGCCGCAAAGTGTCGGAAAAGGCACGGCTGGCTGTTCATGGGGGAGTGTTAGTGCCTACACTTATGTATGGTAGTGAAAGTTGGGTATGGCAGAAGAAACATGAAAGTAGAATAAATGCAGTAGAAATGAGAGCTTTGAGAAGTATGTGTGGTGTAACTTTGAGAGATAAAGTAAGGAATAACATGATAAGGGAGCGTTGTGGAGTGAAAGAAGATGTAGTGACAAAGATTGAGAAAGGTATGTTAGGATGGTTTGGACATATAGAGAGGATGGACGAGAGGAGATTGACGAAACAAGTATACGAAGCGAGTGTGGATGGAAGAGTTGGAAGGGGACGACCTCGGCGAACGTATCGCGATCAAATCGCGGATGTTCTCAAAAAATGCCAGGTTAAGAGTTCTCTAAACCGACGAGCATGCATGACGAGGTTAATGGACGTAGATGAAGCGAAAGAGGTGTGTCAGGATCGTAGCAGGTGGAAATCCATAGTCTCTGCCTACCCCAATGGGAAACAGGCGTGATAATATGTATATAAGATGACTAAACGAGCTAAAAACCCATCTGATACTAAGCGGTTACCTTTGCCCTTAACAACTTCAGTACCACCTAAGCTGTTGCTTAATGGTACCGCAAGTCGGTTCGCCAAACTGAGACATGAAGATGAAAAGTCCCTTCAGACCGAAACATAGCAATAGTAGTACCGGTGGTAGTACTTCCCCGGACGAGCTCTTTCACAAAAGAGCTCTACTACTACTAAAATGTCATGTCAGTTGGTTTTGCGATATCGTAGTATCAAAATAATGAATGGTTATATTGTGTATACGTAAAAAGACGGGTTCTAAAATATGGCGAGTAGGTAATAGTTGAAACCAGGAAATATAAATGAGAAACAAATATGCCTGTTTCTGAATAAAAATATATCAGACAGAACAAAATGAGATGTTTATACAATATCATAAAACAAGTATGTCCTTTGGAATTCAAAATGGAAAGACTTTTTTTATATTCTTGAGACTAGGTGTACTAATAACTTTTTACTGTAGGTATTTGGAAATCTTAATTTACTTACGAGCATATCTTTTACTTAAAGATAAGAAGATATAAATCATTCAAAACACTTTGATACTTCTAAAGTTATTAACTGAAGCGTGGGCGGCGGTTTACTTTTAGGACAATTATCGGACTCGCATCAAAGCTAACAATGAAAATTCACAATAAAAGTTCGTTTATTATAATTAATTATATAATAAACAATTAACTGAGAGAGATTTGTTCGCTGTCATTATCGCACTTTCTCCGAAAATCATAACAGGCTGGACAGGCGGAGTCGATTTACAGCAATGTTTTACACCTTCGAATTGGCGAGAGTTATAGATTGTTATTATTATATGTATTAAGTACCACACCATCAAGTTACGTGGCCACTGTCCCACGGTTTTCATTTGTGATTGGCACTTATGGAAATTCAATTGGTACTCTTATTTCTTTTGCTTTATTAAATAACCATGAGTTTAGTCATAAAGTGTAAAGTATTCTGTGTGCTTTTCCGGGGTAACTTTCAACTCGTCCGTTAAGCTATTACAGCGTCATTGAATATCAAATATGCTTCAAAGATACATTCGCTCCGAACATTCACATCAATAATCTGAGATAATAGATAGAAAATTCAAGACCTGGCTTCGTCTAACAACAAAACATGTTTCTAAAGTATCTTAATACAACGTGTATCAGAAATGCGTGGTCATATTTGAAGAGCTTATTCAGGGGATGCTATCAAACAACTTTTACTATGGGACCAACCCTGAAGTCGCGAAAAATGTCAGCTGATCCTTTCATTTTGTCGAGCGACATCGATGATTTAGTAGGGAACAGCTGATATTTTTTTGCGATTTCAGGGTTGGTCCCATAGTAAAAGTTATTTTTGCTATACCCTGAATGAGCTCTTAAAATATGACGACGTATTTCTGATACACGTTGTATAAAATAAGTGAAACTCCATTTACTCCGTGTAGTTGATTCCCGACAAACGATATCAAACATTACGTTAGGCCGGCTTATTCCTCAGAAAGGTTACCGTTTTCACATTACGTCGTACACAGCCTTAAGAATGATATTGTTTAACCAACTAGCAAACAGCACTCCGTGTTACTATTTTCATTCGCAAGGCTCTCTAATTAATCAATTACAATGTGCACAAGTACAAAATGAATGAGAATTTCTTTACTTAAGTATACTACATATTTATTGGACAACACTGACAGACACAACTCAATCGTTTTATGGTACTTAATTATGTTTAAAATCGCATATATTTCTGCTACTAATATCTAAATATACGTATCTTGTTATTATTAAACGAACTATTAAGTATTCACTTTCCAACTGTTTACTCGTTTCTTTACAGAAGTAGACGCAGAAATCTAAAGTTAGACCCTCGTAGACAAGATATATCCTATCGTTCTTATCTTAAACTAGCAAAGTACCCACTCACTATATGTTATTCCAGCTACGTTTGTGTGGCTGATACAAACGAAACTAGATAACTACTGTGTAAGTATGAACAAGTAGTCAAAATTTACTAAAGTGAAACAAATAAATCATCAATCATTAGTCTGACTTTTTTATTGGAACTAAGTTCCGTAACGCGGCTCGCGGTAGTTGTGATTCGGGAGTTTTAACGTCACGTAAGATTTCTGCGTTATAAGCAGGCATATACGCACACCACTCGCTATCTCTTTCTAGTGTGTCTGTGTGTTTGTGCGTGAGAAACATCGTTCCTGACCTTCGTTCCCTAACCGCACACGTGTTTTTTTTGTCATTGAAAAAGACTCAAAACGTAGTTTGTTTGCCAAAAAGTCGAACACGCAACTACAACCCCAAAAGTCTAATTACCATTTCCCTTTTAAAAAGGAAAAAAAAACTACTACCTCGAGGCCCGAATCCCTTAATTTATAATTGTTTTTTTTTATATACTTATACATATATTCTTAATGGGCTTGCGTTTGACCGCCACCTCACCTGTTGTTAAGCGATGGTGCGGTCGACGATGGTACACGCTTGTCCAGCAATAACATATTTATTCGAGCTTTGAAAACAACCAGATTATACTTCCTGGGAAACACTGCATGGAATTCCACTCTTCAAATCCATATCATGCAAAACCAAATCAGGCGTGTTTTATGCGGACCGTATAAACCTAAGCTGTGCCCACTTTTAAGGGTTACAATGAGATGTTAAAACCAGAAGTATGTCAAAAAACATTCTAGAGTAATCTCAACTTAGTATTCTGTCGCTTACACTGTCTTTCAGGTTCGCCATCATTTGCAATAAACCCGTACAAAAAACTTAATAAATGAGTATTCATCTAAACAAATTGGTGTAATTAACAAAATTGTATTATTTGATTTCTAAAGTAATATGTTCTGTTAGTGTAGAACAGTGTAGTGCGTCTTTTTCCTCATAAAACGAAAGGTTATTTTTACAAAAATTGTTGTCACTGGAACATTACTTTTTTCTGCCATAACATTTTCCAACATATTTGTAATCTACTACCGGTCATGGTATAATAAGATGTTTCACCATCTTATTATACCATGCCACCGGTAGAGGTAGATGTCAAATCTGTGCATTTTCCTGTAAATTAGATACAAAGATTAATCAAACGTGATTTTTCCATAGAGAAAGTAATTAAAAGCTTTGCCACAATAATTAGGTCTTAGATTAGATATATATTTGTTAATTGTTTTCAAAATAAACTTGAAATAAAATATAAATTATTCGAGACGAGTCAACAAAAACCATGCATTAACCCGTTAGATGCCATGTCGGGCATATGTGCTTGACGCTAATGGATAGTTCTCCTCAAAATTGTTAGCTGGGTAGTCTGTGTTAAATAAAACAGGTGATATTCAAGAGAGAAGATTTTCAAGCATAAATCTAAAGATTAACTAAGATTTCTATAACATAACTGGCGAAATGTGGGTGTAGTATTACACCTCTGCCTACCCCTTCCGGGAAATACAGGCGTGATGCTATGTTATGTTATTTTATCTAAAGATTTAGGATTAGATTGATTATTTATTACGGTCGTTAGTCGCATGCGTCATTCATTAAATGTTAAAAGTTTGCAGCAGTGTTTCAGATTGTCATTCAAATGAGATCGACTAGACACAACGATTTCAAACGTTTGGAATTGGAACACAATTAAAAGGACAAATCGTGACGCATTATAAGGTATAGTTAAGAATATCTGCGGCGGCGCGATGCCGTCGTGTGGAGCATTTGATTGCGTAACGCGATCATGCGCCGACGAGCCACGACGACCGGCTCATGCTCAGAATCCACGGAGCTATTTCTATTCACTGCTCCTAACAATACACATTAAGACAGATACAAATAAGTAATGAAGGTGCATTAGAGTTTTTGAATTGGTGCAGATAATGTCCTCTGATGTACCAATTTGCGTTGCTGTGTGGTCCCCAGCAAAGAAAAGGCTAACTCCTTTCTTCCCACATGAAAAGTTATGTTTTCCTAGAAGCTACAATAGGCAGCTACTTTCATTTTATTCATAATCAATTTCTGCATCATCGTTCCATTGCCAACGTAGTCTCTCTAGTTATCTATAAGTCTCTTATTTAGCTGACGAAATCCTCATAATCACCCGGGTATCACAACGGTCTATTCCTAAGGATTTTCTCACAAATCTCCTTTTGAGGAACACAAAGTTTTCACAAACATGTTATTAGTGCTTCCATCCATCAACTTTAAATTATTATAATTTTATAATGCTTCGAACTATATTACATACATACGTGGTGCCCAAACCGTAATCAAGCACCATAAAACATATTGTTTAAATCTATCCCCGTATTATTGTTGTACACAAAATGTCAGTATGTCAATAAATTCTCACGCCTGCTAATCAGACTCACTTCAGACAGAGACAGAGTAAAAGCAAATTGGTTCTACTTGAAGACTTGTGATACAATATCGTGTGAGGAGGTGCTTAAGTCAGGTTGATAGCCCAGTGCCCTTAGGCGCTGCAAAAGTAACCCGTTTTTAATAGAATATCTATTACACGCACTCATCAAATTTTCACTTTCAATCTTAGTTTAGATGCTTGAAAAAGAAACGTACCTACTCTTATCCAGGATTTTCTTTTCCTTATAAAGCGAAAAGCTCTTCTTAAAAGTTAATTTGTTTTCGCTCTTTGTTAAGTCCCATTGGATTGATAGCTATTTGTCTGATTTTCTAGTGTTGATACATGAATAAGTCTTCTGGTCTGAATTTTGTTAGATATAGCCGGGTAGTTAGTTTATCGTGCACCTTTTAACCCATAGTGAATATAATAAACTCATTTTAACTCTTTAGTGTTAGTCATGATTTTTGCTATAGAGCTTATACATATACTATGATTGAACTTAACAGAAAAAGTGAACTTCATAAAAAAGAGGTAACATTAGTACTTATACAAATGAAATTGTATCACAGGCACCAGCGCCTTCCTTTTAAGTTATATATAGTAATTTTTGTAACTAAATATTTAGTTACGAACGAATAATATAAATTGAAATAATTCATGATCAACATTTCTGTTTTCACACAGCACTTAATCGTACGTTCAATTGTGATAAAAAAAAAATGCGCAATATTTACATTAGTTAGATTTACAGAGGTCCAAATTGACTACAACCCTGCCTTAACAACGTATCCCACAAGTCCGCCGCGTGTGTTGCACTGACTTTATATACCTACGGTTTTAAAATGGTACGGTTTTTTTCCATCTAAAAGCTGAAACTGAACCTACTGGCTTGGAACGCTCAAATTAATCAAATAAGGAAATAGACAAAGAAGAGAAAACATTTTCAATAAAAGATCGATAGGACCTACTTATACATTTACCTATGTCATGTTCTTTGTTGTATTTCAGCTGTTATATATAAAATTAAAAGTATATCAACCATCAATTAAATAATGTATTTAGCCTTCAAATGCACGACGTTTGATGTATTTCAATCGCAATCACAGCAGTAATGGATTTTGATAAAATTTTGTACAATTATGTAACTTTTTATACTGAAAAACTCAAGACTATTCCTTTTTTCAGGTATCTTCTTTTCACACAGATGGCGTTGCGGTCGGATTGATATCAAAATATCACCAACACCATTCGAGTTCGTCTGAACGCAGCATTGCGAACAATACACGCTCCCCTTGCCGGCTAACAAGCTCCATCACCTTCATGCCATCTCATTGTATTATCGCTACGGGCTAATTCGTACTGTGACGTTATATCCTTTGTCCAATTCAATACTACTCTCAAGGTAACCGCGGCCCGCTATAAAATACTCACTTAAGACAATAAAACACTTATAATATCTTAGAGATATCGTAAAATGCTATAACTGTGGATCGCCTAGCTATTATGAAGAGTATTCATACTACAGAACTGTTAAATTTTCAAGATTGAAATCACAGACATAGTAAAAAATATAGACATAGTGCTGCGAACCAGGAGTGTAGTGAAGCCAAAAAAACTATGCTCATTCGTGTATAACCAGCGCTCACGAACACACCATGCTCCTGAAGGATATTTGCTTTCGCGATGCTTATAATACTGGACGATGCAGTGACATGTGTACTGAGAGGGGTGAGCACGGTTTGAGGTGCATGTGTGTGCGTGAGCGCTGGTTGTACACGGAGGAGCATAGTTTTTTTTTGGCTTCTCTAGATTGTTCGCAGCACTTCGTCTATATTTTAATATGTCTATGATTTAAATATATACTTAGTTCTACAATCTGTTTTTTCTTACTTGTCTTATTAAGTAAACAATCTTGGCATGTTTTTTAATGTAATTCGGCAATAATAGTTATTAAAAGACATAACGTCTTTAACAACACAACGTCGTTAACAATTTCACACACTAAATAAATTTTTTAACCTAATTATGAGTACAGAACTAGTAATTATATTTTATAAGTAGTTATATGAATAAAAAGACATGCCAAGATTGTTTACTAAATAAAACAAGAGAGAAAAAACAGACTTTACGTTTAAATTTTTGTATATTTTTTTACGCTTTTCATCATTAACCATTCAAGAAATTGTGCAATGTTAAAGTATTTGCACTGTTGTAATCATGTAAACTTTTGGCAATACTACTTGAAAAATGCAGTCATGTATTTTAACTGGTCATAAATACAAATTATAACAAGTAGGTATACAACAAGTATTTATTATAATCTATACCAATAACCCATAAAGGTAATTCTGAACCGGATATAAGACAACTGTAGCTATAAAACATGAGTACATGCTACAGACCCCGGTTTTATAAGTCGGCAAGTTTTTCTTCCGTTCATACCTGACTTTTAATTTAGCTTAAACGTTTTTATTACTATAATATCTACATGTATTTTGAGTGACACGGAATCAGATCAACGTTGAGAAAAAATGCAACACTGACTTGAAGTTATTATCTAGAAATGGAACAATCAAGATTAAGAATCGGATATCTTGAAAACAAAAATTCATGCGTTCTTATAACAGACTAGCCTATGTCCACGACTTGCCTTGCGTATAATTCGGTTTATCCCTTGGGAACTGTTTATCTTCCCATGATAAAAAGTTGTACCTATATATTAATCCGGTTTCTGGTCTATCTATGTGCCAAATTTCATCCATATCCGTGTAGCCGTTTCAGCGTGATTGAAGTACAAATAAACAAACAAACATCCATACTTTTGCATTTATAATATTAGTAGAAAGTAGGATTATTATATTAGGAATCTAATTAGGGTAGCAGAATCGTCTTGGCTTAATACTGCGACCACAAATTCCTCTGGCAAGCCTCATTATCCGCCATTCTTTAAAGTCTACAAGAGGCCGGTTGCCGGTTCTTAATTTTCGGAACTTTTTCTAGTTGATAGGTGAACTGGTAAACTTATAACCAAAGAGTATAGTAACTATACCAAAAGGAATAACAAAATAGTGAGTAGGATACAAAAAGTTCGTATAACAACATAAAATCCTTCACAATTTTCACTTAGAGTCGGCGGAATCTAAAGAACGCCACGTGTTGCGATCCCGACTCACATTTTTCTATTCTTAACATGAAATTTTATTACATTACTATTTGTTAAAAAAACACAATAATTTTATCGTCCACGCTTTTACTCTGCGTTCCGCTTGAAACAGTCATATCACACTACATTTCCATATATAATTGTCAGTTTTTTTGTTAATTTTCCTTATTCTAATAGCTACGAACAGTCTTTATTTGGCTCTCACGAAATCTATGCATGTGTCCGTTACCTACATTCCGCATGGTCCATCGTGAGAAAAATATAGAGAAAATTTTACGTATAGATACTTACTGCATGTCATATTGTATGTATCTAGTGCGCAATATTCGCACGAGTTCAATAGGTGCTGTTGCGCGTTGAAATCTTTTTAACAGAAAACGATACAACGCAGAACACAATGCTGCGCAGTCAAATTGTGATGATATTATGCGCTAATAAGTTCAAATAAGTTGATATTATGTTCACAGCTTATCAAATGTGCAAATATCTTTAGTTTTCCGCTTACATATTTATATGAACTAAAAGTAACTACGTGAAAAACATGTTCTAAAAATGTTAGCTAATTTTATTTATCATGGGACAATAAACAACTACAATATAAACTAAATACACATGTAAAAATATAGGTTTATAAGAAGTATTACCAATATTGGAGTTTTTATACCTATACCTAATTGAACCAAAATCAAAGCCATGATATTCTTGTTATAGTAAGCCCCAGACGGTAATAATCAATGCAACTTATAAGGTAAACTATACAATAATTGCTTCACCGCCCACACTTAATCTCTCTCTGTTTCATAAAATATTACAAACTTTTTACTTCATCCGCGTTCATAAATGTCAATATTATTATCAACGAAATGATAATTTCTTCACTCGTGGAAATATTAATTTAGCAATAGTTATCGCAACCGCTATACTGGTATAATGAAAACTGATTTTTTACAGTTAATATTAAAATCTCACCTCTGTAATATAGAATGTATAAAACATGACTGTATTTAGATTACTACTTTAATTGCTAAAGTAACTATAAAGTGTATGAAACAGATTAAAAATGCAAAACTCACCTTTGCCTATGATGAAGCGATCCAATAAATATTCTGAAATCGGATTAACACTCCAGTGAAATAAGCACGAGTCGTAGCACTTAGTCTGTAAGTAAGTGAACGCGACAAGGGTCGTGTTCATGAACGGCGTCCGCGAGAGGGAGCACAGGGGGTGGTTCGTCCCGAGACAGTCCAGGGTGGTGGTGTCGGGCTGCGGAGAGCTTCGGGGTGCCGGCGGCGCGCGGGTGGCGGTCCAGCGTCCGGCCGCACTACGCGCCTCGCAACGGTAAACTGGCTGGCAGCGCCGACACAGCCTCTCCCTCGCTTGTATGAGTGCCTCCAACCTCCCTCCCGAACAAATAGTACCGTACACCGCGTTTGTGTCTCGCTAACATTTATTATACTTTTATTAGTGTTCGCGTGCGCTTGCGCATGTGTGCGCCACGCCGACACTCCGCTACGTGACGCGGCCTGAGCGTGTGTGGGTGTTGGAGTAGGTAAAGTAACTACCTATGCGTGCTTTGATCTTACGATTCGGTATGCACGGCCGCGCGGGTGCACGTAGCACCGCGGCTATACTTTACTTCTATAATATCTAGTCAATAATTTTAGTTTGGGTTTGTGCAACACCACACGTCGCGTCGTGTCAAGCGAACTATCTAGGCTAGCAACCGGTATACACAACCATAAGATCTTCACTTTAGAAATAGTTCCAACCCATCAAAGATTAATATTTAACCGATCGAATCCTAATTTTACTGCGGCTGTATTTCTAAGATGTCGATAATTATGAGTACGTTCCAAAGAGCTTGAGTATCATTGATCGTGTAACAAACATGCCTAATGAAATCCAATTACACGCTTACCTTTTTTTTTTTTTTTTTTGAGACTGAGAAAATGCCTATCGCATGTCACACCACCCGGAGAGGCGGTGTGGTTATGTGGGACTCGCACCCACTAAAAACTCCGCCGTGTGCCTACTCTCGCCTTGGGTGGATGTGCTATGAGAACTGCAATGCATGGCATTCGCAACCCATCCAGCGCGGCCCACTTCAGGGCCTTCCACTTCCAACCTAAACTCTCCTTCAGCGATGTCCGGGCACACGTGGGTCATCACTGCAGCTCGAGGTCCTTGCAGCGTGGATGATAGAATCCCCAATCTATCACCCACTGGCCTCTCTTAGGGCGGCATCAGGTCGCCATAAAGCCGCCTGCGCCGTCCCGTCCTCCTGCGGCGGATCGGATCAGCGAGGGAGTCTTCCTCCCTGACCCGCTCCGCCACTTCCTTCTGCGAGATGACATCCTCGCAGAAGGACGTGTCTGCCTCCCAGGCCCCCACACTGTCAGCCATGGCCCTGACCACGGCTGGCAGCGAGAGGTCTCCCCCAATTACTGCAGTGAGAGCACGGCGCTGCACCTCCCATGCAGGACAGTGCGCCAGGGTATGAAGAGCCGTGTCCTCACTGCAGCCACACTGGTGGCACACGGGAGTAGCTTCCCGTCTCGCCACCTTATGCAGGTATCTGCCGAAGCAACCATGGCCCGACAATACCTGCACCAGACGGAAAGACAACGTCCCATGTCGCTTCTGCAGCCACTCCTCAAGAATTGGCTGGATAGCCCCCACGGTCCAGTGTCCGGCACTGGGCATCTCCAGCCTCTCCCTCCACTGCTCCAGTACGGCAGCCTGCACCTCCCTGCGCCACGTCTTCACGACTTCAGGCGGCGGTCGTCTACCAGTTTCGGCTTGGTGGTTCGCTCCGATCCGGTAATTAGACGCTTACCCTATACGAACCCGGGAAGGATGAAGTTCGAAAAACCCGGACTTGGTAGAAACCAAGGTTGGACATTTCTGAGGGCTGAATATATACCGTCTATTGAAAAGGGGTCTGCTGATAGTTGAAGTTAAATCTAGACTCTTTATAAAAAGCTGCTTTTACTAACGTCCTGTTAACTCGAGTGTCCCGGGTCACCATGAAAACTGTCTTAGGAAACCCAGACAAATAGCAGCCTTGACCTTAAAATACACGATGAATGAGTATTTTTTTAAACTGGTATTAAATTTTAAGTAGGTACATACATCTGCTGGTTCTGTGTGGTTCCGGACATAAAGAATAGCACCACCCCATCTCTTTTCGTTGGTGTCGTAAAACGTAAATGGTTCACCAGAAGATGGGCAGCAGCGTTCTCTGAATATTTATTCAACCAACTGCGATCGCCAACCTGCCTGCCAAGATTGGCCATTATAGCACATCCTCCCCATCCCCCCCTTTTGGGGAGGCCTATGTCCAGCTGTGGACGTGTTTCGGCTGAAATTATGATGATGATGATGATGATATACATCTGCGAACATTGTTAAATCATCAATAATAATGTAGCATTAGAAAATTTGCTGACGATACCTTCAGTGGTTACCTCAATCGGCCTTCCTGGGCGCTCGGTGTCATTTGTGGTGGTACGGCCACAACGAAATGCAGAAAAACACCTGTGTATTTTTCGATGAGACGGAGCAAACTCCCCAATATTTTTTCTTCAGTTTTTCCTCCTCTTTCGATTTTGATTTTGATTGAACCACCCTCATACGTAAGGCCTGTTTTTGGAACGAAGTTTTTTATCGAAGCTTGCGGTAGTTGTGATTGAGAGAAAATGTGACGTGACGTCAGATTTTAACTATTAAATAAAATATACAAAAAAATACACGTTTTACTGGGGATCGAACTTAGGCCCTGTCTGACGCTTGATGTTCCCTGCCATCTATACTTGTGTTATAATGAACCGGACAAAAAAATATGAATTTTAAGGATGAACTTCGTTCCTGTCGGGGCTCCCCTGACCGCACACGATAGGTACAGTCAGACATCTTTCCGGTGAACCACCACTAAGGCTAAAATCGCTTGCACTCAATGTTCGATGGCAGCCGTAGTTACGTGTAATGTAGCAGGATTCGTTCAAGGGATTTTGTCGACTAAATGTACCACCGGGAAGTATTGTGATCGTACATAATACATTACGGACCATTGTGAATCTGTAGGTATTGAAGATTTTAATTCTGACACCTAGGTACAGTATAGGCACAGTATAAAGAGATATAGGTGTCCTTATTACTCTGCCTACGCCACGCCACCGCCATCTGTTCGTCCTTCTGTCTGTCACAAGGCTGTATCTTTTTACCCGACTGCGCCAGAAGGAGGGTTATGTTTTTAACTGTAATAATTCTCCAGTTGAAATTTTCATAGAATATGTGTGGCAGTGGACCGAGCGTTGTGGCGCAACTTGGGAGAGGCCTATGTCCAGCAGTGGACTGCGATAGGCTGAGTTGATGAGTTGATGATGTTGATGATGTGTTACAAGACGCCGCATAAACAAAGTTTTACATGAGAACGCAGTCGTAAAATGTTGGCGGGGACCGGGGGGCGGACGGTGCGTTATGATTGGTCGGCTCAAAAGTTCGGTGGTATGATTCCGTGTGATTGGTGCCGCTGACGGACTGACGTCCTGATTGGCGGCGGGGCGTATGATATGCAGTGCTACTGCATATGTGTTGTGGCCGGGGGTGTCCGGCTAATCGGCGTCTAGAGGCTTACTGGTCTGTGGTTACTATACACATATTCTATGAAACCTCTCCTCTTGCCTCTGTCATAGCAAATACTAATAATTAATTAAAATAAGAAACCTAATAATGCATTTTTTCAAAGTTCTGTTCTATCTTAAAAGCAGTAAAAACAACAAGTACATAGTATAACAGCAAATACATAATAAAAATAAGGCAAAAACAGACATATGAAGTAGTAGTACCTGCGTACATATAAAAGACATCAACGCGCACCTTTGGTGAACTTTCAATTAAATCGGTTTCTACGGTGTATCAGATCGATGGGTGACACGGAACTTAACGGAATCCTTAGTCTGCGAGTCAGGCTCGAACTTGGCTGGTTTTTGGGATTCTAGACAGTTTTTTCTTTAACGTCATTAGAAACATAATTCTTACATATTATTTACTTGAGTAATTCATATCATGTTCAGAATAAAAATTTCAAATGTATGTATTTTTAGAGGTTAGGAAAAAGCATCAAAAATACACCTACTCTACAATCAGGGATCATGGGTTATAGAATAAAAATTAAATACTAGAAAACTATCCAGAACTGTCGAGAGAAGAAATCTAAGTGGCCCCATTATTCAGCATCTAGGTACGACCACACCAAATGTTTCAATACTCTAAAATAAAAATACTTAGTTACCTAGGTAGGTTTTTGCTTACCTCAATATGGTATGAATGCCAAGTACCTAGCAACGTGATATTTAAAATCACTCGACCTAATCTAGCGTTCTAGAGCCCGCCTACAATAATATTTTATCTTTTTATGTATTTGGTGTTGCAAAATTTTATTGTAGAAGCAAGCTTGTGTTTATGTCTTCAAATGGAAAATGTAGCAAGATAACGTTAGCGAGTAGGTTTCAAAGTACCATCGTGATCAAACGTGTGGAGAGGGGCATACGTGGTTCAATTCGGAATAATTGTTATCGAGTACCTTAGGTAGTAGAGTACTACCTCGACTCGGACTCACTGCAAAGCTTGGACTGCTTCTCAGAATAAGCCTTAGATTACCACGCTGCGCTGGCCGGCAGATAAATAAATATTTGGGACATTTTACACAGCACTACAGCACCATCTAGTCCCAAACTAAGCAGAGCTTGTACTATGTGTACTAGACAATGGATACTAACGTACTTTTTTGTGTAAATAGATACTTATAATACATAAGAAACACCCAGACCAACACAAACACTTATGTTCATCACATAAATATTTGTCACCTGTGGGAATCGAACCCACGACCTCGTGATCAACAGTCCAACACTAGCTATGGTATCCGCTGGATGCGGAAAGCGCAGGACCGGTCGTTGTAGCGATGCTAGGGGGATGCCTATGTCCAGCAATGGACGTCTTTTGGCTGAAATGGTGATGATGATGATACAACAAGTGAAAAAATGGGAATTTAATTCGAAGGACTAAGTTGGATCCCGAGAGCAGTGAAGGATTCTAAGATTGAACCACGAGCGAAACGATTGGTTTAAAAATAGAATCCCGGGTGGAGCGAGGGATACAAGGACCGAGATGTTTTTTTTCACGAGTTGTTTACTCTACTTTTTACCATTGACTGCTAGAAAATAAGAGTGGTATATAGTATGACCAGCTGAATGAGAGATATATTCAAGAATATGGTAGAACGTGCGTACACATAAAAAAAAATATGATAATAATATTCTACGACAAATCAATAGTAGTCAAAATGCTCGCGCAAGCTCTGACTGTTAAGGGGTCTGCTGTCTTGTACAAAAGGCAAAGAGGTGAAAATAGCTACCAATGGCAGGCGCGGATCCAGGGGGGGGCACAGGGGGCAATTGCCCCCCCTAAGCCTCGACCTAAGTACCTACTTTCGAACTCGTCATAATCACATCACTATCAGTACCTATTAGTAGGTAGTGGATTAAGTGGCAAAGACGGGGAATGGAGAGGATTCCCAAAATTTAGCTAAATAATAACGGGGCACACATGAATTAGCATTTATCTGGGAAATGCCTGTATATTGCTTTTTTAATTTTTTAATATAATGTGCTTTATAACCGAAATTCAGTAATAAATATTTCATTACTTTCTAAGTTAGGTAAATACTAAAGAACTATTTTTGATTTAATTCTAAATTATTGAATTATAGCGATTTTTTTATGTTACAACTTTTGTAAAGATCTATCTTACTCAGTATGTTTATGCACAAAAATAAGTCGTTCGCTTCGCTCACGCCTGGTATTCAGCCTTCGTATGCTCTACTTGATTGGTGTATATTGTAGGCTACTATTCTGTTACATCTATTTATTTGAATGAGGAAAGCCCGAAACTGCCAAAAACATAAACACAAAAATTTCGAGCTCGCTTCGCTCACGCTGATCTTAATTCTTCGTTTCTGTAAACTTGACGGCATGTTTTTCAAAACGTCCCAATAAATAATAAAATAAATTAATATTTTTGGGACATTTTTACACGGCACCATCTAGTCCCAAACTAAGCAGAGCTTGTGCTATGGGTACTAGACAATGGATATATTTTTTTTATTTTTTTTGTAAATACATACTTATAATACATACAAAACACCCAGACCAACACAAATACACAAATATTTGTTAATCACACAAATATTTGTGTCCTGTGGGAATCGAACCCACGACCTCGTGATCAGGAGTCCGCAATCAAACCACCAGACCACAGACATCGTCAAAAAATAAAACTCGCACTCGCTACGCTCGCGCACTTTTTGATTCCATTTCTGGATGCGACTGTAGAGTCAAATCCGTAATTAATAAGTAGGTCGTCAAAGAAGCTGTGAGCTGAATATTAGAGAAAAAAAGATTACATTTTTTGATTATTGAAAAGCAACTGGCTTAACCGGGCATCCATGTACCTGTATGTATTGTAAAATGATATCAAAAACTAGTCTAGTTCGCTATGCTTGGTTTTTCTTTAGGTTAATCCCTCGAAAGGATTCTATTGCCCATACCCTGGATGTACCGGCCAAACAACTGCCGTTCCCTCCAGACGTGTCCAGAAGGATAAGCAGCCGTCAGGCACACGTGGAGGTTTTCTGGCCAGCACCGCATGCCGTCATTCTTGTTTGTCATATTATGTAGAGCTATGACATTCGTTACCGGTGGTCAGGCTTCTGATCAGGCTTTTGACTAGCGGTAACGATAATTATTTATTTATTTAATTATTTATGCGCAACTGGGTACAAAGGCGATCGCGTTCTCTACCGGACAACCTTCAAGTAATGCAGAGACCAAAAATAAGGTAGATGCACCAGTAAAGTAGTAAAATAAGGTTATAACTACGGACTTATAATTATCATATAATAAAAATAAATAAATACATACGTACATATAATAAAATATACATATTAAACATAGTGTAGGGGAACAGACAGAGACGTTGGCAATCTCGCTCGAATCGCTGTAGTTAGAGGTTGGAGTTAAGTAATATTAAAAATCTTATGTGATAATTATTATAATTATACTAGTAAAAAGGACACAAATTGCCTGAGGAAGCGCATTCGAGTGGACGAAGTCGAAACGAATTATAGGATATTGCCCAGCATTCAGCTGGTTGTCGTGCTGTGAGTGTGACTCAATGTAAAACACTAATATTCAGCCGCACCTGCAGGGGCGGATCCAGGGGGGGGTCATGGGGGTCATGACCCCTCCCTGGGCCTAGGTCAACCACACTTTTTTTCCTTTGTACATAATTTACTAAATTAATATACAATGAATGAATGAATATTTCTATGTGTTACGACTGTTACGAGTACCTACATACTGATGTTACAAGATACACACATGCATTACTAAATTGACGTCGCACCCGACTCGTTCATTGTGAATAATATTCACGTGATTTAAAGTTTGATTTTGTGGCATCTCTTCTCCAATCACTCCGTTACGTCCGATCACCTGAATATCGATAACGAATCGATTGAATACTTAGCTTACCATCAACAACAGAAATAACTACTTAACTACGATGGTAGCCTTACAAAACCTCGCCGAAGTAAAATTAATTCAAGAACCATAAAACATCGACATTAGATGATACGTAATTCGTTTTTTGAAAATCGGAATGGAAAAATAACATTTCAATTAAAAAAGGTCTTTAACTGTTGTGTTTCAAAAAAAGTACCAAAAAACGCGCTCGTTGCGCTCGCGTTTAAGCACTACTTTATTGCCCATACAGGTGTAGGACTGCCATAGCGTGAATCTATATTTACTTATTTACGCTATCGTGTCTACTATTAGCCACTCTAGACGCCACAAGAATGGGCTATGCTCAAATAAATGCGTACTCTTTTGTCACAGAATGTCTATGTTTTCACAGTTTTTGTGAAGAGCTAATCAGTTTGTTCAAGAACAGTCCAAAAAATTTCGCGCTCGCTACGCTCGCGCTTGTCTTTCTGTCCTTCCTTTTTCTGCGCACTGGACGTATGTTGAAAGCAACTATTCTGTTACGTATGTTAATAGGAACAAAGCGCGCAAACAATGCAAAAAGTTCGGGCTCGCTTCGCTCGCGCCTGTGTATTTTGGCGTTTCGTCTTTTTTTGCATGTAGGTATAGATATTGCAAGTAACTATTCCGTTACATTAATATTCTACAAAGAGAAAATTCAAAGGTCTAAAATTCACTTAAATTCATGTTTTTGCAAAAATTACGAAAATCCTAGAATTTTATTGGTTGAAAGTTTTTTCCTAAAGGGCGGTAATCTAACTCTGCACCAAAAATGTTTAGATCTAGGGCTGGATATAAGTACGCGACCCCCCCCTGACACAAAGGCTGGATTGGCCCTTGCGCACCTGGTTGGATCTTGTTTCTCACTACAACATAGGAAGATGGTAAAAAGCTTCGATCTATATTTGATCGAAGGAAAAAAGGCTATAGAAATCAGTGACTAACCCGTTATTGGCATTATAAGCTGTTGATTATGATTTGTTGATAACATGACTTATTGATTTACAGCCAAAATTAATATCCTATCTATCCACCATTTACCCTACTTGAGATAAAAATTTGACATAAGCTCCATACAAATTATGTCAAATTGTAAAAAAATCGAGCCCCACGTTGGGCGCCAGTGTCACGTCGTGGCCGGTGTTGGGTAGCTCAGGCAGGAGACTCGCAGGGTCGAAGGTTCGGTGGCTTGACACACGGTGACACACGGAACGAGGAGGAGAACAGGAACTGCAGGAACTAGTGGTACAGGAACGACAGGAACAGAACTCAGATGTATGGAACTCCTCTGAGGTATGGAACTCCTCTGAGGTATGGAGGGCACAGAGGGTCAGTAGTACGGAGGGCCGGAGGAGTGGTAGGTCAACTCCGACTATAAAACGATTGAGCTGCTGCTATGCCCATGCAGCGAGCTCGGGCTGGAGGCAGGATTCAGGTAGGTAGGTAGGTAGATAGGTAGGTCGGCACAAACAATAAAAACACAAGCAGGAACATTTTTGGTATACTGTATCTCACTTAACTGGTAAGAATATATGATACTGATGTAAATTAATATATAAAAAACTGTAATGGACGGACACGTCCATACTCGGCCGAGTCTTATTATTTAAGTCCCTTATTTTACGTTAAAAATAGAAAATTATAGAAGAATTTTAAATTTTGAATTTGGATAGGTAAAGTTTTATAAAGTGGCCAGGAAGTCCAAATAAGGTGGTGAGCAGCGTAACGAGTTTAGCCTCGTTACAAAATTTCTATCTCTAGTAGGGTAAATCGTGGATAGATAGGATATTAATTTTGGCCGCTAATGAACCATTGATATTGTAACTTGTTGGTATAGTAAGTCGTTGACATAGTTATTAAGCTGTTGATTTGGTGGTGTTGATGTAATCAATGTTGATCTAGTAAATGTTGGTCGCACCTGGTCGCACTTATCAGTCCCCTCAGCAAGATGCCGTGTTGTAACGTGAGTCACAACAAAGCGCTGATTTTCAGTGTCAACCCCAAGTGACGATCGAGTGCCAAGCCAGTAAAAGAAACCCAAAAAATAAGAACCATATTATAAAGGATGTTTCAAATACTTTAGGTATATTATATAACGTGTTATTGTAATAACTGTTAGCTTTATAATTATCTTCATGTAATTAGTTAACTTAGTTAGTGGGTGTCGATATATTTTCGTAAATCTATTATTAAATTATTTTGACATTTGTTAGTAGTACAACTGACTTTTGATATTTTAAATATGTCTCCGGTTATAGGACGAAAGTCAGTTGAAAGCTTGTTAAAATAATATTAAAGATTTTATTTCCGGAAATAGCTCGACACGCCACCTATGGTTTGTTTTAGATTTCAAAAATAATATAAAAGCAACGGTCGTTGTATTTTAGAGTTACTTCCGTGTAGAATATACAGCTGCGACGTTACGCTGCTCGTTTTCTTATCCCAATCCTTACTGGTTTCTCATATCAGAAGTGAGATGAACCCAAGTGCAAGTGAACTTTTAAAATCTTTTTTTTCTTTTTGAGTTTTGACTACAGACGGTTATAAACTGAAAGGTGTGCTTGTGTATTAAACTTTATTATGCCAAAACGTACTCTTGGTTCAACCAGTGACTCTTCATCAAGTGATACCAGCGATGATTCGTATAGAAAGAGACGCTCAAAGCGAAGGAGAGATAAAAAAAGACATTATCACTCTAGTAGCCGTACGCGTACCCACAAACAAAAGAAGAAATCCAAAAGATCACGCCGAACGAGGGAAAGAAGTAGGAGGCCAAATGATGAAATATCGACCTTGAACGAAGATCGCAGATCATGCGAAACTCCAGTGGACCAACCAGGAGGCGAGGATGCTGTTGTTGCGTTTGATGATGCCTGTAACGTCCGTGGACCAGTACAAACAGAAGAAAATAGGAGTTATGCTGCGGACAACAGACGAGAAACAGTGCCAGGATCTTCAGAAGTTCCAGTTGGAGGTTTGGAAAATAACTCGCTTAATTTTAATTTGCCAATAAATATGCATGATTTAGTGAGCCTTATTTCTTCTCGTGTAAAACTTGACAATTCTTCATTTAAATACAACAAAAATATAATTCCCGAATTTGACCCGTCTGTTAAAAATCAAAGGATAGATACCTGGTTAACTAAAGTCAATGAATGTTCTCATATCTATGGTTGGTCTGATCAACAAACGGCCCATTTTGCGTTGCCACGATTAGTAGGTCATGCCAAAAAATTGTACGAAGGGCTTAAAACTATAAAATATGCATGGTCAGAGTGGGAACATAATTTAAAACTGGCGTTTCCGTATGACACTAATTATGGTGCTTTGCTATTTGAAATGCTAGAAAAGAAATATAAGATAGGAGATTCACTCGATGAATACTATTACGATAAAATGATACTTTTGAATGCGTGTGATATATCAGGCAAGAAAGCAGTAGATTGTGAAATACACGGTCTTGAAGATCGTACTATTAGAGCAGGAGCATCTTCAGCCCGTTTCACTCAACTCGAAGATTTGTTAAAATACCTTAAAGACATGTGCCGTGAACAAAGAGAGTTAACGCCTAAATTTAATAAATTTAAAACTCCTATGCCAAATTCTTCTACGATTATATGTAATATTTGCAGTAAAAGTGGTCATCGTGCAAACCAATGCAGAAATTCAAACAACTCTTCGGTATGTTTTAATTGTAAACAAACTGGTCACAGAGTTTTTCAATGTCCGAAGCCCGTTATTAAATGCGAAAGTTGTCAAAAATATGGGCATAAAACCGAAAATTGTTTTACAAACAAAAACATAACCCAAAATAATAACCAAGATAAGCGGGTTATGATGACCACTACTACTTATCTTGAAAATACACAAAATAAATATTACAAAAATGCTGTTATAAACAATAATTCTCAACAAGTTCAATGTTTTATAGACTTCGGAAGCGAATGCACTCTTATTATTGATACATTAGCAACTCGGTACAATTTAACTATTAGCAATGGTTCTTTACCGCTTATTAAAGGGGTAGGTGAGACCCACATTATACCTTTAGGTAAAACTGAACTATTGTTGTCTATAGACGGAATTGAGGCTTTGATCACGGCATACGTCGTTACATCTAACCAATTACATGTACCCATGTTAGTTGGGCAAAATTTCACTGAATTACCACATATTTTAGTTCTAAAGACTAATACCCACCTCGAGATTTTAAAACGTGACAATTTTTGTAATGAACTCTTGCCTGGTATTGAGCATGAATATAATAGTATAGTCAAATTATACGTTTTAACGGATTGCACTTTAACAAATACCGATTTAATTAAATGTTACACTTCTACTGTTGAAGACTCCACGATATTTGTGTCGGGTAGCTATCGTAATCATAATAATTGTCAATATTGGATCAAGGAAGGGGTCTACAAGGTTGTGGGGAACTCTTGCGATATTCCTATAATAATCGTAAATAATGAAACGTTACATTTAAAAAAGGATATGCTACTGGTTAGAGCTTACATAATCTATTATGATAATAATATTAAAGAATTAAACTGTCTTAATTTACAATCACAATGTAGTCCCATCAAAACTTGTGAGGTTAATATTAATTCACAGTTAGAAAACTATGAAATTGGTAAGGTTCAAGGTTTAATCTCCAAATATAGAACAACTTTTGCTCAAAATCTCTCGGAATTGGGTTGCACTAACCTCAGTGAAATGGAAATTAAATTAGCTGATAGCACCCCGGTTGTTTATAGACCATATAGATTGAGTTTTAAAGAGAGACAGTTAGTTCAAGAGATGGTTAGTGAACTACTAACACACGACATTATTGAGGAGTCTTCATCATGTTACGCAAGTCCGATCATACTGGTATCAAAGAAGACTGGAGGGCATCGCCTTTGTATAGACTACAGAACTTTAAATAGTCGAACTGTAAAGGACCATTTTCCGCTTCCATTGATAGAGGATCAGTTAGACCAGTTAAGTGGCTGCAAGTTCTTTACAACTCTTGATTTAATGAGTGGCTACTATCAGGTCCCAATAAAAAAAGAGAGCAGACACATAACAGCTTTTGTTACGCCTGATGGCCTGTATCAATTTAAGAGGATGCCCTTTGGTCTGGCCAATGCACCCTCTGTATTCCAGAGGACCATGAACCAGGCTCTTAGTTTAAATTCTTCTAGTAGGTCCAGTAAAAATGGACCTAATGACATGTCAGAGACTGGATTACCAATAGGTAAACCAGCTATAGCTTATATGGATGACCTGATAATACCCTCAAAAACCTTTGAAGAAGGAATGCAAAAATTAGAGAAAACATTTAAGTTACTTAATGAAGCCAAATTAACTTTAAATATTCAAAAATGTTATTTCTTTCAAACTTCTATCGATTATTTGGGTTACGAAATTACAAATGAAGGAGTTAAACCAGGTAAAATTAAAATCGATGCTGTTAAAAACTTTCCTACACCGCGAAACGTACACGAAGTCAGACAATTTATAGGTTAGCTAGCTACTTCCGTAAGTTTATTGAGAAGTTTTCGATAATAGCGCGGCCACTGACTGATCTCACAAGGAAGGACTGTCCATGGAAGTGGGAAGATGAACAAGTAGTTGCTTTTCAGTCTCTTAAAAATAAATTAATAGAACGCCCTTTGTTGACCTTGTATAATCCAACCTTTATCACAGAAGTGCATACTGATGCGAGCAAGATTGGACTGGCAGGTATCCTCTTACAAAAAGAAAACGGTAATGCTCCTTTAAGGCCAGTTGCTTATTTTAGTCGAAAAACTACAATCGATGAAAAAAAGTTTCACGCATATGATTTGGAAACATTAGCAGTGGTTACTTCACTTCAACGTTTTCGTGTATATTTACTCGGATTGAAGTTTACTATAGTAACCGACTGTAATGCTTTAAGATCTACCTTATCCAAGAGAGACATTTTACCACGAATTGCTCGATGGTGGCTGACCTTGCAGGAGTATGACTGTGACGTTATCTATCGCCCTAATCATAGTATGACCCATGTAGATGCGTTGAGTAGGAATCCACAAGAGAGTAACGATATATATAAAGAATTGGATTCGTTACGAGTTTTAAATATCACACAAGACGATTGGTTACTCAGTGTTCAATTGACAGATCCTAAAATATGTTTCATTAAAGATGTATTAAATGACCCAAAATACGAGGAGATTACTGATATAAGGCAAAATTTTGTATTTAAACATAACCGGCTGTTTACAAAAGTTAATGGTGACTTAAAATGGGTTGTTCCGAAGGGCGCGAGGTGGAAAATATGTAAGCAAAACCACGATGACATTGGTCATTTTTCGGTTGATAAAACTCTATCTAAAATTCAAAAAGATTTTTGGTTTCCAAAAATGAAAAAGTTTATTTCAAAATATGTTAAGGCTTGCTTACATTGTGCATACAGTAAAATGCCTGCAGGTAAAAAAGAAGGGTTTTTACACCCAATACCCAAAAATGATATTCCTTTTGAAACTGTTCATATTGATCACCTGGGGCCTGGGGCCCTTCGTAAAAAGTTCAAGGGGTAATGCTTATTTAATTGTTATCGTTGACGGGTATACTAAGTTTTGTATTTTAAAACCATTACGCAATTTAAGATCAGGTTTATCTATAAGGGCGCTAGACGATGTTTTTACCACTTTTGGCTATCCCAAACGTTTGATCTCTGATCGGGGCACCTCATTTACTTCGGACGAGTTCCGAAAATTTTGCGAGGAAAACCATGTCAAACACGTCTTGAATGCTGTCGCGTCACCTCGATCTAATGGTCAGGTAGAGCGCTATAATCGGACCATATTAGGCGCACTAACTTCATGTACCGATAAATTAGGGGAAACCAAATGGGACACTGAGTTAGGTAATATTCAATGGGGGTTAAATAATACTCTAAATAAAGGTATAGGGAAAACCCCATCAGAAGCTCTGTTTGGTCGAAATTTAACCCACAGTAGTGAGAATATTATGAACGAAATATTTGTAGAGACGAGACAGTCCAATAGGGACTTAAGTGAAATAAGAACCGAAGTTAGCGAGCACATAACCAAAGAACAACATAAACAGAAGGATAGATTCGATAGGACACGTAAAGAAGCTAAAATATATGCGCCAGGGGATTTAGTCAAAATTCAAAAACAGATAAGTCATAATGAAGGTCAAAGTAAAAAGTTATTACCTGTATATTCGGGCCCCTACAGAATCTCAAAAGTTGTAGATAATGATAGATATGAAGTCTCGAGCATACCAGGGTATAGCATTGGCAAAAAGCATTATTGTAATATTTGGGCTGTAGATCAGATACAACCATGGATTAGCACTAGTATTAATGAATTAAGCTCTGGGTCTGATTCTGAAAAAGAATGATCTAGTCAACTAGGTTGGTTGTAAATTAAAGAAAAGGAACAAAAATAATTTAATCGCTTGTAGGTTATATAAAATAAAAATAGTGTTGGAATATCAATAGAGTCGAGAAAAGTTTTTGTTCATTTAAATTTTCTTCTTAATTACGGATGTCCTGAAAAAGAAAAAAAAAATGTTAGAACATAAAGTATTGATACAATTAATTTAATGTTAAGGTAATTGCCATGAAATTAATAATGGATGTGAAATAGGCATTATGTACCTATGATATATTGCTGTAAATATGAGGAATTTAATGAGAATAAATATAAAGCAGATGAAATAATCAATTTAAAAAGTGGATTCTTTTAGTTCTGTTAGAATGAAAATACATACCAGAGAGAGTGATGATTTGAGATGGAAGTCGTGGGGTGGTCGGCTTGATAAGGATGGCGAAGCTTATGTTGCAACTTAGTTGTAAAGTTGAGTGGTCAACCGCCGAAGTTCCACGGTGCATCTGCAACCTAAGGCATAAATCATTTATTGGAAGTCGTACAGTGGCTGGCAAGTGAGAGAGCTTGACCAGTGAAGCTTGCGGTGTAATAAGTGGCATGTGCAGAGTGTGATGACACAAAATCTAGATGAGGTAATTGATTGTATTTTGTTCACTCTCAAATCAAATACATAGGGCACTTATTGGAAGTCGTACAGTGGCTGGCAAGTGAGAGAGCTTGACCAGTGAAGCTTGCGGTGCAATAAGTGGCATGTGCAGAGTGTGATGACACAAAATCTAGATGAGGTAATTGATTGTATTTTGTTCACCCTCGAATCGAATACATAGGGCACGTATTGGAAGTCGTATAGTGGCTGGCAAGTGAGTGAGCTTGATCAGTGAAGCTTGCGATGCAATGGGTGGTCGATGTCAAATAATAAGACAATTAACAACAACAAAAAATATGTATAAAAATCTTACCTGTTTATATTTAGCAGCCCCTGTGTTTTTTTTTTTGTGTTATGATATCGTTGCTGCTATAGCATATTATTAACTGATGTTTTTTTTATAATGTAATGTGTAGTTACGAGAGCTGAACAGTCAGATCTTCTATACTGATTGTTATTAATGGTTTTTATTTATTTAATTCATAGTTTGAGGACAAACTTAATGTCAGGAAGGCCGAATGTTAGCTTTATAATTATCTTCATGTACCAGGCCCCTCAGAAAGTATTGCGAAAAAAAGTTTTTATATATGGGAGACTGGCCAGTTATAATGTTTTTCGAAAATATGATTATTTATAAGTAAAAATAAGTAAGTTCCAATTTCAAAATTTCCCTCCACATTTTTTGCGAGTTAATTCAAAGTATTGTGTCTCACTGAAATATGGATCTGCGCCGGGAACATTTTAGAGCTATGATTTTATACGATTTCAAGTGTCGCCTGAAACCGGATGAATCGTACGATAGACTTCAAATGGCATTCATGGATGAAGGCCCTTCCAAGGCAACCGTGTATCGTTGGTATTACGATCTGCCATTTTATATTAAATTGGCGGCTGAAGAACTTGAGGGCAGTTGGTGTATTAGTAAAAAATCCGTGTTTATTAGAGGAATCATTTACGAGGTTAGTGCAATATTTTCCTCACCATGCTTAAACTGTGAAAGCTATTTAAATTCAAGTTAATTTTATGGGTTTGTTAAGGAATTCTTGAGATCATTTTGATATTAATCACGTTGATAGGTCATTTTTCTGGCGACCAGGCTGGTGTCGATTACTGGTTCTCAGAAATTACCTATCTTCAATAACCGACACATTATGTCGATAATAGGTTTTTAAACTATTACTGCAGTTAACAAAGGAATATAACTAGTTTTCCTTTACTAATCAAGCTGATGTTTGAAATAGCTTGATTAAGGTGAATGCTACAGGGTAACGCGCGAAATTCGAAATTTGTTGCGTTTTTTGCTAATTGTAGCTCTGTTTCGCGTTTTATATCGATCGCAATATGATTCGCAGAAATAGTAACAATATACCAGGCCCCTCAGAAAGTATTGCGAAAAAAAGTTTTTATATATGGGAGACTGGCCAGTTATAATGTTTTTCGAAAATATGATTATTTATAAGTAAAAATAAGTAAGTTCCAATTTCAAAATTTCCCTCCACATTTTTTGCGAGTTAATTCAAAGTATTGTGCCTCACTGAAATATGGATCTGCGCCGGGAACATTTTAGAGCTATGATTTTATACGATTTCAAGTGTCGCCTGAAACCGGATGAATCGTACGATAGACTTCAAATGGCATTCATGGATGAAGGCCCTTCCAAGGCAACCGTGTATCGTTGGTATAACGAATTCAAGCGCGGTCGACCAACTTTGGGGGATGACGAAAGAAGCGGTCGCCCTTTGACGGCTGTTACCGAAGAAAACGTGCTAGCAGTGAAAAATTTAATCCAAGACAATAGGCGAATTACATATCAGGAGATTCAACACATATTGAAGATTGGATCGGGAAGCGTTCACGAGATTCTACACAGCCATCTTCGCGTGAGGAGGATAGTATCACGCTGGGTGCCGCACAACCTCACCGATGCTCAGAAGCAGGCCCGGGTGGAATGGTGCCGTGATATGCTTAACAAATTTGAAGCAGGCTCGTCTCGGCGTGTTTACGACATCGTTACAGGTGATGAGTCCTGGATTTATCAATACGACCCAGAAACCAGGCGCCAGTCGACTGTTTGGGTGTTTCAAAATGAGCCAACGCCTACCAAAGTGAAGCGATCTAGAAGCGGGGGTAAGATTTTGATCGCTAGCTTTTTTAATTTGACTGGCCACTTGGTATCAATTCCCTTACGGGATCAAAGAAGCATTAATGCCGAATGGTATACTACCAAATGTTTGCCAGAAGTTTTCTCTGTTATAAGCAACAAGCGACCAAACACAGGGCTCCGCGGGCTACTGCTCCACCACGACAATGCACCTGCGCACACCGCACTCAAAACGAGGGACTTCCTGGACAGCACGCCAGTCAAACTCCTGGGTCACCCTCCTTACAGCCCTGATCTAGCACCGTGTGACTTCTTTTTATTCCCAAAAATAAAAAATCAGCTCAAAGGGATACAATTTTCGTCGCCGGAAGATGCGCTGGCTGCGTTCGAGCAGGCTGTAAACGAGGTGTCTGCGGCGGACTGGAAAAAGTGTTTTGAAAACTGGTTTAGGCGCATGAATCTTTGTATAGAGGCTGGTGGAAAGTACTTTGAAAAGATTTGATAAAAATATATGTACGTATAGAACAATTTTTTTTAGTTTCGCAAAACTTTCTGAGTGTCCCACGTATTTAGTTAACTTAGTTAGTGGGTGTCGATATATTTTCGTAAATCTATTATGAAATTATTTTGACATTTGTTAGTAGTACAACTGACTTTTGATATTTTAAATAATGTCTCCGGTTATAGGACGAAAGTCAGTTGAAAGCTTGTTAAAATAATATTAAAGATTTTATTTCCGGAAATAGCTCGACACGCCACCTATGGTTTGTTTTAGATTTCAAAAATAATATAAAAGCAACGGTCATTGTATTTTAGAGTTAGTTCCGTGTAGAATATACAGCTGCGACGTTACGCTGCTCGTTTTCTTATCCCAATCCTTACTGGTTTCTCATATAACTAAAAACCTCTTAAGGCGTCGTTGTACTCATCAGTATGAACTACTTTTAATACGGAATCAAACCTAAAATCGCAAAAAAAAACAGCTGTTCTCTACATTTGTGTTCACATAAATCGACATCACAATTTTATACGTATACATACCCATTTTGGTATTGTACGTACAAGAATATTATGTATTGTACCTACCTACAGTACCTACCTACATTCTATAAATACACGATTACAGTTTGGCATAAAAGAGTACACAAAATGGGGCGCCACTAGTCATACATTGAAAAATTTAAACCTTATCGCGTATTTAGCAGTGGATAGTATTATTTAATAAATTCAATGTAAGTGTTTACAGGCATATTTTTTGCATGATATGCAGATCGATACAATACTGACAATGATAGAAAAGTTCCGATTTAGACGTTTTTGCAAGACTGTACTATTGAATAAAAGTGTAGAACAAGGTTGGCTCACAGTCTAGAATATTGCATGACAAACCTATATCAACCAAGAATACCTACTTATTATTTTAAACTTCTTGGTTTCAACGATCACAAATAGTAGCTGATAAGTTTTTTTTTTTAAATAATATATGATGGCGAAACGAGCTAAAGGCCCACCTGATATTCAGCGGTTACTTTTGCCCATAACAACTGCAATACCACCTAGGCTGTTGTCTAAATGGTACCGCAAGTCGGTTCGCCAAACTGAGACATGAAGATGGAAATTCTCATGTGATTGTAATTTCACCGGCACCCGTAGGTAACCTTCAGACCGAAACACAGCAATGCAAGCATTACTATTTGGCGGAGAAGTAGGCACGGTGGTAGTACTTCCTCGGACGAGCTCGTTCACAAAGTAGCTCTACTACTACTAAAGCTTCTATATCAGCTACTATTTGTGATCTTTAGTTTATACTTCTGAAGCTGTGTTCTGATTTTCTGAAGTATGTCTCTGTGTAAACAACCACACAGTGGGTTCCAGACAGCAGCAAACGACAACGCGGCAGACCCAGGAGATGGCGTGGCGGGGCGAACTTGACTCCTATCTGAAGGATTGGCCCCAGAAGGCAAAAGACAGGGACAAGTGGAAAAAGCGAAGGGAGCCCTTTGCCCTGCAGTGGGACACTACAGGCTAATAAAATAAAATAAAAACCAGCCAAGTGCGAGTCGGACTCGCGCATCGAGGGTTCCGTACCTTCCTTGGACGTATAAGAAGTTATTTAGTTATTCATCTAGCTATAACTGTGGTTAAATAAGGTTTATGTTTATGAAATTAAATGTTTTATTTTTATTTTAATATTTGATTTGATAGAATGAAAGGTAAATTGCGGTTTACGATTTATGACGTATTAAAAAAAAACTACTTACTAGATCTCGTTCAAACCAATTTTTGGTGAAAGTTTACATGGTAATGCACATCCATAGACCAGTAAGCCTCTAGACGCCGCTTAGCTGTACACCCCCGGTCACAACCCATATGCTCTACCACTGCATATCATACGTCACTCCGCCAATCGGAACGTCACTCAGACAGCGAGCGGCACCAATCATAAGGAATCATACCACCGAACTTTTGAGCCGGCCAATCATAACGCGCCGTCCGCCCCCCTGACCCCACCAACGTTTTACGACTGCGTTTGAATACAAAACTTTGTTTATGCGGAGTCTTGAAGCTTACTGGTCTGTGTGCACATCATATTTTTTTTAGTTTTATCATTTATCTTATTTTAGAAGTTACAGGGGCGGGGGACACACATTTTGACGTGACATGACATGATGACGTCTGTGGTCTGGTGGTTCGAGTGTCGGACTGCTGATCACGAGGTCGTGGGTTCGATTCCCACAGCACACAAATATTTTTGTGATGAACATAAGTATTTGTGTTGGCCTGGGTGTTTCTTATGTATTATAAGTATGAATTTACAAAAAAAAGTATATAAGTACTATATCCATTGTCTAGTACCCATTGCACAAACTCTGCTTAGTTTGGGACTAGATGGTGCCGTGTAAAAATGTCCCAAAAAGATTTATATTTATTTTTATTTATTTTACTACTTTGGAAGTGTCTCTCGCGCAAACTATTCAGTTTAGAAAAAAATGATGATCGTAACCTCAATGGTGCCGATTCTCTTGTACACCCACCTAAACCTAACTATAACTAAAATTTACAAATTTTAGTTTAGAAAATCATAAAACTTATTCTGTGTTTATCTTTTTCTTATTTTAGAAAACTTGTTGACAGCTCTAATAATTGAGTTTGACGCATCTAAGTTGAATTGGCGGTGTTACCAGTACATCTTGAAAAAATTATTAAAGAGTGAATGGAATGACCGAAAGTTCACAAAAACAGAAGGAAATTAAATAATAATTATATTTGGAATTATTAGTGTATCATTAAAATTAAGGAGAAAAAATCATGTCATGAAATAAAGTACATTTTTGTTTTATATTTTCAATAAAATATATAAATTGGAATAGGGTGATCAGATTAAAGAGCTAGGTTATTATTTTCTACGGCCCGTATTACAGAACGATACTCGACTTGAATTGAGCTTCGATTTTAGAACGTTCCATAAGCAGAGATTTATTGATCACAGTTCAGCTGAGTTTAGCTTTATTTTATACCGTCACCTGTTTCGGTATTTGAGCAGAGATTTGATCTGTAATCAATCACTCTAGTGTGGTCCAGACTACGCTTGAGTAGAGATTTCTATTTTAATTCAGGTCAAATTCGTGTGTTATGTTGTTGAATTAAAGTTTATAATTAGGTAACGTTCTGGAATAAGACCGATACTCATGTAACGATTCTATCCTTAAAGTAGTTATCAGGTGATTGGAGTTTAAACTGTACTTGAGGAACCTTCTGTAATACGGGCCTAAGAGTACCTATCAACGGAGATATATTGTTATTATTGCAGGGTATCATATTGTATATCTTAAACAACGAGAAACAGAGCTATTTGCAAAAAACGCAAGGACCTTTGAATTCCATGGGCAATCACAATCAACTATTTCTTTAATTTAAAAAGCTGGAATTTCCCTTTTTAAAAACGTGGTTAAAAAGTTCTAGCACACGTCCACACGAAATTTCTCAAAAAAGTTGAATAAATTAGAATCACAGTTACTTATACTAAAAAAAATTTAAATGAAATGTCTTTGATTAGAATAGAAGCTAAAAAGTACCTTGGAGACTTTCTCCCCAAAAGAGGGAAAATTTGTGAATTCAGGCTTTTTAGGGACACATATTAATAGCATAAAATGATATAATTGAATGTCACTTTAAATTGTGCGACGTCCAAATGTATTGTAGAATACGTCGATTTTTAGGCTCATATTAAGACGACGAACGAAATAGTACTGCATTTTGGCAGTTGGAAGCATGAGTTCACGCGTAGATTCGACTCTGAATATAAGCCTAAGACATAAGTTATTATTCTATGTATGTAATATATTAAAGGAAAAAAAAAGATAAACAAAAACGTTATAATTTATTTCAATACTTATTGTAAAAAATACTATTACACAAAACGAGTAATTTCTGATTCGGTTTCAGAACTTTCAGACTTTTTTTTGTTTGATTGCCGGCAACACTGGAATTTAAGTGAAACAGACGGAAGGTTGGCGGGAAAATTCGTAAAGATCGTGTTGTAGTGTAGATTTTTTATTATTTTCCAAAATTTGTGTTTCTTCGAGTATTAATGTGTAATAATGGTGGATTATTAAATGTTAAGTGCTCGTTAACGTGTACAAGTGTGGAAAAATGGTACAAAGTTGAAAAGCATGACTTTCGTATTATCTCATCATCCCCTCAGAAACCTAGTAAAGTTTCCATCACTTTACTAGGATATAGTTAAGTACAATGTTAATATGTTCAATGATTACGACTGAAGGACATGTATCCATGGTCATGAATAAATTAAAAAAAAAAAAAGTGAAACAGACGGTTGGCGGGAAAATTCGTAAAGATCGTGTTGTAGATTTTTTATTATTTTCCAAAATTTGTGTTTCTTCGAGTGTTAATGTGTAATAATGGTGGATTATTAAATGTTAAGTGCTCGTTAACGTGTACAAGTGTGGGTAAATGGTACAAAGTTGAAAAACATGACTTTCGTATTATCTCATCATCCCCTCAGAAACCTAGTAAAGTTTCCATCACTTTACTAGGATACAAGTATAATATGTTCAATGATTACGACTGAAGGACAAGGATCCATGGTCATGAATAAATTAAAAAAAAAAAAAAAAAAAAAAAGTGAAACAGACTAGCACAGATTAATGATATATGCAGACTAGACTGTGTTACGAATTATGATAGGAACAAATTATAAGTCGCGATATATAACTGTGATAAAATCATAAACTTACAGTAAAATAAGTTTATGGATAAAATTTACAAATAGATGTTATGTTCAACACAAAAATCACTTCTTATCCTTTGATTATATAGGTACCTCTTCTTATCGAAATTATAAATTTCATTGTATATTTCTATGAACAATGAACAATTTACCTTTCTGCTCAATCTACAACAGCTGCAACCCATAGTAGGCATCCATTATTTATTTTAAACTACCTAAAAACTATAAAAATGAATAAAATAAGCTTTGTAATTTTAGTTGTTGATAACAAATTTTAGTCGACATATATTTTGATGCCTTCTAAAAATAGTCAGATTTAGGTTGACATTTCTTATATTAGGTGAAAAACGTCAATTACAGAATAGCAAAATGTCAATTTTTACTAAGTTGAATAACTAAACTAATTTTGGTCCTGTCAAACCAAAAATTAGTTTTAAAATGAATTTCAGAATAGAAAACGTCGTTTGACAGGACTAAACTAAATTTAGGTGATTTTTAGTCTAGTTTAGAGAATTTTGTGACAAGAGAATCGGCACCATTATCTGTTTTGAATACCTATCCATAGATACCCCACAAGTATATGGATTTGATGAAAAAAAATAATTAAGTTCCAGTTCTAAGTATGGGGAACCCCAAAATTTATTGTTTTTTTTCTATTTTTGTGTGAAAATCTTAATGCGGTTCACATAATACATCTACTTACCAAGTTTCAACAGTATAGTTCTTATAGTTTCGGAAAAAAGTGGCTGTGACATACGGACGGACAGACAGACAGACATGACGAATCCATAAGGGTTCCGTTTTTTGCCATTTGGCTACGGAACCCTAAAAATTTCTCTTTGTGTAGTAAGGTAGTGTGAGTATAGTGTGACTTTAGTCAGTAGTAGTGATGCGACTCGAGTCCACTTTTACTCGACTGACTCAAGTGACATCGAAAAAAAACATACCCGAGTGAAAAAAATATCGACTCGAGTTCAATCTGACTCGAGTCACTGGCCAATCACTCACCGAGACATGTGAAACGGTGTATTTTTATTTTTAAGAACGCTTTTCCATTTTATGTCAATTATTTGGTTTTATAAATAGACCATATTTGCTCATCTTTATTAGCGTATTATATTAATTTCGATATATAAATGTTGATTTTGTAAGACTGACGATGTTTTGAAATGAAACTTCCAAGCTTGTCATTTTATTAAGGCTCAACTTATTGACAAAATAAAAAACAATTAGTTCAAGGATTGAGACAGGTGACTCGATAGAGGCGAATGTTCGAGTGACTCGTGAACCACTCAAGTGACTCGACCACTCGAGTAGTCATCATCGTCATCATTTCTACCCAAAGACGTCCACTGCTGGACATAGGCCTCCCCCAAGCATCGCCACAATGACTGGTCCTGCGCTTTCCGCATCCAACGGATTCCCGCATCCAACGGATTCCCGCGACCTTCACCAAGTCGTCGGTCCACCTTGTCTACCCACGCTGCGCGTTCCAGTACGCGGTCGCCACTCCAGAATCTTACTGCCCCATCGGCCATCCGTTCTGCAAGCAATGTGCCCCACCCACTGCCACTTAAGTTTGGCAATTCTTCGGGCTATGTCGGTTACTTTCGATCTCCTGCGAATCTCCTCATTTCTGATTCGATCACGCAGGGACACTCCGAGCATAGCCCTCTCCATTACCCTTTGAGTAACTTTGAGCCTTCTTATCAGGCCCATTGTGAGCGACCACGTTTGAGTTCCGTAAGTAATTACTGGCAATGGCAACACACACTGGTCAAAGACTTTCGTCTTGAGACAGTGCGGTATTTTGGACGAGAAGATATTGCGTAACATCCCGAACGCTGCCCAACCGAGTCAGATTCGACGATTGACCTCTTTCTCGAAGTTGGACTTACCTAACTGAACAGTTTGTCCTAGGTATTAACATAATCGTTAACAACTTCGAGTGTAGATTCTCCGATGTTTACGGGAATGGGTGTATACAACATGTTGATCTGTATTCGTGTCATATTTAAGGAGGTGACTATACCACTGATACTGAACACGCATCAATGAAAAAAAACAACACCAACATTTTCATTTTTATTTAAATACCTAACACTTTTAGGACGTTGGGTACATGTGCCAAACATTTAAAAAATTTGGTCGTACTTAGAAAAATTATAGTGCATGAAAATGATGAAGTATATGTTAAGGATATGATGTGTTGATTTATTAATGATTAAAGATACATAAGTCATCAGGAAAAACGAAATAATCAAAATTTATCAAAATCCCCAATAATCGACAGTACAACTCCAGTATCAAACATATAGTTATCGACAGTAACCAGTTATCCACACCTAATCATCGACAATTTATTGACGTGCTAGTGGGATGGGTTATTGTTAAGTTATTGCTTAATAAAACTAAAATTTGGATGAAAAAGCGTATTTATTGTGTATAATCAAAACTCTGGTCATTCAAAAATCTAGGTAGTAGGTGTTTGCGCAGGTTTACTTGAAGATGCTACCTAATTCCGTTTGTTTGAATTTCGACAAATCAATGTAATCAGCGGTGTTATTCACAAACGTTCGAAAAGTTTCCATTTCCGAAGTGAAATTGGACGGGCAAACGAAACAAAACGACCACTTCCTGCGACCATGAACGCTGCAAAGCATTTAAAACGTCAGAAAAACCAATTTTAATAATAATACGCGATGTTATCCGATTAAACTTGTTTTATTATGAAACAAAACCATTTGAGAATCGAACGGATTCGGAAACGCTGTTCATAGTTCTTTAATTTTACACCGAGTGCTTTCCGACAACAATTGGCTCTCGGAAGAGTTTTTATAAATTTAGCGTTGCGTTCCTGAATCCGTTCGGTTCTCAAATCGTTTTGTTTCTTAATAAAACTACTTTAACTGGATTACATCGTGTATTATTATTAAAATTGGTTTTCCTGACGTTTCGAATGCTTTGCAGCGTTCGTAGTCGCATTAAGTGGTCGTTTTGTTTAGTTTGCCGGTTAAATTTCACTTCGGAAACGGAAACTTCGAACGTTTGTGAATAGCACCGCAGGTCCGAATGGAAAAAAACCCTCGCTCGGAATCCATTGTGGACACAATATTTCGTTGTAGAGAGCCTTTTTCAGCACTGGTGCAAAATTCTCTTTACGAAGATTTTGACCAAGATTCTCCATTCGCCATTCATTCACGGCTTTTTCCATAGCATTTTAATTGACCTAAACACAGATAAGTCTATTTGAGAAGAAAGAAGAAAGAAAGAAAAATGATTTATTGCCACAACAAGACGACATGCGGTAGGTACACATAAAAAATAATTAAACTTAAACTTAATTATATGGTGCATGTCGTAGCTGCGGCAATGAGGTTGACACTCAGCATGATGCTGTGTTGTAACGTGAGTCACAACACAGCGCTGATTTTAGTGTCAACCCCAAATTTGCTCAATAATATGCGTTGAATTTTGGTATTAAGCTAAAACTTCAATTCCGTTATGTGAGCAAAAAATTGAAACCAGTTTATGTTGTCTTCTGTCACATTATCTCGAGCTCTTGTCAAGTTTTCTGGTACCCTTTGCAGTCAGTTGTCAGTTCTTGATGTCTTTTGAGGAAATACTGAAACCACTTCTTACTAGGTCTATTATTTTTGAAAGGATTTTGTCTGTTTTGCTCCATTATAATTTTCTGAACTTTGTCCATTAAATTGTCTTTAGTAATTGGGATATGCCTTTTAGATAATGCTATCAACCATCTTAGCAAAATGTCTTCTTCTTGTCTTGTCAAGATGGTCTTTGTCCTATAGCACAACCAATTTGAGTTTTTTCAGTAACTTTATCATGTAGAGTAATATGAGGTACTCCAATCGTTGCGCAGCAAGTGCAACCTTTTCACCATTTATTACGGTTTCAATGGCCTTTTCCATTTGTTTAGAAGTGAGTTTTTTTCTCGGAGCCATCTGTAAGAACCAATTATCGACATGTTTTAGTACCAATTATTGACACATTGTCGATTACTGGTACTGCTACCTTAAGGTGAATGCTACAGGGTACCCCGCGAAATTCAATTTTTTTGGCGTTTTTTGCAAATTGTAGCTTTATTTCGCGTTGTATATCGGTCAAAATATAATAGGCGGAAATAATTACAATATATCTACTGAATAACAATCATAAAAATATTAACCTAGCTAGCTGTACTAGCTCGATAATATTAATTTACGATCAAATTATCGATTTTCGAGCTTATACAGCTTATAGAGCTAGGTTAATATTTTTTATGAGTATAATTCCTTAGATACGTGGGACACTCAGAAAGTTTTGCGAAACTAAAAAAAATTGTTCTATACGTACATATATTTTTATCAAATCTTTTCAAAGTACTTTCCACCAGCCTCTATACAAAGATTCATGCGCCTAAACCAGTTTTCAAAACACTTTTTCCAGTCCGCCGCAGACACCTCGTTTACAGCCTGCTCGAACGCAGCCAGCGCATCTTCCGGCGACGAAAATTGTATCCCTTTGAGCTGATTTTTTATTTTTGGGAATAAAAAGAAGTCACACGGTGCTAGATCAGGGCTGTAAGGAGGGTGACCCAGGAGTTTGACTGGCGTGCTGTCCAGGAAGTCCCTCGTTTTGAGTGCGGTGTGCGCAGGTGCATTGTCGTGGTGGAGCAGTAGCCCGCGGAGCCCTGTGTTTGGTCGCTTGTTGCTTATAACAGAGAAAACTTCTGGCAAACATTTGGTAGTATACCATTCGGCATTAATGCTTCTTTGATCCCGTAAGGGAATTGATACCAAGTGGCCAGTCAAATTAAAAAAGCTAGCGATCAAAATCTTACCCCCGCTTCTAGATCGCTTCACTTTGGTAGGCGTTGGCTCATTTTGAAACACCCAAACAGTCGACTGGCGCTTGGTTTCTGGGTCGTATTGATAAATCCAGGACTCATCACCTGTAACGATGTCGTAAACACGCCGAGACGAGCCTGCTTCAAATTTGTTAAGCATATCACGGCACCATTCCACCCGGGCCTGCTTCTGAGCATCGGTGAGGTTGTGCGGCACCCAGCGTGATACTATCCTCCTCACGCGAAGATGGCTGTGTAGAATCTCGTGAACGCTTCCCGATCCAATCTTCAATATGTGTTGAATCTCCTGATATGTAATTCGCCTATTGTCTTGGATTAAATTTTTCACTGCTAGCACGTTTTCTTCGGTAACAGCCGTCAAAGGGCGACCGCTTCTTTCGTCATCCCCCAAAGTTGGTCGACCGCGCTTGAATTCGTTATACCAACGATACACGGTTGCCTTGGAAGGGCCTTCATCCATGAATGCCATTTGAAGTCTATCGTACGATTCATCCGGTTTCAGGCGACACTTGAAATCGTATAAAATCATAGCTCTAAAATGTTCCCGGCGCAGATCCATATTTCAGTGAGGCACAATACTTTGAATTAACTCGCAAAAAATGTGGAGGGAAATTTTGAAATTGGAACTTACTTATTTTTACTTATAAATAATCATATTTTCGAAAAACATTATAACTGGCCAGTCTCCCATATATAAAAACTTTTTTTCGCAATACTTTCTGAGGGGCCTGGTATATTGTTACTATTTCCGCGAATCATATTGCGATCGATATAAAACGCGAAACAGAGCTACAATTAGCAAAAAACGCAACAAATTTCGAATTTCGCGCGTTACCCTGTAGCATTCACCTTAATCAAGCTATTTCAAACATCAGCTTGATTAGTAAAGGAAAACTAGTTATATTCCTTTGTTAACTGCAGTAATAGTTTAAAAACCTATTATCGACATAATGTGTCGGTTATTGAAGATAGGTAATTTCTGAGAACCAGTAATCGACACCAGCCTGGTCGCCAGAAAAATGACCTATCAACGTGATTAATATCAAAATGATCTCAAGAATTCCTTAACAAACCCATAAAATTAACTTGAATTTAAATAGCTTTCACAGTTTAAGCATGGTGAGGAAAATATTGCACTAACCTCGTAAATGATTCCTCTAATAAACACGGATTTTTTACTAATACACCAACTGCCCTCAAGTTCTTCAGCCGCCAATTTAATATAAAATGGCAGATCGTATTGACGTTTCTCTGTATGATAGTAGGAAGTATGTTGTATGTGGTTCAGAGTTGACCCATAAAATTAACAGATTCCTATTCTTAATTTCTTTGATCATAGAAAATAGTGTCGATCATTGGTGCTTGTCGATTATTGGTGCCACTACTTTGTAAACAAACAAATTCGCCTCGTGTGTCATAAAAAACGAATAATGCGAGACCACCAAAAAAAAATGGGGAGAATTTTCCACCCTTTGACAATGCCGCCGGTGACTTATTTTCAAAATCATCCGAAATTTATCAAACTCATATACAAGCACCCAACATCAACTGTTGGGCGCAGACCCAGCCTGGTCGGAGGATCCATCCTTTGTGTTGGAGGAACATGGTACGTCGTTCCTCCACAATTTCATTATTTAATAACCGTAGAATTAGGTAAGTATTTTTAGATGGTTAAACACATTTTTATCCTTCTGCTCTAGAAATATGGCACGATTACAGATCAACATCTTTTATAGGAATTCGACATAACCTTTGTCTCGTCCATATTAATTTTAAGACCCACTCTATCGGAAGCTCTACTGAGGTCATCGAGCATTGGTCGAGCGAGACCGAGGTCCTCCATGGTCTCAGCCATGATTACTATGTCGTTGGCAAACCGAAGGTGACTGATGTACTAGCCGTTTATGCACAGATCACTATATAGTAGCTACGCTACGTTTATGTTAATGCCTAGCCCAGTCCAGAACCTTGAAGACATCCTCCAATGCAGCAGTGAACAGTTTCGGAGAGATCACATCTCCCTGTCTCATACCTCGCTGCAGAAGGATAGGTTTCGAGGCTTGGTCCTGTAACCGGACTGACATAGTGGCGTTTTCATACGAAGACTGAATTAAGAAGTCTTTGTTTGAACTCGCCACTCAAGTAGTAGGTACTCGAGTAAAATTATTAAATGACACGAATGACTCGAGTGGTAAAATCTGACTCAAGTCGCATCACTAGTCAGTAGTGACTTCCGTTGACATTGACGACAGAACTGTTGCGCATTGTAGTTGCAAACAATTTGTTCCGATAGATGTCGCTATAATAAATTATAAGTTAGGGAGTCTAAAACAATAAAATTAAATAGGTTTATGTTTTCACTAATATCGGTAAACAACCGCTTTCAATATAGTCAATATCCTCTATGTTATATTATCACTTTAATTAAATTTGTATATAGCAACATAGATGTTGCAACAAAGGTTGGCGGGAAAATTCGTAAAGATCGTGTTGTTGATTTTTTATTATTTTCCAAAATTTGTGTTTCTTCGAGTGTTAATGTGTAGTAATGGTGGATTATTAAATGTTAAGTGCTCGTTAACGTGTACAAGTGTGGATATATGGTACAAAGTTGAAAAACATGACTTTCGTATTATCTCATCATCCCCTCAGAAACCTAGTAAAGTTTCCATCACTACTAGGATATAAGTATAATATGTTCAATGATTACGACTGAAGGACATGTATCCATGGTCATGAATAAATAAAATAAAAAAATTGATTACATATTGTTTTTGTTATTTATAATCTCTCTACTATACTTTTTTTCAGTCTGGCATCCCTGCCGGGTGTGTGAGCGACGTACGAATTGTGTATCTGTAATTTACTTATTTTTAAGTGTAAACAATGAGTTTTATAATTTGTTTAGTCGTGCGATATTGAAAATATTCTAATCTCACTGCCAATGTCATAATTTAGATGTTTTATACGCTTTTTATATTGATGTGAGGTTCTCGTGCTTTGTCTTCGTGTGTGACAATATACTCAAAATGGCGCATCAACTGGCACCGTCTGTAAATTGTTCATTGGACGACATTGACCTCAGCGCACTTAAGGTAAACTTTTAAAGTAAACTAATATTATTAATAACACATCCTGTAAATCCAGAACGCAGGGGCTCCCTAAACTTGTAGAAAAAAAGTAATCAAAGGGCAATGATCTCACAGGGCGTGAATCATAAGTGAAGGTTTGCTTTGAAATGGCATAATAATCTTTTTATGCGATTTCATTTTTATTATGTATCATTCCAGGATCCCGCTGGTATATTTGAACTCATAGAAGTGGTTGGAAATGGCACATATGGACAAGTGTACAAGGTATGTACTAGATTAAAATAACAAGTTCATTATTAAACTATACCTGTATATGTAACTATATCTTTCAGTAATTAAGTTGATCACATATATATTGTTTCTATCCTCGCCCTCTAAATACACGGTGTGATACATGACATGGTGCTAATAAAAATTAACTTAATAGGCTCCAATGAAAGCATTACAATTAAAGAGTACTGTCTATTAATGTCAATGAACTTAATTAGTACCCACCAGTGCACTTTCAATAGGTACCATAGATTTAAAAAAATGTTTTATATGTATATACATACATTAAATTAATTGACATAATATCCAATTAAATGTTTATCAAATTTTTAATTTTAATATTCATTTTATGTAACGGTCACATTACAAGCACTGTTCATTCATACACCCACACATTTATTACTGTACTTCAAATAATTGCCATAGTTCAGACTTAATTGTAAGGTATGACCTACTTAGAAATAAAAACTTGGGGTTGTTACCTATACACAAAATATAACTTTACTTGACCCATTTGATGTAGTGGACGCTGATCAGGGTTTTTTAATTTCACATCCTCTTATTTTATCCTTATAAAGTGCAGGTGACGCGGACCAGTGTGTACGCTCAAAATGTGCCACACCAGGCTAATAAACATCATTTTAGTTGCCGCAGCGAATGGGTTAAAATTGTATCATCAACTCAGCCTATCGCAATGCACTGCTGGACATAGGCCTCTCCCATGTTGCGCCACAACCTTGGTTTAATAGTAGTAATAGTATATTGTAATATAATTATGTGATAGGTTTATATTTTATTTTTTTGAAAAAACATTACTTTCAATCAATTCATTCAGAAGTATATGTTATATTATCCACTGCTGTACATGGTTCTCCTGGCAAACAGTTACAGTATGGTGGTATTAGCACAAATTAAGATGCTGCTGCCCTTTATCTTAATATGACATAATCAGCCCATTACTGATGTAGTGTTGGGTCCATATCCATAGAGGTCATCCTCTTAGGATCTTCTATCATGTCAACATGAGCTACATAATGATAATAGCTCATGCTGTGGGGTCAGTCAGTAGGTTGGGAGTCTGACTGCCCAGGGTGTGTCAAACAATCAATTAAATATTGTCACTTGTAGAGGCTATTTTAATGCAACTCTTAGGATGAGAAGGGATCCAGCCTAAGTCCACCATGCTGAGCCACTGCTGGTTGACATTATGCTAACCTTACATAAAAAAATTAAGATAATGATCATGCAAGTTGTTTTGTAGAATTATCGGGAAAATTTAGGTACTCTTTTCATTGTATGCTATTGAAATTTTTAGTATGACATGTAATAAAATCTTTATTCTACAAAGTAGTGTTATCAGGATAATAATAACACAATATCTAATGTTTTAATTATTCAATTATTATAAAAGTAAAACATGATCAAATATAAGATAGGCAAAGTAAGTTATAGTTATTTTTTTTTGAAGAAAAAGTTTTTAATCTTTGTCTTCAACTTATGAAGTTTGTCTACTTCATCTTCAAAAATCATCTAATATTGTCTGCACTACACTGACTTTGCAGCAATCTTAATATATCTTCTTCTTTTTTTCATCTCTATTACACCTTGATGCAACAATTCACCTTGTTCCTCACTGTAGTCACCTATATCCTTTCAAATGTGATCAATATGCTAAGTAATAAAAGCAATGCAAACATTTTAGGGGCGTCACACAAAAACAGGGCAACTTGCCGCCATCAAAGTTATGGATGTCACACAAGATGAGGAGGAAGAGATAAAGCTAGAGATAAATGTGCTGAAAAAGTACTCTAATCACCGCAACATTGCCACATACTATGGAGCTTTTATCAAAAAGAGCCCGCCAGGAAAGGATGACCAACTGTGGTTGGTTATGGAGTATTGTGGGGCAGGTGCGTATGTCTTGTAGTTTAATTCCACCTTATTTGCAATGTTAGCCACATTCACTCATAGTTATAGGTCAATCAATAAGTAAGAAGTTTTCTAGCAGCCAGGTTCTGGCATACCTTGAAAGCTCAACAACCACCTAGCCTTTTTCCAAACTGTGTTGGGGGAATACACAACTATTATTGCTTACTCACTACTCTAAAGTCTGTTTTTTCGCTCTTATCTTATTTTGTAAACAATCTTGGAATGTCTCTTAATTCAAATAATTTCTGATAACATATACTTATAATTACTTGTTCTGCAAATGTAATAAGGTAAAAAAATGTTACTTCGTTTGTGAAATTGTTAACTTAATGTCTTTTAATAATTATTATTGATGAATTGCATAAAAAAGACATTCCAAGATTGTTTACAAAATAAGACATGTAAGAAAAAATAGATTGTACTCCTCTGGCTCAGCGACCCAAAATGAGTCATGGCCTCCGAAACGAACACTCTACTTTGCGCGATATCTAGCTAACTCATCTGCGATCTGAGTGAGCTGCAAGCTAATATTATTACATCACAAATATTATTATCATATAATTAGTGTAAGGGCTAGCGCCACAGTTTTACCATTCATACAATTGGGAAACGAATGTACTTGCGCAGAGCAACGGCCGGGGGGCGGCGCGGCCTGCAGCCCACGAAACACGCTTAGTTAGTGGGATCGAGCGACCAAGGCAGTCGCGGGCAGTATTTAACAAAGTACTTAACTACCAACGAAAATCTAAAACCTAAGGATGTCTCCATACAAGAAACTTCGAAAAACATAAGTTTTTGTTCCTGCTCTATCTTCAAAACGGTAATACATACCAGCGTCAAACTTGGTCAGATCATAGTGCATACTATCTAGTTTAGCAACAAATACTAAAAATAGGGCAAAAATAGACATATACATATAGTGGTACTTGCGTAAGAAAGAGATGCAAAAATTCACATTTCGCAATCGGTGCGTTGATGTCTTTTGATGAACTCTCGTAAATTAAATCGTTTTTTTTTTTGGCAGATACAGTGTAGAACATAAACCAGTTTAGGTTTTTCTGTACACTGCTTGGTGCGTCGACATTCATTACAACAATAATGGGGCATGATTTATACGGGGTCTGATACCCCGTCGATTGGTGGTACGGAACCCTTACTGCGTGAGTCCGACTTGCACTTGACCGGTTTTTTTATCTACAACTACAGCAAACTGCAGAAGTAGTACAGTTTTTTTACCTATCCTTCTGCAGCGAGGTGTGAGACAGGGAGATGTGATCTCTCCGAAACTGTTCACTGCTGCATTGGAGGATGTCTTCAAGGTTCTGGACTGGAAGGGGCTAGGCATTAACATAAACGGCGAGTACATCACTCACCTTCGGTTTGCCGACGACATAGTAGTCATGGCTGAGACCATGGAGGACCTCGGTACAATGCTCGATGACCTCAGTAGAGCTTCTGATAGAGTGGGTCTTAAAATGAATATGGACAAGACAAAGGTTATGTTGAATTCCCATATAGCACCCATTCCCGTAAACATCGGAGAATCTACACTCGAAGTTGTTGACGATTATGTATACCTAGGACAAACTGTCCAGCTAGGTAAGTCCAACTTCGAGAAAGAGGTCAATCGTCGAATCCGACTCGGTTGGGCAGCGTTCGGGAAGCTACGCAATATCTTCTCGTCCAAAATACCGCAGTGTCTCAAGACGAAAGTCTTTGACCAGTGTGTGTTGCCAGTAATTACTTACGGTACTGAAACGTGGTCGCTCACAATGGGCCTGATAAGAAGGCTCAAAGTCACTCAAAGGGCAATGGAGAGGGCTATGCTCGGAGTGTCCCTGCGTGATCGAATCAGAAATGAGGAGATTCGCAGGAGAACGAAAGTAACCGACATAGCTCGAAGAATTGCCAAACTTAAGTGGCAGTGGGCGGGGCACATTGCTCGCAGAACGGATGGCCGATGGGGCAGTAAAGTTCTGGAGTGGCGACCGCGTACTGGAAGGCGCAGCGTGGGTAGGCCCCCCACAAGGTGGACCGACGACCTGGTGAAGGTCGCGGGAATCAGCTGGATGCGGAAGGCACAGGACCGGTCGTTGTGGCGATGTTTGGGGGAGGCCTATGTCCAGCAGTGGACGTCTTTCGGCTGAAATGATGATGATGATGATGACAGCAAACTATTTTTAACCTAGTTAATAGTTTCTGATGAAACTACGATACCTTTACTATAATTGTATAAATACATTTTTCATAAATGATGTACTCAGCGAGTAATTATTTGTTTACTGCTGGGAACGCCACTGAGCTACAGGGATCCCCTTAATGAATGATTATGTTATAATAATAATCACATTTTTTGTTTCCTATTTTGTGACATCTCTTGCGTATCTGCGCAAGACCGCGCAATAACCTACAAAAAATCAAAGGCGTTGCTCAACTGTAAGGATGGTTAAACTGTGCTAGCGCTCATTGAGAAAGTGGCGGCGAAGCGACTAACTTAGTAACAATTGGAATTAAACTTGATTTGCTTCTACATACGACTGGAATTTGAATAGCGAATTAAAATCAAACGCTGTGCGCCGCTTGGTGTCCCTTGTAAGTCTTGCGACCAGTGCAACTGCTCTTCGCCGCTACTCCGCCGGTGTGCGCTAACCACAGAAATAGATAGAATGGAAAAGTGGGCGCGCGTGCCAACACTCTGCACCATAGTGCAGGGTATTTCAAAGCCTTTCTCAGTACGCCTTATGACTTGTTTCTGTAAATACTGTTACAAAAACCCGCAAAAATGCCTTATTGTGTTGTTTCTAACTGCAGAAACAAAAGCTGTATAGTACATTTGATTAAAGTATTTTTTTTAAATTTAATGACGTTAATATGTAAGGCCTAGTTTGTTCGAATGTTGCCATGCATGAATCGCAAGTAAAATTGTGATTACAACCATTCTACTCTATATCTATTTCTGTGGTGCTAACTCTAAGTGACAATGTTAGTTTAAATTTCGTATGTTGGGTCACCCCAACCTTACAGCTCAGTGAAAATCTTGAATAGAGAAAGATTAGCATACTTCAATGTTGATTTTTTTTACAGATTTTAATGTTGTACACTACTAATATTATGTAATTTTTTAGGATCTGTGACAGATTTAGTGAAGTCCACTAAAGGGCAGTCATTAAAAGAAGAATGGATTTCATACATTTGTAGAGAAATCCTCAGAGGTCTTAGTTATTTACACTCCAATAAAGTCATTCACCGTGACATCAAAGGACAAAATGTCTTGCTTACAGACAATGCTGAAGTTAAACTTGGTCTGTATTTATTATTATTAGAAGAAATATTTCTAGATAACATAATATTATTGTACCTAATATTCACATAATTTACTCACACATTGTTTGGTGTCATTGCTAAAAGATAATAATTTCTTAGGTTTTCGCGATCACTACACATTATAATAAAACAAAGTTTAACCGGATTATATCGCGTATATTATTTAAATTGGTTTTCCTGACGTTTCGAAAGCTTTGCAGCGTTTCGTGGTTGCAGGTAGACTAAAATGACAAGTGATATAAAAAAAAAAAAAAAAAAAAAAAAACTGGTTAAACTTTGTTTTATTATAATAGTTATTGTTCTTTCTGCTACTTTTTCATTGAAGAATATTTGTTTAGAACTTTGTGTAATTCAAATTGTATCGTGAGGTATAATTATTACATTTATGTCATCAGTGGACTTTGGAGTATCTGCGCAACTGGATAGGACTATAGGTAGAAGAAACACATTCATTGGCACCCCATACTGGATGGCGCCCGAAGTAATTGCGTGCGACGAAAACCCCGATGCAACATACGATAACCGTTCTGACCTTTGGTCCCTCGGTATTACTGCTCTTGAGATGGCGGAGAGTCAACCGCCCCTATGTGATCTTCACCCTATGAGAGCTCTTTTCCTCATTCCAAGGTATAATAATTCCATTTGATCTTGATTTGTTGTTAACAGCACAAAATCTATCAACAGCTAATAAACAACTTACAATTCCAGAAACCCGCCGCCTCGTCTTAAGTCAAAGAAATGGGCTAAAAAATTCCATAGCTTCATTGAGACTGTGCTAGTAAAAGACTACCATCAGCGGCCGTATACTGAACAACTTTTGAAACATGCATTTATAAGGTAAGTTAATATTTAAATGTGACTAAAGTACATGAGTCAGTTCTATAAAGTCATAGTTATGTTTAGAAAGCTGATCTAAAATTGAAAATAACACAAAGTAGCTACCTACTAATCTCTGTTTTTGAGAACATGTTGGCATGTCTTTTTAATGCAATTCGTCAATAATAATTTATCAAAAGAAGCTGTTGGTCCCGGTTGTCATACGAATATCTATGGCAGTCGTTACGGGTAGTCAGAAGCCTGAAAGTCTGACAACTGGTCTAACCTCCGAATGTCAGTATTACCCAGTAACTGGGTTGCAGGGGTCTGATGGCAGTTGCTCCATGTAAAATACTGATGTTCAGCCGCATCTGGCTAGACTGGAAGCCGACCCCAATATAATTGGGAAAAGGCTTGGAGGATGAGTTATTTGAATAAAGAGAAGGGACAAGATTGTTTACTAAATAAGACATGAGAGAAAAAACAGAATATATATTAATTTATGATTTATTTTACTTGCGTTTATAGAGACCAACCCACAGAGAGGCAAGTGAGAATACAACTGAAAGATCATATAGACAGGTGTAAGAAACGAAAGCAAGACAACTCTGTGCGGGAGGACTACAAGTACTCGGGGTCGGAAGGGGAGGAAGAAGAGAACGCGGTCGCCGGCGAGCCCTCGTCCATCGTACACAACGCGGCTGCGCACCAGGGCGGCGATACTCTGCGTCGAAACTTCCAACAAATACAGGAAGGACCCAGGTTTGTCATAATTCTAACCGAATTTGTGAAGCCTATTAACTTTACTGTCACTTAAATTTTGTATAATAAACCAGACCCGCCGAAGCGCCTCAACCCCAGCCTCCGCCGAAACGTAACAGCAAGCGAGAGGAACGTGAGGAAATTCCAGGTGACATAACAATCTAACTATACTTTGCGACATTTTACAATAACTATGTGACGTTGATTAACACTGTGCTGTTTGTTGGTACTGCAGAGCCAGGCCCACCAGCAAGGCCTTCCATTCCACAAAGACTGATTGTTGTACCAGACCCGCAGGCACAACAGCCTAATAGATATAGGTAAATATTATGTTTAATCTGATAGTCCTGTTTTACTTATAACTCGTTTATACTAACAAAATAGTTGCAGAAGAATTAGTGTTGGTCTTTTTTCAGATTATGACTAATGGCCAAAATTAATAACTGATCCATCCACAATTTGCCCTACTAGAGATAGAAATTTGACATTAACTCCATACATTTTAAGTCAAATTTCTATCTCTAGTAGGGCAAATTCTATTCAAATTCAAACGTTTTTTATTTCAAATAAACCTAATTGTACAAAGCAATTAGTATACAGGGTTGCCAGATATAGATGAAGATTTCTCAAAAAATTATTATAGAACAGTTTGATTAGGGTTTTGTATAAATAAAGTTTAACTTTTTCCTTTATTAAAATTATATTTCACTGGAAAACATCCATAATCTTCTGAGAAAACTTCATTTATATCTGACGACCCTGGATACTAATTGCTTTGTTAGACAGTACAATAAGGTTTATTTGAAAAAAAATGCCTGAATTTGAATTGAATTTTACAGGCACTTTTGAAACGTCAGGCTCTAGTTGCACGATTCCAAAATCGTGGTTAGATCGGTTATTAAATTTTGGCTCGACTAACTGCTCTAATAATAAAAGTAAACCTTGCAGGCCTCTACCACCAACACCAAAGTCATCAGGCTCGTCAAACAGTTCGGGCTCCAACAACGGCACGCCGCCGGCCAGCGGACCGCAGCCGCCGCAGCGCGGCTCACATCACATGTTCAAACCCATGGTACGTACATTTATTCCCGCTGCTATATTATACTCTGGGAAATATACCGTGTTACCAATACAGTGTGTAACTCTTCAACGTTTAATTCAGTATTTTTTTACAATAAAGTAGTCCATTCAATGGTTGTCTGACAACACCGTGGAGCGATAAGAATACTTACCTAAATTGTATGATGATAAAATTATCATACAATTTCATGTAGTGCCGTAAAGAGGATTATTATTCTTATTATTTAAGCTCCCAAGATTTTCTGTAGTGTTCACTAATCAGTTGAAATAGCTAACAAAATCAATATACAATTATTTGGATCTGCAGCAGAATGATCACTTTGAAAAATTTCAACACGGCGCAATACACCCACTTCGCAGAATGTCATCTTCGCATATTGATTACTTCTCAAAACGGCTACTTCGCAAAAAGTTCTCTTCGCAAAATGTTCACTTCTCAGAATGACAACTTCGCAAAATGTCTACTTCAAAAATGTAATCAGGTATGTGCTATACTAAATTAAATCTAGTGTTTTCTAATCAAAATATTAGTAGTCATTTATTTTTCATAATCAGTCAGTGCATATTCTACAGACTGATTATGAAACGTAAATTATTATTTTTATTTGAATACACTAGATTTAACCGCAAACCATACAGAGCGCGGGCGCGGAGTGGGCAGGTCGGGCCCGCGTCTGGTGGAGCGCGGGAGCCGCGCGTGTCTCCCGCCACTACAGACAGAACGCGGGTGCGTGTAGGGCCCGACCAAGTAGAAAGGACCATTCAAATTGGGCCTTTTCTGAAAGTGCCAGCCAGAAAAAAAAAAATGCTATAAATCGTTAGAACTGGTCATTTAGAGCAATAGTTATTATGGCACCAAAGCTTGGGGTGATTCTGTAACCTGCTACAAGGGTTCGAAAAACAGATAAATTCATATACGAGCTTGTCATTTTGAGCAACAGTAGGTCATTTTGAGCGATTGTTATTATGGTACAAAAGCTGTGGGGTCATACTGTGACCTGTTATAAGGCTTTGAAAAATCGTCATTTTTTACAAATGTTCCTCATTTAGAGCAGGACGCAAATAACGCATATATGCAGACTGAGGTGGCTCAGGGAACCTGTGGACGATACTTGTTTCTCTGCTAACTCCACTCCGAGTGAGAGTGAGCGAGACAAAGACATTCAAAAAGCTGTGTGGTGATTATCTGTGCTGTTTTAAGGTTTATGAAAGAAAAATAGAGATTTTCATATGAGAGCTCATCGTTTTCAGCAACAATTGGTAATTTGGAACGATTTTTATTATGGCACAAAACTGTGGGTCATTCTGTGACATTTTCATACAAGAGCTTTTCATTTTGACCAATTGTTATTATGGCACAAAAAACGCATAAACACAAGCTTAAGTGCACAATAAGCTACCTGTGGACTATATCTACCAGTTCGTCTGCTTGCTCCACCCCATTGTGAAATTGAGCGAGACAGAGACATTAAAAAACGGAAGTTTACCTATTTCGTATTATTGACATATATCTGTCTGTCCGAAGTCCGATTGTGGAATTGAGCATTGGTCAGATCATGGTGTGCCTATTTGTGTCTTTAAGAAACGAAGCTATATGGTGAATTAACCAGCTAATGCACACCATTACGTAAAATGCAAAACTTTTGACGATTTGCTCAGCCATGTTTGGGCATATTGATCCTGTAGGGGTAGGGTATTATTTATGGTGGGTGAAACTAGCTATAGGCCCAAATGATGAGCAACCTTTGCCCATAATAACTACAATACCACTTCGACTGTTGCCTAAACGATATTGCAAGTTACGTTCGCCAAACTAAGATATGAAGATGGAAAGTGGAAATGAGATTGTAATAATGTATCCAAAATACATCAAATCGAAAGGAATGACGTGGTCTAGTGAGCGAGCGCAGCTACCAAAACCTGACCTATTCGATTTAGGGTGCCACAATTTTCGAGTTCTCTTCGCCCACTCTAGCATCCTAGATTCCCTCAGATTTTCTTTATTAACCAAAGGGTTACCCTACGAGATCGATATGGCTGATACCCAAACATGGCTGGGTAAATCTTCAAATGTTTTGCATTTTAAGTTATGCATACATACATACATATTATCACGCCTGTTTCATGTTGGGGTAGGCAGAGACTATGGATTTCCACCTGCTACGATCCTGACACACCTCTTTCGCTTCATCTACGTTCATTAACCTCGTTATGCATGCTCGTTTGTTTAGAATACTCTTAACCTGGCATTTTTTGGGAACGTCCGTGATTTTAAGTTATCGTGGGTATTAGTTTGTCAATTCATGAAAAAGCCCCGTTTTATGAAATGCTCAGGCACATCCAGATATGCCACATTCTTTGATTGACTTCGCCAGATAGATGTCAATGAAACGCAAGCAGGTAGCCGTCCGATGAAACTAAACTCGCATGAATAACTAATAAAAGAAATCTAAAATCACATCCAGTGATATTTTTGAATGTGTCTGTTCCGATCACTCACACTGGGGTGGAGCAATCAGAGAAACCGATATATAGTCCACAGGTAGCTTATTGTGCACTTGGGATTGCGTTTATGCGTTGTTTGTGTCTTAATAACAATTGCTCTATATGACAATCTCTTATAAAAACATTTAACATTTTATAGAAAATGTTGTAGAATGATCCATAGCTTTTGTGCCATAATAACAATTGCTCAAAATGACCAACTGTTGCTCAAAATGACAAAATCTCGTAAGAAAATCTCTATTTTTCGAACCGGTCACAAAATGACCCTACAGCTTTGGTGCCATAATAACAACTGCTCAAAATGACTAGGTCTAACAATTAATAAAAAAAAAAATTCTGGCTTTTCGGCACTTTGAGAAAAGGCCCAAAAATGTATGAACGCTGAATGTCCTCCTTTTGCGAAATTGTCATTCTGAGAAGTAGACATTTTGCGTAGTTGTCATTTTGAGAAATGGACGTTTTGCGAAGTAGAGACGTTTAAAAAATAGTCAATATGCGAAGTTGACGTTCTGCTAAGTGGACGTTTTGCGTCGTGTTGACATTTTGAGAAGTGGTCATTCTGCGTCAGATCCAATTATTTGTATGCATTATTTGACCCAATCTGTATCCAACATAGAACACTTTAACGGCCAAAATTAGTATCCTATCTATCCACGATTTGCCCTACTAGAGATAGAAATTTGACGTATTTTGTATGGAGCTTATGTCAAATTTCTATCTCCAGTAGGGAAAATCGTGGATAGATTGGTTATTAATTTTGGCCGTAAAACAATCAGAAATTACCCATGATCGCTGTCTCTCCTTTCGCGTATATATTTTACAGAGTATAATACCGACTAGATTATGTATTCTGCTAAATTGTTATTATGTGTTTCTTTATTACTTTTAATTTTATTGGCTTTTTGTTTTATTTTCATGTCACGCTGTTAACTTTCTTTGCACATCCGATTTAAACTGCAACTGCAGCTTCCACCGAGAAGGCCAGAGGTAGGTTGTTTGAGTTGCGTTTGTTATTGAGATGATTTTCGCAAAATTATGTTTAAAGTTTACAATTGTTTCATACATAAATTAAAACTGCAGGACTTGGACAAGTTGGCTGCGCAACTTAACGAACTTGGCGTTGTATCTGGTAACGAGCCGCCTAACAGGCCACCTCGTGCTCCCACTAATGGACAAGGTACACAATTTACTGGTTAAAAATATAGTTGGTGATGTTAGAGTGAAAAACTTACACTTGTTGGTGATTTAGGACCACCGGTGGAAAGAAACCAACCAGAGCCGGCGTTTGAGGACTCCGATAGTGAATCTGACGCGGAAGAGAGTGGTGGAAGAGTGCGCAATGATGGTACCCTACTAGCCAGCGACCCGCCTAAACCACTGTAAGTAACTAATAAAAGAATCACCTTTTTGATTTAAGAGTTTGAATCCTACTAATATCATAAATGTGAAAGTTTGTGAGGATGTTTGGATGTTGTTACTCAATCACGCTGTAACGGATGAACGGATTTGGATGAAATTTGGCACACAATAAACTTTAATAAAAAGAGTAAAAACCGACTTCAAAAAGAATTAAATAATTTGTGTGAAAATAGTCTAATTAGGATTTACCCTCGATAATAAAGATAAGAAGCAAATTTTTTGCATAATCCTTTATTTTGATGTTCTAAAAACGTACTGAAAAGTCTCATATCTCTAAATTTGACTGCACTATAAGCAAGAAAAAAGTGCTACTGATTTCCTAAATTGTTTCACACAAATAATTTTTAAGTCAGTTTTTACTTTTTAAAAGTTTATTTTATTTTTCTATTTCGTGTGGCATAAACAATACATAGACAAACGATTGCTGCAATCGCAAGTAAATTGCTGTCATCTATTGAAGAGCTATCTTTATTTCCGAAGATATTCATCAGATCTTCACCAAATTTTAATGGGACCATCTCAGGAGAAACCTCTTTCAAGCAAAAAAAAAATTCATCCAAATCGGTGCATATGTCAGAGTTATTAAAAAATAATAATTTACAGACGAATTGATAACCTTCTCTTTTTTTAACTAACTGAGATTACTTTTTTTCTTTTTTTTTTGCATATATTTTTGTTTTGACCCCGTTTTGTTTGACCTCCCCATCCTGTTCGGTTGCGTTTGGCCTGTCAGTCCCGAGTTCTGTTACAGGCCAGGTCTGAGCGCGGTGTCGGAGGACGGGGGCGGCGCGGGGAGCGGGGGAGCGCCCACGCGGCCGCTGCCGCCCACGCCCGACGACGACGACACGCACGCCGACCGCACACTCGTCATGAAGAGGGTAAGTCACACACACAACGGTACGCTACTCAGTGCTAACACAGACACCATTTGATCATATTATCCTACTGCACATTCCGTTGTTTCATATGGAAACAAAGCTCAATCCATGACCCCTTCTCTACGTTCACACAAGCAATACATTGTCAGTGCTTATAACATCTAATATTCAAACATACCTACTGAATACTCATGCTAAATCTCTTAACATGTTATTATTAATTTTTATCACTACATAAATGTCATGGCGGAAAATATACACCAGCTGCTATGAAATAGCTACTAAAAAGCTTTTCGACAAATAAGAAAAGAGTTCGTACTTTTCGGAAGTGAACTGAAATTTTTCTGAATATTTCTGAGCAGCTGTTTCATTACAACTGGAAGTACTGGAACCGTCTGTGTGCAATAATGTGCTATATTGTATGTGGCTTGATTAAAATAGCGAACTCACAGAATGGGGCCCCATGTGAAAGAGATGGATTGTGTTTGTGTTGGGATTTTATTTTCATGAATGGTTTTCACGCCAAAGTAAGATTAGTGAGCATAAATTAATGCTAATACGTTTTTGTCTATTTTGTTCTTATTATTTATATGTACTTTTTGTATCGGACATGTTTGACAAACATCAGAGAGAGAATACCGAAAACGATAAAAGGCAATCTGATGTTGATGAAGCAGTATTACTGAAGGATTGGGACTTCGCCCGATTCTTCCCATCGAAGAATTCTGAGAAAGAAGAAAAACATGATGCACCAAAAGATGCAGAGCAAAAGAGAGCTCAGCTACAACGTCAGTCACGTTTGGAAATGGAAGATGCATGGTCTAAATATAAAGCTATTGCAACTCCTCCCTCTCGACACAAGCAACTGTTCCAAAAACCCACCGAAAAATCGACGCAAGACAAGTTATCTGAAATTCTAAAACACAAAAAAGAGCAAGATTCAGAAGCTAATTCTCCAAGCCGCTTCTTCCGTGGCTTCAGAAGAGAAAATTCTGACCTCTTCCCACTACCCAGTACACGTCACTCAGCCATATACTTTCCGAAGCATGAAAGTCCGGCAGGAGTAAATAAACAGCTACGATCCAGTGGAATCTTTAACAATTCTCGTAAACAAGTTATGAAACCGTCGGTTGGAGAACCCATTTTAACAGATTTTATAAAAACCAACGACAGTTTGAAAATGTCAGCTCAAGTAGATGCTAGAAAAGGTGAAAAAAGGCGAACTCCGGATCGAAAAATTGCAGCCAGTAATCCCATTGATGCCCTCAAAAATGTTGCCGCGCTTATCAGACAAGACAATGAAAGCAACGGTCCAAGTCGACAAAGCAGCGTAAATAGTGATTCGCCAGCAACAAGCATTTGCTTCACAAGTAGTACTTCGTTTGAAAAGGCTGGCACGCCGGACTTAACAGCGAATACTCATGAGAATAAATCCATTTTGGATACTGTAAATGAAGCCAACATGGTGAAACCTCGCAGAGAAAAGACTGAATCTGATATTGTTTTCCGGAGAAATTCTCAATATAACCGGCATTCAGAGCTTATGACAAGTTGTGGGCAGGAAGCGGTACTCGCTCAGGATCAGGTAAATTGCTCCCTGCTCAGGATAGTTTGATTAATAATTTTATACTTACATTTGGTATGAGGGTTTGGTTTTCTAACATGGTTTGGACTAACATCTATAATATTGACGCTTTTATGAAAGATCTGTATGTTTTGTATTTAGTTTGTAGTGGTTTTGGTTCATTAAATAACAATAATTAATTACCTAAATGTATGGGAATGGTATAAGGCATTTGTTTGTTTTACTTAATAAGTGCTAAAATTAACTACTTCGTGTATTTTTCACGCAAGAAGAATAAAATATTGCTCACACGTCTTACATTTTGGCGTGATATTATTTTTATAGTTATTAGAATTATTTTAGTCTTAGTTCAAATTCTGTTTGGGAAGACAAAGGTATAATTAGGTAGTAAGAACTATTAACAAAGTAGACAAAAATTAAAACCATAGATATAATGATTTCTTAACAGCTTCATCACCTAACATGTGTATCACTGCAATTCATTATTAATTTATACTAACCTTTTCTTTGAATTCATTGTCAATACGCGAATACCGTCTTCCTGCCACGAAATCAACAAACGAAAAATAGATGCGATACCCACTTATGCCATCAACACTCGAAAATTAACCATTTTAGGAATGCTGCTAACGACATGTCACAGAAGCTGGCAAGAAACAATCATCAACTTGTGAATGTGTTTTACCACTGCATGTTTGGCTGCTATTGTATGTCGAGCTCTGTTATTGTCCAATTATTAATATCGCTATATATTTACAATTGTTTGTCAAGTTTGAAATAAGTTAAAAGTAATATAGGTTCATTAGTCTGACTTTCGTGTAAAATATATAATTGCAAAACATTGTTATTTTGAATATAATGAAAATAATAAATTATTAAAGTAATATATATATAATGGGAATGTTCTTTGGTATTTGATAAAATGTATCCGATGTGAAAGTCTTTGATGTTTTGTACCGAATTTTATTAAATGCCACGGAAATTCAATTTAATGATAGTTGATTAAAACTTGGATTTTCTTAAACGTGAGAATTATAAAATGTTGAATATGTTCCAGAAAATAGTAAAATGTTGTATTGGGTGTAGGGTCGATCGAGCGGTGCCAACGAGGGTAGTGGATCTCGCACTAGCTCCGTTCTACCCGACCTGCTGAGCCAGGCTGGCCAGCCCACCACACCACCGCGGCACGACAAGTCCACCAGTGAAGAGGTATGTTTATGTGCTTATGTAATTATAATCACAACAATGCGTTCGCCCATCATACACATATAACGACTTGGGACACATTTAAAATTATATTTGTGCGATTCAATACACGCAAATTATAAGTATGCATAATTCTACTTCCTGGGTTGTAAAAGTAGCCCCGGTTTGCTTTTGAGTGTTACACTGCTGGTGGATACTGTCATTATACATAATTAATTTTGCTCACCACATAGCTAGTTACTATGTGAATTTTAATTAATTGTTTTATTATTCGTGACAATATCACCGTACACGTGCTTCGAGGGTTAATTTACAATGGGATCTCTAGTAACATGCCATGATGTATTCATAATAAATTGTGACTAAGGTGCTTCCAACGCTAGCTGCTTCATATACATCTATGCAAAATGTATTAGGCTGGTGTCAGAGCAGTCCGGATTTATCTGCGGACCGTCCGCGCGTTACTCCGGAGCGGAGCGGAGTCACGTGTGGTGTTAGGACATCGTTTTACAGTAACGCGGATTTCTCCGTACGGAACACGCTCCGCGGCGGGCCCTTACTAACCTTCCGCGCCCCATTAAACTAAACATTCGATTCAGAGCACAGCGAACTACGCATGCGGACGGCCCGCAGGCAGACAGTCTGTATGGACCGTACGCACTGCTCTGAAACCAGCCTTACCCATACTATTGTTTGCAAATTATCTAACCATTATTGCAGTCAGATAAACCAATAAAACATTGTTTCTTTTATAACATGCTTTTCTTAAATCGAAAATAATAACCACTTGTTCAGTTGTCGGTTTTATCTTTGAGGTTGATAAATTAATTGTTTAATGAAAGTGGTGTGTAAAGCTATACGTTGGAAGCTCCTGTTCCGGATCATGACTGTGTGGTGTCTCAAGCTTTTGGTTTATCGTATTAATGTGATAATGGTTGTCAATCATGCAAACACCCTGGAGCCACTGCGCGACCCGTTTGCAGACACCTGTTACCACTGCGTAAGTACGAAACGAATTGATGCAAGAGGAAATGCTTAAGGTTCTCATAGATTGTTGTTTGTTGAAAGTTAGATCTGTATCTCACTTCTTCTTTGTATTTATGCATTTTCTAGATACGCTTTCATTATGTTCGAAAATGTTTGGTTGATCATCGAATGCAGATCGATACATTATATCTTAAAGCTTTCTAAAGTAGACCAGTTTACTTGAGGGCTGCTTAATAACAGTTGGTAATACAGCAGAGGTCTTACGGTTCATTAGAATTACTGTATAATTCCACATGTTGGAGTTGGAGTTTTCTTCTATAAAGCAGCAACTAACTGTATTAATTAAAGACAAATTTAAACTGAATGCACTAGAAAAGATAACTACGAATTAAAATATTTTTCTGTTGACAATAAGCTATATCTAAGGAATAGAAAAAAAAACAAATATCAATATAATTATGCCTATGAAGCAAAAGCAAAATATTTAATTGTGAATGGTTATTAATATTATACATAAGTGATATATATTATGTATCAAGTTTTCTCAACGAAAGCATACTTGTCTACAAGCATACACAGCAAATTAATGCCTGCTGCCATTTCACGTCCATTATCACATTTTATGCTATGATCATTAATGTAGATAATAGCCATCAAGCTAATAACTTTCCAATTGTATTTGAAATGACAACTAATCAATGGGAGATGGCCTAATTTGACTAACTATCACTTATTAATTCACATGGTTGATGATGCGGCTAACTATGTTGCCAAATATTTAATTCTGATATCTATTTATTTCCAAACTTATATAGTAACAATAATTGTTTTCTCTGTTGCAGTATAGGCAAGCCATTGCCGGAGGCACGCCTCTTTCCCACCATCACATCCACCCGCCTCCATCCTCGGTCCAATCCACTCCGTCAAAATCTTTCGTTGCGGGCGCCGCTTCTCCGCACCCGTTACAGCAGTCCCCCTCGAACTCGTCGGTGGGATCCCAACAACAGTTCCTTCCCTTACAACAGAAGCAGCGGTCATTCCTCACCTTTGGTTTCGGCGCCGGCTCTACTGGCAGCGGTGGCACCGGTGGCTCCGGTGGGAACGCTTCGCGGCGCGAGAGCCACGTCAACGTCAATGTCACGCCCACGGGACACGACCTGTCATCAGATACGCCCGAAATACGTAAATACAAGAAGAGGTTTAATTCGGAAATCCTTTGTGCAGCACTATGGGGTTAGTAAATTCAAGGCTGCATTCACTCGAAAGTTGTATTCATGTAAATGTCATTAAAAATATTGTTTATCTTGCAGGGGTCAATTTGCTTATTGGCACTGAGAATGGTTTGATGTTATTGGACCGTTCAGGACAGGGAAAAGTTTATCAGTTGATATCACGACGACGCTTCCAACAAATGGAAGTGCTAGAAGGACAAAATATTCTTGTGACTGTTTCTGGAAAGAAGAATCGTGTGCGCGTATACTACCTTAGCTGGCTCAAGTCTAAAATCCTGCGCACCGACGGACTTAGCGACGTACGTTTGTTAATAAAATATGTATTGCCATAGATCACGCTTGTCTCCTTTGTGATTGGCAGAAAACAAAACCACATGCTATCTTATCCTCAGACGCTCCCTTTGCTTCTTCCACATTTATGCGTATTTTCATAGTCTATTATTAATATGCGTTATATTTGAAATAATATTTGAATTACAGCAAGCCGAGAGAAGGAATGGTTGGATAAACGTTGGTGAGCTGCAGGGCGCAGTCCATTTCCGTATTGTAAAATACGAAAGAATCAAGTTTCTTGTTATCGCCTTAAAAGACTCAATCGAGATCTATGCGTGGGCGCCTAAACCATATCACAAATTCATGGCCTTCAAAAACTTTGGAGAACTGCAACATAGGTAAGAATTTCAATACATTCGCTACATAACAAAATTATTACATAAGATCAAATAGAAAGACAAATTATTATTATTTTGATGTTACTGTAATATCATTATTTTGAGATGTTTCAATATTTTATTATAACGATATGAATAATGACGAAGTTTTGGTTCAGTAAAAGAACAGTATTATAATATGGATGGATAAAACTGGTAAGTTTATAATGCCACATTTACATTCAGCCGCTGCTCCTACCGCTCGCGCTGCCGACACTACTTCCTGAAATACTTCTGTGGCAGCATCGACGGCAGTCCGCGTTTACATACTGCTTCATTACTCACTTCGTATTCGACTACGGGCAATGGCGGACGTTGAAATAGCCGAAACCATTGCCGTAGAAGACGGTGGATGATATAAATACATCGTAATAACTTTTAGTACCCGTATATTTACTTATAAGTTTATAAATCAAAACATTACACACGTGCTTCCACTTCGCGCGCTCGGCGGCTACTGAGCAAGAGAGCAGTATGTAAACTAAACACACTCGCGCTGCCCTTTCCTTTGAGTTTCACTCGAAAAACCGCTAATTTGAAGTGCGCCAGAAACACGAGTAGAAGCGACAGAAACAGGAGAAATGACCCGTTTACATAGTCGCGCTTCCCACTTTCATGGCCAATTCCCTGCTCAATGGCGTGGAAGTGGGCTGAATGTAAATGTGGCTAAGTAATTGTGAATTAATATTCTTCTTGTAAGTGTAAATGCTCCATTTTTACATTATATTTGTTAATATTTCAGGCCTCTCTTAGTTGATTTGACTATTGAAGACAGCACAAGACTGAAAGTAATTTATGGATCAGCGGACGGCTTCCATGCCGTTGATTTAGACACTGCCACTGTTTATGATATTTATATTCCAAAGCATGTAAGTTTTTTTAATTTTCCGTCCCGTAGGTATTAAGCTATTACGTTCTATATTCTAAGGGTACTACTAACCACAATTTAGATGCTAATTTAACATAATAATTGTGTAAAATAATGTACTATACAGGAAGAGTTTTGAAAATAGAGCTAGAGGACCAAATCTGAAACTATTGGGTACAGTCGACTTCACGTCAGTGGTAACAGTATGATCTTGACAGTGTCTTTATTTCAGTAAGCAGTAAGGCATAATTCATATGGTTTCATAATTCAAGTGTTACCGATACGTGCGCTCGACTGTACTAGCTAACGCACGATGTGCTAGAATCGAGAGGTAGTGGATTTCGAGATTTACGAAAGCAGACGCATGCATTCATAAAAAAATCATTTTTGAATTTTACTATCAAATAAAACACTATAGTCGATTAACATTTTTCGATTTCACCAAGTTTCATGAAGAAAAACAATCGGAATTCTCAAGGTTTCTAAAAAATAGATTTTAGTTGTGCATAGGAGACGTTGGTGTTGATACTCTTGTTCATAAAGTAAACTTATTTTAAACTATCGCTCTCTTTTACTAATAGTAGATACAAGGGATGGCAACAATTTTAGTGCTTGCAGATTAGTTTACGTGATACACTTCCGTCGTATTTTAAGTCTGCACGTTCCGAGATCCCTGAGAGGGCCCTGGCTTAATCACCCGGACTAAGAGAAAAAACACCTCTAATAAATCACCCTAAATCCTAAGGTGTTGAACGTGCCGAAAGGATGTATGGCTGAGGGGAATTCGGTTAGTCAAAGTCAAAGTAACGCCAACCTCGATGGACCCGGCAAACATCGTTGTGTGTTGTGTAGTGCCTTTTCGTAGGAAAGAGCGTCACACTGCGAGCGACCACATTTCAACCCTAGTTGTGGGAACAAAAATTAGTAATACATCTCAAACCCAAAACCTCCAACCTGAACAAACAAGAACCATTTTTTTTTTTTTTTTTTGCCTTGGGGGAAATCCTCATGGACGCACTCCGCCCGGTGTAGGCGGAGCCAGTGTCGGACTCTTACCGACTAAAACCACCACGGTGTTCCTTCAACTACCTTAGCCGGGGGCGTGGGAACCCGTGAGTATTCACACAACTACCCCCGACAGGTCCTGGCCCGCCACAAGCAGGCGAGCCCCTTCTCCCCGTGCGGCCTAACGTTGGCCGCAGCCTCCTAGGCGGCGCACTCGGAACACTGCACGCCACCTCACCTCATGGGCCTTTACAAGCTGTGCCAACAACGCCGGCTGTGCCAGCTACGCCAGCTGCTGGTCGGGGAGCAGACTACCCCGAGTCTGCTGCTCGCAGGCCCTACCTCCCGTAATTTTTTGTAGAGGTTTTCTGCCTTGCGATCCGGGCGGTGAAGCCAAGACCCTCGGTCCCAAGAGGCGTGAGAACACTACTCAGCAGGCACTCCTGGGGTTACGAGATCGACGGGGCACGGTGAGTGCACAACGGGCCCGCCCCTGCTCCTCCACTGTGCCCTCTGTTGGCAACAGAGGGACACATGGAGCAACTCCCCACTGGCCCAGAACGGGCCCCTCCCGCGCCAGAACATTCGCCACAGGCAATAAAATCCCCCGAAGGTTAATCCCTCGAAAGGATTTTATTGCCCGTGCCCAGGATGCACCGGCCAAACAACTGCCTTTCCCTCCAGACGTGTCCAGAAGGACAAGCAGCCGTCAGGCACACATGGAGGTTTTCTGGCCAGCACCCCAATTGAAACTAGACCTAGTTCAAACTCCTGTCATGGATATCCAACAACCGTAAGAGAACAAGACCGTAACCTGAAACCTCACCAAATAACCAGCCACCATAACAATTACAACAAACTGACACAGTGCAATTACCACCACCTTGGCAATGTGTACATTGTACCATGTACCTTCTCCTACTACAATCCAAACCCATAATAGGTACAGTGGCCTACTTCTTGACCAGGCAGCGGATAATGCGCCACCTAAGTTTTAAATAAACCTCCCCCAATCCCCCTACGGCAAAGATTTAAACGAATTAACCAAGTTACTTAACTAACAGCTGTTAACCCTGAAAATTTAAATATATGTAGAATAATTATCAACAAAAATTAGCTACAGATTCTACTGATTACTACAAAATCCGAGTTTACCTTATAAGACAGAATGGTGTAATCGGTCACACATTTGCAAGGAATGATACCAATAAAAAATCTCCATCATACCAGCACACCTCACGATGCCATTGTGGAAACGATTTAGGAGACTGGGAATATCAGAAGCGAAATTATAAACTGCCGCTATCAATCAATCAATCAACTCAGCCTATCGCAGTCCACTGCTGGACATAGGCCTCTCCCAAGTTGCGCCACAACGCTCGGTCCTCTGCCTTCCGCATCCAAACTGCCGCTATGCCCCAGACAAACTACCCACTTCAACTTTCTTGGTTAATCTTGAACCTCACAACAACAATAAATCAGTAAAAAAACATTGAGTATGTTGCCCAACACCGAGTCAAAATTGAAGACGCCCGGAAATTTAAAACCATAACTTTGTGCCATAGATGTCAGCAATACGGACACTGTAAGAACAATTTGCATGATGCCCTATAGATGTGTGAAGGAGTCAAAACATCCGACTGCGTCAAAAAGGATAAAAAATACTCCGGCCAAATGCGCATTATGTTCATGTGATCACCCCGCCAATTAAAAAGGCTGTAAGGTGTACCAAGATGTCCTGGTACGGAAAATCAATAACTCGAACAGACCACCCCACTGGGCGAGCTATCGAACCTACCTAGATAAGCAATTAAATCTAAAAATCACGCTAAGTCGCTCATCTAGATGATTCACCAGCAAACACCTTATTGCCTTCAGAAATTAAAAGATAATTTGAGGAAAAGCACCATTAAAAAGGATTTTGCATCAATACCAACACGCTTCAGATAAATCTGCATTCAATCAAGCGGCAAAGGAGTTGAAGGTCCTCCTGAAAAATACTGCAAATCCCAACCTTAAGAAACATTTTCAAAACATGACTACAATGGAAGGGCGAGAACAGTCTCTGGAAGGGAACCGATTTATCTGGCAAACCTCTAGTGTTGGTATCCCCAATCAGATCATTCGTCATCTTGGTCAAGAACAGATGGCGAAAAGCAAAAGTCTTTGTCACTCAGGTGCCATCTTTAAACTTTTACGATGGATCCGATGATGAAACAGACATCGACAATTTTTTTTACCAAGTTTCACAGATGTCTCCACCCATAAACCCTAAATCACCGAGAGAAATTGCAAAATGCATCACTTTCCTGGCCTGTCTGTTCAATGCCATCTGAACTCAGGAACGTAAGGGACTTTTATATCTTTAAGCAAGAGACTGATTTGTAGCGTGCGACGCTTCATGCCGGGTACAGACGAAGCGAACGAAGCCAAGCGAAGGCGAACAGTGATTTTCGCCGTTGAGTCCACATAAAGTGAACGTCAGCTAAAGAGCACATTCGGCTGAATATTTGGCGCATCGGCCGAGAGCGTGGCTGTATATTCGGAATTCAGCCAAGTCACTATTCTTGGCATCTCTAGTCTCTATACCCAATAGTTACGGATTCAAAGTATTTGTTTGCATAAAATAGGTTGGTAAAAAATCTCATTCAATTATGAAAAACAAAATAATGCTCTCTATTTTGCTAACAATTTGGACCTCCAGCTCTGTTTTAATAACTCATCCTCTATAAACATCCCTATTGACTACTTCACGAGCTGAACACAGTTTTCAGTAATTGTTTCAAAACAAATGTAAGAAGCGTAATCCTCACATAACATTTTTTCTTTCACAGACACAAGGAGCGATTGTCCCGCACTGCATTGTACCTCTACCAAACTCCAACGGCGTTCAGCTACTGTTATGCTACGATAATGAAGGAGTTTATGTGAACACATATGGACGAGTAAGCAAGAATATTGTTCTCCAGGTTTGTATTTTCACCTCATTCGTATTCTTGCGACAGGTATTTTAATAAAATTTTAATTTACGTGTATTGGTCTTCTTTCAGTGGGGTGAAATGCCAACATCGGTAGCCTACATAGGCACAGGGCAGATAATGGGATGGGGCAATAAAGCGATCGAAATTCGTTCTGTAGAAACTGGGCATCTCGACGGCGTATTTATGCACAAGAAAGCACAACGACTCAAATTCTTATGTGAGCGTAATGATAAAGTGTTCTTCTCTTCCGCCAAAGGTGGTTCCTCTTGTCAGATATATTTCATGACGCTCAATAAGCCCGGCATGGCCAACTGGTAGTGCGCGGGCGCGCCGCTCATCTGTGATTGTAACCGCACGGCGTCCTTAATAAGTGCGTGCCCGTACTGTACAAGATAATGCCAGTAGATTAGTCAATATAACAAAATCATGTGCTTTGGCCACTCAAAATTCAAAGACTTGTGATAGTGACAGAATAAGTATATGTGCTCAAAAGACAAGCCACAAATTATTATTACATTCAAGTATTCGAGGACCCTCTTAGTAAATGTGGCATTTTTTACTGATGAAGATAATTTTCATTACAAGCTATTAAGGAATATATATATTATTAAGCAATAACCTTTAGGATAAATGTTTTGATATTGACAATTATGCATAAGTAAGTTAATGTGCTTAGGTTTTATATTATGTTGCAATTGATAATTTCTAAAAGAAAATGTAATTTAAATCAACTATTAATTCATATATGCCATATTGTTTATAATGTTAAGCTAGTTGGGTGATGATTATTATCAATTGGTTACATAATTACTTTTATGATATTAAAACAAAGAAAAATGCCATGTTTGACAGGTCATAATTATTATGACAAATATTCAACAAAACACAATTAGACATATGTAAAATTATTCTTAAATTTACATTAATTGTAAGATTCATTCACATGACAAATTGGCGTTTAGTCAAGTCACTTTGTATCATAAATCACACCAAACTACATTTTTATTAATGGATAAATCCTAAAAATTTGGTAATATTTATTATTTATTTGTTATGTACTATATTATTTACATTGTATAAAGATATAACTGTGCATATTGAAATTATATATTTGACTTTTTATTTGAAATACCTTAGCCCAATAAAATATAAAAAATATTTGATGACCTTTTATTATGTACTAGCAGACGCCCGCGGCTTCGCTCCCGTGGTTAGTCGATAAAAAGTATCCTATATGTAAGTCCGGGCTATGGCCTATATGTGTGCTAAATTTCATCTAAATCCGTTTAACCGTTTCAGCATGATAGAAAGACAAATAAACAAAAAAACACATCCATACATTCTTATTATAATATTATTAGCTACTAGACTGGACGCACTCTGCCCGGGGAAGGCGGAGCCAGTGTCGGACTCTTACCGACTAAAACCACCACGGAGTTCCTCTTCCAACCATTGGCCGGGGGCGCGTGGGAAACTTGTATTCGTCCAACCATCCCCGGCAGGTCCCGGCTCGCCACTAGTAGGCAAGCCCCATCCAAATGTACTCTGTGGCCCCTTCTCCCCGTGCGGCATCATCGTCGGCCGCACCCTTCTCTTGACTGGCGCGCGTGGAACACGACGCGCCACCGTCACGGGCCTTGACGCGGCGGGCTACCCCGAGTCCGTCGCCCGCAGGTCCACTCCTTAGGTGGCTGCAGGTCGGCGTACGCCCTCCTGCGCCGCCCGGTCCGTCTCCTGCGGGTGGGAAGAGAGGTCGTTGCCTCTCGGACCCTTTCCGCCGCCTCCTTAGCGAGCATCACCTCGCAAAAGGAGACGACGCCCTCCCAAGCGTTCCCGCTTGGGTCGCTCCCGACCATAGCCAAAACAACGGCCGGAAGCGAGAGATCGCTGCCGCCTACTGCAGTGATAAGGTCACGGCGCTGCGTCGCCCAAGCTGGGCATTCCGCCAGTGTGTGCTGCGCCGTGTCCTCAAGGCAGCTCCCGCAGTGATAACACTCGGGTGTCGGCTCCCGGCCTATACGACACTGATACTTCCCGAAGCAACCGTGCCCCGAGAGTATCTGCGTCAGCCGGTAGGTGAGGGCGCCATAGCCAGCCACTCCTCCATGACTGGCCTTACCGCCGCTATTGCGGCGTGCCTTATTAGATATTACACTGCCGCGGCTTCGCTCACGTATAATTTGGGAAGTGTTCAATAACCTGGTATAAAATGTAGCCTACATGTTAATCCGGGTTATGATTTATCTTTGTACCAAATTCCATCCAAATCCATTCAGCCGTTTCAACGTGATTGCGTTAAAAACGTCCAAACATCTTCACAAACTTTCACATATATATTATATCTATCTAACATTTTTGTGATCACAGTACATAAATGTATGTATGTTATGTATTATTAGTATGTATTTACAACAAAAAAAAAGTAAATAAGTATTATATCCATTGTCTAGTACCCATAGCACAAGCTCTGCTTAGTTTGGGACTAGATGGTGCTGTGTAAAAATGTCCCAAAGATATTTATTTAAATATGTGATCTTAGGGCAGGGGTTCCCAAAGTGTGCGCCGTAGAGAGTAAAGAGGGGCGCCGCCGTGAGGCGCTCCTGTTTACCATTTTCCGGAAACTAAACTTAGGCATTCACGGTTACAAAAAGAACAATTAACTAGCTAGAGCGCCGAGACAAAATACTAAACCTGGGTGGTATGCCACTTCAAAGAAAAGTTTGACAAGTGGCATACCACCGTTAACCAAGTAACATGGTTTTTTGCCAGATTTGGTATAACCTAGCCTATCACCCCGTACCCGCTTGACGTTGAGTTTCGGGACACCTGTATATTTCGTATCTACCCTCACCCTCAAGTACCATCGGACCGAATCATTTTATCATCATTTCAGCCGAAAAACGTCCACTGCTGGATATGCCATAATCGCCACGCTTGGCAGGCGGATTGGCGATTATGGCAAGCCAAGTAATTGCACTTTATTGCTAGTAACAAAAATAACAGAAGTTCATGTTAATGTCTTCCTGCTAACTATTATAAAATTGTAAATGTGTTTGTTTGTTCAAGCATCGCGCTGAAACGACTGGACCCATTTTCATGCAACTTTTTGTGTTAGATTGATTAGACATAAAACTGGTATGTGTTTGGATTTGACGCAGAATGACCACTTCTCAAAATGTCTACACGACGCAAAACGGCCACTTCACAGAATGTCTACTTCTCAAAACTTCTACTTCGCAAAACGGCTACTTCTCAAAACGTCTACTTCTCAAAATGACGACTTCGCAAAATGTCTACTTCTCAGAATGACTACAACTATATTTTAATACTTTCTCAAAAAAACATTGTAATCAGGTTTGGGGTAAAATAAATATAGTGTTTTTCAATTAAAATAATCTCAATTTTTTCATAATTAGTCTATAGAATATGCAAATTTGATAAAAAAGGAAGATATTACAAAAAAAAATCAACAAACTAATTTTAGGTTTCTTATCTTTTTTTACACACTTTTCTACATTTCTTACTTATTTTTCCTCTCACAGGTCTGCTGGAAGAAATTTCTTTGATTTAAATAAATACAAAAATTGAACTATCAAAGCATGAGAAGTTTTCAATAAACTGCTCAAGTTGCAAATCGTTAAAAGAAGAGGAGCTTTCAAAATTACTGTGAAAATTAGTGATACCCTAAAACCTTGCTGTATATTTTAAGCTGTGCCAAATAAAGGCACAAAACAACAAGTGCCTTGAAGGCTGGCACCAAGAAAAAAAAACAAATGTTTACGTGTTTTTGCCAAATCTAACAAGTAAGCAGATTTTGTGATAAGATCTGAGACAGTTTATTTAAAAATGTCAAGCAAAATCGAAGAAGGACATTTTGATAAGCTATTTAAAACTTCTTTCAAAGTTCTAACACAACGATTTTCAACTGGAACAGTTTATTAAATAAAAACCGGCCAAAGAGCATGTCGGGTCATGCTCAGTATTATAGGGTTCCTTAAATAGATCTAATTACGAACGAATCAAATCGAATATTAATCATTGCTATTTTAGTTTTTGCAAACAACGCCACTTAGCGCTAAATTTAAGAAGTGTGTCATATCAATATAACACGTTTCTTCTTGTGATTTTTTAAAATAGAAAGTAACTAAAGGAGCATTATTTGCTAAGATCATTTTTCTCTAAGGTCAATGACCTATGAACTAGGACGTCTTAAGTATTTTTCAGTTTTCTCACTATAACTCGAAAATTTATAATCGCATTATACTCGAAATAATTTTAAAATAGAGTTTTTATAAAGGTCTATCTATCAATATGGAAGACTAAGTTTCTCCGTTGCATAGAAATGGCAGGGGGGGGACACACATTGCAAGCCACTTTGGCGAACTGTATTTCGCAGATGGTATACCTGATAAAAAGTTATGTATGAAACATTACCTTCATTTTAGTAGACCTATTCAATGATACAAGAGGGGGTGCAGCGAAAAAAAAAATTTCATCCCCATTTCACATGTATGGGCGCCACCCCTAAAATACGTTATCAAGATTTATTTATTCTTTTAAAATTGAGATCTATAGCTAAACCATTTTTTAACAAAATTTCATTTACTTATGTTTATAACTGTAGAAGTTATTAAGCTGTAAAGGATTAGGACAGACGGACGGACATGACGAAACTATAAGGGTTCCTTGTAGGACTATGGAACCCTAAAAAGTTGCATTTTTACAGTTTTTATTTATTTGTTGTTAAACTATTGTTTGTTTCCCGTACTTTGTATTTTTTTGTATTATTCATTTTCCTTTTTCCATTTCTAATTTGCATATTCTACAGACTGATGAAAATAAATGATTATTTTGAATAGAAAACGTTTATTTTATTTACACACACCTGATTACATTGTTTTTTTGAGAAAGTAGACATTTTGCGAAGTTGTTATTCTGAGAAGTGGATATTATTCGAACGTGTCATTTTGAAAAGTGGACATTATACGAAGTAGACATTTTGAGAAGTAGTCAATATGTGAAGTTGACATTCTGCAAAGTAGGCGTTTTGCGTCGTGTAGACATTTTGAGAAGTGGTGATTCATGCATCAGATGATCTGATTCAGATCCGTTTTAAGAAAAAATTAAAAAAAAACACGTGATGTCAGGTGATGCCTGACTCAGCCTGACACAAGCGAAGCTTCTACGCACATGCAAGAATGGATAGAAAGTGAAAGCGCAGAGTAGAGTTGATAAAAAAATTCTGACAATGATAGAGGAATGGGAATTTTATTCCCGTTGTCTCAGACCAACAAAAACAATTGTTGTCCCCCAATATAATTTTTTGGGGGTGAATGGTAACTAAAATTTCCTTGGCCTCCACTAATATTTAATCAGGGTTTATTTTTTTTATTAAGTGATATAAGATTTGGTTTGATGTCGACATTTAACATGAAAGACATTATAATAAGTTCACACTGCTTGTTATGTTATCAATATTTACTAGAAATAGGACAGTTTCAACAGTTTTATTTAATTTTAATTAATGTAAGCAAGTATCTAATGCTTTGTTTCAATGAACTTACTTTAGTACTACCTATTGTTTTACCCCTTCCCGTGACTCCAAGAGTTAATAATGCAATGCGAAATTGCATTTTGAAAGTCCTATCTATATTCTGAGGCCACACCACAGACATAGTAAAAATATAGACTAAGTGCTGCGAACAACCATAGTGAAGCCAACAAAAACCGTGCTCCTTCATGTACAACCAGTGCTCACACACACACATGCACCTTCAACCGTGCTCACCCCTCTCAGTTCACATGTCGCGGCATCTTCCAGTAAGCATCGCGAAAACAAATATCCTTCAGGTGCATGGTGTGTACGTGAGCACTGGTTGTACATGAAGGAGCACGGTTTTTGTTGGCTTCACTATGGTCGTTCGTAGCACTTAGTCTATATTTTTTACTATGTCTATGGGCCACACACAAAAAAATATTCTGCCCACATTAAAATATTCTGATTATAGGAGGATTATAGGACCTATAATCAGAATATTTTAATGTGGGCCAACGGGAATAACCCAAATTAAAGGTCTTGATGTTTTCCAAGCAAATAAATGTCCATACTTTTAATGGCCATATATATCTATACATTCAGAGACGAATCTAAGTGTGAACTCATGCTTAGATTAGTCTCTGAATATAAGCTTTAGACCCATTTGTTGGTACTTAAATGAAAGGGCTTGATAAGTTCCTCTCTAATCCTACTAGTATTATAAATGTGAAAGTTTGTGAAGAGGTTTGGATGTTTTGACTCAATCACACTGAAATGGCTGAATGAATTTGAACAAAATTTGGCACATAGATAGACCATAACCTGCATATAAACTACTTTTTATCAAATTTCCCGAGAGATGTGCCATTGGCCTTAATTAATAAGCTGAATATTTTAGGTCGGCAAAATCTAGTAATGAATAAAAGTACAATACTTATCTAAATGCAAAAGATTTTTGTTTGGAGACCATTCTGAATATCCCTAACCACAAATTACGAAACGTGCACACTATGACTTGAATGATGAGAATGATGATTTGATGAATGAGCACTTGCTCATTTTGGAAGTGCCTGATAAGAGAAATGCACATTTTGCATCCATACACTAACACTTTATTTAGAAATTTATATTCTATCAATTTTGTAGCTTAGTTCTAAAAGCTCGCTTTTAGTGTCATCTTAGGGTGGTATGCCACTCATCAAATTTCTATGTCCAATCCAATTTATTTAATGATCTGTATTTTATTACATACAACATTTGATGAAAATCATCTAATTTCTTTGATCAGTCACATTGGACAATGAAATTTGACCATTGGCATACCACCCTGGAGCAAAATCAGATGATGTGGAAATCGTTTTTTTTTAAATAAAAGTACCTTAACATTTGAGTAGGCTTTATAAAAAATAACACTAGGAGGGAATCAAATTTGAGCTGGATAAGCCTTCAGTTTCTTTTGATGACATAGGGACTAACATCAATCCAGGCACCGGTGGTTGCATTTCTAAATCTCGTAATTCATTTACTTTAACTCGGAGATCGCTACGAAGTTTATTTATATCAATGTTTAACAGTTTTTGATCAGCTTCGAGTAGTAACATCGTTGCTTCCAGATTGTGTTTGATTAATATAGATCCTACTGTTAGCCAACATTTGTTTTGAGACGATTTAGAAAGATCCCGCAATGCTTCACGATTATGATTCCTTCTTTTGTCTAACATGATAATTTCACGTTTATCCGATAATATTTCATCCGCTAACTTTTCGACTGACACCAAATACTTTAAAACTTTTTCCTGGTCTTGCATTGTAACTTTTGATTTGTTGTTATCACAGCAGTAGGCGTAGCATGACCAATTCTATGTCTATTCTTCCAAGAGTAGACAAAGCTCTTTCTATACGTCAAGATATCTCTTCTTCTCGAGCATGAGGCGACCCGTCGACTCGGGGTACTATTAGATATTCTGTGACTCGGGTTTCTACGTAGACAAAGTGACAGATCTTTTTCCATAGCAACGAGAACGTAGCTAGTGCCGTACAAATTCTACCTAATCCTACCATATTATTACGTTTCGTTATCTAGAAAAAAGGTGAATCGAATAAGTTTTGAAACATTTTGTACGTAATTCAAAGCAACAACAATACGCATTTTGTAGTCATGGGGTACGTTCAGTATTATCGTCGGACGACGCCCGGAGCGTTGTTTGGTCGTTCATTTACTCGGAGTGATCGTCCGGGCGTTCACACCAAACCGTTCAGTATTGTGAGCGGGCGTCGTCGAGCGTACGCACCGGTCACCCCGTGAAATAGTAGGGTAAAAGACGCCCTGCTGTCATGTTGACAGATAATAGTATGAAATGACAGATAATTTGAGGTTTCGATCATCATAATTGTCAGTGCTTCATTGTTCTAGTGTCAGTTTCATAAAGTCGCCCGAAGTCGTTCAGTAACTCTGAGAAAATCGTCAATGATCGAGCGATATTCACACCGGGTGACTTTCACACTGAGTGCGTTACATAGATTTAGAACACTATAGATAGAAAATCGACGTGCCCCTTTTAGATAGCAATAGTTTTTACTTCAGTGATACCACACTAAGATTTTTACCCCCATTTTTTTGAGATTAAGTTAAGGGCTCTTAGCGTACGTAGAAAATAACTTGAAAATGCGCAGTGATCAGTTTAAACGATTTTAACCTCTATGTCGGTATTGAGTATAATAACAAGCGCAATCGTACCATCTTTGTTCAAGTTATTTGCCGGATTAACATTTAATGGAAGCCAGTGGCTCCTACACTCTCGTCTATGAATCGCGTATGTATGTAAAGGTAATTTAGAAAAGGGAAATTAAATAAAGTATTTTGGAAAAATAGGATTTATTGTAATTTTTTTTGGATATATTTATACATAGATATATTTTGGATATTGATTGGATGTATAGGATTTATTGTAATTTTAAGTGTAATTTATTGGCCTTTAAACAGAATCAATTTCGTATGAAAGTTTCTCACTCTATCACCTTTCTGTGAAACAGTTTTTATAAGGTGATGTATTCGTACATCTAAATATTTTAATGTAACAGCTTTTATTAGGATTACGAGGTGGCTATCCAGCGGGTTTTGATCTCTAACATGGTCGTTCAACGTAGTAAATGTGGGTTTCTCAATGTTTTTTTTCAAAATGGTCATAACCTAATGAGCCATTGCCTTGTTAGTGGCTAAAAAAATTTTATACTACACACATACTACACTGTGTGTACCCTACACATAATACTAAAACAACCATATAAACCAATCTACTTCATCAATAAATAAAGATGAAAATTAAAAACACCCTAAATAATGGGTACATAATTACGTAAATCACAGCAGCACTAATCACGGAATTATTTAAAACATACGTCTCCTTCAACAATTTAATAAAAAGCACCATATAACAGGTAGCACCCTAAATACTGGGAACGTAAACATGTCTATCATGGCAACACTAAACACGGAAATATTTTAGGTTATGTTATTTAGAAAACGCTGAAAACTGCTAATATTTCTATAAGAAATGGGTTCAAAATAATTAACACTTACGTACTTGTAGAAACACATTGTATGTAGTTAAATAAACACAACAATTTAGATATAAAATGCCTCTTACCCGTGGAAAGTTAATCCTTCAATGTGTTGCTCGCTGCGGCTCTTGCAGCCTAACACACTACACCCGACCATATCACGGAACTGTATGAGTGTTTTATCACGAAGTTTCACCATAAAATTATAGAAAACTACGAAGCACAATTAATAAAACTCTTTAGTTTGACAGACCGAACGCTTTGTTTGTCAAACTTTAAAAGTGTGACAACGAAAATATGGGTAACATGTAAGAGATGGAGATATAATATTTGTGTCTTGCTCTATCTTAGGAGCAGTGGCATAAGTCCATTTCTTTCCCACATACTCTAACGTAGTTAGGAATCCATCTGTAGTGTTCATAATCTAAGGTGCGTTATAAGTGAACGTAGCCATTAATGTCAAGGTCGAAGGATGCGTTTTACAAAGTAGTGATGCGACTCGAGTCCGATTTTACCACTGGTGTCATTCGAGTCATTTTACAATTTTACTCGAGTACTACTCGAGTGATCGAGACGTCGAGTCACTCGAGTCACAGAATATCTAATAGTACTACGTACAGAACGGCCACTCACCGCCCCCCGCCAATTTAAGTTCCTCACCCGCGCCCTGCACGTGCCCTCAGTTTAGCGGCAAGTTGGGCTGCAATATTCAATGGATATCAATCGCCAGTCGAGTGCGTTACGCAATATATTTTTTGGTGTTTGTAGTTATATTTTAATTGAAAATGGTAGTGTATTGTGCTTTATACGGATGTGTGTCTACATCTAGACAAGGAAACAGATGATTTTATCGATTTCCGAATGATGAAATAAGGTAAGCCACAATAAAACCTTTATAGGTAGAACTACAGAACAGCGAGCATTTAATTTTACAATTAAACGATTTTTTTGTACTTTGCCAGTTATGAAAAAAAGGAAAAAATAATTTGCTTGTAATAATAATAATATAATCTTTATTTTGGATCAAATTAGGTATCCATATTTTGTTAGTAACATAAAAGCTGCTTGAAAGCAGATTCCTTTGGGTACCTATTTATTGTATTTTATTAAAGGTAGCTATCTACTTACCGCGAGAGTTTAATTTTACAACTATAGTGAGAGATTGTTTACTGTAAAATTACGTACTTATGATAAGAGAAATATAAATTATTATAAATTGTAATGCTTGCAGATTTAATTTTATTACCAAGCTTCGTTAATATATCATATTCATCATACAATACATCGATAATTCGATAGGTATCATTACCAACCGCCCGTGCTATCAAGTGCCTCGGCTCGGGTCCGGGACGTAGGGCCCAAATGTCAACGCCATCTCTGAGAACTACTGAGATGCGTTTGGAACGCAGTCGGCATTTCGAGCGGCAAGCAACCCTATTCATTCACGTGTGTGCGTGTTTGTATAAGACGTAAGCTTGCGTATGTAGGCGGTGCTAGCATTCTTAATGTATTGAGTGGCCAGGGTGTGCTCGAGTGGTTCACGAGTCACTCGATCACTCGCCTCTAACGAGTCAGGTGACTTGTTAGAGGCGAGTGATCGAGTCATAATACTTGAATTAATTATTTTTTCATTTTGTCAATAAGTTGAGGCTAAATAAAACGACAAGTTTGAAGTTTTATTTCAATACATCGCCAGTCTTACAAAAATCAACACTTATATATCGAAATTAATATTGGTGTCGATTCTCTTGTTCACGAACTAAACTTATTTTAAACTATCGCTCTCTTTTACTAAAAGTAGATACAAGAAAGGGATAGCAACCATTTTAGAACTGTCAAATTAGTTTACGTGTTACATTTCTTTGTATTTTAGTGGGCACGTTCCGAGATCACGACTAAACTTGTATGGAAATTTTTATTCCGTCTAATTTGACAGCTCTAAAATGATTGCCATCCCTTTCTTGTATCTACTATTTGTAAAAGAGAGCGATAGTTTAAAATAAGTTTAGTTCGTGAACAAGAGAATCGACACCATTATATGCTTATAAAAATGAGCAAATATGGTCTGTTCATAAAACCAAATAACATTACGTTATTTGGTGAGTGATTGGCAAGTGAATCGAGTCCGAGTGAACTCGAGTCGATATTTTTTTCACTCGAGTACGTTTTTTTTCGATGTCACTCGAGTAAAAGTGGACTCGAGTTGCATCACTATTACAAAGTAAATTAATATTTTTATAGTGTGCAAACAATAAAGTATACTCTATCTACTTTTTGTACCGAGAAAATAAACAGTTCCCGAGGGATGCGCGATAAGGCTTTCTGTGATAAGCCGAAGAAGCCGCGGGCATTCAGCAAATTTTCTTACATGTAATCCTACTAATATTATAAATGCAAAAGTATGGATGTTTGTTTGTTTGTCCTTCAATCATGTTCAAACGGATTTGGATGAAGATTAGCACGTAGACCATAGGGTGTGCCTGTGCATTAACATAAAGCAAACCTTTTTATCCCGGGAAGACACAGTTACCGAAGGATGCACGATAGTCATTCGATACTTATTACGAATTACACGCGGGCAAAGGCTAGTTTTTGATAATAACCAAGGAGATAGCGACGATAGGAACCCGACATGTTATTATTGTTGTTCAAAAACTCCAATGAAAACAATTTAATAAGAATCTAGTCCTAATAAAACTAAAGAATACTTTTGTCTAGGTCTCATGAGATGTAGACTAATTTCTTCTATTTGAAGAGACACATGTCTACCCCTAACTGTCAAAAGTAGAGAAAATATGTTCGTCATGCTCGACGTTGTAGATATGTGTCGATCGAAGTATAGAAACATTTCTTTTCTTCATTATTGACATCGGCATGCTACGGATGGAAGAAATCTTTCTACAACACGTCATTTTGTCTATTCTTCCGTCGACATAAGCTTTGTCTACAGCGGTCATGCTACGCCTGCTGATCACTACAAAGCAAAGAGAATATAACCCAAAGACATTTTAACCACTACGTTTACTACAAAGTAGTACGCTATCGTATTGGCAAAGACACTGACAGACAAAGAGCAGTGTGACCGTTTTTTAAAAAGGTAATAAACTAAAAAATAATGCAAAACACAGCTTCACTTTCTCTTTCACTTCACTTCACTCACAGATTTAGGCCCGTATTACAGAAGGATACTCAAGCGTTGATCTCTGGTTAAAACTAACTGGCCAAGTTACTCGTTTTGTTTTATTCACTTAGACTTTGCTCTTTAATTGATCTCAATACTTTTTATAGCCAAGTAATCTCGGTCGAGGATTGGCACGTTCTTACAGAATGTTTTTGTTGGGATTTCACTTATTTTTGTGAGTGTTTTTTTTTTCTTTTCACTTTTAACGAACATTCATTTTTCCTTGTACAGTCAACCGCATGATAGTGGTAACACTTAAATTTGAAAACCACTCTTACTGCTCACGAAATAATGGCACTGTCAATGTCAAATTGTTACCACTGACGTGCGGTCGACCGTACTACCAATTAATAACATGCACATGAATAACGCTAAAAACATTTTTGATAGCGTTACTTTTTTCTGTGGTGGCATTTCCATATCTCTTATAGTAGTCAAGATAGTCTCTTTTAGGGTTCTACGTGAGGTGTTCCAGATCTTCGATTTTTTTTCGTCAACTGAAAATGCCCATCATACTGAACAAATTTTCCCAAGGTGGCATTTCCTAACCTCTAATAGTTTAGCTAGTCTCCTAGGGTTTCACATCACGTAGATCAGACCTTCAATTTTTATATGTTAACTGAAAATACCCATAAATGAACAACGTTTGCTACTGGTGGCATTTCTTTATCTCCAATAGTTTAGCTGTTCCCTCTATGGTCCCTCATCAGGTAAAAGGGATAAAACGGGGGCTGATCCTCATTCTGAAAGTTTTCCCTTTGTGTGGATACTAAACCCTATCCAAATTTCAGCTCTCTAAGTACCTATATGGGAAGTACTAGTTCTATTTTGATGATCAGTCAGTGAGTGTCAAATTACCTGATCTTAACCATCAGATATCTTCGAAAACATCGAAGTAATAAATTTGAAATTCTAGGATCCTTATAAGTACACGAAACTTATTAAGTAGCGATATTTTCATAGTTTAAATCTTTCTTAGTGCCAAGATACATGGGCTCCAAAATGAGCTGAAATGGTTCCAGAAAAGTTATATCAACTGTAAACAAGTCAAATTGTTTGTAAAACAGCAATAATTTCATAAAAAAGCGGCGGAATCGCGAGCGTGTCAAAACAAATTAATGGATGCAGCTGAAAATAATATCTTTGCATAGACTTTGTATGGAAATATTAAATTACCAACCGCAAATAAGGTTTTTATAGTTTTCTGTTGCAATGTACACTTAATCCTAACCGCATTCAAAATTTCAAGTTCGTAGGTCTGCTAGAAGTACCTTGGAATTTTAATGATCGGTGAGTGTGTCAGTGACAAAACAAGGTAATTTTGACTTGATATAATTCCTAATGAAATGTAAGTACAATTTTGTAATTTGGAGGTAGAGGTAGATCCAGTAAGTTCTCTGGGTAACCGAAATTTCAAGCTTCTAGCTTTACCCACAACGAAGATACAGGTGGCTTGAAAGTACCGTGAGTTGCTTCGAGAAAAGGATGGTACGGCCGTGCCCGACTGCCGGTTGCTCGTCTTGGTGAGGGCACTGCCGTGCCCCCAGATATAAATCACTACGTTTATATCCGGTTTCCGGAGTCGCCCAGCGTCGCCAATCATCATTTTGTTTTCGTTAGAATTAAATTTCATAATAGCCGCCTAAAAAATCGAAAATACACATCGCTTAAAATAAAAAATCGAATTTTGAATTATCGATTTTTCTAGAAATAATAATCGACCCAAAAATCGATTAAAAAATACATACATACATATTATCACGCCTTTTTCCCTTTGGGGTAGGCAGAGACTATGGATTTCCACCTTCTACGATCCTGACACACCTCTTTCGCTTCATCTACGTCCATTAACCTCGTCATGCATGCTCGTCGGTTTAGAGAACTCTTAACCTGGCATTTTTTGAGAACATCCGCGATTTGATCGCGATACGTTCGCCGAGGTCGTCCCCTTCCAACTATTCCATCAACACTCGCTTCGTATACTTGTTTCGTCAATCTCCTCTCGTCCATCCTCTCTATATGTCCAAACCATCTTAACATACCTTTCTCAATCTTTGTCACTACATCTTCTTTCACTCCACAACGCTCCCTTATCACGTTATTCCTTACTTTATCTCTCAAAGTTACATCACACATACTTCTCAAAGCTCTCATTTCTACTGCATTTATTCTGCTTTCATGTTTTTTCTGCCATACCCAACTTTCACTATCATACATAAGTGTAGGCACTAACACTCCCCCATGAAAAAATAATAATTGATTATTAAAAAAATCGATTATTATTTTACATCCATAGTTAACAAGAGAGTGAGACAAACAATAATAACGATATATTTGTATAAACTAGGTGGATATAGAACACAGACGTTCTAGACATGCTACGCATATTATATAGAACAATAGGGTACCTCCATAGGTTTACATTTCAACGATCTCTACTACGTGTCAAACTGAAAATAAATTAATACGTTTATATCCGGTTTCCGGCGTCGCCCAGCGTTGAGCATATTAATCTGTGGTTGAACTGGTTGAGCGTCGCCTATCGCCATTTACGGCCATTTTGTTTTCGCTAGAATTCAGTTTCATAATGGCCGCCTGCACTGACGCCTTATGAATATCGTTATAAATATTTAATATTTTAAATAAAAGTACCTAATCAATCAGCGGCACATTTTCGTGACTGTTGTGTATTCGTTTTAGGTTGAATTATACTTGTTGGTTGTTGGTGATATAACTTATTATTTCGTGACTGTTCAGCACGATGGACGGGCCGCCAAATCGAGGCTTTCGTGGTGGTGGCCGTGGAGGTCCTCCAGGTCTTAATCGAGGAAGAGGTGGTTTCGACATGCGCGGAAGGTAAGAACAATATATAAATATGCAGGTTCCCAACCAGACATGTAATAGCTCCGAGAGGTATTTAATTTAAGGTTGTCTCGTTACGTTTAAAAATAACTATCTAAACCTTAAATGCATCATCGATATTAATTAATTATGATTTTTAGAGGTGGACCTGGCATGCGGGGCAGAGGAGGTCCTCCACGAGGCGGCCCTCCGTTTCGTGGTGGACCGCGAGGTTTTCGTGGAGGCCCGATGAGAGGCGGTGGCGGTGACAGAGGAGGTCGCAGTTTCCCGCCGGGTCCCCAGGGCCCGGGACCACACCCAGTGCCCACAATTGAATCCCGTGGAGCGCCACCACAGCGTAAGTTTACTTTTTATTGCAACATGTGCTTGCTCTATAAAAATGCACACTCAAAGAACAATAATTAGTTTTTCTATATAAGACACTGACCATACATTTTTGTAATGTGCAGGTGGAGCATTTAACAACAGAGGTGGCCCTGGAGCTATGAGAGGCAGAGGTGGAAGAGGTCGAGGAGATTTTGGCCAGCGCGGTGACAGGGGTGGCGGTCGTGGAGGCATGCCTATGAGAGGTAATGTAATTAGGCTGTTGCTGTATTGTGTCTGCTTCTACTGCCTTCAATTTTAGGGATGAAAACTGGATTGCGGAATGAGGGGTAGGAGTTGAAACCCTTCCAGAAAACTTGTGGATCCCTCCATTTCCTAAATATGCTTTTTAATGATAACTTAAAAAAAGGAACCAAAAGAGCCTCCACGAGTGATGATATTTAATTGATTGTCCGGCGCACCCTGGGCAGTCAGCCCCGCTACCAACCTGCTAACTGGCTAATCTTTTCCTCACGGCATGAGCTATTATCATTATGTAGCTCATGTCGACACGATAGAAGAAGAATGATAACCTAAATGCTGATTTCCAGTTTGTTGTGCAGGTGATAAGTGATTAGTAAACCTGTTTTTGTGGTGTCAGGTATTAAGGCTTACCGCCAGTCTGTATATGGGCAATCTTTGGGTCATCATCATCATCATTTTATCCGAAAGACGTCCACTGCTGGACAAAGGCCTCCCCCAAGCATCGCCACAACAACCGGTCCTACGCCTTCCACAGCTTTGGGTCAATTACACCAAAAGATTGATGAACAAATCAACTCCACAAAAGTTTTCACTTCAGGCATTTTAATTTTGTTATGTGTCATTAAGAGGCTGACAACTCTAAAAAAAATCAGACCTCTGCGGTCACTGTCTTTTTGTATAGAACTGAAAGAGAGGCAATAAGTGGAGGGGCATTGGGTGCGCCACTCAACTTGAATGAAAATTAACAATATATTTTTAAAATAAAAAACGAAGCTTATTTGGAAAACAGAAACAACTATGTTTTAGATTATTGTCTTTCTTATGTCTTCTTCAAAGACATTATTACATTTATTTCATCTTTAATATTTTGTAAATAATAGAGATTGTTTGTTCTAAAGCTTGTTTTAATAGGTTAGTTAACAATTTTTTTCTATACAGAAAACTTCAAGAAAACATGTTTTGGGCACAATAGTGTTTTTGAAAATATGACAAAATCAAGATAAACATGTTTTGCACTCCCACTAACTGAATAGATACAGCTAAAAATGTTTTTCCTATTTGGCTGTTGTCAGGGTCTTAGAACCACTATTTTACTTCATATATTTACCTACCACAAATATTATAAATATTTAAAAATGTACTAAGAAGCCTACTAGTTGAGGCACTGCAGGCATAAATGGGTTAAATCAATGTTTGTGAAAAACAATTTCAAAAAAGTGGTTTAATATCTAAAAAAAACCGGCTAAGTGCGAGTCGGACTCGCGCAGTAAGGGTTCCGTACCTCTCAACGACCTGATACCCCATAAAAACTGATTTAATTTACGAGAGTTTATCAAAAGACATCAACGCCAGTGCGCGAAATATGAATTTTTGCACGTCTTTCTTACGCAGGTCCCACAACATATGTTCTATGTTTGTCTTATTTTTAGTATTTGTTGCTAAACTACGTAATATACACTAATCTGACCAATGGCCTGATTCACAAACGTTCGAAAAGTTTCCGTTTCCGAAGTGAAATTTGGCCGGTAAACGAAACAAAACGACCACTTCCTGCCACCACGAATGATGCAAAGCATTCGAAACATCAGGAAAAGCAATGTTAATAATAATACGCGATGAAATCCGGTCAAACTTGTTACATTACGAAAAAAAAAAACGATTTGAGAATCAAACACATTCGGAAACGCTATTCATAGTTCTTTAATTTTACATCAAGTGCTTATCGACAACAAATGGCTCACGGAAGAGTTTCCATGCATTTCGCGTTGCGTTTCCGAATCCGTTCGGTTCTCAAATCGTTTTGTTTCTTAATAAAACAAGTTTAACCGAAGTACATCGTGTATTAATATTAAAATTAGTTTTCCTGACGTTTCAAATGCTTTGCAGCGTTCATGATCGCAGGAAGTGGTTGTTTTGTTTTATTTGCCGGTCAAATTTCAATTCAGAAACGGAAACTTTTCGAACGTTTGTGAATCAGGCCACAGGTTTGATGCTGGTATATATTACCGTTTTGAAGATAGAGCAGGAACAAAAACGTTGAAAAAAATGCATGTTTTTTGAGGTTTCTTGTATGGGGACCCCCTTTGGTTTTAGACTTTTTTTTGTTTTTAGTATTTGACGTCATAGCAATACAATTTCTGAGAAAATTTCAATGGTTACCTATTACCGTTCAAAAGATACAGCCCTGTGACAGACAGACGGTTGGACGGGCGGACAGCGTAGCGAGAGTAATAGGGTCCCGTTTGGCACCCTTCGGGTACGGAACCCTAAAAAGAAAAAAACTTTGTAACATCGTCCACTGCGGTTCTACACCTCCCCCTGCTCCCCTCACACTCCAGAATTCGACGGCAATTAAAGTACATCCCTACCTGTGTTATTGAGACAGTATTATTGTATGCTTGTACTCAAATAAATGAAGAACAAAATATGATTTTTGATGTATTGATTGACGATTATACACCTTATAGGACGTGGTGGTCGCGGAGGCCACGGAATGCCTCCGGGTGGTCCGGCCGGCGGCCCCAGTGGCCCGCACGGCGCCGGGCCGACCGGGCCGCGCGATGCGCCGCCGCACGTCGCCGCGACGTCTTCGCCCGCGCAGTCACAACCCGCGCCACCCTTCAAGAGGGGCGGCGGCCCGCCACATGGAGGACCAGGAGGAGGCCCTCCCAAGAGAGGAAGGTATAGTAACGAATCAAGGTTTTCAATGTATTTAACGAGACCCATGTCACCCATGTATGAATTTCTCCTACTTAAATATACATATAAAAAAAAACCTTTAACAGCCGAAATTATTAACCTCTATCCAAGATATGTAACTGTGCAGAAATTTGTTGTAAGCTCTATGGAGCTAACTGTGGAAAAGATAAAGAAGTGGCTCTAATGTTGGGACACATGATAAACAATAATGATCACAAGTGTAGGGATCAGCTGATTTTTTTTTCGCGATTTCAGGGTTGGTCTTGTAGTAAAATATATTAATAATGATGATGATGATGATGTGTATAATGACTCCATAAGAGATTTAGTATAAACTAAGAATAAGTTTGTATGTATTTACATTTGTTCAGATTCGATGGCCCCCGTGGCGGAGGACGTCCGCCGCAAGGTGGTGGCTACCAGCAGTCGGCCCCTTCACACAACGTGCCACAGCAAGCCAATGGCTATGGACCAACGTATGTATATTACAAACATTTCAGCCTTCACACTATCTAACTAGATTTATATGATGAACCAGAAAACGATAGGAATGTGCCGTCTGAAACACAAATGACGATTTTCTTTAAACTGATAAAAAGTATTGATTTATGATATGCTATAGTGGTGACACTTTGTTTTACTAAGCTGTATGAACCTTTGCAGACACACAGGATACCAACCATATGAGCCGCCCGCAGCTGATCCTTATGCACAGCCATCATACAACACACCTAGGTAAGAAACTTTGAAGAAATCTTTCAAAATCACGAGATTTATATTTTTTTTTTTGTTAAAAATTATTAATTTAACAGTTATATTACAACAATGATGATACAAATCTATAAGATAGGAATTGCCGTCTGAAACACAAATGCAGATATTAATAGATTCTGAGAATAATAATAATATTGTGTCATATTGTTGGATATGTTCAAGAATTCTTATGGAAAATTTCCCTTTTTTAGTTCTTATCAGGGTAACAGTTACGCGACGCCAGCGCCGGCCCAACCTAGCTCCGGTTACAATTCCGGTAGCTATGGCGCTGGCTATGGATATTCAACAGGAGGCCAAGGCGGTTATGAGAATGAAGGATACAGGTTAGTAGAGTGCTCTCATTAATTATTACAATTTATAGACACAATACAGAAGATTTGATGAAAATGAGACATAATCAGACATAACATATAACCGGCTCATTATTGGCTGCTATAGATGAGTAGAAGAAACATCACCTAAACTCCTTAGCTAGTATGTGGATTGGTTGATTAGTGAGCTCAGCAGCACCATGGTAGTCTATTCTGTTGATGAAACTTTTGTCAATAACATATGTTACGCCAATGACATAGTACAGCTGACCCCATCGATCAGTGCCTTCGGAAAGCTTCTGTCCATTTGTGAGTGATATGCGTTGATCCATGGCCTTAGGTATAATACAAAAAAGTGTTTATTTTTAAGGCAGGTACTAAAAACTATCTCGAAGTACCACTGGTCACACTTGGAGGGAGTGCCCTTAGATGGGTAACCTGCTTTAAATACCTGGGGCACTGGGTCACTGCGACGCAAACATAATGCCAACATGGAGAGGGAATGAAGTGCACTGTCAGTCAGGAGCAATATGTTGATCCTTAGTTTTGCAAAGCGTACTAAGATGTAAAAGTAACACTATTCCACCAAATAAAGAAATGGTTGTGGTTGTTTTAAGTGATTGTGTGTTGTATTAACATAGTTTTAAAGTTGTGTTACCTCCGATCAAATATATGCACGATCGCCGCTCGAAAAACAGCACCATCAAAACTGTGCTTTAATTAGGCGCGTGCACAGTTTCGCTGTTAGCCGCTTTTGCATTTATGTATAGTATATTTGATTGAAGTGTGTTACTAACAAAATGGATCTTAATATTATCTGAGATAAATGAATTATTATTGTCACACTGCTGGGCACGGGATTCTTCACTATACACAACATTGATAACTTTATGGAACACTCAAATATAACTACATACTGAAGTGAAACTCCCCCCCCCCCCCCACCCTTCTCCGCGAGTTTAGCGTCTCCCGAATGGCAGAGGTATGCTGTACTGAGTTAACGCATTTATGCGGACACAAACGTGTACGGATAGACTAACACTTCTGTAGTAAGTAGTGCAGGTGAATAAATCTGTTCACTAGTACGGACGGAGTTTCGTAGGCCCAGCATCATGATTTTTTGCGATGTTGTGTAGCTATCGTCAAATTTTACCAGGGCCACTGTGTGCATATTTTGAACTAAACAATCCCATACAAAATTTGTCGACAACTACATGCTTAAGTTAAGTACATGATACCATTTATTTTGCCACACACACACAAAATATACATACTACATGCAAAGGTAACAGGACAAATTACTGAGAACACAACATGTATGTATGGGACTATAACATAACTGGCGAAATGTGGGTGTACTATACACCTCTGCCTACCCCTTCGGGTAAATACAGGCGTTACGTTATGTTATGTTACAACATGTATACAACATAATATGTGTGGCAAGGGATCCAGCTCAGTATTTGCTGACACTGCATGCAAACACTGATTTTCAGCTGATCCCTCCCATCTGTATATCTTAAAAGTGAAATTTACGCGCACAAGAAAAAAAAAGTTAATGAATGAAGACATCTGACATCAAATGCCGAATACAAAAGATTGGAATTTTACTTCGAATTTTAATTTAACCAAATTATGTGTATTATTATTATACCGCTAAAACTCATGCTAGGGGCTCTGGTTTCTTCACATCGAAGTTTTCCTTCACCGTTAAAGCAAGTCATAATCAAGTTCTGATCCACATAAATTAATTAATATAAATTAATTATTGTGTTTGATACAAACAATAGATACATTAATTGGATGCAAAGTTAAATTTAACATAAATTTATATAATGTGTTGTTATTACAACAATGTAATTTATTTAATTTAGCGCTGGTGGCGTTGCCGGAGCGGGCGACGCCGGCTATGGCGTCGCTGAGCCCGCCTACGGGGGCCCTGCGCCCACTTACGACTCGTACTCGCAACCTTCTTACAACTCCTACCAGCAACCGCAGCCGCAGTATAACAATAACTATGGTAAGTTTCACAGATATTGAATCTTGTGTATAAACCCACCTCTTCTGTGCTCTAGTCAAATAATCATGTGTGATACCCCAATTAATATTTCTAAGCCGTCGTCCTAGATGAGCGAAAAGCATGACTAGACGCCATGGGACAAGATACGAGGCAATGGGACCATCGACCATACACCCCATAGGCGCCTCATAACAGGCTACTGATGTCTATCAACACATCTATGAAATTTCACTAATGTAGGTCGCAACTTCGTCACTGAACTGTCAAAACTTCCGAGTTAGTGATTAGCCAATAGCCGCCTTGGTAGGTCCAATCGGTTTGCAGTACCCGCCTCAGCTAGTTTACAGAATTTATTGTACGCATTATATTCAACATTAGGCGTCTGTCTATTGGGCTGTATGTTCGATGAATGAGATCCAATCTGAAGTCATATTGCTTAAACAACAAAATAATTCCCTTGCCTTACTTCCGTATTATGTCTTGAGATACTGCTAATTATGCAGGTGACCCATAAGAAACAGCTGCAGTATATACTGATATTTTCACATAACGTCGCGTTATCTTATTTATCGGTCACCTAGGACAAAAGAAAACAACTAGGGGCAATCACTACCATGTATTCACTCCTATTAAGAATATTCTCAAGGCTGTTTCCATGAACGAATCAGGTTACAATATTTATATAAGCAGTTTGATAGTATTAGTATGCCTCTAGTAAAATATTAGGTTAAAAAATTGGGAGAAATATAAATTACTATTGGTAAAAAGAAAACTAGGCTAAGACCTAAATTAGTAATGGATGCAAGGGCTAAAAACGAAGAAGTGTTAAGACCAGTGAATTATAATATGTAACACAAGATAGGATGGTTGGAAAAAAAAATACTAAAGAGAATGTGAATACAACTGAGTAATACATATATGGCTAATCAAGCTCTTATAATGTTATATTTTATTACAATTTTGTCTCAATATTATTCAAATCCAATGTTAGATTGGATTAGTGTCAAATTTTAAAGATTTGATATCCGAAAATTAAGCTGCCAAGCTCAAACTCATATATTAGTAAACCACACTCAAATAAGTAGCAATAAATTTAATCATCATAATATATGTAGTAATAACTTTTTTTTTTTTAATATACTTTATTAAGTGGTACTAGTATGTAGTTCCGATTTACTTACATAAACTATCAGATTGCCATTCACTATAAGTAAACCAGTATTAATAGAAAAAAATAGGCATTTATTAAATTATTATAATGCTATAGACGACTACAATACTGTTGCAGCTATAAAAGTGGAGTTTTGAAAATAACAAACTATTGGGTGTGAAGAAAAGTCGTCAAAGGAGTCTTGAGTTCGCCTTTAGAGAAAACAAGAACAGCATATTTAGATTTTTGAAATAGCAATAGCTCCGAATCAACACCAATCATTAAAAAAAAAAACACCCTGTATTATTGCACTTGATAAGGTTGCTAATAATAAACATATCCTGCAAAAGAATATTATGCGGCAAATCAAAGAAAATGGGATTTTTGTAACAAGTTTCTTTATTTTCCATACATTGCAATCAATGACATTCATAGTAACTTATTAACTGTTCAAAAATTATTACCAAATTATGGTTGTATTTAATAAATGGGTTAATTTTCAAGTGTGTGGGACACTGTAATTTTAACAAGATTAATAAAAAAATACTTTCTACAAATTTTATTTAGCACCGTTTTCATTTAAACTAAGTATTAGAACAACATAAAATATGTTTTATCATTAGCTGTAGCAAGAAAAGAAAGAAATAATATCATATTGAAATAGTTTCGTAACTAACAGCGTGAGGCGTATCCCACACCCAATTGCGCTCGGATAATCTCTTACAACTTTTCATTATTACTTACTAATTGTTTAAATATCACAATTAAAAGGTTAATTGCCAAACAATACAATTTATAATAAAAGTTCGTATTGGTAATTGTATTTCAAATGTAGCGGTGACATTGCAGTTGTCCCGCCTAAACGGTGATCGATGTAGCGCCATATTGTCTTGACAAATAAAAAATACGTCAAACAGCTTCTACTATTGAGTGAAGTGGTAGTGGAACTAAAATATTTCATATCCTAGCGAGGTAAGTTATCCACATGTAGTATTTTGTTCGTCCTATGAAGTAATTCCGGTGGCATTTCTACCCATTGAAATGAAATGATGATTATGATTACACAAAAGGTACGTTGTAGTGCGGTTATATGGACTTAAATCGTTAAATGAATGTACGTACATTATACTGTAAAATATAAAACAGCCTAAAAGACCAATAAAGATCGCTTCGTTGTTAAAAATCAACATTATATTACGCCGGATTAATAAACGGCATTGTACTGTTTCATTAAAATACATCTCAGTATGAAAAACGTACATAATAATCAGTGTTTTATTAATTTTTTATTACAAAATAGTCTATCAGACATCATAATAGAAAATATTATACAGTTAGGGTATTTGTCGTCAGTTGAGTTGCGGTTGACTTGTGCCTCATACAATAATTTATTTGTAACCCGGAAAGTATACAATGTTTGGCAATAATTTAAAAAAACGGAGAAAAAACAAATGTGGAACCGAAATGGTTGAAAAATTATGATTTCAAAAATTCATCCAAATATTTGTGCAATCGTTAGGGTTTTAGCACATTAAAATTCCTTGTGTCAGTAATATTGAATTTTATATTGTATGTCATAAGATAGTTTATTCTTAAAAAATACTATAGTTGGCTGTGCAGAGTAGAAGTATTGATGATTTCTAGTCTGTTAATAAAAGAAATGTTTTTTTTTTTAAATCTTAATAAAAACGCAATTTCCTTTGATTTGCCACATAACATTTCTTTACAGGATTAGTTCCTTATCAGTTGGTGTTTCGGCAGTTTTTATAGGCTGGTTTAATTCCTGGTCGAATAGCTGCTTTAACAATAATCTAAAGATTCAGTTTTTGTTCTCTCCAAAATCTAGCTCATGACTCTTTTGACAACTTTTTTTCCTTATACTTCCGGATTTTGCCGTCCAGCTCTATTCTCAAAACTCACCCCGAATAATGTTAATTATATATATTAATTTGTGGATAAGTTTTGACGTCTATTATGATTGTTTGCATTACAGGCAGTTGGTGATCTGTTTGACTATAAAGAATATCATTTACGTCTTTATGGTACACATTCAAAATAAATATCTGGATCAAATTCTCGAAGCTAATGGATGTACTGTACTACTTACAACGCAGTTTGCGATGTATACGTCACGTTTTAGTTAGGTGAAAGTTTGGACAGAATGATAATTACTATGTAAATGACTGAATGAGACCATTGGGAAGAGACAATAATAAATATATTGGGCTGCTTATTTGAGTTATGAAATAATATAAATATGAGATAAAGATTTGTAAGTTCCAGTTTCACAAAAATGACCTCACAAATAATCTGTTATTAGGACTGTCACTATTTTACCAAGCAATATACAATATTGAAGTATTGTAGCAACTTCTACTTTGGCTCATTTTTTTGTAACAATAGTATGGTAAATTACCATAATGTTTTAGATTTAAGGACTCAATTCACAATAAAAATATAAACTAAAATATAATGTGTATGCTTTATTTCAATATGATTGAGTACTAGCTTTCATAGCACTAGCTCATTATTTTAGTCGTCAGATACTTGTTACACCCAACAACTTAATTTGATTAGTAGTTCTGCAACAAGTATCGATCGCAGTATGTTTTACAAGGTACAGTCGATTGCATGACAGTGGTAACACTTCAATTAGAAAACCGCCCTTACTGCTTACAAAATAAAAGCGCTGTCAATGTCACACTGTTACCACTGACGTGCGGTCGACCGTACAAAGTTATCAAATATATTATTAATTGGTGTCATACAAATGAAACTTTGTCTATAAAATAACAATTGAATACTACATACACATTCTGTACACAACCATAGACGGCTTAACATGGAGCCTGGCAAAAGCCAGGGTAAGTAACCCTTAGCCAGGTTAAGAAAGAAACTTGACATAATTATGGATGGAAAATAGTATTATGTCTTGTCCAATCTTTCAGTGCAGTAAATAATAAAAGGGTATCAAATATTAATTGTTAAGACGAAACATAAACTGGTTTTATGAGTTGAGTCCATGAACACCATAGATATAAGAAAATTTCATTAGCAAGGCATCTTCTCAGGTAGATAGATGTACAATAGAGATCCAATGATAAAACTGGAAATTCAGTTTTCATCCAAAATAAAGAGGCATAAAAGGTAAATTTCTTCATCTGAAAATGGTACGTAATTCAAATACTGATTCACAATTGTTTTTATCAATGCACGCCTTAAAAGTCAAAACATAATTTACCTATTGATATCACTTATTATTGAAACTCGAAAAATACCTACTTGAAGCTTTATTAGTAGCTTTATTTATAATATTATTGACCCTGACAGTATACATACGCAAGCTAGAGTATAAACAAAAGGCATTGGAAATTAACAGTTCGGAAATTATTGCAATTAGTTTCTAAACGAAATACTCTGATTAATTATCAGTCTTGTCGATTTTTTGTAATGAAATGGGAATACTGTGTTGCAGAACTGATTCCTAAGATAAAATTATAGTAGAATATATTTCTTATAATATGTAAATAGGTAAGACTGTGATCCGCATGAGCGGTGCGCGCACTCTACAGAAGCTACAGCTTGCTTATTTATTAAGTTGTGTTAACACAACACAATATTAATGTTATGGACAAAAAACATTTTTTTCTTAGAACAGTTGAGGCAAACAACAAAGGACAATTTAAATTGCTGAACTGAAAATCTTAAAACATTATGCAGTACCCATTAAATAAAGTATCTAAAAAAATGGAAAATAATTACAAATACAAGATTATAGTGTGCCATAACCATACAATTATGGTGTGCCATACAATGAATAATTGAGTAATTAATAGAGACCGACCGAAAATGTATTTTTATTTTCGGCCGAAAATAGAACCTAAATTCGATAAGATACATTTTTGGCCGTAAACCGAAAAAAATTGACCAAGAACTTTTATTAAACGTCAAAGCTATACTGGGTGTTAGGGAAACGCTTCCGAAACTGAAAGGCTATTATTATTAGAGATGCGCCGAATAGTGGTTTCACCGAATACCGAATATTATTCGGTTTAACCTTTACCGAACCGGATATTCGGCCGAATTATTCGGTTTACATTGTGTTGCCACGTAAACAGGTTCTAACAAGTACGCTACGTGTCGCTGCTGGCTAGATGACGAGCGAGCCGTACCTCACCGTCCCCTACCCGCACACACACCGCCCTGTCACTTTAAAAAATCGCACGATTAAGATACAAATAAAAAAACAAAGGTGCTTATTAAAATATTGATAATATTAACTTCATTGTGTTTGCAATATGAGTGGGCGTAAAAGATCACGTGTAACATAAATCTTACATGAGAAGTTTTGCCTTTTAGTTCTACACCATGTCATGTTTTCGCACAGTTGCTTGTTTGTCGGTATTCTACAGGCTGTACTTTGGAGAGTGTGCGCAAGAGCTCCATGAGCTTATTCCGCCTTCTCCTTTCTTTCATCGGACTACACGACGCACTGCAGGATATCATCCACATTTGGTAGAAGTCCCTACTATCAGGACCAAACGCTTTGAGAACTCTTTCATAATGCGCACAGCCAAGTTGTGGAATTCACTGCCGGCATCTGTATTTCCGGGCACTTACAACCCTAACGCCTTTATAGCTGGAGTGAATCGGCACCTAATAGGTTTGCTTGCTACATCGTCGGCCACATCTTGACAAAGCTGTCTAGATTGCGGTCAAGAGCAGATTTATGTAACACAAAAAAAAAAAGTTATGCTAAAACCGAATATATTCGGCAACAAAACCGAATAATTCGGCCGAATACAAATAGTGGAAAAGATGCCGAATACCAAACGAATATTCGGCGCATCTCTAATTATTATACTACCTAAACACAATCGAATACCAATAACCATTAGCCTTATAGGTACTTATTGTTTTAGTGATTTGGTATTTTGCAAAACCGCAATGTAAAGCGTACAAAATCGGGATCAATGTCGCGCGTACCTAACCTACCTACGCTCGCTACGACACGAACTGCGTATGCGAGCGGATGTCGTTCATCCCTAGTGCCAGCTGATATTTTATTTGAATTACATTGCTAACTTTAAAAAATTAAGTAAATAAATAGGGGTTTCTTTTTGCAAATCAGTTTTATTTAACTGCTCAAAGCTGGTTATGTATGAAAGATGCAAAAAAATATATGAAAAATCTAAAAAAAGGAATCTCATTTTTTTAGTGTTTTCGTATGATTAATCACCAGCACTATCACCTCTATCTTCGTTTTCGGGAGCGTTTCCCTGACACCCAGTATAGTAGAACGTTGTTTTGATTAGGTATTTTTTTATATGATTGCTTGGCTGTACCACCAAGATTTCATAATAAAGTACTACTTTATAGACCTATTTAAGTTACTATTTCTAAGTTTTTGTGTGTACATGAATTATTAAATTTAATATATATATAAATAAATAATTTCGTTATTTCGCGGTGGATTTAATCTGTGAGAATAGGATTACCTGATATTGATTTGTTATGCCACGGAAAATAAAATCAAATTGAAATAATTTGTTTCTGATTTATGTACACACAACAATAAATGAAAGCAGACAGAATTAACAATATTTACCATTTTGGGTGTAAGCCTCCTCCAAATTCCTCCACTTCTGGCGGTCTTGAGCCCTTGGCATCCAATCTAGGCCTGTGTGTCGTCTGATGTCGTCCACCCAACGTTTAAGTGGCCGTCCCCGCGGTTTGGAGGCCTTCACCCAAAAATGGGTATTATAAGGCCGCAATGATGATGATGAGTGCAAAGATACTGCTTATTACAATCTCGTATTATATGCAAGAAAAAGAAATTTTCTCCCTATACAATACTGCACATGTCAGCATAAAGTTGACCCGTGGAGGCCGCTGAACTAAATAGTAAAAGAGGATGCGACAAAACGTCCCATGGACCAATAACGTCCGGACATATAATTATTTTGTCGAAAAGCTCTTTATGACTGTTATTTGTTACTACAATGGCGGCCAGTCTAAAGTCATTGGGGGAAAAAAGTTACAGCTAAATCAAAACATTTATGACACAAATCGAAAATTTTGAAATGCTGAACATGGTATGTAGCAGCGAGTGGTTGTGTGTATCAAACTATTTATGGGAGGCCCTACGAGTGCAAGGAAATATTTTACACAGATAATTACAAACATCTACCTGCCGAAAATGCACTAAAGAACTTTTTTTACGAAACTTTAATTACAGAAATATGTATGATGATTTTGCAAAGACTGGATACTAAATGGTAATGGTTTATCTTATTATGGAATAAATTAGCCACAAACAGAAGCTTGGGGAAAATGGAGAGGGAGGCCTTTTCCATGTAGGTGGCAATGATTGGCTAAATATAAATAAATAAAAAGTTTATTAGGCACTTTGGTGGAATAAACTAGCCTGGAGTCGTAGTAATAAGTTGAACTGGCCCCGCGTTAGCGGGTCTTCTCTATTTCATAAACGTCACAATGTCGTAAAAATAGACATGACGATGATGATGTGGTGATATATTGTCTGTACTGTATTTAAGTGGATAAAATAGTAATTAATCCATTTTCTTAAGTCACGCCACTTTGTATGGATTTAGTCACCAGTTTGGTGAGTCGCTGATACATATTTTGACGAAAACACAGTTAAATTGGTATTTGTAGACCATGTCGACAGTAGATAGATATCTCTTTCCGTCACGTTGCGCCTGTGTAAGACAAAATATAGCAACTATATGAGAAATGATCATTTCGTTACTCCAGACTAAATAGTTTACATGATTAGGTACAGTATATTCTCTAGTACGCACGGCTACACATCAAGCTGTAAATTTCCAGTTTAAGCTGATATCGCATTGTACGGAAAGCCTATACAATGCGAGGTCAGCTTATACTCGAAATGTACAGCTTGATGTGTAGCCGTGTGTACAAGGTATTTTGTCTGCAGCAAGAGATTTACACGTGTCTCTTACTTTTGTCTACCTGCTTTGAAGATACAATTTTAGAATATGAAATAATGACAAACAGGTAACATTTTTTTTATTAATCATAAAGAATTCTATAAACTAGTTAACACGTGGCTTAATATGGGTTTTTTATAGTTATAAGATTATAATGTAAGTATAATGATTTAGCTTACATTATGAATGTGGCACATTATTCCTCCATCCTTTTATTACTTTGAAAAGAAGTAAATAGAATTATTCGAAAGAACCTAAGAAAAATATAAGCCACATTTGTGTTACTTAAAAGGATAAAAATGATATTATAACATATTTCGTCAATGGCGACAAATTCAGTCCCATGTAAATGTGCCTATTACAAGAAAATGTGAAGCTTGGTATGATATATATAATGTGAAAGCCCGTGCATCATCGTTGCAATAAGATTACTGGCAAATCTTAAAATCGAGAAGAGTAAAATCTAGAATCCACGAACCATGGAACAGTTGCTTGTGAATACAGCTGAAGCTAGGCTTAGTCGAAAATGAGCCCTTACTCTCGCGACTAATGTTGCGTTACATCTAAGTACTACAATGAACTAGCAATTCGTTGAACAAACATGTGAAATTCTTATGACTAAACTTATTACGGTTTAAGTATAAGCTTACTGCAAGCTAACATCAAAATAAAAGAGAATTCTAAGAAATAAATACGAATATAACCTATTGAATAAGTTCAATAAAGGTAATGTATATTATAGAGATATTATTTGATGACTAGATTCTAAGCTACAATGGAAAGTAAAGCATGTAGGAAAATGTTTTTCATCAAATTCTAAGCGTACACCCAATTTCACGGTTGAACTTAATAATGCTGATCTCAAGCTGTTTTTCCATTAATAAAAAAATATTTTTTAATGTATATGCCACAGAAATTTAGTAAGAAAACCCTTTCGGGTGCCAACTTGGGGTTCACACGTACGGTCAAGCTCATATCGATGGTAACAGCGTTGCCAGACGTACGATACGCCTCTGGTACGATGTACGATACAAAAAGTGTTTTTTGTACGCAAACGATAATGATAACGTCTCAAAATCATTGCTCGAATTCGTAGAAATACTACTAAATTATACAGGCTAGACACTAGAAATAATATAAATTATGGGAGGTGGATCTATAAAGACGTCATCACTTGAAATCCACTGCAAAGAACCGAATTGCTTATCTCAGATAAGCTAAAAAAAGCTCATCACTTTAGCTTAGCACTGTGTATGATAATTTTTAGGACCTCAGTACGATATTTCACTTGTACTCATCTGGCAACACTGGTAACAAAACCAGTAGAAACAGATGAAATTTACATAGTAAGCTAGTTCCGCTTATAATGGTTTTGTTACCATTGATATGTGGTTGACTGTACAAGCAGCGATACTCCCTAGTAGTTATAATATAAAAATTGCAACTTGTGCAGCCAACCAATTATAATTACAAAACAATACGTAATTGTCAGTTATATTACTTACGATTAAGACTCGAGTTGCAGTATAAAATGTAGATTTCATTTCGTATTCAATAACTGTTATCTATGCCTAATTTATACTAATCGTTTTACTCACTTTTCAGAAATGGGATGATATTGATCACCCTCACATAATCAACTGATATTATTAATATTGAAAGGCTGCATGCAGTTGATTGACTGTAGGAGACAAGATGTCCTTGAAATTCAGGTAAGTCGAAATGTCGTTTCAACACAGAATAAACGGCTACCTGCAAAGACAAGTTTTTGTAGATAGCCATTTATTTTTTGCAGCTGTAAAGCCAGTAATAAATTATGGGACCGTAACAACTGATTGAGGTATCTGTTAAATGAGTGCAAATTACCAGCAATAAGCCCACATATTAATATAATACCTACATGTGCAAATTATCAGCAATAAGTCCCTGATGTTGAGCGCTCGGCGGATAGTAACACGAAATGCATTCACGACGTCGCGTCCGATAGTTTATTTCTGGCTTTAGTTATAAAAGTTATGTTAATAGTTTATACTCCCCACAATTTCCAACTTTATCTCTGGATGTCAGGCGCAATGTAATAAAACGGAGAGTTCATCCTAGATGGATGTGATCTAAAATAGTAGATATTATTATTAGTAGATTAGTAGCCAAGGGCTGTAAGGCATCAATTGCAGCCCGAGATATTTAGGCGCGAGGGCGCCTATAGTTCGAGGGTGCAATTGATGCTTACACCCGAGCTAACTACTCTGCTTTACATCTCGATTGTGAGGTAAGTAGAAAAAAACCGGCATTACAAGAATAAAACATTTTATTAGTTAAAATTTATAGTGAAATGAGAACAATTTTCAAATTTTAGGGACAGATGTTTTTTAATTACAACAAAAGAAAAATAAACTGTTTTAAATTCGAAAAAGCGAGTCAATAAAGTTGAACCGAAAGTGTACGGTAGCCGAATGACACCTAATTGTCCAATAGACGACGCGCATTGACTGTCGACCAATCGCGTAAATGCATCTTTTTTTTTAAATTTTTTTTTTTTCAAGAACGAAATTGAGCTTCGCCGTTCGATATTTAAAATTGATGACTATTATACTCAATACGAAGACAAGGCTGAATAGCGAAGCGACCTCTTTTGTCATTGGGCTGAATGCATGATGTCTATTGCCAGTATGATGGTTAGATACGCGAACTTTTTGAAAGAGTGAAGAGTTTTTTTTTAAATTACTTACCGCCCTAGGGCTTTTCTAGCTACATTATTACCCTAGAGCGCTAATTGATTACCTACAAGCCCCATTTGGGGGTAATAAGGACCTACTTGCCGAATATGAGAGATGTAAAAGTAATTTAATGATCTTCGTTGATTGTTTGTTTGGCGCCGACTCATAATTGCATTAGTTTCGTTAGGAAAAGACTAAAAGCTTAATTTTATTTTTCGCTTTTCAGTTTCTGTTTTCGTCGGTTAATTTTTTTGTTAAAAAGTTTAATTTTTAATTTTTTTGTGGCTAAAATTATCTCCATTATGTTGTAGTGTCTAGAACTACATTTATGTGTGCCAAGTTTCAACAGAATCGATTAACAGGTAAGAATTCAGTGGGTGAACAAACACTCATCCCCCTGTTTTCCTACCCTTAGGGGTGGATTTTGATTTTGAAATTTCAATGGGACCAACTTCGAGATATACCCTATCCATTAAAATAAGAATCATCAAAATCGGACTACTCTGTAAAAAGTAATGCGTGGTCATACATAAAAAAAAAGATACGCGTCGAATTGAGAACCTCCTCCTTTTTTTTCGTCGGTTAATAACTAAAACACTTTATTGTTCTCAGGTTGGAAGTGACAAAGATGGAGAAGAATATTGCATACAGTGTAAATATACAGATAATAAACGCTATTTGAAGTTGATCTGAGTTTTATTTAATCATAGAGGTATAGATTCCTCCTTAGATTATAAACCTCGATTCCTCCAATCGATCGTTTCAACGCCAGAGCTCCTGCAACTGCAATCTCAGTCGTGCCACAGAGTACATTTGTATATATGAGACTCGTGCCAAGCCGCTTGCTAACGTGATGTGTGACAGAGCTAAGTGTCATACCATACGTATAGTTCCCGGCACGAGACGTGAGCACAAATTATACCTGCTTGGTAGTCTCTGTCGTCACCGTATTCTAGTATTCCGTTTTCTACGTATACTCAATTATGCATTATCATATTATTAACCCAATGCAAGTGCCCGTTTCTGGTCTGTTTTGCTGTGAACAGAAATTCGACCACTTAAGCAGTGGAATCTGTGCTCATGACTCGTGCCGGCAACTATACACCGGGTGACCCACCGCTATGCTACTACATCGAGGGAAAGTACTATAAATATACAGGGTAATTGAAAAATACCATTGCTCGCAGAACGGATGGCCGATGGGGCAGTAAAGTTCTGGAGTGGCGACCGCGTACTGGAAGGCGCTGCGTGGGTAGGCCCCCCACAAGGTGGACCGACGACCTGGTGAAGGTCGCGGGAATCCGCTGAATGCGGAAGGCACAGGACCGATCGTTGTGGCGATGTTTGGGGGAGGCCTATGTCCAGCAGTGGACGTCTTTTGGCTGAAATGAATGATGAATGAATGAATGAATTGAAAAATACCCAAAACCTCTTAACACCGTGTGCGTCATCCCAGCGAAAGTGTCGAATTTCTTGATTCGACATAATTAAATCTTTAGTGTATGACGTGTGGTCCCACCGGTGGGTTCCCAACGAGTCACACCAAATCGTGTCACAGTGGTGTGCGTCATCCCAGCGAAAAAGTGTCGAATTTCTTAATTCGAGATAAGTAAATCGTTAGTGTATGACGTCGTGTAATTGTGTATGAACATTTCAGATTTGTGTGTCCAACCCTTTTTGGGATATTAATCAAAAACGTTTTCCGCTGGAACGACGTCTTCCCAGCGAGACTTTTTTTTTCCAAAGGACGTAAGTAAAATAAAATAGTTACATGGATTAGAGTATAACGAAAGGTAAATGTGTATGCATAAATGAGATTTGTGTGTCTAAAGACTCCGAAGATATTCAAGTTTCCGCTGCGGTGACGTTTGGCTGATTGCTGGATATCATAAACGGTTAGGCGAATAGTTGTGACTTTTTTTACACATGTTGCGATTCTTTTGTGTGTAATGTTTGTGAAAACAGACTTCGAAAAAAAATTACCGCTAGGAAGCTATAAATTTTAAAATGAAATCAGGTTATTAGGTCCTAGTACTGCGTATATGAGTTCCGAAGCCTAAATGTTAAAGTTTATTTGTACCTTATAAATGCTCACAATGTCATGTTAAGTCTCATCGATGTACTGTAAGTAAATAATGAATTATGAACAAAATTGCTAGGTCTGGGTCACGATGTTGTTCGCCATTCGATTGGACGAGTTTACTATGGGTTGGCAAATTAAAAGGTATCCCATTCGTTAGTGTATTAGTTCAATTATCCATCTGTAAAATTGTAGCCCAATACACTTAATAATTAAAGAAATATAATCAAAAAACCAATGAGAAGCGCAATACAGAGATAATCCAACCAAGTTTGAATGTGTACTAAAAAGCGGCCGCGCGATACATGGTGCTTACCTTCCCAAATTGTTAGCATACTTATTGTTATTGGTGTGGTACTTTGGTACAGGTGCGTTCACAATAATTAGTAAAAATGAAAAACAACTGCAGTTTAATTAGTTTTATTTTCAAAAGTATCAATTTACTCATGATTATCAATTGTAGATATGTGTATGTATAGGTACTTAAAAACTCGTGCAAAAAAATCAACAACAACAAAATAATAAAAATCTACATACTAAAATCAACATAAAAGATATAGAAAAGGTATTTATACAAAAAATAAGAATAGCTATTATTTTAATTAAATTACTTAATGTTTAAAATCACAGATCAGTTACAATAATTGACTCATTCATAAGCTTAGTAGGTATCTACATTAATGTAGGTTGTTATGTTTATTAAAATTAAAGATTATGTATATTATTCGTAACCAGCTCTACGTAGATAATAAATTAACTGCATGTGGGGATCGAACCGATAACGTTTGGCTTGTTCATTGTTTACCTCTTTATTTTAGCCCACTGTCAACGTACGGGGTCCCATCGACTTTGGATGTATGTTGCCAAACATACGTTTAAAATACTAGATCGACACAGATAGTATAAATAAAAACGCTAGGAAACACAACACGAGGTAGTTTTATGTTGAATCCGATATGAAGAACAAAGGAAGTAAGAAGAAAATTAAACTTAAGTTTTTAATAACTTTTTTCGCAATAAAACACAAAAATTCACTATGCTTGAGTGTCCGTTACAAAACAAAAACAAAATAATCATACAAATCACTAACTGTATGATTTTTTTGTTTTTACTTCTTCTAGTTAAACGGATGGACACACGGACGGAACCTGTAAAAAAAGAAATTCAAATCCATTTGTCTGTCAGAACTTTGTAACATCTAAACCAAGAATGTTAATTACCTACATGGAAATCTCACATAATACGTAAAACTTTAGCACCACAGTCGTGGTCTCTTTACAATATTATAATTTGTTCTTAGTGACCCCATGTCAATAACTGAATAGTACCTACTTATTTTGAAATAATTGTACTGATGACTGTGTAAAGTAAAATGAGAAAATAAAAACTAAAGAATTGTGTACGCACATGTACCAAAATAAAAACGGTACTATACTAACAATTTTGGAAGGTAAGCACCATGTATCGCGCGGCCGCTTTTTAGTACACATTCAAACTTGGTTGGTTTATCTCTGTATTGCGCTTCTCATTGGTTTTTTGATTATATTTCTTTAATTATTAAGTGTATTGGGCTACAATTTTACAGATGTATAATTGAACTAATACACTAACGAATGGGATACCTTTTAATTTGCCAACCCATAGTAAACTCGTTCAATCGAATGGCGAACAACATCGTGGCCCAGACCTAGCAATTTTGTTCATAATTCATTATTTACTTACAGTACATCGATGAGACTTAACATGACATTGTGGGCATTTATAAGGTACAAATAAACTTTAACATTTAGGCTTCGGAGCTCATATTCGCAGTACTAGGACCTAATAACCTGATTTCATTTTAAAATTTATAGCTTCCTAGCGGTAATTTTTTTTCGAAGTCTGTTTTCACAAACATTACACACAAAAGAATCGCTACATGTGTAAAAAAAGTCACAACTATTCGCCCAACCGTTTATGATATCCAGCAATCAGCCAAACGTCACCGCAGCGGAAACTTGAATATCTTCGGAGTCTTTAGACACACAAATCTCATTTATGCATACACATTTACCATTCGTTATACTCTAATCCATGTAACTATTTTATTTTACTTACGTCCTTTGGAAAAAAAAAGTCTCGCTGGGAAGACGTCATTCCAGCTGAAAACGTTTTTGATGAATATCCCAAAAAGGGTTGGACACACAAATCTGAAATGTTCATACACAATTACACGACGTCATACACTAACGATTTACTTATCTCGAATTAAGAAATTCGACACTTTTTCGCTGGGATGACGCACACGCTAGGAAGCTATAAATTTTAAAATGAAATCAGGTTATTAGGTCCTACATACATACATACATATTATCACGCCTGTTTCCCATTGGGGTAGGCAGAGACTATGGATTTCCACCTGCTACGATCCTGACACACCTCTTTCGCTTCATCTACGTCCATTAACCTCGTCATGCATGCTCGTCGGTTTAGAGAACTCTTAACCTGGCATTTTTTGAGAACATCCGCGATTTGATCGCGATACATTCGCCAAGGTCGTCCCCTTCCAACTCTTCCATCCACACTCGCTTCGTATACTTGTTTCGTCAATCTCCTCTCGTCCATCCTCTCTATATGTCCAAACCATCTTAACATACCTTTCTCAATCTTTGTCACTACATCTTCTTTCACTCCACAACGCTCCCTTATCATGTTATTCCTTACTTTATCTCTCAAAGTTACACCACACATACTTCTCAAAGCTCTCATTTCTACTGCATTTATTCTGCTTTCATGTTTCTTCTGCCATACCCAACTTTCACTACCATACATAAGTGTAGGCACTAACACTCCCCCATGAACAGCCAGCCATGCCTTTTCCGACACTTTGCGGCTGTTCATGAAGGTGTGTAGTGCCCCATTCACCTGATTACCAGCACTCACTCTCCTTTCAATGTCCTTCACATGCTTGTCATCTCTCGTAAACATGGAACCCAGGTATACAAAATCTTTCACTTGTTCCACCTTTTCGTCACCTATCAAAATATTGCACTCTGTCATAACTTCTTCCTTTTCAAAAACCAAAACTTTTGTCTTATTAACATTAACTTTCATTCCTTTACTCTTCAAAGCACCATCCATAATTGTTACCATCTTCTGTAACTCCCCCTCCGACGATGCAAGGATAACTTGATCATCGGCATAGAGGAGACATTTGACAAGTAACCCATTCATTTCTAAACCATTTTCACTCTCTTTCAAACAACTGTCCATGAATAGATTGAATAGCCATGGCGACGCTACACATCCCTGTCTCACACCCTTATCGATGCTGAACCAGTCAGAGTAGGCGCCGTTAATCCTGACACAAGCGCTAGAATCCGCATAGAGAGATTTCAACGCTTGAATCAGGTTGCTATTCACCCCATAGATAGACAAAGCAGACCATAGTTCATTCCTCATCACTCTGTCGTAGGCCTTTTCCAAATCCACGAAAGCGCAATAGACTTTTTGACCTTTGGCCAAACATTTTTCAGCTATGCATCGCAAGGAAAAGACCTGATCCGTACACCCCATGCCCTTTCTAAATCCCGCTTGCACATCCCATATTTTTTCATCAGTTACTTTCATCACTCTTTCAATCAAAACTTTTGCATACAATTTGCCGACAACACTTAAAAGGCTAATGCCACGGTAATTCTTGCAGTCTTGCTGTGACCCTTTTCCTTTGTAGAGCGACACAATCACGGCCTTACACCAGTCTTTTGGTACCAGGCCATTACTCCAGCACAAGTTGAAAAGACGGTACAGCAGACTAGCCACCACGCCCTGACCAGCCTTCAACATTTCGACTGATATCCTATCATACCCTGGAGCCTTTCCTGATTTCATTCTGTTCAACGCTTTTACTATTTCATCCATACAAAACCTATCCTCAATGTCTGCCCTTTCGTCCATCACCGTCGATACTTGCATCACCTCTTTTTCAAACAGACCTTCAAAATACTCTTTCCATCTCTTTAGGTCCTAGTACTGCGTAGGTATATGAGTTCCGAAGCCTAAATGTTAAAGTTTATTTGTACCTTATAAATGCTCACAATGTCATGTTAAGTCTCATCGATGTACTGTAAGTAAATAATGAATTATGAACAAAATTGCTAGGTCTGGGTCACGATGTTGTTCGCCATTCGATTGGACGAGTTTACTATGGGTTGGCAAATTAAAAGGTATCCCATTCGTTAGTGTATTAGTTCAATTATCCATCTGTAAAATTGTAGCCCAATACACTTAATTATTAAAGAAATATAATCAAAAAACCAATGAGAAGCGCAATTCAGAGATAAACCAACCAAGTTTGAATGTGTACTAAAAAGCGGCCGCGCGATACATGGTGCTTACCTTCCCAAATTGTTAGCATACTTATTGTTATTGGTGTAGTACTTTGGTACAGGTGCGTAGGAATAATTAGTAAAAATGAAAAACAACTGCAGTTTAGTTTTGTTTTCAAAAGTATCAATTTACTAATGATTATCAATTGTAGATATGTGTATGTATAGGTACTTAAAAACTCGTGCAAAAAAATCAACAACAACAAAATAATAAAAATCTACATACTAAAATCAACATGAAAAATATAGAAAAGGTATTTATACAAAAAATAAGTATAGCTATTATTTTAATTAAATTACTATATTATTCGTAACCAACTCTACGTAGATAATAAATTAACTGCATGTGGGGATCGAACTGACAACATTTGGCGTGGTGTCAATAGAGAGGTGACCACCTTAACGACTATGCCACAAGTGCAGTGAAATTAATTGTAAATGTGAATAGACGAGAATATTAGCAGCTACAGTGAACCCTTGTTCATTGTTTACCTCTTTATTTTAGCCCACTGTCAACGTACGGGGTCCCATCGACTTTGGATGTATGTTGCCAAACATACGTTTATACTAGATCGACACAGATAGCATAAATAAAAACGCTAGGAAACACAACACGAGGTAGTTTTATGTTGAATCCGATATGAAGAACAAAGGAAGTAAGAAAAAAATGTAACTTAAGTTTTTAATAACTTTTTTCGCAATAAAACACAAAAATTCACTATGCTTGAGTGTCCGTTACAAAACAAAAACAAAATAATCATACAAATCACTAACTGTATGATTTTTTTGTTTTTACTTCTTCAAGTTAAACGGATGGACGACCTTTCGACGAATATTGGCCTCGGCATGACATGCATATTGAACATGACTTTAGTCTTGTCCAGATTCATGCCGAGACCGACACGTCGAGAGGCTCAATTTAAGCTGTGCAGCATTTCGCCCAGTTGTTCCAACGACTCAGCTATTACAACGGTGTCATCGGCAAAACGGAGATGTGAGATGTTCTCGCCGTTAACGTTGATACCCTGTCCAGTCCAGTCCAGTGTCTTGAAGACGTCCTCTAATGCGTTAGTGAACAATTTCGGGGATATAACATCCCCTTGTTTCACCCCTCTGCGCAGTTGGATTGCCTTCGACTTTTGGTCCTGGAGCTGAACAGTCATGGTAGCAGCGAATACGAATCAGCCGACAGATAATAATGTACCTATCAAACGAAGGCGTAAAGGATATAATAATTTATCTGAAAAACAAGAAGCTAAAAGGCTTCGCAACAGTGGACAACAGTATACTTCCGTGTCCAAGTTAAGAAAGATTATGCCTAAGAAGCAGATAGGACCTCCATGCGGGGAAAAATGACTACTAAAGTGCAGTGAAAGAATTAAACTAGATGAAAGGGAAATTTTGAATTAGAATAAAACATTTATTTTAATTTGTTATTTCATTTGTCTGCCCAGTTACAATTAGAAGGAATGCTATCAGTATTATTTTCAATTTGATTGTATTGTAAAATCAATGTTATGATGGGTTTTTTAATATTTTTAAATTTAGTTACATTATTTATACGGTGATTTTACAGTAACAATCATAATCGAAAAAAAAAATTATGGTAAAGTGTTACTATAAAAATTAAAAATTATAATTAACAATGTTCTATTAAAAAATATTACTTTTCTGAATTTTCTAATAAAGTGTAAATGAATATCTATCATTATGATCTCAAAAGATGGCTCAAAGCACCATGATCTTAAATTCTATTGCGAAAAAGCCGAGCATATTTTTTAACCGACTTCAAAAAAAGGAGGAGGTTATGTATTCGGCGGGTTTTTTTTTTTTTTTTTTTTTTTTTTTTTTTTTTTTTTTTTTTCATGTATGTACACCGATTACTCCGAGATTTATGGGCCGATTTGCGTGGTTGTTTTTTTAGTAGAGGAAGTCCGCGCGGTGGTCCCATATAAATTTTATTGACTTAGGTCGAGTAGTTTTTGAACCAGCTTCAATAAATCAATTTAATTTAGCTTCGCTTACCTAGATGATCTACTAGTAGTTTCGTTTTTCTGTGAATTCTCAACTAATAAAAAGTATGAAATAAAAACTTTTTAACAAAAAATAAAACCGACTTCAAAAACCTTAACTAAAAAGTAAAAAATAATCCTTGTATGTATTTCAAAATCTTAACATAAACCAAAATTTTGAAGGCGGCGCGTGTTTTTCATGTATGTTCGCATAAACTGTTTTTTACTATAGATAAGCGCTCGACAGTATATTATATTTACATGACGCAAAGGGACAGTCACGCGCCACCTTCAAAATTTTGGTTTATGTTAAGATTTTGAAATACATACAAGGATTATTTTTTACTTTTTAGTTAAGGTTTTTGAAGTCGGTTTTATTTTTTGTTAAAAAGTTTTTATTTATTTAAGCTCCTGTGTAAAATTTTGTATTTTTGTTTAGTAACGGTTTATCTTTAAAGGTGCGATGTGATGATTAACTGTAATAGATACAAAAGGCTGATTATCTAGAGACGTTTTTTTTGAATATTCGATCAATGTTCAGTTTGTCTTGGAAAGTTACACTTAGTTAAGTAATATTAATAATAATTAATGTTAATGATGATTAACTGTGATAGATACAAAAGTATGATCATGAAAAGAAGTATTCGTATTTTAATCGAAGTTGAGCTAATTGGTCTATTATTGCCGTTTGCTATTCGTAATGTAACTGTTTGATTATTGCAAAATCTTTTACTTTCCAACCCTTATAATCTGTTTTTTTTTTACTTGCCTCGGAGAGCACGTAAAGCGGTCGGTCCTGCGCCTGATCAGCGCAGGACCAACGGCGAGAGAGTTCCTCTCCGGTCGTGTCGAATTGCCGTCCCATCGGATTATGAGAGTGAGGGAATAGAGTGCACCTGTGTTTGCGCACACACTTGTGCACTATAATATGTCCCGCGCAGATGGATAGTCTCCATTGAGATTGGCCGCCGCACGAAGAAAAGAAAGGAGCGGAGGTGCCGCAAGGCAATTAGGTCATGCGCCTTCAATTTGGTCATGACGTCACAGTGGGCGGAGTCGCAAAGCTTAATTTCAAATCAATCTTTACTGAGTTCGGTTCTGTTCGATTTTAATAGATTTTGAATATTTTTGTTGTTTTAACAATGAAATGCGCTGTTGTTGCATGTAAAAATTTCTCAGAATCAATACTAAAACATATTGATGGTATAACATTTCATGTACAAGTCCCATATATTTATATTTTCAATTTTAAAACATAAATGTTCTCGTTTCATCGCCAAATTGTTGCTAGAGACATCTGTCGTCGAAAAGATGCATTCTAACCACTTTTCACCGATAACATGTTTTTAACATTATCAAAGCATATTCTGCATATTATGAAAAAAAGCTATTAAATAAAATAAATAAATTGTTCTAGTTCATTTTACTTTCTAAAATGTTAGTTATTTCATAGATAAAATTACATAGTTACATGAAATAAGAGGAATATAAAATAAGAAGTGCCATCTGTCGGGGAGTAGAAGTAATAACTAGGGATGTGATTTTTTTGGGTCAATTATTATTTCTAGAAAAATCGATTAATTAGAAATCAATTTTTTACTTTAAGCGTCGTGTGTTTTCGATTTTTTACAACTATGTCTTCGTCAAGGTCAAGTCAAAAGTTTTATTGATACTGACTCATTAATTTGAGTTTTTTGAGTTCATTCGGGGCACTCCTGTTGTTCCTGTTCTGGATGGGTACCGACTATACTCCACAAAAAGAAATCCTATACAAAATGATGGCGTCGTTGTTTATATTAAAGACCACCTTAACTTCTCAATGGAAGAACCACCCTCAGTGGAAAGTAATGTCTTGATTGCTACTCTAGACAAAGAAATGGCCATTATTTCCGTGTATCGCTCTCCATCTTTTAAAAATGCAGACCCTTTCCTTCATTCACTAAATGAAATTCTTTTAAAACTCTCCTCTTTTAAAAATATTGTAATTATCGGGGATATAAACATCCCCATCAACTCTGACAAAATTGACCTCGCTGGAGAGCAATACCTGGCAATGACTGCTTCCCATGGACTTCTACCAGCCCACACAGAAATAACGAGAGCAACCAGTGGGACATGTATAGACCATGTTCTCCTTAAAACTAAATATCCCGCCACCACTCTAATCCCACACGCTACCCTAACCGATCACTATCCAATACTATTATGCATATATTTTAAACTAAAATGCACTACCTCACCTAAATTAGTCTCCAAGGTTAATCCTGAGAGTTTATCAAGTGATATATTGAAAATAAACTTAAGTATCTGTCTCAAAATCCAAACTGTGCAATGAATTATCTTATAAATGAAATACAAATGGCACTAATAAATAACACCACAACTGTAACAGTGACGAGAAGAAAGAAAATAATTAAACCGTGGATCACACCAGGATTACTCCGCTGCATTAAAAACAGGGACAAACTCCATGCAGAAACCAAATTATCAGCCGGTAACGAAACTTTAAAAACTACCTGTAATTATTTTGTAATTATTTTAACCTTAATCAGTTAGTACAAACACCAACACACTTTGTAGGTGACAGTAGCACACTAATTGACATCATCTGTACTGATGCCACGATCCGCAATGTTGTAGTAGACCACAATAGTGATCTTGGCCATCACTCGTTCATCACATGTGAGACTATTCACAAGAAGAGCAAGGCAATGCCAAGACTGGTTACATTTCGGCCACTAGCAGACATATTAGAGGACTACTTCGCAACAGATTTAAATATGCTACCTTGGTCGGCTATAGGATACTTAGGGGATGTCAATATGATGGTGCAAATATTCAATTCGTATATTATCCAGTTATTCGATCTCCATGCTCCTATTAAGAAAAAGACATTTAAAACGCGCCCTACACCATGGATTACTGAAAATATACGATTGATATTTAAGTTAAGGGACGAAGCCAGGAACAGATCTCACAAAACACAATTATTGCATCATAAAGATTATTACCTAGATCTCAAGCGTCAAGCTGCCACTGCACTGGCTAATGAAAAGAGCGCATATTTCACAAAAAATATCAATAACCAAATTAAGGACCCTAAGACATTATGGCGGAATCTAAAATCTGATGTGCTTCCGGACCATAGTGAGAGATTGCTACCAGGTCATTTTAGTAACCCTGATGCTATCAACGCGGCTTTTCTCGACGTCCCAGGAAATAGCAGTCATAATATCACACAACTATCCTACTTCGAATTCCACAGATATAGTCCAGCCAAATTCACTCTTAAAACTACCGATCAGGAGTCTGTTTTGAAGATAATCAGGAGTCTAGGGTCAAATGCAAGGGGTGTGGATTGTATCAGTCTTGACATGATATCACTCACACTCTCACATACCTTACCTGTAATAACAGATATCATTAACCAATCCATAGTTACACATACGTTTCCTGAACTCTGGCGATGTGCTATCGTACGCCCTATCCCTAAAAACAATAACCCTAGTAATATGAAGGATCTGCGACCTATAAGTATACTGCCCTGCCTGTCAAAGGTCCTAGAACGGGTCGTTTATATGCAGGTTATTGAATATCTGGAGAATAATGATATTCTGCCTGATCTTCAGTCGGGTTTTAGGAAGGGTAGAGGTACTGCAGCGGCTTTGGCTGACGTAGTGGGTAATATCCTTGAAGCGCGTGATCGGGGGGAAGGATCGATCCTAGCCCTACTGGATTTTTCCCGGGCTTTTGATGCTATTAATTCAACTCTATTGCTTTCCAAGCTGTCTTACTACGGCTTTGACAGTGAAGCGGTGGAGTGGTTTAATAGCTACCTTAGTAACAGGTCACAGTATGTGGAAATCCTAAGGGAGGACGGGTCGTCGTCATCATCCTCCCCTCTCCATGTGCCGAGAGGAGTCCCACAGGGTTCAATTTTAGGCCCATTGTTATTCATCTTGTACAGTGCGGATGTCACTAAGTCCTTCATCAACTGCAAGTACCATATGTATGCTGATGACATTCAGCTGTACATATCATTTAAAGCAAATGACACGGCATCCGCGGTGCAGAAGATGAATGAGGATTTGGATAGAGTGGTCACATGGTCCGAGAGCAACTCACTGGTTCTGAACCCGCTCAAATCTAAATTTATGGTGTTAGGTACTAGACAACAGATTAATGGAATCCTATTAGCTAAGCCTGAGATAGTCATCAGGGGAGAGAAAATTGAGAGAGTGGAAATGGCACGTAATTTGGGCCTGATTATCGATCCTGAGCTTCATTTTGCAACCCATATAAGTAATATAACAAGGAACTGTTTTTACCGGTTAAAGGTCTTATATGGGATACGAAATTATCTAAGCATACCACTACGCAAACAACTTGTGGACAGTCTCATACTGTCAAGACTTAATTACTGTGACATTGTTTATGGGCCATGTCTGCTTAAGAGAACAGAGAGTGTGATCCAGCGTATCCAAAATGCCTGTGCACGGTTTTGTGTTAATATTCCACGTAGGAGTCATGTTACACCATATATAAACCAGATTGAACTGTTAAAAATGGCTGCCAGGCGGAAGCTTCATTTGGCTAATTTGTTGTTTGGCATAATCACTACAGAAAAACCACACTACCTGTATGAAAAGTTATCGTGGAAAAAAAACCATTACAAGTACAGTCTTCGCTCCACGGCGAACCCTTTGTATATGCCGAAGTACCGAACCACAGCTTTCAGGGGGTGCTTCAAGTATGCAGCCACACGCTGTTGGAATGATCTTCCACCACCAATGCGAGACCTGAAATCAATTCAAAGTTTTAAATACAAACTCAAGAAGTTTCTGATGCAAGTTCAATTATCACAAAAATAAAAATTTATCAAACTTATCAATTTATAATTATGTATTCAATTACCCAATTTAATTTATTTATCCAATAAATATAAAACAATTATTCAATTTTTCACTTACGCGGAGATGGTTACTATAATTTTCCTATATAGTATTTCACGTTAGTTATCATCTTAACTTATGTTGTATTGTCTTGGTCTGTGTAAGACTTCCTGGAAATCAACACTACACAACACTCATCTACCTACACTGTTCATAAAATACAACAGTAAAAAAAAAAAAAAAAAAAAATATATAATAATCTTACTTATTTATTTTTTATGGTTATTTACCAACATCACGCCTCACTGATCTACATTATTGCATTGTGAATTTGTGTCGACGCCGGCTGTCGCTGAAAACCAGCGCTGTGTCTTTGCGCCGTGCATGAGGCACAGCAATATGCTGAGCGGTGGCCGTTTTGCGCGGATGTGACGCATATCTTACCACACTTCTTGGCTCTGTACCTGTATTTGTTGTGTTCTTGAATTTTTTGGTAATTTTGTGCGTCACTTTTGAAGCAAATAAATATTTTTTCTTTCTTTCTTTTCTTTTTTACCTACACCCGATACAGAAATTTCTGCTGCAAATTGTTAAAAAAAGTTAAAAGAGCGTATGATAAAAGTCAATTAGAAACACTAAAAAACAATCCTAAAGACCTTTGGAAGACTATTAAAAATATAACAAATACTGCAAAAGAAATTAATCATCCTGTAAATCTCTTGAAACTTGGTTCCTCTCCTGAAGAGTCTCTGAATGAGGTTAACAACTTCTTTATTAATGTAGGTAAAAACCTGGCTGAGCGTTGCCTGATTAGCCAAACTAGTGCAAGGCCAATGAGTGGCTGTACTGTCTCAAGCTATACACACCTTAAGTCTTTTGTTTTGGATGATGTGTCTGAGGAGGAGGTCGAGCGTCATATCGTTGGGCTCAAAATTGACTCTACTATGGGATGGGATAAAATATCTAATAAACTTCTCAAGCAAAACAAAACCTTCTTGGTCCCACCTCTCACCTTCATCTTCAACAGATGTCTTCAAACTGGCATATTTCCAGAACTGCTTAAGAAATCTGAAGTGCGGCCCATTCACAAGGCTGGGGACAGAGATCGTATCAGTAACTATAGACCTATCTCCATGCTCCCTTCAATATCTAAAGTTTTAGAAAAAATTATTAACACCAGATTGGTTAAATATCTTGAGCAACACAAATTATTTTCTAGTAATCAGTTTGGTTTCCGTGGTGGTAAATCCACTGATGGGGCAGTGCATAAGCTAACCAATATTATCTCCGCCAAATTGGATACTGGGAAAAAGTGCCTATCCATTTTCCTAGACCTCGCGAAAGCCTTTGATACGATTTCTGTCCCCATCCTGCTCGGGAAGCTTGAGAGACTTGGCATTAGGAGCACACAGTTGGAGCTCTTTGTAAGTTACCTATCCGGACGATTGCAAAACGTGCGAGTGGGAAATTACACCAGTAGTGAGCTCCCTGTCACCTATGGCGTACCCCAGGGTAGCATTTTAGGACCTACTTTATTTCTCGTCTATATTAACGATCTAACTAACCTCCACCTGACCCAAGGTGAAATAATCTCCTACGCAGATGATACTGCTCTCCTCTTCTCTGCCAATACCTGGGAGGAGGTCTTTAATGCTGCCCAAAAAGGATTTGACCAAGTGAAAGAATGGCTCCGCGATAATTTACTTACACTCAATGTAGATAAGACTAAATATATCACATTTAGCTTACGCCAAACACCCCAAGCTATAGACACTCTTACCATAATTCCTCATGATTGTACGGGGGAAGGTAAGTGCACATGTAAGCCACTAGAGCGTGTTAACTGTATCAAGTACCTAGGCGTAACCGTGGATAGCAACCTTAACTTTAAGGAACATATTAAGCAGCTATGTGGCCGGGTACGTAAACTTATTTACATTTTTAAGAATCTCCGATACGTCGCGGATGCCGTTCTTTTGAAACTTGTCTATCTTTCCCTTTGTCAATCAATCGTTACTTATTGCATATCGTCTTGGGGTGGGGCTACCAAAACCACTCTTAAACGTCTTGAAATAGCTCAACGAGCTATCTTAAAAGTATCTACCTTCAGGCCTATATTATATCCAACTGCTCTACTATATCAGTCGTGCCAAGTGCTCACTGTGCGTCAGCTATTTTTCCAATATATCATTCTCAAACAACATGGTGAACTGACATATGATAAAAGCCTATTAACTAAGCGTAGGAAGCATGCGGTTTGTACAACCTATCGACCAAAAACAACCTTCATCAGGCGATTTTTTAGCTTCCTTGGCCCATATATGTACAATAAACTTAATGAAACATTAAACATCTACCCTCTGAATACCACAAAATGCAAAAAGAAACTCCTCGCATACCTCCAAACTCTCACATACGAGCAGACTGAAGAGTTATTAAATATTCCGATGTAAATAGTCAACTTGTACTGCACACATCCACCCATAATATACACACCACACACACGCACCTACACCCCCCCACACACACCCCCCACACACACACACTACATACATATACACTCCTTACTGTAGTTTTATTTTTATATACTAGCTTAGTTTTTCTTTTCTTTTTTTATAAATCCACAAACAAACCTATAGTAAATAAAAATGCTGATGTTTGTATAATACATAACCAATAACAACTTTGTATATGGCATAACCTACATATTTAATAAAACTTTATCTGAGGGAATTGGCGCTGTTCGCCGAGATACAGGTTTCCCACCTAGTTCGGCAGCAGATGCTCCCAATTATTAGTATTAATTACGTATCTGTGAATGAATGTCTCTATTACTGTATAATGTAATGTATTTTATGGTGTACAATAAAAAAAAAAAAAAAAAAAAAAAAAAAAAAAAAAAAAAAAAAAAAAAAAAAACATTTTGTTCCAATCTTCAGTATAATTTAAGTTCTTGTTCCGCATTCGTTGGTTCGTTCATTTTATTTTGTTTTTTCGTAAATAAATTTGTGTTCGGACGCTTTTTTTTTGTGCACAGATGTCTAGCACCAAACCAAATAGGTTGCCGAAGCTTGTTTCTTAATTCCTTACCAAGCAATATGTCGTAAAAAAATAAGAAAATAAACGAAAGCTTCAGCTTTGGCTCTGAAGTAATAATTACTGTTGTAAAATTGATTTAATCTGTTCTTGATATTTTTATTTATTTTAACGAAAAAAATCGATTAATATTTTCAAATAAATCTATTTTTGTTTAATCGATTTTGATGAAACTTAAAATAATCGATTATTAATTAAAATTTTTTTTACAGCTAAGTCACATCCCTAGTAATAACTGATCATAAAAAATGTGTGCATCATACCAGCAAGACCCACATCTATTTTTATCTAATGTACTAATTATAACCAGCCCATTACTATTATTATTATTATTATTATGTTATGTACTAATTATTGCATGTTTAATGTATGATGATGAAAGATTGAATAATATTGTTGAATGTTTGACTGGTATTGTCAAATATTATGAAAATTGCACACAACGTAGATTTTATGTTGAAGATTAACATTCACTAAGTTTTTTATTTATTTAAATGTATTCTAAAAAAATTATTTTCTCGTTTGTCGTTTTTTTAAACTGTTGATCACGTGATACAAAACGTCTTGAGACTTGCTTTGCCGCCATTTCGGGTGGGTGACATCAGAAAATTGTACTACGTAAGGCGATTTAAATGTTGCCATGATCGTAAAAGTAAAAAGTACCAGTTTTTGAACGAGTAGGTATAATAATAATATATTCATGTCAGCCGATTTATTTTTTATTTATTGAGCCAGGTTACTAACAACTACAACACTAGGTTTACTTTATAACTTACTAACCTGTCCCTGAAAGCTGTCTCTGAATGAGGTGATGCTAACTTGGTCAAGTTAAATGCTGTTAAACCCCAGGCGTGCCTTTTTCCTGCTAAACGGAGTCAATTCAAACTGACCAACTTTCCGTGATGTATCCGTGCCGGTAACAGACCAAATGGTTCGGCCAAATATCAGCTTGCAGCTCTCGAGTCGATAGAGAGGTATGTCAAGAGGTGTCTTATTGGTATCGATGCGCTAGTCGACGCCAAACCACAAAGCCTCGAGCGTCGGCGCAGAGTTGCTAGCCTATCGGTTGTTTATTGAATGCATTTCTTGAAGATACTAGGTGAGCCTACAAGGTCACGCATCCCATGACCGTTGATCCCTTGATTAGTTCACTTGAAATTACAAGTCTAAAAAATTATATTTTGTATTGTTTTATTATTATAAAATATCGATACCCATCACATCTGTGAAGTTTCGAGAGTTAATTTGATTTAAGCTATACAATATGTACCAAAAACCCTGTTGTTCCTGTGAGGTACGTTATCAGAATCAATATTATTACAAAAATCTAAATCAAAATTGAAATCGAAATTAAATATAAGGTCATTATTAATTGCAAATTGAAAGTGATTATAAATAAAAAATGGATGCAAATCTGAAAATATATGATTTTATTTATTATTTTTATTTATATCACTCAAAGCTTACTCACTCAGTGATTATATCAATAAAAATAATCAAATTAAATATTAAATCATTATTAATTGTGAATTGAAAGTGATTATGTAACTTTAATATCACATTTAATATTTAATTTAATTGTTTCGTACCTCACAGGAACAACGGGGTTTTTGTTCCATACTGTAGACACTCACACTATGTTGAAAAAAAAAACCAGCCCAAAATACTACTTAAGTTACCTACATTCATCAACCATACAGACCAATAGACGCCTAATGTGGAATACAATGCGTACAATAAATTCTGTTTACTACTAATAGCTGAAGTACGGGGAAGCGAAGTACTGCAATCCTATTGGCCCTACCAAGGCGGCTATTGTCTAATCATTAACGCGGAAGTTTGGACGGGTCACATAAGTGGTCGAAACTGATTTGAAGTTTTCAAGTGTCGAATAGTGGCGACCTACATCAGTCCTATTAGACTGATGTGTTGACAGACACAGGTCGCCTGTTATGAGGTGTCTACGGGGTGTATCTCGGAGTAATTATTGAAGGGAGTAGCCATAGTTAAGAAATCTCGAACATATTCGTTTGCCACTTTTAGGGGGAGGAGAGGGTTACACACATGCACAAAATCACAATAAAGCAAACATAATTTTTGTCAATACAGTCACACAAATACGTAAACGTACACACAGAATTAAAATTCACTCACACATTGTCAAAATCGCGTAATAGCATTGTAAACATACACGAAAATCTCGTAGTGAAAAAAGGAAAAAAAAATAAAGGAAAAGGGTAAAGAGTCAAAGGGATATTCCACAAAAAATCGATATCGATAAAATTCTTAATAGATGTATGATTTACATTGTCTATTCGGAAATTCTACAGCTGTAAAATAGGACTATTAATTAACAATATTAATAAATAAAAACGTTTATTTTCTTATTAAATACATCCACTCTACCATGCCTTAACGTGTTTTTTTTTTGTGAAACTTAGCGGACTGATAATATAGATAAATTTATTGTGTATGCGACACACAAAATACCTGTAAAATAAAAATATCAGAAAGAAAACAAAATTTTGAGGGGAAGTTAGTCGTGCAATTATGTCTTTTATAAGTCTTTACTTTACCTTGATTTTCTCGTAACAAATCACTTATTACACTCTAACCTCAAAATTCACTAAACTTGTTTTCGACCTATTGTTATCAGCCATCAGCTTAGTTCGGATTAGCTCAGCAATTCCCGAAATAAACTTGCGTGGTGTAGCTGCTATCTGCTGTCAACTTTTAGTCATACATGAATGGCACCAGATTTGAAAACTGTATATTCGTATTCATATTCGCATCCGCGAATATCAATGACAAATATTCGAAAAATAATATTTGTCACATCAATAACATTCAAAATATACAAAAAAAAAGTATTAAAAGTAAGAAAGAAAAATGATTTATTATCACAACAAAAAAACAAAATCAATTATTATTGCTAAAACGTATACTTAACGTGGTGGACTAAGGCCTTAGCCTTCTCGTACTGAGAAGAGGCCCGTGCCCAGCAGTGGGACAGTAATGGGCTGGTTATGTTTATTGCTTCTTCTTCTTCGTGTCGACGGTACAATAAATTTACTGATAGTGGCACAGTAATCACACGCTGCTGGCCCAGAAATTTGCCACGTCTTGTGCGTTGTCTGTGGCATTGATAAGTCACTCAACGTGCAAGTGCTTGGACACAAGGAGCAAGTGTTTATTGCTAAAACAATATTATACTATCTCCTACATTGTTATATCATGTCGTTTTTCAAATTACATTAAAATCGGTTCAATAGTTTTAACGAGAAGAAAAAGAATTAAATTGACTGACAAATTCGCTTTCGAAATTGGTATAATAACTATTAGGATTATTTTGTCGTCAATTTAAAATACTAACTAAAATGTATACTCGAATAAATTTTTATTCAAATGATTTATCGACTATCGATATCAGATTAACATTTATTTACTTTCTCCGTACTAGGCTTACGACGTAAAGTCGGAAATGGACTCCTCACGAGATTAGTTCATTATTGAATATATGAAGGAGTAGTCTCGTGGGGAATACCGATACGTCATAAAAGTAGATCCGCACTCCTTAGCGAGACTAGTGCGCTAAATTTGTTGTTTTTAAAATCTTAGATTTCTTTCAAATTTAAAGTTTTGGACTTATTTGCAAGTAAATACCGCACAATTTGTCATTTTCGGGAGCTCTGTTTGCACTGACGATTCTGTAATTTGAGTCAAGATGACGTTCAACTTGTTTTTATAAACCTTTCGGAGCTGAACTCCTTAAACATTGGCGAGAGGGCCTGAGAGGGGTACGCCCGCTAAGCCATCTCCTATATTTTTTCCTCCAATAAGTACAAATATACGATGTTGTATTATAAACATAATTTCGTTAAAATAAATTTTAATGTCTAACAGCAGTAAAATTCCAAAATTAATAATATTGTGTTATTTGATGTCAAATGTCTACTTTCATTTACTTTTTTTTTTTATAGTGCGCGTTAATTTCACTTTTAAGTTATACAGATGGTAGGGACCAGCTGAAAATCAGTGCTGTGCATACCTACATGCACAGGAAGTACTGAGCTGGATCCCTTGCTACACATATTATGTAGTACACATGTTGTGTTCTCTGTAATTTGTCCTGTTACCTTTTCATGTAATATGTAAATTTTATGTGTGTGGCAAAATAAATTGTTTAAATATGGTTTAAAATGGTATGTATGGTCGATGCCTACAGTATTATAAATTTTAATGTGTTCTCACCACACTAACGCACATAGAATGTTCTGGAATAAAATAATGTGCTTTGTACGCCAGTGGCGAGTAGACAAACTAAAATGGAAAATTGTTAATGCTGTTACGCTGTGATAATTCATTTCACCGCTAGATGGATTTACTAATAATGGGCGGATTTTCCATAGTGAGGTGGAGCCATTGCTGAACCTCGTCCCCCTGCCACCCGCATTCAGGCGACGCTTCTTTCTAAAGAGATTTTGCCTTGCAACACCTCCGCTCCTTTCTGTTCTCCATGGGCCGCCGTGACCGAAATTCGACCGGGAGGACATTATTATTAATCTATTTATTGAGCACCTAGTCTTTAACATTTCAAAAGTGGCTTTATTATTTGGTTTATTCGATGAAAACTTTTTTAATCTATTTAACTCAAGTATTTATAAAATACCTAGGTACCATTTTACAGATAAGTATGACTCGATGGGATTTTTATTCCCATCGCGTCACACTGTGACTGTGCTACCGTTTTATCCAGGAGGGTTCCCACCAACAAGTCACACCCAGTGTAACAGTGTGACATGTTGGGAAAAAAAATCCCATCTAGTCACACTGTTACACGATTTATTGTGACTCGTCGGGAAACCACCGCATAAGCCACACCAGTAGACTGCTATAGGCTGGTGCCTGGCTTTCCTTCAACTGAACCCACTTTAGGATTCACTACAAAACAAACATGGTATCAATAAATAGTGGTGATAAACCAAATTTGAAAGTAAAACGAAAGGTTTGTTTTTTAAATTATATTAAATTTATGTCTACACCTGCGACTCGGGCAGCGTGGTGATGATATCAGAGTCACCAGGGTCAGTGATGGCGAGTGTGCACACCCTGTAGTACTTTCCACATGCTGTGCCCAACTCAATGTTGTTTCCACTGTAGTGATGGACACCAGTCTTCGCGAGGAGTGCATAGTACTCGATTTCCGATTTCCTATAACAAGTTTGAAATGTGACACTATAGAAAACGAAATTAAATTTTTAAGATTAGATCAAAGTTCACTTACTGCCAAAATTAACATCCAATCTATCAACAATTTGCCCTACTAGAGATAGGAATTTGACATAAGCTCCATACAAAATATGTCAAATTTTGATCTCCAGTAGGGTAAATCGTGGATAGATTGGATATTAATTTTGGCCGTTAATGTTTCAGAATATCTTATCCATTCTCATTATGAAAAAAGATGGAAGGCAATTTTTTTACTGGAATACATACCTTGAAATTAATGAATAGTTAAATAATGACTACTTATACAGTTTAAAAAGTCTAAATTTATATTTAAAGAAACAATTACTTCTTTTAGATAAGTAATAGAAAATATTTACAAAGTACAAAATAAAATGATACAAAAAGGCGCACCTAGGCGATAAATAATGATTTATCAAGTTTTAAACTGTTTAGGAAAAGAAAAGGAAACACTCTTACCTGTCAAAGTTCAGCAAATGGGTATAGACTACTCCATAGGTTTCCCATGTGAATCAGAAGCAGTCATATTCTTGGTGTAACTTTTAGATAGTTTTAAGTAGGTAATGTAGTAAAATATATATGACCTTGAAATGCCAGACAGTCTAACGGTTGCAATGAGAGATTTATCACTTTACTACATCCTTTTAACATGCAAGTATAATAAGAACAGGTAGGAGCTCTATAAAGAAGTTCCCACAAATTTTAAGTTATAGGCAGTTGATTGAACATGACTGCTTCATTAAACACTGAGGGAATCCATACTTCTTTGTCCAAAGACTCCATATGCATCCCTTTGGCAGATTATTGGGAAAACTCTACTTCTCAGTAGTCTCACCTTAGAGGAGGGGCATTCTTGGCAATGATCACCAGCTTGGCTTTGCCTTGGCGGAGAGTCTTCAAAGTCTGTTTGTAGCCCAGGCAGTACTTGCCAGATTTCATAACCAGAGCCAATCGAGAGTTGATAGACTCGATGGTCTTTTTCTGCAACAAATCAAAGAAAATGATTAGTACATGGTAACTCAAGTGCCTCAATGTACTTGCCAGAATGAATTTTGATATGTTCAACAATTTTTGCTGTAGTAACACAAATTGTTAAGTGTGGCTTGTAACTTGTGAGCTGTTTACAGTACACTGTACTGAGTACTGCTAATGTAGGTACAGTTTTAATGTATTTGATGGCTGTTTGTTTAGCATAACCTACAAAATGCAATGTGTGATACGTTCTCAACCTTACAAACTATTAATTAATAAATAAGCCTATCTTGTATCACCTGATCTTGGACTTTAATTTAAGATTATTTAACAAGATATCAAATAACCACGATCAAGTCCTACATAACTTATAAACACGTGTAAAACACTAACCTGTTTCTTGGCCGCAACCATTATGAATGTTGGTTTTATCACGAGTTACTGAAATACAATTATTGCAATTAGCTTTTCTTTGTAATAAACTATTAACAAATACTATTACGTCTTATTAATAAATTATCATCGTATTTTCAAGATAATAGAAGACAGCACACCTTTCGTTGAAACACGTTGAAAAGAAAAGAATCATCAGTGTTGCCAGCACATGAGTGTTGCCAGCGCGCTTTTTTTCAAAACATACCTGAGCTGAGAGTGATCAAAAAGTAACCCAAAGAGAATATAACCACTACGTTTAAAGTAACCTTTTATGTAATATAAAAAAAATACCATTTATATTTTTTTGCAGTATTTTAAGTTGGCAATGTGTGTCTGTGTTTTAAGTAAATTATGAAGAACAGAATAATAGATCATATAAGTACATAAAATATGGGACAAAGTCACAAATTACCTCGTACTGTAGCGCGAGCGAGGCGGCTGAAAAGTTTTTTGGTATTTACAATATATTTTTTTTTTTTTTTTTTTTTTTTTTTTTTTAACGTACAATACATTTACATTTTCCTTACAATGTTGGGCACCAATCTGACACTGTCCTTTGAAACCGCTGCCTCCAAAACTAGGTTATAACCTGTATTTTGGGAGTCAGTGTTCCTTCGTAGGCTAACGTTCATACAATGCAGTAGTTATAATGTACAATACAGAAACATTGAAATTTATTTTACCTATTTATTTGTTAGTTCATAATATTTGTAAAAACATCACACCTAACATTTTGAGCGCAATTTGAAAAGTAGTTTTCCTTCTTTTCATATATTTACCATTATTGAGCTTCCTTGAACTGTGCTTGAACAAAGTTATTATAAGATAATCCAAAAATCTATAAATATTTTGTATAATCTCTGTTTTTTCTTACTTGTCTTATTTAGTAAACAATCTTGGCATGTCTTTTTAATGCAATTGACAACATTTCAAAATTGTTAAGATCCTAAAACAAAAATAAAATTTCTTTATTTTCCTATCCTTACTACGTATATATATTTTTTATATTTTTTTATTACTTAGTTTCGGAGAAAAAAAAAAAAACAAGAAACATGTAATGACGTCACTTATACGGCGGAATGAGGAGTTATCTTTGCCTAAGCTTATTAAATGATAATTATGAAAGATGATAAATGTCATGCATGATATGCCAATGTCACTGTATTGTTTTTTTTGCAAAATAATAAACATAACCTATTCAACTATCGTCTGTAATCTCTGTAATAATCATTGTTTCTATACGCAACTTTGCTCTGCTCTATTAGTAATTTACTTTAATTACGAAAAGAAATGCATCCTATTGAAAAGTTCACGCCAACCTTTGTATTGTAACAATCATTCTCGTGCATGTATTCCATTAGCATTAAATTGTCTATTTCGGCAAGTTTCTGCCGTCGGAAACTTGAAATCCTTCAGAAACTTTCATGGTGACTTATTAAATATGGAACTGAGATAGTATTACTTCACAATTACAAAGTTTTGGGATTGAATTCGATTAAATCAAAATAACAATAACAAATAATACACAAGGTAAACGCTCTAGATTGACAACCCAATTTCAAATGATCTGGAAGCTTGTCTAAACTAAGAATACCTGTTTATGTTCTGTTTTTGTTTTAGCGAGTAGGGTAATTATTTTATACAGTAAAATTCTACAACATTCTGAAGACTGACATACAAGTACTTAGTTTTAGAAGAAGAGAATAAGACATGACACAAAAGCAGTTTATCTTCTTTATTCTGTTATTTTGTTGTTTATTAGTACTTTTACAAAGTCAAAATGTATATGGCGTTAGTGGAAAAATTAGAAGTCGCTATGGTTTCGTTACACAAATATGGTCTAGTTTAGCCACATTGACTATTAGCATTTCTAGAGTTTCGTAGTGAGTAGTGATTATAATAATATTATTATCATTGGAGTTTCGTTTCGTACCCAAAGCTGTACCCAGGCCCAGAGTATGGCATTCAGTCAGACCCTCGTTATACGCTGTCTGTCACAGGGCTGGGCTGTATCTTTTCTTTTGAACGGTAAAAGTACTAATAGGTAGCCCGTTGGTCTAGGTAGCTGGTTGAAATTTTCTCAGAATATAATGTGGTGTATACATGGATGGGTAGTTCGCGAACGAATGAAGGAAAGTTTCTATGGGGTATCAGGTCGATGGGTGGTGGGTGGTACGGAACCCTTACTGTGTGAGTCGAGTCTGACTCGCACTTGGCCGGTTTTTATGATTATATTTTATACAAAAAAAAATGTTTTTATAAAATAACCTACTTATGTAAAAATGCTGATAATTATTATTACAAATAGGCAAAGAGTGTTAAAAAAATGGGATTGCCAATAGCCAAACATTATAAAAAAAAAAAAAGGTTTTCTGATGGAACTATGGACAGAGTTTAAATTTTCAGACCTCAGAAGGCTAATTCTCGTAATTAAAAACGTTCAAAATATACCTAGTTTCAAACTAATCTCAATGCTTTAAATCTATAGCTTCTAGCAGTTGATGTTTCTATAGCCGTTTATTGGTGGCATTAATGACCTAAGTGACACAAATAAACGGCAATCAATAACATCTACTGTCAGGAGATTGAGATTTATGGGTGAGATTAGTTTGGAATTATATTTTGAACGTTTTTAATTAAGAGATTTTGCCTTCAGAGTAAAGTTTCAGTCACATTTTATGTAGGTATGATATAACTGAAACTGGCGCAGTACTGACAAAGATTAAAAATTTGTTTAATTTTTTACTTGGGTATTTGATTCAACTTTACCAGAGTCAACTGGTCGATTGGGTATCGAATTGTAATACCTTAATGATTAGTACCTAGTAGAAGGTACTGAAGCTACTGAAGTCGAGACTTTGCAGGCAATGCTGGAGGGGCCGATCAAGGGCCGATAGTTTCAAAAGGAGTAGTAGTGCCGGAAAGGCTGAGATACGGCCCCCCCAGGGGTCGATCTGGCATCGCTGAAATCATAGAGATAATAATCACAACGAAAAGAACCACAGGTCTATACAGGAAAAATGTTTAACTAGTGCGCATTTTTTTTTTGGTAGTATCTATGGTATAGCAGCTTTATGGTATAGCTTTAAGGCGCAGGACCGGTCGTTGTGGCGATACTTGGGGGAGGCCTATGTCCAGCAGTGGACGTCTTTCGGCTGAAATGATGATGACGATGATAGCAGCTTTGGTGGCTACGCTAGAAAAGAACCAAAGTAGTGATGCCACTCGGTAGGCGAGGCGACTATTGATAGAATATGGATAGTCTATATCGATAGTCCTACTACCGATACTATTAGACATGATCGCATTTTGCGCTATCGATACTACCGATAATATCGGTACCGATAGTATCCTGTTATAGCACCGTATCAAATCGCGGTGCTATAAAAACAAAAGGCAAAACACAAACATTCAAATTAAAAATAAAAGACCCAAGAATAAAAAAAAATAAAAAAAACCAGCCTGGCAAAACATAAACATTTACCAAAAAAAAACCAGCCTGGTGCAACTCCCTAAGAAAAAATGAGACTTGAAAATGTATGAAACGTGCACTTGAAGTAATGGTGGCTATCGCTGTCTTGCTTTAACATCTATTCGACTCTATCGCAAGCATCTACTGGTATATAGCCACCATTCTTAGTAAGTAATTAATTTATTCGCAGAAGATATGGTACATAAGTTCTTGAAAATATAATACATGTTCAATAGCACATCTCGCCTTTAGCAGGCATGCGAAAACTTCAGTTTATGCGTGTGTTTATTTTTGTTTCTCGTTTGTTTTGGTTGTCAAAATCTCTTGCAAACTCCATTCGCGAAGAAATAGATATCATTGCTGGTTCTGTTGCCTCAGTCAGGTCTAAACTCAGAGAAATAATTAATTAAATATAACTTTCCGTTTTTTACTTTACCGTAACATTAACAAGTTTTTCTGTATACCTACACCTAATTTAATTAGCATAAGCATATAATTTCTGTTTACCTACTTTACTTAAAAATAAGCAGGCTAGATTCACATCTAGTAGATGTCAATCAGATGTACGGTTTTTTAAGGTTGTAGTACATCAGTTTTGTGAATTACAATAAAAATAAACACATAGAAAAAAAAAAGTAACTTTTCTTAATAAAAGCAAATAATAATATAAGCTGTGAATATAAGGTTACAAGACTTTTTGTTCATTCTGTAAGTTTTGATAAAAGCGCGCTAGCAGCACTGGTGACTCTTTGATCTACTGGGTTGGCGGGAAAATTCGTAAAGATCGTGCTGTGGATTTTTTATTATTTTCCAAAATTTGCGTTTCTTCGAGTGTTAATGTGTAATAATGGTGGATTATTAAATGTTAAGTGCTCGTTAACATGTATAAGTGTGGATAAATGGTACAAAGTTGAAAAACATGACTTTCGTATTATCTCATCATCCCCTCAGAAACCTAGTAAAGTTTCCATCACTTTACTAGGATTTAAATAATTATGTTCAATGATTACGACTGAAGGACATGTATCCATGGTCCTGAATAAATTAAAAAAAAAAATTGATCTACTGCATCGAAATGTAAACCTATGGAGGCGCCCTATTCTTCTATATCCACCTAGTTTATACAAATCAGGGTTGTTGCTGATCCAGAATTTCATCACATCAGCGGATGCTGATGCTGATAATGATTTTTGACATTGACATCAGCGGCTGTTGATGCAGATTTTTTTAAATTGGGAATGTGTACTGATCCTTATGAATTTATATAAAAATGTAATTTGAATTTATTTATACAATATATCTTTTCATTAAAATTCAATATTGGTTCAAGGCAAAAAATGGTGCTTTTAAAAAAATAAAATTAATTTTAAAATTAAGGGCAAAATAATACAACAAACTAAAGTTCTCCATGTTTTTATAGAGCCCTAGGAGAAAAAAATCGCGACCCAACAGTATTATTTACGAATGATTAACTAAAATCTGGTAAATTATGAAAAACATAACATGAACTTCAAAAATCTACTCGAGATACAGCCGTTAAGAACACTGCACAATAGCGCGAGCGCAAATTTTTTCAAGGATTAGCGAAAACATTACTCCTTTTTAGGTGTATTTTCAAAGGAGTTTTAAGGCTTTTAGTTTCATACAAAAACATTTGAGCCTTCCTTCACTGTGCTTAAACAAACGAGAGATAAATATACAAAGTTTTTGCATATAAAGAAAGAAACCGTAAGTGAAATTATTTAGACTGGCTTACTTTGAGCGCACGAAAGAGCAGCGCGAAAGCAAACGCCAGCGTTTCTTTGTTTGTAAAAATGTAGAGCTTCTCTTACTATCTAACGCTTCTGTTATGATTTGCATTCGTTAATGAAGAGGTTGATAAAAATAAAAGGAAATCCAGCATAAATTGTTTTCATCTTTGGCTTTTTATTAGCTGACTATAATAGCTCCACATTGCCCTTTTTGCTAGAACGCCTCTTTCAACTGCACTGTCTGCTGTTGATATTGGTCGTAATAGACAAGTTTGTGTTGGTTTTGCTAAAAATCAACGGACTGCAACTGAATCTTTGCTATGATTGGTCAAAACCATAAACTTATTATACTAGCGGTCAAAACTCACAAGCCAAACAAAAAAATGTGCCATAAGCACGTTCCCCTTCGGTCGCGTTACGACACGAACATCAGCATCAAATATCAGCATCAAATAATGCGGTTGCTGATGTTGAAAATGATGATGATGTTGAAAATGTTGCTGATGATCAGCGGATGATGATGCTGATGCTGATATTCGCAACAACCCTGATTCAAATATCTATTAAATCGTTATTGTATTATGAATCTATTAGCATCAGTAGGTATGTCTCTTGAGTATAATGTTCTGTGGATTGCATGCATATTCTCTGCTTGGCAACATCTTTACGGGACGTCAGAATACCTACTCCGCGTGGCAACCTGCAGTCACCGCCATCGCTGCCATTCGTGTGGCCCATAGTACATGAGCTGTCAAGTAAACAAACTAGGGCTGTTGATATTTTTTTAAATATCGGATTTTCGATATATCGATATTTTTTTTATATTTTTTATAAGATATTGATCTGCTCTTGATCAATATTTTTAAATAATATATCAATATCGGAGTTCGATATATTGAAAAAAAATATCGATATATCATAAATCGGCTTTATTAAAAAAATATCGTATGTCAGCTCAAAAATGATTACACAGTTTATAGTCCAGTATATTTGTTAAACACATTAAATTATAAATGTATGAAAGTGTTAGGTTAGTAATCATTGTTTAATTTAAATAAGACAATCATTTGACTTGAAAACCTTTTTTATGTATGTTATTTGACGTTAGGACCGGTTTAAAGAAGGGTCTAAAACTGGTCTAAGCTTTTGTAATAAGAGGGTATAGGTTTTTTTATATGAGTTTTCGAGTATCAAAATATTTGACATAGCCGTATGATTGCCGTGACTTGGAAGTTTGATTTTTTTATGTCCTAGGGACAGCCGAACTTAGTATTTGATATATTTGCATTATTTATTACAACTTTAAAATTATTTTAATCATCACACATCTCTTGTAAGAAACACGAGTATCGATATCGATACTTTTTAATTTGGATTACTTACTTCCCTAGCTATGGCCGCCATTACAGTGGCCCGCATATTGTAAATATGCCGACGCGTATTTCGTAGGCATTTCAAGTCCATAGTACTGTCAAGTGTCAATGTCAAATATGTCAATAGATATTAAATGTTTATTAATTAGTTATCTTTGTAGGGAGTTTAGAGTTTGTAAAAAGTTTTAATTTAATAATTAATTTGCCGCATGATAATTTTAAATTCTTGTCTGGTACTCAGAATTGAAAGATACTTTTACCCATATATTATAACGTATTTAACATACTTAGATTATAAAATAATAATTTAGTAGACCATTTATCATGTCTGAAAAAAGTGCTAGGAAAGTAAGAAGTTCGGGACCCTCAGCGATCGGCAAGTTCTACCTTATTGCATATAATGCTGTACAGACTTTGGGGTAAGTTTGATCTCTGAAGATTTACTTATTTTAATGTGTATTTAAAGGGATTGTTGGCGTTAGAAACGGGCTGCGGGAATGGAATGGGCTTCCAATATATAAATCGTGTTTTTATAACCTAGAAATGGCCCATTCTAGGTAGGGATGCTATAACCCGTCATGGGCGGATCAGACTCTTTTATTAGTATTCCCACCCATAAGGCGACACTCTGACCCCAAATGCTGACCGTATCAAATAGCGGTCCTGTTGATAACAGAAACAAAGTGAAAGAAGCAACAACGAGGAGAAGAATCTTATTCCTTCGTTACGTCCTGGCAGTTACGTATCAAATAGCGGAACCTGCTGGGACACAAAACGAAGTGAGGGACAACACCAGACACCTGTGAAAAATGTAGAACCAAAAAGGATGCATTACAAAAAAAAAAATAACTTTTGTGAAAAAAAAAAAAAAACAAATGCTTTAAATGCGTTTTTCTTTAAAACTAAACAACTCCCCCAGACTGAGATGTTTCGTTGGAGGATTGTTGGACCATTGGGTTAGACTTTGTATATATAACTAAGATACAATAAAGGTAGATTTTATGTTTATTTTAAAATGTGTAAATTCTGTGGAATAACCGAGTTTTTTTAAAATTTTATGACACAAGATGCCTGTGGTTTCACATCATGTAAGTTTGCTATTAACTTTTAATGAGGCGTATAGAGAAAAACATTGATTTCCCGAGACAAAACCATAGTATCCTGGCTCTGGTTATGGACCGGACCTTTATTTATTTATTTTATTGATTATAGACGAATTACTTGAGAATATCAGTTTAAAAAGTTAGCAAGTTAGTCTTAATCATGTATACCTAATTCAGGCTTAGCGTCTTGACTCCTACAGTACTTTGTCAGTTGTCTCTTACAACATTTTACATACAAATAAACAGCCAACTCATATGCCCAATGTATTTTTTTGTAATCATATTACAGTACACGCAATTTAACTTGGCTAGAGTGAAATTGTCACAAAACCGTCGCAGTAATAATTTTATTGGTGTCAGTTGGAGGTGGGAGGCAGGGAAACATATGCAGTAACTAACTTCACTCCGGCCAAGTTATTTTGTGCGTACTGTAAATTTGTATTGACTCCATATGTAGAACTACTAACAATGTTAACTTTTATCCATTTCAGATGGTCTTATATGCTGTTACAATCACTATCACATTTCCTAAATCGTGGTACTTTGGACACTTTTTGGCCATTAATTAAATGGACCGTAGTTATATTCCAAAATGCTGCAGTACTTGAGGTAAATATTATTTTATTATACTATACTTGTCATCACACTGGTATTTGTTGGTTTGTTTGTTTGGTTCACTTCGTATTTGGACAAATATCCAAAATTAAGAAGAATGTGGGTGATTTTTTCTCCATACAAACACTCTTGATTCTTTTCTTTCTGGTTTATAACTCTAGAGCAATGATTTTTTATGGTAAAATATATATCAACTATTTCTATGTGCCTATGTTTTCGTTTTTGTTGATAATTTTTTTCTAGAAGCCCTAAAAAATTCTGAATATTGCCTATTTAGACTGTTGTCTACAGAGGCCTAGTGTATAAATTTGACAGCTATTAATGAAAAAGGAAAAACATAGATTATGCGTACAACACTTATTATGCGTACGCTTCGCTTGAATTTTACGATATAACGAATTCTTATTTCTTATTGATACAGAAACTGAACAATTCTTGCAAAGCCATTACATGCCAGATATTCACAACATTTGCACACTCTGATATCACTCTGATTTCACGTAAAGCCCCTAAAAACTAGATAGCACAAACTATACTGAGATTGCGCTCTCCAACCCTTTTTTTTACGTGGGGAAATCCTCATGGACGCACTACGCCCGGGGAAGGCGGAGCCAGTGTCGGGCTCTTACCGACTAAAACCACCACGGTGTTCTTCTTCCAACCATTGACCGGGGGCGTGGGAAACTTGGTTGGCGAGCCCCTTCCAAATGTACTCTGTGGCCCCTTCTCCCCGTGCGGTATCATCGGCCGCACCCTTGTCTTGAAAGGCGCGCGCGGAACACTACGCGCCACGCGCGGGCGTTGGGCTACCCCGAGTCCGCCGCCCGCAGGCCCGTTCCTAGTGTGGCTGGAGGACGGCGTACCCTCCTGCGACGCCCGGTACGTCTCCTGCGGGTGGGAAGAGAGGTTGTTGCCTCTCGAACCCTCTCCGCCGCCTCCTTAGCGAGCATCACCTCGCAAAAGGAGACGACGCCCTCCCAAGCGTTCTCGCTCCCGACCATAGACAAAACAACGGCCGGAAGCGAGAGATCGCTGCCGCCTACTGCAGTGATAAGGTCACGGCGCTGCGTGGCCCAAGCTGGGCATTCCACCAGTGTGTGCTGCGCCGTGTCCTCAAGGCAGCTCCCGCAGTGATGACACTCGGGAGTCGGCTCCCGGCCAGATACGACACAGATACTTACCGAAGCAACCGTGCCCCGAGAGTATCTACGTATATACTTGCAAGATGGAAAGCACGCGGCACGTAGGTGAGGGCGCCATAGCCCCTCTCCAGCCACTTCTCCATGACGGGCTTACCGCCGCTACTGCGGCGTGCCCTGCGCTCTCCAACGCTGCCGCGTGCTTTCCCCTTGCATCTTGCAAGTACATGAGTCGGCCGACTGTCTGCTATAGATTGAGCTAATTAGTTGATTAAAGTGCACTTAAATAATTAATAATGCTGTATTAACTAACATTTACCTTACCTACTCTGTATTATTAAAACAAGTTTTATTTTGAATAAACACTGTAACGTAGTGATTATTTTCTCTGTGATAAACACTTTTATGTAGGTAAGTACCTATTTTGTGTTACAATCCAAATTATTGATGCTTCACATTTAATATACTAGACTAGGTCATTTATTCTAAAAATAATTAAAAATTGTATTAACACATGATTTTCATAATGCCTATTGTATTTAAATCTTACAGGTTAGTACTATGAATATGTATGATTTAGGTAAACTTGTACCAATATGTTATGCATTTTAAGTCAAAATTGTTGCTCCAATGAGCTCAAAAATCAATCATTCATAAATCTAAATGAATGCGTTATGAAAATCAATATCATTGCTCCAATTAGGGAATGCAAACCCTGGTAACCGAAAAAACCGGTTAATCGAATGATTTGAAGCACTGATTTTTCATGATGCGTCCATGACCCGGCTTTTTCGATTTTGGTTTTTTTTTCGATCGATTCCAGTGACGTAAATAACGCAATAGTTCCGAATAATGAAATACGATGTGTCATTTGAGCACATTTGAGAGTGCTCTATTGGCTATGTGGAAGATGGCGGTGAGGACAGTCAAATCAATCGCAGCGCACGCTGTGGCAGAAGTGCGAAACATTTCAGGCCTGTGTTTTGTATTTCCACGCTAAATTCGTTGTCTTTTCGATGTTTTTGAGCTAAAGAAGGAAATGGGTCATAAGACTTGTGTTGTGAACTGCACAAATAATGAGAAGAATAGTTTATATAAAGGATATTGATAAGAATAGCCTAAAACAGTTACATAGTTAGTTTGCGGCCCGGAGTATGGATTTGTGCCCGGTTAATGGCAATAGGCTTGCCCCCTATTACATGTGACTATAACATAACTACCAACAACACACCAACAACCAACAACAACCAACCAACATACATATGCTTGGGGGAGGCCTATGTCCAGCAGTGGATTTATTTCGGCTGAAATGATGATGATAATGATAACATAACTGGCGAAATGTGGGTGTACTATACACCTCTGCCTATCCCTTCGGGGAAATACAGGCGTGATGTTATGTTATGTTTAAACAGTTACAAAGATAAAAAATATACAACAATTGATTACCTACATGCGTATTTTTTCGTTACAAAATGTATATTGTATTTAATGCGGACAGTACAAGATTTATTTTTATTTTAAAGAGTATCAATACTTTAACAGACGTAATCGGATAAAATTGTACCATCCATATTTCTATTTCGATACTCTTATAGTCTATGATTCAATATTATTGACTCCTTTACACACAAGAAATTCCGTGCTAGCACGCACTGCGATAAACCGCACGCGGTTTTAAGCCGTCCTAAAATGTAACCTTTTTGACAAAGCGCACGCAAAATGCGGAGATGTGCGGTACGAATTTTCCACCGAAGCTGCGAAGCTAAACGCATGGGTATAGACCCATGCGAAATTGCCCATGCACTATAATTCATTTTCGTGCGAATATCAGCAATTTGTGGATCGACCTTCGAACAAAAACATTAAAAAGACGACACGATTGATTGAGTGGCTGAGCGATTGGCTCTGTGCAATGGGTCGTATGTTCGATTCCTACGGAACAAATATTTTGATGGCCTACTACCAGGTAACGTTTAAAAAAAAGTCAGTAAAGTTATTGGTAGGTATTGGTCCTTTAACAGCATAATAAAAATATTTAAAAAAAAAAAAAATACTATAGGAATATAGGACTGCTCCCCCCGAACTAAGGCCACAATTGCCACGCTTGCCCATGCATAATAAAAATAAGGCATTGATGTGTGCTCTGGATTCACTGCTTGATAGCTATTTTGAGAGCAGTGAAGATCTCGCCAATACGCACTCAATTTTGTACTGCGTGGCTGTTGCGGCTTGTCGTATAGCTAATGTTAAATTTTATAACAGCGAACCAGCTACACGACCAGCCATACCAGCTTGGCAGTGCAGGATCAGACGGCGTATCGACGAGACCAGGGCGCTCATCGGTAAGCTAATCTGCTTCAGGGAGGGCAATACCCGACCAAGACTGATGCGTTTTGTGAGGTGGGCGTTTTTGGGGAGTGGTATCAGTCCTCGAGGGTATATGTCCCGCACCACAGAGCGCATCGACTTCCTGAAGCAGAAGGTTTATGCATGGGCAAACCGTATTCGTAGGTACAAAATTCGGATTGAGCGGTATACCCTGAATCGCAAGTTTCAATGCGACCAAAGGTGGGTCTATAGAACCTGGGAGCGCCCTGACCAGGATGGGAGTGATGAGCGCCTACCGGATGATGAGGCCAGGAGTTTTTTCTGGCGCAGCATCTGGTCGGTGCCTGTCGCTCACGTCGAAGGTGACTGGACGCGGGAGGTTGAGCGCGCGATTGTGATCAGTCGTAGCCCAAGACCCAGACCCAAGACGTAGCCGGTGCAGCCCGTCTAAAATCTCCAGGGCATGGTTCCCGCAGCACTAAGGAGCTACTCCTTATTGATATGGCCATTAGCCAACAGGTTCGTCGTTCTAAAAATAATCTGTCGACATGCTGGATAGACTACAAGAAGGCATACGACTCTGTGCCACATACATGGCTCATGAGGGTGCTGGAACTGTATAAAATAAATACAGTACTACGCACCTTCTTGTAGTCATGTATGGGGCAATGGAGAACTATTCTTCGCTATCCAGGGTACCGACATATTAGAGGGAGCGATAAACCGATCAGGATCGAGCGGGGAATATTTCAGGGCGATAGTTTGAGCCCGCTTTGGTTTTGTTTAGCTCTGAATCCCCTTAGCACATTGCTAGAAGGTTCAGGGCTAGGCTATCAGCTGCGGAGAGGAGATCAGGTGGTATCCCACCTCCTTTACATGGATGACCTGAAACTCTTTGCCCCCAGCAGGTTGCGACTAGTAGAATTACTGAAGGTAACTGAAACTTTGAGTAATTCTATTAGAATGGAATTTGGTGTGGACAAATGTGCGGTCATGCATGTGAGACGAGGCGGGATTGTGGAATCTGAGGGTCTACAACTCTCGGATTCCACAAACCTTAGGTCACTCTCCGCAGCAGATACCTACAAATACCTGGGTATGTCGGAGGCGTTAGACATCAACGAGGCCGACATGAGGCAATCGTTGCAGGAGCGCTTCTTTGGCCGCCTGAGGAAAGTCTTAAAAAGCCTTCTTTCAGGCGGAAACAAGGTGCGTGCCTTCAACGGTTGGGTCATGCCAGTCCTGATGTACTCCTTCGGCATACTAAAGTGGACTCAAACGGAGCTCGACGCCCTGGATCGGAAAGTCCGCACACTGCTGACCGCAAATCGGAATCATCACCCACGATCATCAGTGATGAGACTGTACATCCCGCGGAAGTGTGGGGATCGAGGCCTCTTAAATGCTAAGACCCTCCACAACCGTGAGGTGTGCAGTCTGAGAGAAAACTTTCTTCACGTAGACGTGGGTATGCACCGAGAAGTGGGCGCAGTAGACAAAGGACTCACCCCGCTCTCCTTGTCTAACGAGAATAGGGTGTTTGACAGGTATTGCCAAAAATTATGAAGATTGTACGCAACGTAGATTTTAGGTTGAAGATTAACTTTTACTAAGTTTTGTTAATTTAAATATATTCTAAATATTTTATTTTTTGTTTGAAATTTAGATTTTTTAATCTGCTGATCACGTGATACAAAATGTCTTGAGACTTGGCCTCCATTTTGGGTGACGTTAATAATCCTGTACGACGTAGGGCGAGCTAAATGTTGCCATGATCGTAAAAATAAAATGTACCAGTTTTTGAACGAGTAGGTATATTATTAATAATTATATTCATGTTAATTGTTAATTTAGATTCATTTTTATTTTATTGAGCCAGGTTATGTACTTTATAACTTACTAACAATCTAATTAATCAGCATTTGTAGGTAATTTGAACGTAATTTAAAAGCTTTTGTTTTGTATGTGCGTGATTCAAACACAAACTACAAAACGTTTTAGTCATGTCTCATGACAAAAAAAAACCGCGTTCCGATTTTTTACCTTTTGTCAAATTCGTACCTTTTTGGTAAGCGTGTCGTACTTTTATGGGAATTCACACCGGCAACACTGACCGGAACAAGAACAGTGACGTAGGTTTACGATAATGTCACGTGACTTAGCGTTTTGGTGCGAAATAAAAAATGAGAATTTAAAATCTTGATTATTTAATTTTACAAGCATATTTTAATAATTATTGGATAATGAATGCTTTAATTGGATGTTTCGCCATCGTTTTACGTACATTTTCAAAAATTGTCAAACAACCTATTGGCGTAAACCTGCCGTACTCAGTACGAAAGAGTATATAACCACTACGTTTACTCAGTACTAGCGACCGCAGGGAGGTATGACAGGGCAAGGAGCTTCACGGACGGTTTTACCGGGCCCTCCATGGGCCTGACGTAGACTTCGTAGCGGCTTTCTTGGCTACGGTTCGGTGACATATTTGGGGAAACCGAATGTTTTGTCTGTGCAATTATGGACGAAGTTATCATGATGAATAACTACCGAAAGTATATTGTGAAGGACGGGACGGTTGCCATATGTCGGGCATGCCACTAGGGCATGCAATATCGGAAGGTTTCCAACTCCGGAACTGATTTCCGATATTGGGTACTGAACTCCGGAATTCCGGAACTAGTTCCGAAATTGGTAATTTTTTATCAATTAGTTTTTTTTCGAAACTTTATTGTTTTAGAAAGTTCAAATTTTCGATTCGACTTTATTTAATGAAACACGTCCGTGTCATATTAAATCAACGAATCCAAAACAGCTCTAGAAAGAGTTTTCTCAGAGGCAGGCTACATTCGCAACTGACTGAGAATCTGTCTCTCAGCAGCAGCATACTGAAAATCTAACGATTCCAAGAACCGATTTTCAACAAGTAACAAAATCCTAAAACATAAACTAGATTTTTACCAAACTTGATATCATAAGTACCTACTTTTTACTGAGATGCTTGATGAAATTGAAAGTTTCCCGTCAACAAGACCAACGGTTTCTAGCAACATTCACTCGCCATTTCAAGAATTTCTGAACTGAACAAAAAGCCTCGGGTGATGATGATGACTGGCTGGGGGGGACTGGATGCGGAAGGCAGAGGACCGAGTGTAGTGGCGCAACTTGGGAGAGGCCTATGTCCAGCAGTGGACTGCGATAGGCTTAGTTGTTGTTGATGATGACGGTATCACCACTGAACTCCTTTTAGGGGAGCAAGCGTGGCTCTGGTTTTGAAAGAGCTAGTATGTTTTATTCCGCCATTTAACAAGGCACTACACCGAAGGCATGGAGCGAGAGTACGGTGGTTCTGTTCTTCAAGAAAGGTAAAAGACAGATGCATTTCTTGAGTCATGTATACAAGCTGTTCTCGAAGCTCGTTACAAATTGTCTCGTCAGAAGACTTGACGAATTTCATAGAACCAAGCCAGGTGTTGAAAAAGATACAGCACTGTAAACAACAACCTTTCAACCGCAGAGTGTACAGAAGACGTTAATTTTGTAACTAAAGCTAAAATTGAATTAGCCGCTTTTGAAGGGCTTCGAGCAGTTCTGAATGCTCTTAAACGATGCCACATTGAAGAGCAGTAGTAGTTGATCCTTGTGACACAGATGTATGTAATATCACTGAAACTACACTGAAATTTTGCAGGCCGTCTACAAAACACTGGACTAAACTAGAAATGGTATCAACGTAAACGGCGAGAACGTATCATAGTCAGCTTGCCGATGAGATCGTTGCAACGGCAGTCTCTCGAACAACTAACCAAAATGCTGTTAGCTTGACTTGTCGGTCTTGGGATGAATTTAAACAAGGTCTTGCGCTGAGGTCGGTTCTTGTCGAAGAGAAAGCGCTCAAAAATGTGCAGGAATATGTCAGGACACTAAGGCCAGTATTACAGAATGATACTCAAGCGTTGATCTCAGTTTAAATCTAGTTTAAAGTTGAGCTTTGATTTTAGAACGTTCCTCAAGCAGAGATTTGTTGATCACAGTTCAGCTGAGTTTAGTTTTGTTTTATACTGTCACCTGTTTTGGTATTTGAGCTGAGATTTGATTTGTAATCACTCTAGTGTGGTCCAGACTACACTTGAGTAGAGATTTCTATTATATTTCAGGTCAAATTCATGTGTTATGTTGTTGAATTAAAGTTTATAATTACTGTTCTGGAATAAGACCGATACTCAAGTAACGATTTTATCCTTAAGTAGTGATCAGGTGATAGGAGTTTAAACTGTACTTGAGGAAGCTTCTGTAATACGGGCCTAAGATCAGATTATCCAGTTTGGTAGACAACATCGAGAAAGGAGCCGACTGCATTTAGCAATCTTCGTCGAATCTTATCGTCGCCTCTACCACAAAGTCTGAAAACAAGTATTCAACTAGTACTTCCTGTCTGTCGTGTCCTACGATGCTGTGCCGTCGACACTGTCAGTTGGACTAGTCTACAAGACACTCGGCGAACTATGCTTGGATATTCATTAAATAAAAAGATCCACAATGAGATTATCCGGAAAATAGCTGCAGTGACTAACATAGCTTGCAAAATCAGCAAGCTGTAGTGGTAGTCGGCTGGGTCATGGACTCATGACTGTAGAAGAACCGATGGCTGTTGGAGCAGACGAATCCTTTAGAGGAGGCCGTGAAAATGCAGCTTATGACCATCTAGGTAAATGAACAAACAACCAGAAAGTAGCTGATTGTACTGGATGCGGAAGGAGGAAGATTCAGTCTTGTCGCGCAACTTGGGAGATGTGTATTATTGTGTATGTACAGCAGAAGATTTCGATAGGCTTATTTGATTTAAAGATTTCATATAATTTTGAAACATAAGAGACCAATTACCTAAGCTAATTTCGAAACTGAAAATATATGAAACTGCATGCCCTTTAACGGATATGTGCTATAAGTAAACATATAGCCGAAAAGTAACTTTTCTTGAGTTATTATGAATATCGGAATTACGATATTGAGTTCCTCAATTCCGGAACTGAAAAATCGTAAAAATCTGTCCGAGATTCCGGAGTTTCGAGATTCCGGAATTTCGGAATGCATGCCCTACATGCCACTGTCCAGGAGAGTCAGTCTGGCACATTATTTCCGGGTGTTCTCGTCTGGCTAACGGCGAATACTTGCACAGGCATAACCAAGTGGCCAAGATTATTCATCAGCAGCTTGCTTTGCAATATAACCTTGTGGAGTCAGAGGTACCGTACTACAGGTATGCGCCCGACCCAGTTCTCGAGAATGACCATATCACGTTGTACTGGGATCGATCTATCATCACTGATAGGACTATTTTACACAATAAGCCTGATATAGTGGTGACAGATCGATTAGAGCGCCGCACAATGATTATTGATATCGCCGTTCCGCATGACGGGAATCTCGTGAAAGCCGAGACAGATAAACAAATGAGATATTTGGACTTAGCACACGAGGTTGTTGATATGTGGGACGTGGATTCGGCAATAGTCGATAGTCGTAACGGCCAATGGTCTCATAGCTAAGAGCCTCGACCAACATCTTAAGAGGCTCTCGTTAGGTGGCTGGGTCAAGGGCCAGATTCAGAAGGCGGTTCTCCTCGACACGGCACGGCACGTATTGTGAGGAGGTTCCTGTCTCTGGGGCCCTAACCGCCAGTAGCTTGGACCCTGCTCTCGATGCCGGTGGAACACTATTTTTATAATTTTTTAAATGTTTTTTTTTCTTTTTATAAAAATATATATATTAAAATGTAATTTATAAGGTAATAACTAAATAAAGGAGATAATAATATATTGTGAAGGATGGCACGGTTGACATCTGTCGGGCATGCCAACGTCCGGGTGAATCTATCCGACACATTATCTCTGGGTGTTCTCGTCTTGCTAACGGCGAGTACTTGCACAGACATAACCTGGTACCTGGTAGCCAGGATTATCCACCAGCAACTTGCTCTGAAATATAATCTTGTGGAATCGGATGTTCCGTACTACACATATGTGCCTGACCCAGATCTTGAAAATAGTCATGCCACACTGTACTGGGACCGATCCATCATCACAGACAGGACTGTTGTTTTCAACAAACCTGACATAGTGGTGATAGATCGTTCAGAGCGCCGCGCAGTGATTGTTGATATCACGGTCCCTCTTGACGACAACCTCGTGAAAGCTGAGAATGATAAACAAATCAAGTATATTGACTTAGCTCACGAGGTTGTCGACATGTGGGATGTGGATTCAGCAATCATTGTGCAGATAGTCATCACGGCCAATGGCTTAATAGCCAAGAGCCTCGCTCAACACCTAAGGAGGCTCTCGTTGGGCGGCTGGATCAAGGGCCAAATGCTGAAGGTAGTACTCCTTGAAACGGCACGCATTGTGAGGAGGTTCCTTTCTGTGGAGCCCTGACCACCGGTAGCTTGGACCCTGTTCCCGATGCCGCCGGTGGGATACTGTTTTTTATATTTTTAAATGTTTTTTTTTATCTCATCAATCAATCAACTCAGCGTATCGCAGTCCACTGCTGGCCTCTCCCAAGTTGCGCCACAACACTCGGTCCTCTGCCTTCCGCATCCAGTCCCCCCCAGCCACGTTCTTTAGGTCGTCGGTCCACCTGGCAGGGGGGCGCCCTACGCTGCGTTTGCCGATTCGCGGTCTCCACTCAAGGACTCGTCTGCTCCAACGGCCATCGGTCCTTCGACAGACATGGCCAGCCCATTGCCACTTCAGCTTACTGATCCGACAAGCTATGTCGGTCACTCCGGTTCTTCTCCGGATAATCTCGTTACGGATTTTATCCTTCAAAGAAACTCCAAGCATAGCTCGCTCCATAGCTCGCTGAGCGACTTTGAATTTGTGGACTAGCCCAACTGTCAGTGTCCACGTCTCTTTTTAGGGTTCCGAAGTCCTACAAGGAACCCTTATAGTTTCGTCATGTCCGTCCGTCTGTCCGTCTGTCCTAATCCTTTACAGCTTAATAACTTCTACAGTTATAAACATAAGTAAATGAAATTTTGTAAAAAAATTGTCTACATATAGATCCCAATTTTAAAAGGATAAAAAAATAGTTTTTATGCATTTTAGGGGTGGCGTCCATACATGTGAAAGGGGGATGAATAATTTTTTTCGCTGCAGCCCTCTTGTGGGATATCTTTGAATAGGTCTACTAAAATGAAGGTAATGTTTCATACACCACTTTTTTATCAGGTGTACCATCTGCGAAATATAGCCCGCCAAAGTGGCTTGCAATGTGTCCCCCCCCTGCCATTTCTAAACTATGCAACGAAGAAAGTTATAATCTTCCACATTGATAGACCTTTGTGAAAACTCTTTTTTTAAATTATTTCGAGTATAATGTGATTATAATTTTTTAAGTTATAGAGAGAAAACTGAAAAATACTTAAAACGTCCTAGTTCAAAGGTCATTGACATTAGAGAAAAATGATGTGAGCAAATAATGCTCCTTTAGCTACTTTCTATTTAAAAAAATCACAAAAAGTAACTTTGTGTTATATTGAAATGACACACTATCTAGCGGCTAGTAACAACACTCTCCGAGTCGCCAATTCTGCCGTCTATTGCAAAAACTAAAATAGCCATGATTAATATTTGATTTGATTTGCTTGTAACACCTACTTAAGGAACCCTATTATACTGAGCATGGCCCGACATGCTCTTGGCCGGTTTTTTATATTTAAAAATTGTTTTTTTTGTTTTGTAGATATATTGTTATTATTACCTTAACTATAAATTATGTACACATCCGTGACACCGAGATTTTTATGAATAATGCTGAAATGTTAAAATAATATATTAACTTTTATATACTATATCCGGGTAGTTGGGAGTCCTGGAGACCTGTAACACAGGTTCACCTAGTACAGGCTCCAATCTCCACAACATAATGTTAAGCAAATATTTATTTTAATAATTTACACTGTAAAAATTCTTTATGTGGTGGAGAAATAAATGAAATGAATTCAAAACATATTTACATGTTAATTTATTGAAATAAAGGAAACAATAATATAACAATATTTTTGGGACATTTTTACACAGCACTATCTAGTCCCAAACTAAGCAGAGCTTGTGCTATGGGTACTAGACAATGGATATTATACTAATATATGTACTTCTTTTTTTTGTAAATACATACTTAAATTGCACATATACAGAATACAATATAGGCTTAATATCACCAACGATAATCCGTTTACCACAATTCCAGTCCATTTTTTGAGTAATCGGCCGATTAATCAGAGAATTAACGTTTATAAACACCGGCCTAAGTAGTACTACGCTCCGTCGTAAAATATAAACAAGTCATTTACGTATACAGGGTTGTTTATGATTCATTAGCTATTCTATAAGGCATAGAAATATAACGCTTTAAGGGATGACTGTACTCATCAATTTGAACAAGTTTTACTACGGACCAACCCTGAAATCGCGAAAAAAAAACAGCTGCGTACATTTGCGTTCACATAAATGGTCATTCTGAAATAGCTAATGATTTAAAAATAACCCGGTGTAGGATAAACTATACATTTTCAAGTAAAGTCAAGTATATCTATTATCTACTGTTTTAATGCCGTGTGACTCGTGTGTAACGAAACGAGTAATGTTATGTACATACGTTAACCCCAGACACGACAATTTCACAATAGTTACGTTGGTCAGCGAATGTACCTATCTTTATTTCTAAATTCCTTTATAGGTCTTTACAAGCTTATTGTGCATTTTGGTGAAATTAATTAATTAATCTTTCACAGTCCAAGCTGCTTGTTTATGGAATGCGTTACCTGTGCCTATAAGACGTGCTCAGTCGCTAGTCGCTACTGTCGCTAGCTTCTTTTAAAAAACTTGTAAAGGAACATTATCTCTCTGTATAAAATATTTTCTGTGGTAGGTAAATATTTATTTATTTATTTATCATATTATATATTAGTAATCTTTATGAAAGTGCACCACATACTGCCCCCATCTATTTTTCCCGTCTTCCTTGTCCATCCAAAAGCTGTCTGCAATGGAAGATATCGCTATTAGCGATAAGACCGCCAATGTTCCCTTAATTTCCATGTTATTCCCAAGTTTTAATAATTTTAATGGTGTACAATAAAGAATATTCTATCTTCTATCTATCTATCTTAAGAAAAGGTATTCACATTCTTTAAAGTAACAAAACTTGATGGTGTTCACAAGCAAACCATACATAATTTGTACTTTTATAAGATAATACTTACAAATACTTTCTGGAGAGGTAGGCCTGTCTGTACAGCCTGTACCTAAATCATCTCTTCTTCAGAAATTGTCATGTCAGGCTTAATTATTCTGTAATTTCTGGTCTACGTATATTTGACTTCTATTGAACTTTAAACACTCGTCCTACATAAATACACATATTAGATAACTCACCAAAAATGTTATTTTATATTTGTAATTCTAATTGTCTATTTCGTTTCTCATTTATCTATTTGTAATTTTAATTGTTTAATTATAGGTAATTAAAATAATATATATGATATGGGTGAATGTGTATGATGTCAAACTTATGCATTTTATGCCTTGCCTGAAATAAAGAAATTTAGTTTTATTTTTTATTTAAAAGTCAAATTATTGACTACCTATAATATAATATTATTCACATAATACTTATAACGCGTCGCCTATGATTCATCATCATTATTCATTCAGCTGAAAGAAGTCCACTGTTGGACATAGACCAAGCATCGTCACGCCTATGATTATTGTGTTATAATTATAATATGATTATTCAATACCGCTTTACCCCACCTATGATTATTGTGTTATAATTATAATATGATTATTCAATACCACTTTACCCCCGCCTATGACTATTGTGTTATAATTATAATATGATTATTCAATACCACTTTACCCCCGCCTATGACTATTGTGTTATAATTATAATATGATTATTCAATACCGCTTTACCCCGCCTATGACTATTGTGTTATAGATTATTCAATACCGCTTTACACTGCTTAAAGCGACCACACTATGCGCGGATTCGCGCAAGAAAATCCCACTTTACGTCACGTGGATTAGTTACAAGGGTAAAGATTATACAGTGTGAAGGTCGTAAATAGTGGGTAATATCATAGACTGAAAAGGTGTGTTTTTATTACTTGCATTTTATGAAACTGTACTGCAAGAACGTAACAAAACGCAACGCAAAATACCATGGTGTTCTTTCGTAAAACCTCAAACTCTGACGAAAAAAATTATGGAACGCATCCCTCGCGTAAAGCAGGGTACTAGCAGTTTTACTATACATATAGTAAATCTGTGGTACTTACTATGTACTGTATTATAATGACAATGACCTACTCAATTGGCATTTTCCATATTCGTTCTGTATTAACTGGAGACTGTTATATCGTGAAATAATTGCTTTGGTGTACCAAGATATGGTAGAACAGAATCGGAGTCCAATTTTAGTGTGAGATGGATGCGAAATAATAGATTAAATCGCAATAACTGTTTATTCTCATTAATAAGGCACATTACACTTGCAGACGCAATCACATTAAATAATTACACTCGAAATGAAATGTTCACTCTTTGACGGATCATAATCGACTGACTGAACCGTGGAACTGAACGCTTACAATGTTTGCCTTTATGTAGACTCTCACTCTCAACTGACGTCACTTCCAATCATGAGATACTGTTTAGATCTATTTAAAAAATTAATGATGATAAATAAAAAAGATATGGCAACACAAGTATCTAAATTAATTAATTAAATTCAATAAATAAATAAATTACGAACTTGAACAAATCTAAAACTATATTAATAACATTATCTAATGCTCAATTACACAGACTTGAAAATAAAAACAACGATTTACATTTAATTTCAAAATAATAAATAAATTTTATAATCAAATTATTCACACCTACATGCTAGCAACGGGGGACTCGATTGTCCTACGAGCCTTATACAGTGGTTGGCAAAAAGGGTGTTTAAAAAAGACTGTCTGTAACCACATACTGTTTTAAAAGATATTGCTGTTTTAAACGATTTTTTTTTTCAGGTGGTGCACTCCTTAATTGGCCTAGTGCCATCTGGAGTGGCTGTGGTGCTACCACAAGTATATTCGCGTGTCTTCTTAGTCTGCGGGTGTCTATTAGCCACTGAAGCAGCTCCTGTCAGTCCTGGCTTGCCGCTATGTATCCTCGCCTGGTCTATTACGGAAATTATAAGATATGCCTACTACACACTCAATTTGTTTGATAGTGTACCAAAACCGCTGCTGTTTCTCAGGTAAAACATTGTTTCATATGGCTACAACGACCATACAGCCCAATAGACGCCTAATGTTGAATATAATGCGTACAATAAATTCTGCCAAGTGCCACTAGCTGAGGCGGGGTACTGCAATCCGATTGGCCCTACCAAGGCGGCTATTGGCTAATCACTAACGCGGCAGTTTTGACGGCTCATGTAAGTGGTCGAAACTGATTTGAAGATTTCATGTGGCGAATAGTGTTGACCTACATTAGTGAAATTTCATAGATGTGTTGCAGACATCGGTCTTCTGTTATGAAGCGTCTATGGGCTGTTTGGTTGTTGTATGCCTACTAGGTAAGGCCCGTTTCAATAATCTTGAATAATTGAGCGAGTTCGTAAGTTTAATTTTGAAACTGAAGCCAATTTGTTTGACAAGCGAAAATGAAATGAGTTAGGATGTCGTTTAAATTAATATTTTTGTTGTTTCAGATATTCCACGTTCTTAATACTGTACCCAATTGGAATAACAGGAGAGCTCATGTGCATGTACCAGTCTCTTGACGAGATAGCGGACAAACAATTACTTACAGTCTCCATGCCCAACGCGTGGAACGTAGCGTTTAATTACTATTACTTCCTCGTCTTCTACATGTTCTTGTACATCCCCATATTCCCCTTCCTATATGGTCACATGTTGGCTCAGAGAAGAAAAATGCTCAGCAAAGACGCAAAGAAATCAAAATAGTTTTACTAAATCTATCTCACTTATCAAATTGATGAGTTTATAGTATAGAATCTCTATTTCCAAAAAGCATTTAGAAACATTTTGGTTACACAAATGCAAATGATGCTTTTATCCTTGACTATAATCAGTTGTTGATTGTAAGATGGTCACATACCTACGTTACCTGTGCATACTCAATGAGCAGTGTAATAATACTCAGTTTGTCGCAATGCATACATAGAATGTATGAGTATAGCGGTTCAAATATGGGTATTAATTAAATCGGTGGGCTGGGAGTGCTGGGATTATTATTTAATTTTTTTTTTGTTTGGGTTGTGGGCAATGAATATTAAAATAAATTTTAACTTATTTTAACTACTTTTGTGTTGTTTCATTTAATAAATACATTGAATATAACCCAACTTTTAAAATAAGGTCCTAGAACGCTGCCTTGTGGTACGCCGTTCTTCAGGTTTCCATATTTTGTTTGTGCATTCAAGTTATCGGTTAAAGTTTTTTGTTCAGTTATATACCCATGTAATACTAATTTGAAGACTCGTCACCAAACGTTACGATGCTATTCGTAGGTACGGTCGACCTCACTTCGGTGGCAACACTTTGATATTAGCAGCATCTTTATTTCGTAAGCAGTGAGGGCGGTTTTCGAATTGAAGTGATACCACTGTCATGCAGTCGACTGTACAAACGTTGATAAACAATCGAATTTCGAAATAAGTTATCAGGTTTTCGGTAAAAATTGTCTATTGTTAACAAAATAACGATAGGGAAGTAAATTTTTAAGCAACAGTGTGACTACTACTAATTCATACAAAGCAATTAACTTCTGTCATATGTAAGTGATTTTGAAATATTAATAGATTTGTCGTCGACTGTCCCTATACAAAAAAAAAACAAATACGAAAGTAGGTAGGTATAGTAGTTTTACATCGCTCATCTACGAAAGAGATTTTTTTGAAATAATTATGTAGCTTACTACATAACCTAACAACAACAAGCAACAACAAGCTTTTAGTAAAAAAAATGGGTTACAATACAACCGGTGCCTACTTACCGACTAGAAAAGAAAGACAATTCTTCGACAAAACTAAACATTGTTTATGAGCTTAGATATGGCCGTATCAGTATCAATCCCTAGCGCAAAACAATTTGCCCTATGATAACGTAAGTACACATACATCGCATATCGTGATAATTACAATTTACTTGTACGTAGGTATTGATAATATGTTAGTAAAATAACAAATGTATTGATAAATATTACCTGACGTAAGGTTGGAACTAGGCACCCTAAAGCTAGCGTAATACTAGTAGGTAGTATTCCACCACCATGTTCGGATATAACGAACATAATTAGTAGATATTGCCGATTATACTGAAATAAACAGATTATACTAGCGCAAACCTCATCAATTATGATCTATATCTGTTGTTGTAATCGACATTGATTTGTTTTAAAGACCATGATAAAACAATTTGGCAATGTTGTTATCTGTTTATGAGGGACTTGGGTATATTAAAAATATTCAGATTATTACCGAAATCACAGTCGATAAGTTGTCGTAGAAGCACCATGGATAAAAAATATACCGCTTTGGTGCTAGCCTTTTTGGTAGCTGCAGCAGATGCCAACACCATCAAACAGAAAGGCCTACCAACATCTCAGTTGTTGGGACAGAGGTAAGTTTTTTTTTGTGAATAATATGAAAGTACTGGGATTTTCTCATGTAAGATTCATAATTTTATTTTAGGTACCTGTGTAGGTACCATAACATAACATCACGCCTGTATTTCCCCGAAGGGGTAGGCAGAGGTGTAATAGTACACACACATTTCGCCAGTTATGTTATAGTCCCATGTAATAGGGGGCGAGCCTATTGCCATTGACCGGGCACAAATCCAGACTGCTGCTGCTGTGTAGGTACCATGGATGCATAAAAAAGGCGGATGGAATCTCGCTAAACAACAAGTGAAGCACCCATAGTAAATCGGCTCGCTTAAAAGTACGGGCTGGCACGCACACGTTCACACTCATAGTAAGACATAAAGCCGTGATTACGCCTCAAATTTCGTGTGATGGTAGTCATAAGTGCACAAATAAAATAACCATATAGGTATATCTGGTGTGTTAAAATGCTGTCGAAATTATAGTGGGTTTAGGTAAAAATTAAGTGCGTTAATCTTAGCGAGATTCCGTTCGCCTTTTTTTATTCGTCCGAGATAGTTACTATACATATTGATTCGTGCGCGTGCCATAAGTGGAAAGCCACTATGTAAAGTTACCTTCCTAAATGTTCCATACTACAACATAAACGCTGACTGACTGGGAGGCACATATTAACCATAAAATATTAATTACTAGCCTATGCCCGCGGCTTTGCCCGCCAGGACGTCGTTTATCACGTATCCTTCTGGAACTGTTCATTTTCTCGGAATGAAAAGCCTAAAGCGTGTATCATCGATGACCGCACCATCGCTTAACATCAGGTGAGGTGGCGGGCAAACGCAAGCCCATTTGACATGAAAAAACAAAAACAAAATGATTTCATCCAAATCCGTTCAGCCCTTACAGCGTGATTGAGTAGGTAACAAACACCTAAAACCTTTAGGCGCGACGATTGGTCCAATTTGCGGTTAGTCCAATTCACCTTATTCGCGGTTTGTCCAACCAAGATTCAACACTGCACCACTGAAATTCGGCCAAAATTATGCAAAATGGTCATGGAAAATTTCAACAAAAGGGTGCGTATGTTCCAGCAAAGCCGTGGAGGCCATTTGCCCGATATATTCCATACATAACCCTATCCTATTTTACAAAAAAAAAACTTTTCTATTTAGTTCAAATATTACGTAAATTTTGGGACACTCTTACGGTATACGTTATAGGTCATGTACCTACTAGTTAATTATTATGGTTTGACGTCCGTGCTTACGCCAAACCGACTCGTGCGTCATTTTGCGGAAATTCTGTCGCTGATTTCCCGGCACATTATATTTACATAATTAATTACAGGTACTGCGTACTAACTGATCATCCCGAGTAATCTAGATAATTTTGTTAATTTAAGGAAACGAATTAAAGTAGTGTAGTGGCGTCTCGCAAATCGCAACAAAGGATCGCCGAGCAAATTTTCGCAGAATGTTGCTTCTGCTTATCGGATGCATTATTGGAGTTCGCAGATAGCTCATTATGGAAAACCTTATTTCCTTTGCTAAAGCACAGAATATCTAATAGTACTGCTAAAGGGTCGTCTTATCTACCATGGAAAACTATAAAACAAATGATGTTATAATATCACACCAACATCCGGTTAGGGTTGTAGTTTTTTGATATAAGGTAATTTATACTTGATACTAGGTAATTTGGAAAAGTTTGACGTGTTGCACGTCAAACTTTTACACGTCACGTGCATTTCAAGATATTCAAAAATAGCAAAGACCATCCAATATTTCCAGAAAAGTGGAACATTCTGCCCTGTTGTAGGTATATCATAGGAGGCTTTCTACCATGGGGTTAAAACCTTCGTTTTTAAGGGTTCTGTAGTGTGGTCCTGGGATCGATTCCCGGGTCGGGCAAAGTGTTATCTGGGTTTTTCGTTAGGAAATTCCCTGTAGCAGTCAGCAGTCTGGATTTGTGCCCGGTTAATGGCAATAGGCTCGCCTCCTATTACATGGGACTTTATAGCATAACTGGCGAAATGTGTGTGTACTATACACATCTGCCTACCCCTTCGGGGAAATACATGTGTAATGTTATGTTATGTACTCAACAAGGAAATCTTATTGTTACGCTATGTCTGTCTGTATCTCCGTGACTAAGCTCAGAGACTTATATGCGTTGTTGCCAGAAATAGGTACAGAATTCATAATGTAATTTTTTTTTGCAGCCGTAATTGGGGTGATCTTGGTCAATCAGCCACCGTGAACGACTATGTGGACAGCACTATTGATATGATCATTCCTTTCATCCAGAAGCATGGACTTGACCCCATGGATTTGCCTGATGTTATCGAAGGTTTTTCAGTTGTAAGTACCTACCAATGAAAAAGCATCGGGTTTATTCTTAGATAAATAGAAATCCTATCTTAGAATGGCGGTCTCATAATTTAAAATGTATACAACATGTTATTGAATTAACTCAAAACCTGAAACTAGTTTGTTCAGAATCGAGAGTAGAATCCATTACACTACTTTTTAACATAGGGTTAAAAATATTTTCATACGGCGCTGGCCGCAAAGACGAGCGAGACCCAGTAAAAATGTGTGATGGAAACTTTTGGAAAACATTTGTTTCCTAAAACCATTAAAACCTAACTCAATTTTAAGAGGTTCTACACCTCCCGACACAGTAGCATCGAGAGCGTCGCACGTTCGTGAATTAATCTAGCGCTATGAATCGATTAGAGTAACCATGACACCAAAAATTACAAATATCTTCTACAATAGTAAATGGAAATTTATAATTACTTTCCATATCAATTTATTATAATAAAAACTAGTTGGGGTGTCTGAGGTTTTGAGTTATTCCAATAACACGTTGTAGGTGTAGTTAATAAATGATTGATGATAGTAAGTAATTATTGATCTACATCTCATAATACATATCGAATACGCAAACTAGTCGATTTATTTATTCTGGCCTATAATAATTATTATATTAGACTAGCCTATGCCCGCGGCTTCGCCGGCGTGGATGTCGTTTATAGTGCATCCCTCGGGAACTGTTCATCTTCCCGGGATAAAAAGTAGCCTACTATTAATCCGGGTTAGTGCCAAATTTCATCCAAATCCGTTAAGCCTTTACAGCGTGATTGAGTAACAAACATCCAAACATCTTCACAAATTTTACATTTATAATATTAGTAGGATTCATTATTTAAGATTAAACTAGTAAGGACGTTCTAGTCGAAATTTAATTAGGTATTCGTCGGATAAAATAAATAATTAGGATACATAAAATCTATGTTCCGAACTCTTTGATGAACATAGACATTAAATCTATGTTCCGAACTCTTTGATGAACATAGACATTTAAAAAAAAATAGAAGAAGTGCTGCGAACAATCATAGTCACCAGTGACTGTGAAACTAACAAAATCGTGCTCCTCCACAGTTATTATATTATCTTTGTCAACCAGCGCGTGCAATCATGCACACACATGCACCTGAAGGATATTTGTTTTAACGATGCTTACTGGACGATGTCGCGACATGTGTACTGAGAGTCTGATGAGCACGGTTTGAGGTGCATGTGAGTGCGTGAGCGCTGGTTTGTACTAGGAGGACCACTGTTTTGTTAGCTTCACTATGATTGTCTATATTTTTTACTATGTCCTTGTTGATGAATCGAATGATTAGCTTTTATGAGTCGATCAAAGGAACGGAGGTCGTGTACTATATCGCGATCGTGAAGAGCAGACATGAGTAGGTAGTAGCACGTAATTGTAATCCCTACTTAGGCCTTTTTTTATTAATTACGATAGGTCCGTGCCAAGTTTCATCCTATCCCTATCTACCTACCTACTTTGACTACTTGGTGGGTATTAAGATAAGAATATATAATTATTTTATGACGCGATAATGTTATTGTGATGATGTTTATCTTTAATGTTGTTTTGCAGAGGCCCTTGCTGATCACGTACAGTGCTTGGCTGAAGATACACGATGGCTACATGACCGGTCTCGTGAACGTCAACCGCTCGGGTGACCAGGAAGTGCACTACTTCGCTAAAATGTTGCGTGTGCGCGTGCAGCTGCAGTTTACTGATCTTCGGGTATGAATTAAATTTTTCAAAATTAGAATCTGGTTGATTTAACTGCCACATTGGAATTAAACATGTAACCGAAGTCTTATTATAAGCTCTATACCAGCAATTTGAGATATATAACTGTAATTTTTGTATAAAAAATGCCATGACTTATAATAATTACCTAAGATGACGCCATACTCGTAAAAAGCCTCACAAACTCACAAGGCATGTAAACTTGCCTACCCAAGCATAGTAACTTGTTATAATAATATTAAAGTGCTAAGAGCATTTGTGAATATTCTTATATCCGAATAACAGAACGTTCTTCAAGTAGATAGGTAGGTAACTATTACTTCACCGGCGCGGTCCAATGGAGTTCCCGAAGCTCCTCTATTTTGAGCAGAGAATGGCCACCGTGTGGTTTTAGTCGGTAAGATTCCGAAATACCGCTCCGCCGTCCCCAGACGGAGGGTATCCATGCGGATTTCCACCCGAAAACAAAAAGGTACCTACCTATTACTTACAGTTTGATCTTTAATCTGCAAACTGCCGGAATGTTGGAACGTTAGATGTAGGTAATGAAATTTTAATTGTGTCTAGAACTGCGACATTCAAGAGGTTAATCACCTGATCACTACTTAAGTATAGAATCGTTACTTGAGTATCGGTATTATTCCAATACGGTGATAAAATTGTAAACTTCAATTGAATAACATAACACACGAATATAACATGAAATTGTTATGAAATATTAGCTCAAGCACTGTCTTGGCTATACTTGCCTGATTACAGACCAAATCTCTGCTCAAGCTCGAATCTACAACTGAGTAACATTTTAGAATAGAGCTGAACTCAGCTGAGCTATGATCATTGAATATTCGAGGAATATTCTAAAATTAAAGATCGATTCAAAACTAAGTAGTTTTAAAACAGTTATCAAACCTTGAGTTTCGTTCTGTGATTCGAGCCTTACACCCTTAGACATGTTATAATTCTATGCTTACACCACCTATATTCTAAATTGTTTCACCTCACTCAATGCAATATTTCCTCCGTGGAATTCAGTTGCAAAAAATCTCTGTCACTTGATAGTTTTCCTTACTCCAAGGTGAGTGAGAACTCGAGGTACCTACATCGCGACGTGATTATTGTTGTTTCTATTCTGAAAAATGACAGTATTTACGAATTAATGGAATACCTGTACAACATGTAACAAAAACCCTGTTGTTCCTGTGAGGTACGTTATCAGAATCGATATTCATATGTAGGACACAAGTCATTTGGAAAAACTCTTCAATAAAAATATCAAATTAAATATTAAATCATTCATCAACTCAGCCTATCGAAGTCCACTGCTGGACATAGGCCTCTCCCAAAGTGCGCCACAACACTCGGTCCTCTGCCCTCCGCATCCAGTCCCCCTCAGCTACTTAAATCATTCAACTCAGCCTATCGCAGTCCACTGCTGGACATAGGCCTCTCCCAAGTTGCGCCACAACACTCGGTCCTCTGCCTTCCGCATCCAGTCCCCCCCAGCCACGTTCTTTAGGTCGTCGGTCCACCTGGCAGGGGGGCGCCCTACGCTGCGTTTGCCGATTCGCGGTCTCCACTCAAGGACTCGTCTGCTCCAGCGGCCATCGGTCCTTCGACAGACATGGCCAGCCCACTGCCACTTCAGCTTACTGAACCTACAAGCTAAACCATTATTAATCATTATTAATTGTAAATTGAAAGTGATTGATCACTCAAAACTCGCTCACCAGTGATTATATCAATAAAAATAATCAAATTAAACATTATTTTTTGAAGAGTTTATATAATTTATTGAAGAGTTTTTCCAAATGAGTTGTGTCCTTACGTATGAATATCGATTCTGATAACGTAGCTCACAGGAACAACAGGGTTTTGGTTAAATGTTGTATGTACCAAGACCCATACTCCGTCGCGACGCCATTTATTTTTTCAAGATACATTGAGAAAATGTTTTAGTATTTTTATTTCTTTTACATAAGTATAGTTATTCTTGAATACTTAAGTAAGTATAGGTAGGTACATAAGTTTAATCTTTCATGTTTTATTCTAGTTCGTTTACAAGTACTTGGTGCAAGTTATGAACTTAGGACCTACTGGTGGTATCATCGCCACGCTCAACCGCTTTGTCGTCATCGTCGATTTACTTCTTGACTTCAACAACGACGAAATTCATCTACAACAGTTCCGGCTCACCGATATCGGGTATGTTATTTTTTTAACTATTATTTATTGTTCACTTTAAGAAATGTGAACAAATTATAGAGCATAATAGTACATTACTGTCGAGGCCAAAGCAATTAACGGGTGAGTAGTATTGGAAGGACGAGGCGAAGCCCAGTACTCCCGAAGTGATTTTAAAAGGACGAGGCACTAGCCGAGTTCTTTTAAATGCTATGTCGTTTTGGAAAAAAAATGCGCATTCCAGCTTTATAATGATAAATATTTTGTACCTAAAAACACCTCATTTTAAGTGTGTACTTAAAAAGCTCGCTAGCAGAATTAAAAAAATAAAAACTCCAGCTATTTCTATTATTGTCGTGTTAGATATTGCTGGCGTGTTATTTCGTTGCGTACGGAAAAGAGCCGATTGATGTATTATTTTTTAGGGATCCGTACCCACAGGGTGCCAAACTGGACCCTATTACTCTCTCTACGCTGTCCGTCCGTCCATCTGTCTGTCACAGGGATGTATCTTTGGAACGGTAATAGATAGCCAGTTGGAATTTACACAGAATATGTGTTACTATGGTGCTTATCACGACAAATACTAAAAATAACACGCACATTCCCAACTCAAAAAAATCTGCATCAGCATCCGCTGATGTCAATGTCAAAAGTCAGCATCAGCATCAGCATCCGCTGATGTGATAAAATTCTGGATCAGCAACAACCCTGCTTCTGACCCAACACGTCAACAATTTGGGTTTTGGAGCGCAGTATTATTCTTTCGAACATGGTCCACCAAGTATACTCCTCTCTATGGCCCTTTGGCAAACCTTGAGTTTGGACTTCTGGGTGTTGGTCAAAGACCATGTCTGTGCACCATATATTAAGTTGGGGAGAATGCACATGTCCATGAGCTTACGTTTTAGTGACAAGGGCAGATTGCCCTTAAACAATGATTTTTCATAACTAAAAAACCATTGCCCTTGAATTGCTCTTTCATGGACTCTCTTCTAGGCGTTATAATTCTATGCTAAACTAATTGTATAATTGTTCTCCTCAGACGTCTCCGCGTGCGTTTCACCGGCAACATTCTCACTGACTGGCTGGTAAACCCCGTCCTCAACGTGTTCCTCAGAATCTTCGATACCATTATCATAAAGGTCGTGGAAATCAACATCCGTTCTGCTGTTCAAGATGAAATCGATTTCATTAACGCCAGTGTGAAAGATGTGATTAGCTCTATTGAATCTTTTAATAATAGAGCTCTGAATTAGTTAGGAATTACCTTTTTATAAAATTTGATTTGGAACTGAATTAAATGAAAATAAAATGATAATAAAATACATTATTTTGAAAATAACAGTAGGTATTTTATTTAAACATGGTTATTACCCCTACATACCCCCACTCAAACGAATAAACCAATGGCCAAGCCAATATTCTGCAATAGTTTGATCAAATAATACATAGAAAAATGGATTGAATTATACTAGTATTGCTTGTGGTCGAAATTAAACCAATTCTGTATATGTTACCGTTTTGTGTGGGGTTCTTTTCAAATTTTGCCACCCCTACCGACCTTTACAAGTGTCAGTTCCTAGATTATTTTTACAATCCAACGATTTAGTTAAGATTGCACACAGGGGCGGTCCTAGCAAGTTGTTCAGGTTGTGCGAGATCTCATTGTGGCGCTCCAAATGTGGGAAGCCGGGGGTGGGGGGGGTAATTTTTTGTGTTATTTGTGTAAATTCCTGTAAACTGGTCAGTGTTGGATTAACCCCTTCGGAGGCTCGGGGCTAAACTTACTCTGAAATCGACGACGTTTGAGAGGTTTTGCAAAATGCCGAGAAAGGGCAACTGTAAGTAGTCATGGGCGCCGGCAGAAATAATTTCCAGGTGGTGCAGATTTTAGTTTTCTTACAACCTTTGCCGTATATCATTTCAGCCGAAAGACGTCCACTACTGGACATAGGCCGTATATGATTGTTAATAAAAAGATGAAATTTTAGTCGGAATGTTCGAGACATTTACAAATTTTTGACTATTCATTATGCATTTATTTTATAGGTACCCAATCGTCACGGCTCACACCTATTTGTTCACGACGATCGAAATTTAAAAATTCTAAGTTGGTGGGCCAGGAGTACCGGGATCCGGGATCGGGATCGATATTAATCGATTTCCATTACTTCTCTGAACGCACCCTTTAAAGTACCGCTACTCCACACCAGATAGCACCAGCATAAATGGGATGAACTTAACAGAGAAAGCGCAATACAGTTTCTAAGCAGTGTGAAAGAGACCGACTCTTCTCAAAGTCAATCGCGAATGAACTAGAAAGATCATAAATGTGAAAGAGACATAGATTATAGATGACAGGGACAGAGCTACGTTCGAGAACGTTTGGGAATCTGGAACCTTCCTTACATTTTGATTTAAAAGGGGGCTAGGTCGCGTTCCGAGTCTTCGCGTTCGAATTTTCGCTCAAAATTTCACCAAAATTGTAGAAACATTACAAGACCTCTCAGAAGATCAAGCCACTAATTCTAAGACAAAGGTTAGAGCTTACCAACTGCGCACTGCTTTGACCACCACAAATTTTATTGTGGCATTGTATATTATTGCTACATACTCGGCAAAGCTTGAGCCTGTCTGCAACCAGCTTCAACAAGTGGATTTTGACATTAATTCAGTGAATGACCACATTTGCAAACTCACTAAAATAATAGAGGGTCACAGACAAAACGCATCGTAGGAATTTACTGCTATATTTGGAGAAGCTAAACAATGTTGCGAAGACCTTAATATTGAGATTAAATGCCAACGAGTTACGAAACGCCAGGCTCATCGATCCAACCACCCATCCGAAAACGTTGAAGAATTTTACAGAAGAGCTATATACATCCCATACCTTGATTCGATCATTTCTTCTTTAAAAGACAGATTTTCTGAAACACATAAAAAATAGATTTCTCTGTTACAACTACACCCAAAAATAATAAAAGGCCTCAGAAAAGAAGAATTTCTTAGAGCTGCAAAAGACATTGAAAATTTGTATAGCGATCTTTTATTTTACCTAATTTTATTTCAGTAATCACGACTTGGTTTGAAATGTGGAAATATCCACAGCCAGCGGCAAATGATATCAGTGGAGTTGATCGATATGAAAAACATCTTATAGACTACATCGACGAGGTAAAAGATTTCTTTCCTGCTGTAGCAGAAGCGATCAAGATTGGCCTTAGTCAACCCGTCACAACGTGCACAATAGAAAGATCTTTAAGCACACTGAGAAGAGTTAAAACTTGGAATAGGTTCACAACAGGTGACGAGCGACTGTCTGGATTATGCTTGTTAAGTGTCCACCGAGGCAAGATAACCAAGGACAATAAAGATAACTTTATAGAAAACGTCATTAATAAGTTCGGTCAAAAACCCCGCCGGCTGCAGTTGCTTTTTAAATGAGTATTGTGTAATTACTGCCTACTAATTATTGTGAATAAAAAAATGATTTCCAATAGACGGCTTTTTATTTCAATAATTCCTGTTGATCCCGAGATTCCCAAGGGGTGCAAGTGGCACCCCCCTGCCGGCGCCCATGAGAGTACAGTAGGCAGCTGAGGAAAACATCACCGATTGTGAATTTTATTATCTACAGCGCAATTTTTTTGGGTTTTTTACGAAAACATGACGTGAATTTATTTGCAGCTGCAAAAAGATGTGTACGCAATTTACGAATTTATTAAAAGTTTTTGATTAGATCTTCTCATTTCATAAACCAAAATGTACTAGAAAATATTATGTGTACAATATTAAAAAATTATAATTACTAATTTTTACCTTAAGTTAACTTTATTAATTTGGCAAAGTGATGTAGATCTTTTTGCAGCTGAGTGTGCAGGAATAACGAGGACGAAAATTTTTAATCAATATTTTGGTTTTATTGTTTAACTAGCTTTTACCCGCGGCTCCGCTCGCGTTAAATTCTGCTAACCCACGTCAGTCCAGTCCATTCCAGTCCAGTCCACTGTCCCACTGTCCCGCTGCCCCGCTGCCCCGCTGCCCCACTGCCCCGCTGCCCTGCTGCCCTACTGCCCCGTTACCCCACTATCCCACTGCCCCACTGCCCCGCTGCCCCACTGCCCCGCTGCCCCACTGCCCCGCTGCCCCGCTGCCCCGCTGCCCCACTGCCTCGCTGCCCAGCTGCCCCACTGCCCCGCTGCCCCTCTGCCCCGATGCCCCTTTGCCCCGCTGCCCCTCTGCCTCACTGCCCCGCTACACCACTGCCCCACTGCCCCGCTGCCCCACTACCCCGCTGCCCCACGTGCCCCACTGCCCCGCTACCCCACTGCCCCACTATACGACTGCCCCACTGTCCCCCATTGCCCCGCTGCCCCGCTACCCCACTGCCCCGCTACACCGCTGCCCCACTGCCCCGCTGCCCAGCCGCCCCACTGCCCCACTGCTCCGCTACCCCACTGCCCGACTGCCCCACTATCCCGCTGCCCCGCTACCCCACTGCCCCGCTGCCCCACTGCCCCACTGCCCCGCTGCCCCACTGCCCCAATATCCCACGGCCCCACTGCCCCGCCGCCCCGCTGCCCCGGTAACCCACTGCCCCGCTGCCCCACTGCCCCGCTGCCCCGCTGCCCCACTGCCCCGCTGCCCCACCGCCACGCTGCCCCGGTAACCCACTGCCCCGCTGCCCCACTACCCCGCTGCCCAGCTGCCCCGCTGCCCCGCTACCACACTGCCCCGCTGCCCCACTGCCCCACTATCCCACTGTCCCGCTGCCCCGCTGCCCCGCTGCCCCACTACCCCACTGCCCCACTGTCCCACCGTCCCACTGCCACTGTCCTACTGTTCCACTGTCCCACTGTCTCACTATCTCACTCTATCAATATCGTCCCGTCGCATGTCCCATGTCCCATCCTATGTCCAGTCCCATGTGCCGTCCCACTGTCCTGTCCCATCTCCCGTCTCATGTCCCGTCCCATTTCCCGTCCCATGTTCCGTTCCCTGTCCTGTCCACTGTCCCGTCCCCAGTCCCGTCCCCTGTCCCGTCCCCAGTCCCATCCCCAGTCCCATCCCCTGTCCACTCCACTCCATCGTACATTACTATCCGCTCGTGCAAATGCATAGAAGCTTCGATCTGTCGGGTGAGTACGCAACCCACGAATTAATTTTTTTCTTTTTTTCTTTCTTTGTTTCTTTCTCAAAACCCATCATCATCCTCCTGCCCTTATCCCAATTTATTTGGGGTCGGCGCAGCATGTTTTTTTCTTCCATAAATCTCTATCAGCCGTCATCTCTGTGTTTACTTTCTTTCTATTCATATCATCTTTCACACAATCCATCCATATTTTCTTCGGTCTCCCTCTTTTCTTATAGCCATCAACATTCATACTTAAAACTTTCCTCGTAACATGCTCCCCATTCCTCCTCATCACATGTCCATACCATGATAGTCTGTTGCTACTTAACTTCTCTGTCACTGGCGCTACTTTCAGACTCCCTCTTACATATTCATTCCTTATCCTATCCATTCTCGTTACACCACACATTCCTCTTAACATTCTCATCTCAGCTGCATGCACTTGCCTTTCATTAATTCCTTTCGTAGCCCAACATTCCGATCCATACAGGACAGCAGGTCTTATCATGGTCTTATAGATTTTCCCCTTCAGTTTAAGAGGAATTCGGGAGTCACATGTAGTTCCCGTGACCTGCCGCCATTTCAACCATCCTGTGTTAATTCGGTGCTTGACTGTCCGGTCAATTTCGCCATCGCTTTGCACAAGTGAACCGAGGTACCGAAAGTCGGAGCAGACTGGCAAGGGCACGCCATCTAGCGCAATAGCAACAAAACCGGAAAGACCGCCGAAATCGCAGAACATGTATTCCGTTTTAGTTCTGCTGATTTTCAAGCCAACGTTCTCCAGATTTTGTTGCCATTTTGCCAATCTACTCTGGACCTCAAGTCCATCTTCACCAACAAGGACAATGTCGTCAGCAAACAGCATGCACCAGGGTGCCTCTTCCTGGATTTCTGATGTCAAAGCATCCATTATCAGCAAGAAGAGGTAAGGACTTAGAGCCGACCCTTGGTGCAAGCCTACAGCCACACTGAACTCGTCGGTGTTGCCAGCGGCCGACCGAACGTGGGTACTAGATTGGCTGTACATAGCACGAATTAACTCCACATACTTTGCAGGCACACCTTTCTCTTTCAGCGCCCACCACAAGACCTCGCGGGGTACTCTGTCGTACGCCTTCTCTAGGTCAACGAACACCATGTGCAAGTTCTTATGCGCACGTCTATACTTTTCGCATATTTGGCGGAGTGCAAATATGGCATCCGTTGTCCCACGACCTGGCATAAATCCCATCTGGTTTTGGGTGATCTCACTCTCCTCTCGCAATCTTTTCTCTATCACCTTCTCCCATACTTTCATACTGTGTGACATGAGCTTTATTCCTCGGTAGTTGTTGCAGTCTTGTACATCACCCTTATTTTTGAAGATGGGCACTAGCGTACTATTACACCATTCTTGTGGGATCGTTTCTTCATGCAACAACTTATTGAAGAATAAAGTCAGCCAGTAACATCCATCTTCTCCTAATAATTTCCATACTTCTACTGGTATACCATCTGGTCCCACTGCTTTCCCATTTTTCATACATCGAATCGCCCTTCTGACTTCATCCATACTAATTTCATTCACCAAACCCCTATTTACATGCACCTCTTTAAGTAGGCCAGACCATACATTCTCTTCATTCATCAACCTTTCAAAGTATACCTTCCAACGCTCTTTTAAACACTCTTTCTCAAAACCCATACCAGTTTTTAAGTCAGATCATCAGCTTTCAAACAACAAAAAAAAAAACATCTAAATCGGTCCAGTCGTTTTAGCGTGATGCTGGAACAAACAAACAAACAAACAGACGTTAGCAATTTTATAATAGTTAAGATTATAATAGTTAAGAAGATAAGATAATATACTTGAAGAAGGTAATTAAAAATTGTAGACTGAAAATAGTATTTTTTTAGTTACACCAAGATAACTTTATGCTTATTCGTATATTAAGATGGATACAATATAACAACGTTTAGGTACTTCTAAATTTTATTGCTTTTCATACAAAATTTTAGAGAAATCGCAATTTAGAGGTAGCTTCCGGTCCTTGTCTGTAAGTCGAAAGATTCTGATTTTCGGTTGGCTCAAAAGACTGCATTTCCAAGATGGCACCACCCACATACGACAGGATTTTTTTTTCTACTCTGTACAATTCGGCCCGACCAAAAAGTTTTTAATGCAATATCTTTAGCAGCCGTATTTTCTCTATGGAGGTGCGCGCTAGAGCGCATGCGTGCACGGGTGATAAACTTGGAACAAATAATTTCAACCGTATACAGATGTACTCTATGGTTAGAAATTTCATACATGACAGGAGACCCTCGCCCCCTTGTGACAGTCTTCACCCCGTTTAGGCCCTTTGCCAAGACCATAGATAATTTTCGACCGTCATACGCACAGAACATTATACTCAAGAGAAGAACAACAACTTCATACAACTATATTGCTTACATGAGAGCACACTAGCGCGCCCGTTTATGCCATCGGAAACTTTCGTGGAGCGCGGGAATGGCGGGAATTTTGAACAGTTGTTAGTTTATTTTTAATTTCTTAAACCTACAACAAATTTTCATTTTGCAGTTTTTAAACAATGTATGCATTATAAAATGTTTATAATACATACTCGTGCAAGAACAGCAAAATGAAAATTTGTTGTAGGTTTAAGAAATTAAAAATAAACTAACATCTGCATTAAAAATTCGCCGTAATAGAATGTCAAAGAAAACAAAGTTTTAGACATTTTTAATACATTTATTTTTCCTTTCATTGCTTTTAAATGCTAAATAAATTTGCGGCGTTCTCTACTACCGTTTCACAGATATTGTACTGGACGTAGACTGCTTCTTTCATCATAGTATTCCTTAAAATGATGTAAGTATAAGAATGATATAATATTTCAGTGTTTGGATCCGCAAGCATAATATTTTTACAATTAAAGCAACCATATTTTTATTATAAAATTGCAAACTTATGTTTACTTATGTGCTTATGCACATGCTAGCATTTCACCAGAACACTGAGTTATGTATTTCAATCTCTTCATCACCCTCGACATTCAATATAACTAGATAAGATATAGAGAAGGGTTTACAATTATTTTGTATCACTTATTTTTAATAAATACAAAAAAGTTACCACAATTTTCGATATTCACATGAGTATATACTTAGATTTATCAAGATACTGGTTTAAGCGCTGCAATAAATTGAACTGATGTGGGGTTTGGATTATATCTACAGTTAATTTCTACTAATGTACCCAAATATAAAAGTTATTAAATTGCATTCCTAGATTTGACAATTATTATCCTAAAAATTCTTATATGCCCATAACGGGCTGATTGATGTATGCAACACTATCATGTAACAACTGTAACTACTAAATCAAATAGAGCTTACTTTACTTAACAAAACAGTTGTGGTAGCAGATCTTGTTTAAACCTCTTTACAGTGTTCGTATATTAGGGCATTTTCGTTCAATGTGTACTGTGTGTACCCAATATTTTAGGATAAATATATGAGTATTTTTTCAGTTTTGTTACATAAATACTCATACCACAACATGCTCATAAATGTAAATAAACAGTTGTTCTAATAACTAAGATTGATAAATTATTCTTAATAAATCATTCTGATACGCAAATCAACAAGATATATTTTACAATTATTACAGTAAAATCACTAAAATAAACTAGTTTAGACCAAGATTACATAATACATTTTTTAAATAAACAGAAAACTATAATAGATGACCTTTGGTTTCTTAATAATTTATACGACAGCGCAAAATGCAAAGGGCACTCTTTATTGTAAATGCCCATTATATTTATTACTAGACTTTGACCGCGGCTTTGCTCTGGTATAATTTGGCTTATCACAGAAAGACTTATCATCACGCATCCCTCGGGAACTGTTTATTTTTAACCGACGAAAAAAAGGAGGAGGTTCTCAATTCGACGCGTATATATATATATTTTTTTTTATTATTTTTTTATTTATGACCACGCATAACTTTTTACAGAAAGGTCCGATTTTGATGATTATTTTTTTAATGGATAGGGTACATCTTGAAGTTGGTCCCATTTAAATTTCAAAATAAAAATCCACCCCTAAGGGTAGTAAAACAGGGGATGAGTGTTTGTTCACCCACTGAATTCTTACCTGTTAACTGATTGTTGAAACTTTACACACATAAATATAGTTCTAGACACTACGACATAATGGAGACATGGAGTTAGATTTTAACCAAAAAAAAATTAAAAATAAAACTTTTTAACAAAAAATTGAACCGACGAAAACAGAAACTGAAAAGCGAAAAATAACTAATTATGAGTCGGCGCCAAACAACCAATCAACGAAGATCATTAAATTACTTTAAATAAATAATAAAAACAACGTCACATCAAATACAACGTGAAATTTTCAACGATAAACAATTACTTTCCAAAAATGCGTTCTCCGCTCGGCCACTTGCAACTTGCACGCACTTTGCTTGTTAAAAGTTCGTTTGGCGCCGACTCATAATTAGTTATTTTTCGCTTTTCAGTTTCTGTTTTCGTCGGTTCAATTTTTTATTAAAAAGTTTTATCTTGGGATAAATCCGGGTTATTATCTACCGTGTGCTAAATTTCATCCAAATACATTAACGGCCAAAATTAATATCCAATCTATCCACGACTTGCCCTACTAGAGATAGGAGTTTGACATAAGCTCCATACAAAATATGTCAAATTTCTATCTCAGGTTGGGTAAATCGTGGATAGATTGGATATTAATTTTGGCCATTAGCTATTTCAGTGTGAATAAGTAACAAACATCAAAATCTCTTCAACAAATCTTGACAAACTTTCACATTTATGTTTTTATGATTTAAATTGTTAAAAAAATATTTCTATAGCATTTAGCGTCCTTAACCAACTCTTAGAACTTCATGGCATTAAAATATAATTTAATTGATTGAAATAAATTATATGAGGCCTGGTTGAGGTCATGTTTGTGAGGAATTCCTTCCCTCTGTTTTGATTTGGAGTATGTCTGTTCGCGGAGTCAAACAACTGCTCAATATTTGAAATGACTGTAGCTGTAGCAATGGCGTCTTGCAGTGATTCATCTGAAAGTAAAAATATATATTTAAAAACAATTATTTGATCATAGAAATCAATTATTAATACTGTAAATATCATTGCCATAATCACCAAGCTTGTCTGACGGATCTGTGATAATAATTTACTGCCAAAATTAATATCCAATCTATCCATGATTTGCCCTACTAGAGATATAAATTTGACATATTTTGTATGGAGCTTATGTCAAATTCCTATATCTAGTAGGGCAAATCGTGGATAGATTGGATATTAATTTTGGACGTTAGAGTTATTCACTGTCAGTCAAAGTAAGCGCTGGCAATACTCTTGGCAGGATTCCTTTTGCGCCTTTTTACGACATCCACAGGTGGTAAGGAGGTGGTCTATTCTTTTTTTCCCGTGGGCAAAATCCTCATGGACGCACTCCGCCCGGGTAAGGCGGAGCCAGTGTCACTGCCACTGATCTGATTTATGAGAGTTAACCAAGATGCAGTGCGTTGATGTGTTTCAAGATACTACACATGACCGTGATTGCCGTATGTTGTTGAACTATATAGTACGCACTACAATAACACATTCTGATGCTTTTATGTATAGCCATGTTAAGATAGAGCAGGAACTTGAAAAAATGCATTTTTTTCAAGGATTCTAGTATGGGGGACACACTTTGAGCTTAGACTTTTTAATTTTAAATATTATTTGCCATGGTAGAGGCCATAGTAACACGTCATCTATGAAAATTTCAATTGACTACCTTAAAAAGATACAGCCCCGTGACAGACAGACGGACGGACAGCGTAGGCAGAGTAATAGGGTCCCATCAGCACCCTTTGGGTATGGAATCCTAAAAAGGTTTAGACTTACCTCCTTAATGAGTAAAGCTAATTATTTGCTGTGACATGATCCCCCGATCATTAAAAGGCTATTGGTTGTTTGAAATGTCTCCAAAGCCATAAAATTAAAAGCATGGCTAGCTATTTCTGATGTTCGATCTTGATGAGCATGATCTCGGTAGCCATCTAACAGCAGATTTGTAACATCTCTTATAAAGCTTCTGTTTGGGTGTGAGTTCCACTCCTTTTTTGCATCAAGGATCAACAAGATACTTTTCCTCCTCCGTGACTCCTGGAAATGTGCAATTAATAATATCAAAGGACTGTTATTCACACATTTCTGGCTTTCACCAGTAGGTTCTACCATCGAAAAGTCAGAGATGAGAGGCAATGCGCCACCCTTACACGGTTGATATTCCACCATAAGGGTACATATACAAGGGTACAAAGAGTTTTTCTAACACTTTTATTATGCACACCGCTAAGTAGTAGAATGCCTTGCCTTGCTTATCTGTGTTTTCCTATAGGTATAATCTGGTAGTCTTCAAGGCACGAATGGTACACCATCGTCGACTGCACGATCACTTAACAACAGCAATCAAATGCAAGCCCATTTTTTAGTAAAATAATTATATTAAATACAAATTTCATCCAAATCGGTCCAGTCGTTTAGGAGGAGTTAGGTGACAGACAAACGTACAGAAGAATTATATGTATTAAGATTTAAATTGATAAAAATATAAAGATTTTAATTATTTTAAAATAAATATTAAAATTATATATTAAAAATATTAATATTGACTTTTTCCAATTACCTTTTTCAAGCTTGGGCTGTCAAGATGATTATACATATAAATGATGCTGAATATTTAACTCTTCTTTGGATTTGGAATACCGGGATGTACTTCCATTTGCACTTCAACGGTTGACTTTGGTTGCTGAAACATACAAATTCACTACCTTAATTTATTGTATACTATGATACGTTTGAATATTTAGGTGTTTTTATTTCAATTTTGTTTTTGAGAAAATCATTAATACTGCATATCTCCAGTAGGTATAAAGAAAAAAAAAGAAGTAAAAATGATTTATTGCCACAACTAGCCATGCAGTAGTCTGTTTTCTCTCTCTTGTCTTATTTAGTAAACAATCTTGGCATGCCTCTTTATTCAAATAACTATTGATAAAATGTACCTAATTACTAAATCTACACATGTAATTAGGTCTAAAAAAAATATTATTATTATCTCCTTTATTTAGTTATTACCTTATAAATTACATTTTTAAATATTTTTTTATAAAAAGAAAAAAAAACACCTAAATATTCAAACGTATCATAGTATTTTTTTATTTTTTTTTATAGTATAAACAAAAAATATAGGTTCGCCAAACTGAGACATGAAGATGGAATGTCTCATGTGATTGTAATTTCATTAACATAAGTGCAAAATCATTAACATAATGTCTTTTTATAATAGTTATTGACGAATTGTATTAAAAAGACATGCCAAGATTGTTTACTAAATAAGACAAGACAAAGAAAGAAAAAACAGGGTGTAGCTAAGTACAAATAAAAATAACTAAAAAGTATCTTAATTTTAAGAAATCTTATAATAGTGTCAACAATTATAAGAAAAGTAATGCTGCATGTTGTAGCTGCGGCAAAGAGGTTGACAATCAGCATAAAGCAAGTCAATAAAATACTACTCACTTCCGATTGTTGTTCTTCTCTAGATGGATTACACTATTCATTTCAAAATCGGGCTAATATATTTTGAGCTCCGGTAGGAATAGCAAACTTACTTAAGTAATCTTTTTCTGTCACTGCTGGTAAATTGCGAATCATCAAAACATCACACCACCACATAGCATCTTATGCTGTTTGTACTTCTCCAATAATTTATCCAGGCCCAATCATCGAAGAGGTCCAATCATCATCATCGGGATGACAAAATGTTGCTTGCAAACTTTAGTTCTGAAAAATGTATTTGTATGAAGTGTTAAATTCCAACTATTATACCTAGCCTTATTAATTAATGGCACTTTAGTCATCTACTTACATAAGAGACCCATTCATGGACGGGAGAGGAAACCTGTGAAAGAATCTTCCTTTGAGGTTATCCCGTATTTTGCGCACTTTACACTTTTTTTTCCAGCCATGGTGGAAAAACAATCCAAAAGCGTCAGTATCGAACAAATACATATAATGAAATCAATCAGATAAACTACACAAAAGCTTGAATTTCACACTGGAGTCTCTATCTCATAAATTGTTGTAACATAAGGAAAAAGTGTAAATTTCACACTAATGAGTTTCTATCTTTCAGCAAAATTCACAACATTGAACTTTAGGAAACAATCCGGCAGAAAAACAAGATTAATCAGGCATAAATTCGAAATAAAAATTAGGAACATCCGTATTTTATTTTTTGACAAGTGTAGTAAGTGTTGCCATTTCATAAAAGTGAATCCTATCATAATTTAGGTAATCTTCAAACACTGAAATATACTAAAATGGTAGATATGTATTCAATCGCGCTTGTTTCTACTATCTCATTCTTTCGTAGAGCGCTGTTCCGTTTTTGCAAATCCTTCCAGTGCTGGCATTCGTCGCTTAGGAAGTTGACACCCCCTGGTCATACGTAGTATCTCTATGTAGTCTGAGGTCATTGTTAATTTTTTATTTATTTATTTATTTTTATTTTATTTTATTTAGAAAACCAACAGCGATACATATAATAAATTACAGAATATGTGTATTACAGTATTGTGTGGCTAATAATAGGTTTCCCTGTGTAACCAGGTAAGTATAAAACATGCGAACGGACTACAAAGAAAAAAATTAAAGTTAAAAAATACAATAATACTTAGATTTAAGTTTAAAATTTTGTCAATTTATTGTTAGATTACTTATATGACGCCGAATAACGAACAGCTGGGTTGCTTGCTATTTGCCTTCATTTATTGTTTTCCATAACTGTGTTTTTTACGTTAATTTTGGTTGTTTTTGTAAGATTTCGATTTTTCCATATAATGTTGTTGATTAAAGTTTGCGTTGATTAATTTCTGTACTTATCCTCTTAATGATTTCTTAACTGTGATATTTTGCAGTGATAGTACAAGTAAGATGTACAACAAGTGTTGTATTGTTGTATCGAACATTGTGATAGCAAACGAAAGGACGCTAAGATGTATTCGCTTCCCGTTAGTGAGATAGGACTTAAAGTGGCTTATTTGCGCAGTTTAGCCTGCAAGATCTTCACAAACTATGTTTGTGTCAGAAGCATTGAAAAAAGGTTCATCAATGAGAAGTATCGGCTTAAAGTTGGTGCTTATCCTACATTGTTTTTGGCCGATGAAATAACTACAGGAATACAAAAGTTTATGAAGGTTCGTACGTAATCAGTAATCTACTTATAAAATGTTAGGTGTACAGCGAATGTAGTAAAAAAATGAGTATACTCATATCCACTCCAACCCGCTCAAGTTTGGTAGCGAGTACCTATTGCTTTTTATTGGAATTTCTAACAGGCTGTGTCACTAGACCAGGTATCATGTACTATTGGCAAACTTACTGTAGTGAAATATATGCTGTTGACGCAGTAGACTGACTGAGACCTGCAAAGTTAATGCCAAACGGTATTGATCACTGATCCATCATCCCATATTGATGTAAAATGAGTGTTACAAGATAGTTTAAAATCTATCTCTATCACTCAAAGGTTTGCTGGTAGAAAACTAATTTTTGAGTTAAGCTCGCCCGCTCGTACATACATGTACCTAATTTCTATTTATAATTTAATAGGTACTGCATTTTTCTATTTTTCTGGTGTACAATAAAGAATAGAATAGTTTATAGAATACTAAAGTATTTATTTTTTCAGATGTATGTCAGAATCGTGATAATAATTATTCTTGTAAAAGGAAACATGATGACCATATCTACCCATCTGCCATTATAAATTGGTAAGATTAATTAACTATTTTAAATCTCTATTTATATGGTACCTGCTGATTCATCATCATGATTTCAGCCGAAAGACGTCCACTGCTGGACATAGGCCTCCCCAAAAAGGGGATATGCCATAATCGCCACGCTTGGCAGGCGGGTTGGCGATCGCCGTTGATTGCTTGAAAACTCAGAGAATGATGGGCATTCTCTGGTGAATCCCTTAGTCGCCTTTTACAACACCCATGAGAAGAGACAGTACCTGCTAATTACTATTACGAAATAAAAGTAAACATTAGTGTTTTAATTTATTTAAACCAGTCTCATCATCATGAATGTTAATATAAAAATATAATATAATTATATTTTTCTAAATCTCGAACTTTAATTTACCATTTGTACCAAGTTTGATTCAAGTGTCATTTGTTCTAGCTCAATATGCTGATGGAAAAGAAGATAGTTTCATCCTAAAAAATACTGCTGAAACAGTATCTTTTTTGACAATCTTTTCAACTTGGAGAATTGTGCTAGCTTGAATAGTAAGACATCAAGAGCGAAACTTTCACGTAGCCTGTACATCGGGTTCACCATACCAAGCCAAACTTTGTCTAAGTACCTACTCATTTGACTTCCTTTCTTGTGAAACACACGAAAAACATAACCCTCCTTCTGGCGCAGTCGGGTAAAAAACTGAAGTGCTCTTCCTTGGCATGGTAATTTTTTTAATTTTCAACTGGTGTTCATATAAAATATTGAAAGGCACAGATTTATCTAGGCTGATTAGAAAATCTCTTCCGAGAATGCAAAATAAGACATATTGTATTAAAAACTATAATTTAATCAATAAAAATCTGAACAAAATATGTTGTTTCATTTACATATTCTCAGTTCTCGTTTCGAAAATGTATAGTTGGTAAAATATAGCTTCAGTCCTGTGACAGAAGTCAAATACGTAAATTTTAAATGTATTTTTACGTATTTGACATCTGTTACAGGACTCTAGCTATATTTTACGAACTAAAGTTGAAATAACGATATACAACAGCTTAAATAAGGCATACAGTGTGAGCCTTTGCCCAAAATTCAACAAAAGAATTTAAAAAAAAACGAACTGTCATGTTCAATTTTTCCAACTACTACGGGCCATTTTTTTGTATGGGAGTGGGTCGTCTGTACGTAGTACACTTCTTAGTCTGTGCATGCGTGCGAATGACAGCTAGATATGAGCGCCTTATTCACCTTAATGTATACAAAATGTTGTAGAAAAATATAATTAAAAATCACCGGTTCCCGTCATCGTAGCGATGTAAAATACATACCAGTTTTTAAGTCAAATCATAAGTTTTTAGTCACAAACCCTTTCAATAAAATCGGTCTAGTAGTTTTATAGTGATGCTGGAACAAACAAACAAACAAACAAACAAACAGACAACTGACATTTAACAATTTTATAATAGTAGTAGATATGAATAGTTGCTTTAAATAAACGCCAAAAACGCACAGCCATAAAGGGCTGAATGCAATAAGAACGCCAAACGATCGTCGTTGGTTGCACAAGAAATAGTTTTTGGGTATATTTCTGAGCTAATAAAAGCTCAATCATGTACTACTTATAAGGCGGGGTAAGGTATGCCTTAATATTACCTACACAATAATGTAAATTCGATAAACGTATTTAAATATTTTTTATTGCGCTTACAGTTTTAAAACAATATAGGTATTCAATTATCTGGTAACAATCTGGCTAGTGATGACGATGAAATTGAGGTAACCACTATAGACAAAGTGCCGTGAACAATCTAGTCAAGCCAAAAAAAACTATGCTCCTTCCTGTACAACCAGCGCTCACGTACACACCATGCACTTGCTTTCGCATATTTGCTTTCGCGAAAATTACTGAACGATGTCGCGACATGTTTACTGAGAGGAGTGAACACGGTTTGAGGTGCATGTGTGCATTGTGCATGTGTGAGCGTTGGTTGTACACGAAGGAGCATGGTTTTTTTTGGCTTCACTAGATTGTTCACGGCACTTTGTCTATAGTGGTTACCTCAGAATTCCGACATTTATAAACCGATTTGGAAAATTCTCTTTTATTTTAAAGGATATAATACCTACTTCCAGATTGGTCCCATTTTTATCAAAATCCAGTTCTGATCATGATTTAAAAAAATTGAGGGAACTTCTCAAATATTATAGGCATACATATAGCGATTTTGGAATTACATCAACAAGTCAAGCATTTGCATTCAGAAAGTATAATTTGGTAAAGATAAAAAAATAAATAAAAAAATACTTCTGGGACATTTTTACACAACACCATCTAGTCCCAAACTAAGCAGAGCTTGTACTATGGGTACTAGACAAGGCAATGGATATAATACTTATATACTTTTTCTTTTTTTTTTGTAAATCCACACTTATAATACATAAGTATAACATAACTAAACATAACATAACAGAGCATAACTATTGTATTTGTTTTTGTTTGGTGTAATGTACAATAAAGAATATAATAAATAAGAAACACCCAGACAAACACTTATAATATGTTCATCACACAAATATTTGTGTCCTGTGGGAATCGAACCCACAACCTTGTGATCAGCAGTCCGACACTCGAACCACTAGACCACAGAGGTCGTCAAACCTGATGATCTGTTGAAGATCTTCGGAGATAGAAGGGAACTGTTCAATGGATGACAGCAAATTATCCGGGATTGCAGCAATCGCTTGTCTTTCTATTGTTAATGCCACTCAAAATAGAAAATTTAAATAAACTTTAAAAAGTAAAATCCGACTTCAAAAAGAATAAAATAATTTGTCTGAAACAGTTTAGGAAATTGGTGCCAATTTTGCTCAAATCAAACCGAATCAATGGCACCTACTTCCTAAATTGTTTCAAAAAAATTATTTAATTATTTTTCAAGTCTAAGATTTTTAAAGTTTATTTTACTACGATGGCGCTTCGTATAAGGGTGAACAGGTCGAGAATTGAAGAGTGCTCTCTGCTCTGCTCTAGAAAAGCGACTTTTTAGTTGTCTCAATATTAAATCGATGAAAGGAAGGAATACATTCAATCTGAAACATAACAGAAAATAAAGAAATACTGCATTAAGCAAAAAGCGTGTGTTTTACCTATAGTATTCCTTAGTATCAGGCGCTTCTATATTTGAGCGATGAGTTAACGTTTGGTGGTTCTGCGTGCCTGCGCTGGGATGTCCAAAGATTCAACCGGTCTTCAGTACTTACAGACTTTAATACGAGTACGACACGGCTCTTGAATTTTTCAATAATACCTAAGTATTTAGTTTATGTTTAGTTTAAGTACCAGGCCCCTCAGAAAGTATTGCGAAAAAAAGCTTTTATATATGGGAGACTGGCCAGTTATAATGTTTTTCGAAAATATGATTATTTATAAGTAAAAATAAGTAAGTTCCAATTTCAAAATTTCCCTCCACATTTTTTGCGAGTTAATTCAAAGTATTGTGTCTCACTGAAATATGGATCTGCGCCGGGAACATTTTAGAGCTATGATTTTATACGATTTCAAGTGTCGCCTGAAACCGGATGAATCGTACGATAGACTTCAAATGGCATTCATGGATGAAGGCCCTTCCAAGGCAACCGTGTATCGTTGGTATAACGAATTCAAGCGCGGTCGACCAACTTTGGGGGATGACGAAAGAAGCGGTCGCCCTTTGACGGCTGTTACCGAAGAAAACGTGCTAGCAGTGAAAAATTTAATCCAAGACAATAGGCGAATTACATATCAGGAGATTCAACACATATTGAAGATTGGATCGGGAAGCGTTCACGAGATTCTACACAGCCATCTTCGCGTGAGGAGGATAGTATCACGCTGGGTGCCACACAACCTCACCGATGCTCAGAAGCAGGCCCGGGTGGAATGGTGCCGTGATATGCTTAACAAATTTGAAGCAGGCTCGTCTCGGCGTGTTTACGACATCGTTACAGGTGATGAGTCCTGGATTTATCAATACGACCCAGAAACCAAGCGCCAGTCGACTGTTTGGGTGTTTCAAAATGAGCCAACGCCTACCAAAGTGAAGCGATCTAGAAGCGGGGGTAAGATTTTGATCGCTAGCTTTTTTAATTTGACTGGCCACTTGGTATCAATTCCCTTACGGGATCAAAGAAGCATTAATGCCGAATGGTATACTACCAAATGTTTGCCAGAAGTTTTCTCTGTTATAAGCAACAAGCGACCAAACACAGGGCTCCGCGGGCTACTGCTCCACCACGACAATGCACCTGCGCACACCGCACTCAAAACGAGGGACTTCCTGGACAGCACGCCAGTCAAACTCCTGGGTCACCCTCCTTACAGCCCTGATCTAGCACCGTGTGACTTCTTTTTATTCCCAAAAATAAAAAATCAGCTCAAAGGGATACAATTTTCGTCGCCGGAAGATGCGCTGGCTGCGTTCGAGCAGGCTGTAAACGAGGTGTCTGCGGCGGACTGGAAAAAGTGTTTTGAAAACTGGTTTAGGCGCATGAATCTTTGTATAGAGGCTGGTGGAAAGTACTTTGAAAAGATTTGATAAAAATATATGTACGTATAGAACAATTTTTTTTAGTTTCGCAAAACTTTCTGAGTGTCCCACGTATGTGTGATGTGTGAGTACACATACAGGGTAGGTAGGGCGCCCCCATGCCAGGTGGACCGTCGACCTAAAGAACTTGGCTGGGGGGGACTGGATGCGGAAGGCAGAGGACCGAGTGTTGTGGCGCAACTTGGGAGAGGCCTATGTCCAGCAGTGGACTGCGATAGGCTGAGTTGATTGATGATGTGTGAGTACCTATCTTTCCAGTGTTCATAATACCTACATATCTATCTACCATCTCGTAGCAAACAAAAGATCTAATGCAACGGCCTGAACTTGCTGTAAAAACCAAAGACTGTATATACTTACGTCAGTATAATAACTTTATGGTAAAAACGCGATGATAAAAATCTGGCACGGAACCTGTGCACGGAACCCTAATAGCGTGAGCTCGACTCGCTCTGGCCGTTTTTTTTTTTTGTAAAAATCAATATTGTTTCTGAACTTAACATGGTGTTTTTTATTTCGGCTACGTTCAGTTATATCACCAGACGTCATCGCCATGCCATGAAGTTATAATAACTATAACTTCATGCTCAGAGCGATCATACAAATACAAACCATGGTATAATATGATGAAACATATATTATTATACCATGATACAAACGAATGCCCAAGGAACGCTCCGAGTCCGAGCCTGTCCGAGCGTCGTCGGGCGATATAAGAGAACGCGGCCCTTTTAATATATTATGTACTGTCAATGTCAATGTCAAAAAATCCACATGCTGCCTTTCCTCGACTCCTGCTAAAATATTTGATTTCCCAATTATAATTTTGTTTCATAATATATCCTTCATATTCTGTGTAGTGAAAATTGTATTACAATGGGAAAGGCTAAAAAGTTTAAACCCTCTCAAGTAGGGAAAAATTTAGCTTTAGCCGATCAAATAGAAGCGGTGAACTCGATTACGAAGAATAAAAACAGAATCAAAGAAAGGAACAGGCATGATGATGACGAAGAAGTAAGCGTTTATAATTCTTTATATCTTTAGAATTTCAGAATCCGACTCATTGCCGGTGAATGTGTGTTATTTGTTTTGTTATTATTTGTTATACCTACTGTTTAAGTACTTGTTTTACCCCCCTCATATTGTTGGGGATCTGGATTTATCGTTCATATAATAAAGCTACATAATTATGTCATATTTTTCTAGTTTGTAAATGCCGACTTGTCAAAGAAAATTTTAAATGCTGCAAGAAGGCAACAAGCGGAATTAGGAGATGACGAAGATGGACCATCACCTGCAAAACAAGTGACTTTTTCGGCATCATTCAAAGGTAAGCTATTATTGAGCCAATACCAGTACCTACTGAATTTTATATCATAGAAGTAAATTAGGACTATGTTGAAATATACAGTTACAGACAAAATACTGTTAACCAGAAACAATCCTATCATTACAAATGTCACGAATCCTATTTATTTTTAATTTAACCCAGCAGATGATGACTCTGATGATGATACTGGATCAGATAAAGATGACTTGGAGCCAGACACTTATTATGACAATGTAGAAATAAATGAAGATGACGAAGAGGCACTCAAAATGTTCATGTCGGCTAAACCAGAGAGGACTCGTACTCTGGCAGACATAATAAAAGAAAAAATCACAGATAAGCAAACTGAACTACAAAGTCAGTTCTCAGATGTGGAAACATTAAAATTACAGAACATTGATCCAAGGTAAATATTCTTATTCAAAACAAGTATTTACTCTGTAAAAAAAGAGAATATTGTTAAGTTTTTTTTCCAAGTAAGTATTATATCACACACAGTAATTACGTCTGTTACTGAATTATTTAAATTACTGACTTATACATAATTTTACAGAATTAAAACAATGTATGAAGGAGTCAGAGATGTTTTGAAAAAATACCGATCAGGTAAACTACCAAAGGCATTTAAAATGGTTCCACACTTACAAAATTGGGAACAGATATTGTATATCACAGAGCCAACCACATGGTCTGCTGCAGCTATGTACCAGGTATTTTTTTAAACTGACAATACTATCACATTTGACAAGCATTCTTTCAACTTATTAATTCCATAATCTCTTAAGACAGGTAGGTATTCACAAGCGAGCTGTAAGTGATTGATTGTTTTGATTTTTTTAAACAATCATAATGTATATGTGGTACACTGCACTTGCAGTGAGCCAACTTTTGCAGTGAATCAAAGGGTGTTCGCAGTGTGAATAGGCCAGCTAGCTATATGGTTGCAGTGATTGTGGACATCATGTTGGGCTTCCCTATTGTGGCTACAATCTAGGAATGTTTCCAAAATACCCATGATTGACAATTAGGGTAGCAAGCAGGGGTTATGCACCTGCCCTTCCTGATGTTACACAAAACAGAGAAACATGGTAGCTCATTAGCCAGCAACCATGGGTGCTCACAGTTGTTACATTGTTTCTAGGCAACCAGAATCTTCACATCTAACTTGAAAGAAAAGATGGCACAACGATTTTACAATTTAGTACTACTTCCTCGTGTTCGAGATGACCTTGCTGAATATAAGCGCCTGAACTTTCATTTGTACCAAGCATTACGGAAGTCACTCTTTAAGCCTGGTGCTTTCATGAAGGGTATACTGCTGCCGTTGCTAGAAGTAAGTTGCATGTTATATCAAACCAAGTATAGAAGATGCTAGTATGTGAATTTTTGATTGTTTTAAATGCTGTAAACTTATGATATTTTCTAGTCTGGAGATTGCACATTACGTGAGGCTATCATAGTGGGTTCAGTGTTGGCACGGAACTCGGTACCTGTACTGCATTCAAGTGCAGCAATGTTAAAGATTGCAGAAATGGATTACACTGGAGCCAATTCCATATTTCTAAGAATACTTTTTGATAAAAAGTATGCATTACCATACAGAGTAGTGGATTCAGTTGTTTTTCACTTTATAAGGTAAGGATAAAAGAAATATGTTACCAGGCCCCTCAGAAAGTATTGCGAAAAAAAGTTTTTATATATGGGAGACTGGCCAGTTATAATGTTTTTCGAAAATATGATTATTTATAAGTAAAAATAAGTAAGTTCCAATTTCAAAATTTCCCTCCACATTTTTTGCGAGTTAATTCAAAGTATTGTGTCTCACTGAAATATGGATCTGCGCCGGGAACATTTTAGAGCTATGATTTTATACGATTTCAAGTGTCGCCTGAAACCGGATGAATCGTACGATAGACTTCAAATGGCATTCATGGATGAAGGCCCTTCCAAGGCAACCGTGTATCGTTGGTATAACGAATTCAAGCGCGGTCGACCAACTTTGGGGGATGACGAAAGAAGCGGTCGCCCTTTGACGGCTGTTACCGAAGAAAACGTGCTAGCAGTGAAAAATTTAATCCAAGACAATAGGCGAATTACATATCAGGAGATTCAACACATATTGAAGATTGGATCGGGAAGCGTTCACGAGATTCTACACAGCCATCTTCGCGTGAGGAGGATAGTATCACGCTGGGTGCCGCACAACCTCACCGATGCTCAGAAGCAGGCCCGGGTGGAATGGTGCCGTGATATGCTTAACAAATTTGAAGCAGGCTCGTCTCGGCGTGTTTACGACATCGTTACAGGTGATGAGTCCTGGATTTATCAATACGACCCAGAAACCAAGCGCCAGTCGACTGTTTGGGTGTTTCAAAATGAGCCAACGCCTACCAAAGTGAAGCGATCTAGAAGCGGGGGTAAGATTTTGATCGCTAGCTTTTTTAATTTGACTGGCCACTTGGTATCAATTCCCTTACGGGATCAAAGAAGCATTAATGCCGAATGGTATACTACCAAATGTTTGCCAGAAGTTTTCTCTGTTATAAGCAACAAGCGACCAAACACAGGGCTCCGCGGGCTACTGCTCCACCACGACAATGCACCTGCGCACACCGCACTCAAAACGAGGGACTTCCTGGACAGCACGCCAGTCAAACTCCTGGGTCACCCTCCTTACAGCCCTGATCTAGCACCGTGTGACTTCTTTTTATTCCCAAAAATAAAAGATCAGCTCAAAGGGATACAATTTTCGTCGCCGGAAGATGCGCTGGCTGCGTTCGAGCAGGCTGTAAACGAGGTGTCTGCGGCGGACTGGAAAAAGTGTTTTGAAAACTGGTTTAGGCGCATGAATCTTTGTATAGAGGCTGGTGGAAAGTACTTTGAAAAGATTTGATAAAAATATATGTACGTATAGAACAATTTTTTTTAGTTTCGCAAAACTTTCTGAGTGTCCCACGTATATGCATGAAACCCACAAACTTCCATTGTACATGTGTCTGTAAATCTGTTGTAATTTTGTTTTCCCAGATTCCAAAGTGATCATCGTAACTTGCCAGTGCTATGGCATCAATCACTGTTAACATTTGTTCAGCGTTATAAAGCTGACATATCCACAGAACAGAGAGATGCTCTTTTGGAATTACTGAGAAAGCAGTCCCATCCTACTATCACAGCAGAGGTACATTTTATTTTTACAATAATGATAAGAAATAAAAGTATGTGGAAAAAACATCATATTATGAGCTAATAATATTTTAAATTGTTTGTATGTAAAACACTTCAGAAACTGTTTGTATATTTTACAGATCCGAAGAGAATTGCAAGCTGCTAAATGCCGGGATATTGAAGGTAGTGAATCAGTATCAAGTGCAATGGTGGTCGAATAAAATGTTAGTTTTATCCAATAATAAATAATAATAAAATCAATTTCCAATTTATTTCCCTTACAAAAGTTCATTTATTTACTAAACAAATGCATCATAATCTAATATTTAGTGATATTGGCCTATCAACTTGACTTGTCACCAAATGTATGGGTGGTAAAACTGATGATCCACATTGACATTTTCGACCAGATATATAATCAAATGATCCAATTCTGTTGTTACATTTTTCACAATGTAGTTTTCCCTTAGTCCATTGCTCGTTTTCGACTTTCTCTTTGACCCATTCTGGCGCTTTGTCTTCACTGATGTAAATAAATCTCTTTATATCATAACTTTCACATGTTTGTGGATCACATGTGAGGGAACTGTCAAGAATGCACGAATCATTAAATAGTATTTGGCGACATTTGTGGCATTTAACTGCTTGTGAACTCATGTTTCCATGCCTAACCTAAATTTAGGTTAGAATTCTTGAGAAGAGATACTGAATTGTTAAGAAGTTATTATTGCACTGAATAGCACTCTGTTTTATTTCGAAGTACCTATCTATTCGATGATCAAATTTCGATCTGTGGTTTTGGTTTATTGACCACAAAAACAAAATAAAAATATACAAGGCATTTGACACTTGACAGTAGACACGGCCAGGGCTGCCAATGTTCATTTTTTAATTCCCCGTCACCATAGGCTTGATCTCGCTTTTCCCCGCTGCTCTTATTTTCTCCGACATGTTTAACGTAAAAAAATACATTTTATTTGGGTTAATTGTATTAATATATATATAGCTTATCCTTCTATTCGTTTTTTATTATTGGTTGTATAAATCAATGGTAGGTAATCAATTATTATAGAATTTAAAACAAGTTATTTTTTTTTTTTCAATTCATGTTTATAAAAATTGATGGTTATTTTTTCCCATATCTTTGCCTTAAGCATGTTCCTTTAGTTTGGGGTGCATTAGAAGAGCACGAGTGACATTATTTAATTGATCGTCCGGCGCATCCTGCTGACTGGCTAATCTTTTTCCCACGGCATGAGCAATTATCATTATGTAGCTCATGTCGACACGATAAAAGAAGCATGTTCCTAACAAGCGTAGCTTAAAATATTGGATTTGTCCATATTCCTCGGAAATTCCCCGCTTTTAGCCAAACTCCGCGCCCTCCCTGCGCTGGCCTCTCATCATCATCATCATTTCAGCCGAAATACGTCCACTGCTGGACATAGGCCTCCCCCAAGCATATGTTGGGGGGGATATTTAATATTTGACGACGTCTGTGGTCTAGTGGTTCGAGGGTCTCTAATATTAAATTATAATGTGAGAAAGTGTTTTCCTATAATGGTATTTTAATAATCTAAATAATTTTCAATGATTGTGATGCATGATATTTTATTTTTTATTTTAATTTTAATATAATTGGAATAATTTGAGTGTTATACATTTGCACGCCCATGTGAAGGCAGAATGTGGAGAACTATAATTGTTGATAAGATCTTTATATAACTACCCATGTTTGCAAAGAAATAAATGAAATGAAAAAATGAAAAAGGGTCGGACTGCTGATCACGAGGTCGTGGGTTCGATTCCTACAGGACACAAATATTTGTGTGATGAACATAAGTGTTTGTGTTGGTCTGGGTGTTTCTTATGTATTATATGTATTGACAAAAAAAAAGTATATAAGTATTATATCCATTATCTAGTACCCATATCACAAGCTCTATTTAGTTTGGGACTAGATGGTGCTGTGTAAACATGTCCGGAAGATATTTATTTATTTATTTTTATTTATATGCCATAATCGCCACGCTTGGCAGACGGGTTGGCGATCGCAGTTGGCAGCACTGGACACGACAGCAGTGTTGACAATGAAAATTTTTAGGTGGCTGTGTATCATTTCAGCCGAAAGACGTCTACTGCTGGACATAGGCCTCCCCCAAGCATCGCAACAACGACCGGTCCTGTGCCTTCCGCATCCAGCGGATTCCCGCGACCTTAACCAGGTCGTCGGTCCACCTTGTGGGGGGCCTACCCACGCTGCGCCTTCCAGTACGCGGTCGCCACTCCAGAACTTTACTGAACTGTACTGGCCGTGTATGTTAAGTGGAAAAGCCGTGTTTGTATGGAAAGAGATCAACCGTCGGCCGTAGCACTGCCGATAAAAGGAAAACATTTCAAAATTAGCCAAATTAAGTTTTTCATGCAAAATTCATTACAAATAAATAAATATTTTTGTGACATTTTTCACAGCACCATCTACGTAATTGTACGTAAATTTTCTTCATTTTGTTTTGAATAAAAAAGTAGTTAAGTATGACAACATTTAATTTTAAATGGGCAATCTAATCGATCGGGAAATCCCCGTCCGTTTAGACAACTTTGCGAGGTTAGAATTCGAATTCACAAGCAAAGATGAACACGCACCAGGCGCGGATCCAGGGGGGGGGGGGCACTAGGGGCAATTGCCCCCCCCTGAGCCACGACCTAAGTACTTCCGAACTCGTCATAATCACATCACCACCAGTATTAGTAGTGGATTAATTGGCAGGCAAGGACGGGCAATGGACAGCATTCCCAAAATTTTGCTAAATAAGAACGGGGCGCACACAAATTTGCATTTATCTGGGGAATGCCCGTGTACCTATATATATTTTAAATATTCTAATATAATGTGATTTTAACAGAAATTCAGCATTAAGTATTTCATTACTTAGTTAATTAGTAAATACCTACTTATAGTACTATTTTTTATTTAATTCTCAATTATTGAATTATAGCGAAGAATCGCTTTTAATTATTAGTTTAATAGAAAATCGTCGAAGATTTCTGTTATTTCTGTTAATGGAATGATCCACATGTGCTTTTTGCCTTACTGTGCGTCTCTGATAATGTAATGAACTGAATGGAGTTGTTTTTTATGTTAGAACTTTTGTAAAGATTTGTCTTACTCAAGTAACTATGTTTATATGCCTTATGAACATAAGTGTTTGTTGGTCTGGGTGTTGCTTATGTATTATAAGTATGTATTTACAAAAACTAAAGTATATAAGTATTATATCCATTGTCTAGTACCCGTAGCACAAGCTCTGCTTCGTTTGGGACTAGATGGTTTTGTGCAAAAATGTCCCAAAGATATTTCATTATTTTATTTATGAACAGCGAAAAAAAAACTCGTTCGCTTCGTTCATGCCTTCATATTTTCTACTCGTTTGGTGTATATTGTAAGCAACTATTCTGTTACATTTATTTATTTGAATGAGGAAACCTCCAAAAATATAAAAACGAAATTTTCGCGCTCGCTTCGCTCGCGCTAATATTAAAACCTTCTGTTCCTTTGTGCTGGCGTGAAATTGACAACATATTTTAACAAAGCCTACCAAAAAAAATTACGCTCGCTGCGCTCTCCGCACTTTCTGTTTCCATTTTGGGTTGGGTCTACAGGGCCACATCCGCAATTACTAAAAAAAAGTTCGTCAAAAAAGTCGTGAGCTGAATTTTGAAGAAATTAACATCAATGTTTTTTGACTTTTGAGAAGCAACTGGCTTTACCGAGCATCCATGCATCGATGTAATTTGTGAATTGCTATAAAAAACCGAAATAAGCTGAAAGCCGTATATTTTGCTACAGCCATGGGATTACAGCCGTAGGCCGTGGATTTTGTAATTTTTTGGCTTGAAAACCATAGAACACGGTAATCAATTGCCCAACTGCAGGGCCAAGTACTTCGGTAACCCAGATACCCTCAGAGAGATCACCAGCAACACCAAGGCGTTGCTGGCCTTTTTCGAGGAGTTAGGGTGGATCGAGTAAGTTCCCAACCGTACGCAAAATACACGCTTAAACGTGGAGTTGCGGAAACCAGCCCGTTATACTATACTATACTATACTATTGCCCAACTGCAACACTGCACGACAGTGACATTGACATCTGAGTGCAGACATCAGGGCTACATTCGGTAATATCGCTCGACGACACACGGAGCATACTTTGGTTGTTCAGTTACTCAGAGCGATCAACTACCAACGAATGTCCAAAGAACACTCCACGTATCGTCAGTCGACGTCGGGCGATATAACAGAACGCAACGCAAAAGTACGGTTGACCGCACGTCAGTGGTAACAGTTTAGTTATTAATCTGAGTAAAAAACCCCACTGCTGTGCTGTCACATTGACAAATAATAGCAAGGAACATAGATAATAGTACGAAATGACGGATAGTTTAGGTTTGAATTGTCACAGCTGTCAGTGCTTCATTGTTCGAGTGTTAGTTTTTTAGTGTTAAGAACGAAGCAGGTGTTGTCGCTGGAACGAAGTAAAACAATAAGTATAAGGTCGTACGAAGTCATTCAGTAACTGGGAAAAACTGTCAATGATCTAGCGAAATTAGCACGGGAGATTTTCAGATCGAGAGCGACATAACTGAACGCACCCATTGACATCAATGATTGACATTGACATTACAAGTCACTCAAGTCAGTGCTACTCTAGCACATACCTAGCTACATAGCTATAGCACATAGCTAGCTATAGTAGCTAAGTAGGTACTCTTGTGTTGTGAGGAAATCAGTTATTTATTGGAGACTTTGTTCATGTAGGTAGGTACCTAGCAGGTCCCTAACGCTGTCAGCCTAAAGCCGTGTCACCTGCGACCAAAATTTAACAAAACATGTGAACATTTTGCTTAGGCCAATCAAATGTCGCCGAACAGCTAGGCCACGCCCCCATTTCGTTAGAAAAACATGTTAGATGTTAGAAATAACAAAAAATTAAAAGCCGCGTCTCCTGCGACCATGCAGGAGACGATCCATTGTTCCTGTCCCTGTTTAACATCATCCATCTCTTTCACACCAACATATCCCTCCACCAAACATCCCTTCTAAGTTCTAAGCGCTCCTCTACTTCCTACTCCACTCCGTTCCCAACCACGATCAAGAGACATCGTCTTCGATCTCTGTACCTATCTGTAACATTAACTTAGTACCTACACATAAGTTCATTTTATTAAAGTTTATTAAAACAAGACACCGCCCTTCATTGCTTAACAAGTCGTGAATTTTTCATTTGTGCTGTCAGCAGTGGGACCCAATGACTAAGGACGTAGGGATATCTCTATGGTGGGACCGCCGTCATGTTTTACCCTAATAACCGCGAACACAAAAAATTTAACTAATAACAGTACAACGGTTACGCTATGCGGATTTTGTATTATTTTTAAACACAGATGTATCGTGGAGAACAAAAAGAGTAGACGTCTTCTCCTTAAAAAACCGAGGATTGACTTACCACCACACATGCAAAATCGGCACTCGGCACTGCTATACGCATGCTGAGCGAAATCTAAATTCCCTTACGAGCGTCGAGCAGGATTCGAACCTGCGGCTCCAAGTTCAGTACACAAGTGCTTTAGCCGCTGAACTATCGTGAACTCTGCTCGTGATATCGAATTTAACTTCTACTTAAGTATACGTCTTTGGGTGATGTCCGCAACATCCCATTGAGAAACAGGCCGTGTTCTTCATTTTGTTCACGGTAGCTTTGCGGCTAAAGCAGTGGTGTACAGAACCAGAGTCGCAGGTTCGAGTCCAGCTTGTGAGCAACTTTTTCTTTCACAATTTACATTCTTAGATTTCGCTTCAAATGCGTTAATGCGTTAAAATAATAAAATAATTAGTAAGGGTAGGCACATCTAAACAACTTAGAATAATCGCAAAGTTAATCGTGTCGGTTAAGGAACATGATCTGTTTCTCAATGGGATGTTACTGACGTCACCCAAAGTGCAAGTTAAATTCGATACCACAAGCAGAGTTCGCGATAGCTTAGCAGCTAAAGCACTGGTGTAGTGAACTAAGAGTCGCGGGTTCGAATCCTGCTCGACGCTCGTGAGCGAATTTTTCTTTTCATAATTTATATCTTTAGATTTCGTTCCGCATGTGTTAATAAAATAACAAAGATGTTCGGATGTTTGTTACTCAATCACGCTGAAACGGCTGAACGGATTTGGATGAAGTTTGGCATAGGTACATATATACCATAGCCCGGATTTAAATATAGGTTTTTTTTATCCCGGGAAAATAAACAGTTTCCGTGGGATGCATGCAGTGGCGTAGCTACCATAGGGCTAGGCGGGGCAGTGCCCCAGGGCCCCCAAGCTCAAGGGGCCCCTCGTCCTCCATGAACGACGTTCGAAAACGTTTTATAATATCCTAGCTAAATAAAGAATTTTCGATTTCTAACTTTTGCTCCGGGGCCCTTGGTTACACAGCTACGCCACTGGATGCATGATAAGTATTTTTGTGATAAATGTTACGCGGGCGAAGGCGCGGGCATAGTCTAGTTATAAATAAAACAACATGTCGCATGTGCGTGATATTTTATTCCACTGAACTTATTCCACGAGAATTTTGCGCTGTTCAATGAATGCAAACTTTTGATTAACTATGTGTCTAATGTGCTCTGTTTATAATGCTCTAAGTATGTACATGTAAGTAATTCATGTACAGTTTACGCATATTATTATAACAATAATGAACAAACGTTCAATAATTTGTATAAAAAGTATACCTAAAGCAAAAATTTGTGGCTTATAAATTAACTGTCATAATATCGTTCCAGTCAGTGCTTAGAATAACGTAGATGTAAATAAAATATTAATCGTTGTAACTATCATTATTGGGTACAACATAATAAAATTGATATTGGAGTAAAGATCTTTAAAAGCATGCGTCATCAGGCTGGGTTTTCATAAATTCTCTGAAGATATTATTATAAAAAGAGAATTTGTACCTACTAAGTAGCTGGGCGAGCTAGTCTTGGTAATTTTTATTAGTCATAGAAAAAGCAGGGTATTTGACAAATTTTTTTTACTAGAAATCTTAAACATATTAAAAAAAAGATGAGCAACAACGAAAATACTATTTTTATTAATGCCGAAGTTATAAGCGTTTAAAAAATATTTATTAAACAGAGACAGCACTACTGCCTTCTGACGTCATAACTCATTAACGTCATCGCAACTAAACGTCACTCAGTACAATGTCCGTTTTGCACGACAAGGACAGAAAATGCCCCCTCCAAGAACTTAAAAAGCGTGTATCTTCCATTTTTCCATCGATTTTATATATTTTTTAACAAATCGTGTTACACTTGTTCTTTCTTTAAAATAAAATTGGAGGATTGTTAATTTCGAGTAATAGGTAGACAAATACCCTATTAGGTAATACCATGTGTTAATGCTTAGTACAACCTATTTAGTTTCATTGCTGCAATAGGTACCTACGTACATGTGTTTCCAGACTCTAAATAAAAACATTTATGTAGATTAAAAAGCACGTGTGAATTAGAATAACATGGTAATACAATAGGTACTTAATTATGTCTTTATTAATTTTCAGATTGAATAAAGGGTTCCTTCGGTTTTCTTTTACTAAAAAAATAGTAGACTATTAAGTGCAGACTTTCAGACGGTTGTCTATGAATTTTATTAATGCCCGGAGTATGTCTCCAATAATAAAATTGCAACAGTTAAATACACCGAGCTATAAATAATACGATAAGCATTCTATTTTAATTGTTCGTAATTAATCATTTCTAAATCAAAGTACCTACTAAACACGATGTCTCACTTGCCTTACACTACACTGCTCTATTTCTAGGAACATTAACGAAAGGATATGACAGCAAAAAAAGTTACAAGCTCCATATCATGTACTTTCATAGAACGATTTTCTTATATCTCGAGCACAATTATTTATAATACTAACGGCAGACTCACATAAATAGGCATTAGCTTATTACCTATCTATCATTATCAGATCATATTTATGTCCAACAATCAGTTCACATATTCTTCACAGCAAAATGGTTTCAACAAATATTGTAAGTACAGCTTAGTAGTCATAGTAACTCGTTAAGCCGCTTGTGCACTACACTGAATTTCACGATTCATATGTCTGATTTTTTCAGGTACGATGTAGCAGGCTAGTAATTTACGTATGCCTTTGTGCAGTTTCCGTAATTTTACTGTCCGTAATTTTCAGTTTCGCCATATTGCAGCATCTGTAATATTACTGACAAATGAATGGAGTAAAATTACGGACATACGGACCTTAAATTTCAGTGTAGTGCACAACCGGCCTTACGGTTCGGTAAACAAACACGCAACATGCTTTACAATTATGTTTAGTCAATAACAGAACTTGTCCATAATAGAACAAAATGTACACTTTTTATATAATTAGTGAGATATTTAGTAACAATACGATATCTGAACCTAATCTTTAGGAGATATTTTATAACATAATTATTACTTTGTGTATTTACTCATACATTCTGTAATGCTTCTGGATAATGTATCAAGCAAGACTATCAGGTAAAAGAGAATTACATACTTATATGAAAATATATATGATGAAGGCAGGGGAGACTTTATTGTCGAGGTTTTCGCGTACACTTTATTATAATATTTCATCGGATGAATTTAATTCGAATCTTATAATTTAACAATAATGAGGCATGTTTAAAAACATAGGTGTATCCTTTGATGGGTCATTCGAATTATAGGTAATGAATAAGAGATAAGATAAATAAGACTAATAAGACTATGACTTTTATAAATTAATGCAGTACGTATTTATTGGAGGTACAGTAGGACATTTTAAAATAAAAGTTAGATGATTTTATCAGCACACAGAATGTATACAGCAATACAGATAGCATTTCAAAATAATTATACGTGCGCTTAATTTTTCAGCTTAACAATATAAAATTTTGATCACAGACAAAATTACATAATACAATGCACGCGTTCACTTTGCGCTTATGTTGTTGAAATATAAAATACTTATCATTACAATATTCTAATATAATTGTGAGATTATTCGAAGCTGAAACAACCAGTTTTCTGTGACTAAAATATTTCAAGGCAACAATTTTTAAATGTTTAAGCGAACATCTTTTCGCAAGGTGACTGTGATGACTTAAACTACGCTTATAGCTAAGTATGTAATTCTGAAGGGATCTCAGCTAAAATCACGACACTTACAATTTTTATACAATTCATTATATTATGTTTAGTCACAGAACAAATAAATAATAGTACTAGTGTAGTACGGCTTCAAATTGCTTTACTGAGTTTAATAAGTCGATCAGTGACTCGTCAATGTCTTCCTCAGACGAGAAAGTCACGATGTTAAATGGTATTGGTATTTGTGGACAGGTACGAGTGCTACGTGGTCATAAGTAATAGAGTAGCTGAAAAATATTACAAGTCGCAAAAATCAGTTCTGTGTAGGTCTCATAAAGGTTGTAAATCCAGGAAATAACTAAACAGAAATTCGTAGGCATGTCATGTCGCATGTGTCTTACCTTACTGTGAGCAACATGCGTGGGGACGTGCGAATATCTATCTGTCGTAACTCCACCATGTCAGCAGTAGTAGGCTTGTAGGTGGTTTTACTGGGTTTTACATAATGATCATAAAAAATGACATACACCTTAAGTTCTATCTACGCACATGTTAGTGAACTTGGATCAGTTACAAGTCGGCAAATGCAAAAGAATTACCTACGACCACAGACCAAGTAAAAATATAGACGAAGTGCTGCGAACAATCATAGTACCATCGTCGACCGCACCATCGCTTAACATCAGGTGAGGTGGCGGTCAAACGCAAGCCCGTTAAGAATAAAAAAAATAATAAAAAAAATAGTGAAGTCAACAAAGCCGTGCTCCTCCCGTGTATCAACCAGCGCTCACGCACACACCATTCATCTGAAGGATATTTGTTTTCGCGATGCTTACTGGACGATGCCGCGACATGTGTATTGAGAGCGGTGAGCACCGTTTGAGGTGCATGTTGGCTTCACTATGATTGTTCGCAGCACTTAGTCTATATTTTTTAACATGTCTGTACCTACGAAAAAGAAAATAAACAGTGTGCATTTACGAATCTAGTAAAAAAGAGGTTACATAAGTATCGCGTTTATTTATGGAGTCTGTGCAAGTGTAAACATATACTAAGCATTCAAAACTCTACGTTTAATCAACATTAATATAGACAGTAAATAACTACGATTAACTTTATCGATGGTAAGTTGTAGTATTATTTTAGAATTAGTATCTAGGATCTTAAGTTATCGTTATGACTTATGAACAAAATTACACCCTGTGCTTAAGCGCTATTCGTCAAACTTCTAAATCATTCTAGCGTGTTTGAAATTTATAATTGTGACAGCTCTAACAAGGTTTTAGAAACATTGAAGAGGCCACTCGCCCTTGCTTATAACAAAAATAGTTACAATAGCAAATAATACCATAAGCTTTAGATACTGTGCATTTTTTTAATACTGTTGTGTGTTAAGTACATCTCGAACATGTGCCTTACGGAGTTTGTGTTGTGGGCGATAGGCAAGAAATTAAATAGTTTTCGTTGTGAATTGTGTTTCATACGACCAAGATTTGCATGTGTCAGCGTAGTCAGTGTGTCAGCAACCGTTTCGTCGTAACTCGACGTTTAGATTTATTAAGGTCCATGTATTATTTTGTAATGAATTTAATTGCTCTTAATTAAAAGGGACTTTTTATTTATTCATAAGATTATCCTATTTCACTCTGTTTTGTTTTATTTATAATGCTTATAATAATATTGTAGGTAATTATATATCTATGCAGGTGAAGTAGTTTTAAAGGAATATGACTATTTTAAAATTTATAATTAATATATAATTTAATTAATAACGAACGTACATATATTTTAACTTAACTGTTTTTATTTGTAAGTAATGTCTATCACAAAATAATATGATCCTTTAAATTATGGTTTTGTTTGTGATTTTAAACTCGTTATTTGGTCACTTATTCCTGAAAAGATTTTTGAAAAACCATAACAGTACTAATAATTCCGTAGCACATAGCTGTCCTGTAGCATGTAAAATATCTTGAATCTTCGTATTGTAGTATTAAGTCAATATTAAGTCGATTGTTAGTATGTTACTTTAAACGCAAAATTTAATATCACTATTCGCTTTAATTTAATGTGTGTGTAACTATATAATGGCATCCCGGTAAATAGAAGCTCTATCACTACCAAAGCAAATAACAATGCTTAAATGTAGATCTAGAATGCTTGGCATATGATAGTAATTTAAAGCAAAGCTATTAACTTTGATGAACTAGATAGATTGAAGAATAACATTTGGGAATTGACAAATTTACAAACCTAAGTCTACGTATCTAATTATTTACATTATGTCACCTACTTCGCGCAGGAAATCAATGTTATTGTTCAACTAAATCCATGGTCTTTATAAAGTACATTCTAATATTTTCGTCGATTTCTGTTTAGATCAGGGCTGTTATAATGAAGATAAAACTGAACTCTTTTTCCCTGTAACTTACGAATACAATACAATACACACAAATTGGTTTTATACAATATTTGAAAATGCAATGCTCGCTGGACTGTTATTGTCTAATTTTATCGAAAACTGATTATTTGAAAATGTCATCATGGAGATAAACTGATCAATTTGACAGTTTATTTTCGCATAGTTCGTTTTTACCACTTAGCTTAATTAAATTCACTATGTTGCCAAACAAACGAAAGCTAATGATAATTTCTCAAAGACGACTAAAAACGTGTGGTTAGTAGAAGTAGCATTGCAACATTGTGACCAAGAAGTAGGTATCCGAGATTAAAGATTACTTTGAAGACTAGTTGTTAAAACCTACCTATGTGTTTTAAATAAATTGCAAACAAAATTTAAGTAAGTACTAACTAATCACATTCCTTAATAATTAAAAAAGAGAAAAGTTATAACAAATTTTAAAGTATAATATTGTCTATATTTTATGGAAGTTTTTAAAATATTTTACATTAGATATTGAATATTCTTGAGATCCTTGATAGGCTAGCTTTCCATATCAGGGATATTAAGAATAAATCTTGTACTATGTTACTACTGAATGATTAAAATACACTCGGTAGCAATGGATCCAGGTCACCAACATAAAGGCTTCCTGTCTAACCAGATGCGGCTGAACATCAGTATTTTACACGGAGCGACTGCCATCAGACCCCCGCAATCCAGTGACTGGGTAGTACCAACATCTTAAGGTTAGAGGCGTCAGACATTTGGGCTTCTGTCTACTCGTAACGACTGCCATAGAATTTCATAAAGCCACTGTCACCGAGAGCTTAACGTGCTCTCTGAAACACCGGGGTGGTCTCGATGTGCAACGAAACAGTCGCCCACCACAGGACTGACCGCGGCTAGTGCAGCTTTCTAGTAAATCTTGCAATCCACGCGGTTAAGCCACGAAAACCTTAATATCTGGGAAAATAAGAATGCTAGCTTATTGAAATAAATAGTACATTACTGCCGCGGTCGGTAACAGGGGCATTGATGGTCGAACGTGAAAATGTGGGCATAAGCGAAGCTGAGGCACGCATACGTGAGTCCATCAATGCTTGGTTGCGGCCAAGGCTTGTATAGTAGGTACTTTTGTCAAATAATGCGCGGAAATTCAAACTAAGTAGTAGGTACCTATGTAAATTCTAGAATCAATGACGAAGATCAATAATTCTTCACGCGTCAATATGCTAATTTGTTTCTTTTTTACTTTAATCAGCTCTATTTGCAAGCCAGTTCGAAATTTAAATAAAATCATTGTTAATTAAGTAACCTCCTTGGTTGCCATTTTTTGGAATAAAAAGTTCGTTCCATTTATTAATTACACTACAGATATGAGTTTTTATAGTAATTTATTTGGCCGCTAAACAGGACAGATGGATTTTCATGCTAACATTGCCGCCCGCTTTTCGCATTTGCTCCTAGTATTATTTGACCAGTACAGCATATTCGATTTATCTCGAAGAAATTGTCAAAATAATGTTCGAATTTCCAAGCATGTTTGAGAAAAAGCATTTTATAGACTATTTATTAGCAACAATAGACCATTTGTTATTTTATAGACTATTTATTATAAACTTTTAAGTTGAACAAGCTATCATTTTTAGTTTCCGAGATATTTAGGTTTATGATGGGGTTATGTTGGTGAACCAAATTCATTGCTCCCGAGTATACAAGGTAGGTACCTACATTATTAATCCGAAATATTCAAAGACCTACATCTCTGAATCATAAAGAGTAAAGGGTAAAGGTATGTCTCAAATTTATTATTATCTGTTTTATTGTTAACTTATTGAAACTTAATATTACTTGGATAACGATAAATTCACTGGTTCCGTATTTTTTCGCAAATTGTCATAAATGTCCAGTGCATGTCCCAATTTATTAGTCATAGAGAAATAAAGGTTTTATACAAACAAAAACAAACATTATTAGAGTTCTTTTAGTAAAGATTTATAAAAAGTTTGATAATATTATGTATTTTTTTGCTACAAAGCATCTTAACGGAACTAAGAAGCAAACAATAGAATTACGAGAATTGGAACCTATACCGCTTAAAGTTAATTAGAATTAAATATTTAGGATTAATAAAGCAGTTCCTTATATTTAATTTATCTAATAAAAAGCGTATTAAATTAAGAATAGATTTTTTTTAAACTTGCTTTTCAACATTTTAATAATTGTGTACCTACATACATTAAATTAAATATATCTCGGAATGATTTTATGATATGACGCCGTACGATATGATGACCATATAGGTACCACATGAATAAAAAATAAACTTCAGAGTGTTAAGTGCGATGACCAACAAACTGTAGCTCTAACTGGATAACAATATGGTACACCTTACAATGGATGTTATTAGCCACTTACGAAATAATCATGATGTAGATCCTAAACATATGGTGGGCTTTATTATTGCTTATAATGATATATTGGCGAAATCTCTTACTCCGTAACTAGGATACACATTACAACATAAAGTTAATATTTTGAGCCACAATTATAGTAATTATATAAATTAACGTGAGAAAGGAGACGAAGGAATTAATTTTAAGTGCGAGTATTGAATGTAGTGTTCGTGACCATTCATTGTCAGATAGCGAAGTACTTAGCGCTTGTTTACTCATAAATACTTTAGAAAACGAATATCTACAAGAAATCGAAAATAGTTTAATAAAATATTTATGTAGGTAGTTATGCATCATTGAAGACAATGCGGTAATAATGAATGTGTGTAAACTTTGTCGAGTGAATCCTCATAAACGCACTTCCAAAAGGAGCAGTTCATGATGTCGTTCGCAGTACACATTACCTAGCTACTATGTAAAGGCAAGGAGCAAGGACGGGTAGAAAGCGTTTATCGTTTAGGTACTCGCTTCTGGAAATACAGTTCACGGTATTTACGTAGTCTCTCAGTCTTATAAGCCTCATTCTGAATTAGCTGAAGTCTAGGATAGAATAATTACGTAGATACATTAACAAGTCAATTTGGATAATATATTTGGATTCAACACATTAACCAGAAGGCTTGATGAAAAATACGGTCAGATAGTGCTATTGTACACATACCCATACGTAACACATCATGTAAAAAAAATTACTTCTCTTAAAAGCCTGTAAATTACATACATAAAATTAAAGCACCCAATATATCCACCATGCACTTATTGCATTTCTAACCACTCGTGTAGTCGCACACTACCTTCATAATGTGGCGGCTTCGTGTCTCTTTGTCGAATTAACCGGATCCGGCTCGCTGGACAATCTTAAGTTTTTACTAAAGCGAATATTATTGAAATATTACAAATGGACTCGGCACGGGCGGGAGAAGCCGCCCGCTCGCGAGATCGCGAGGACGTGTTTATTTAGGCGTTAACGGAAGTACAAAATTGGTCCATGCGTCGGGAGAGGGCCGCGTCAGAGGTAGCCGCGGTCGTCGTCGTGCCGGGTGCGTGCGATGCGCCGGCAGAAGTGCACGCGCGGCGGGGACGGGCGCGAGCCGCCGGGCGCGGCCTCCCCCTCCAGCGAGCCGCACGACGCCGACTCGGCGAGCGAGCGCGACGACGGCCGCGAGCGGGGAGCGCTCGTCTCGCCCGCCTCACACTACCTGTAGAACGAGTGCGAGTGCGGCGGCGGCGGCAGCGCAGGCGGCAGCGGCGCGTGCGGCTCCGACGCCGAGCGCTGCACGCCGGGCGGCCGCTCCCCGCGCGCCGGCCGCCCGCCGCCGCGCTCGCGTTCCCGGTCACCGTTCCAGTTCCACTCCCACTGGTAAGGACACACAAAAAAAGCCAATGACTCGTAATTTTTAACAACATACCCGCGGCACGCTATGATGGCGTTTTTGACATTTTCCAATAGTGTTGTGACACATTTCAAATTATTAGCGATTGGGACCTGCAGGGCAATTGTGTAACTGCATCGCAATCAACAAAATCTCAATTTTGACGTTTGAATCCGGAAAAATTATACAATTCGAATTGCGTAACTACAAAACTGTTGATTACGATGTCGGAGGGATTCATCATGAAATTGAATGATTGATAAAACTTAAAACACATACTTGCAGCAGCTTACTTGCATAACGAAACGTGATCTAACATACATGACGTCATTTATATCGCAAAGGATTTCCCTCCTGACGTTATTTACTTCATAATGAAGTCCCTCTATGTCGTTACACGATTCCAATGTTTGATTGCGATTTTATCAACATCGTCTTCAATTTTACATCAAAATGAAACTGTTCAATGAGTTACGCAATTGCCCTGCGGGTTTATTACTTTGACCAACTTCAACTAGCTATTATGAATAATATCTGCATAAAGTAAATAATTTATCAAATTATTCAATAAACATAACGTCTAGCCATTTTGTTTAATTGATATTGATAGAATTTGAATTTGAATAATAGATTCGAAATTCGAAAAATTATATCGCTGTAGGAGTGCATCACTATTGACAATAAAGTACGGCAATTGTTCCTTCGTACGTAGCTGTCAATATTTACGGACCTTCATTAGCAGGCAAACGTCAAAAACGCCATCATAGTGTGCCGCGATTATAGTAATTTATCAAAGGGCGCGGTCGCAAGTCTCACCTCATTCGTCTGAGGCACCGAAAGAGAAGCTTTGGGTAGCACTGTCGAAGGAGTGTGCGCTGGCTGCGCGTTGTGATGTGTCGTCCCCTCGCGAGCCTGCAGCAACTGCAGAATACGTCGCACGTCCGCAGTGAGTCCAGACTCCAGCACGGCTACACGACGACTTAACTCTTCTAGTCTAGTAAGTACGGTCGCTACCGACGCTGCTGTCGCAGCGGCTCCCACGTTTTGATACTGTGGCGAGATGCTTTCCTGCAACCCAAATATCTTAGTTGTAAAATGTCTTTTGACCTTAATAAAATACCTCCATGAACTTATTTAAATTGAACGAACTGCACTTACGGCCCTGAAACGTGGTCGCTCAAAATGGGCCTGATAAGAAGCCTCAAAGTCACTCAAAGGGCAATGAAGAGGGCTATGCTCGGAGTGTCCCTGCGTGATCGAATCAGAAATGAGGAGATTCGCAGGGGAACGAAAGTAACCGACATAGCCCAAAAAATTGCCAAACTTCTGTGGCAGAGGGCGGGGCACATTCTCGCAGAACGGATGGCCGATCGGGTAGTAAAGTTCTGTAGTGGCAACCGCGTACTGGAAGGCGCAGCGTGGGTAGCCCCCCCACAAGGTGGACCGAAGACCTGGTGAAAGTCGCGGGAATCCGCTGGATGCGGAAAGCGCAGGACTGGTCGTTGTGGCGATGCTTGGGGAGGCCTTTTTTGTTTTCGGGTGGAAATCCTCATGGATATTCTCCGTCAGCGGACGGCGGAGGGGTATGTCGGACTCTTACTGACTAAATTACACGGTGGCCATCCTCTGCACAAAATAGAGGAGCTTCGGGAACTCCATTGGACCGGGCCGATGCGCTTGGGGGAGGCCTATGTCCAGCAGTGGACGCACAGAAATAGATAGAATGGCCATGTGAACAGGGCGCGCGTGGCAGCACTATTCACCATAGTGCAGGATATTTCAAAGCCTTTCTCAGCACGCCTTATGACTTGTTTCTATAAAAACTGTAACAAAAACCCGCAAAAATGCCTTATTGTGCTGTTTCTAACTGCAGAAACAAAAGCTGTGAAGTACATTTGATTAAAGTTAATTTAAAAAAAATAATGACGTCAAAATGTAATGCGTAGTTTGTTCGGAAAGTTGCCACGCATGAATCGCAAGTAAAATTGTGATTACAACCATTCTATCTATTTCTGTGAGTGACGGCTTTCGGCTGAAATGATGATGATGATTTAAATCGAACCTGTGTGGCTGCAGAATGTTGTGCTTTTTCATATGACAGAGTGAGTGCGGCGGGGCGGCCGTTGCAGGCAGCCTGGTGCAGGTTGAGCGCGGAATGCGGCGCGGAGCGGCAGGAGGGGGGGCGCGCGGTTGGTGGCGCGGGGGGCGCCAGGATGTCGTCGCAGGACACGTGCTGCGCGGCGGGCGGCGAGGGCGACGCGTTGGTGTAGTAGGAGCTGGGGTTGGTGCTGAGGCTGGACACGGGCAGCGTGGCGCTGTGCGCCGGCGTGCTGACGGCCGCCTCGCCCGCCGCGCCGCCCGTCAGCGGCGACGTGTCGTGCAGCGGGCCCACCGACGACTGCCGCCGCACCCCCGCGCGACTTCTATACGTTTGAGGTGTGGATTGCGCTGGAAATGATGCACGTGTATAATTTACGTAGAATTTATCAGTAGCCCGGGCACATACAATGTTTAACCTTTTCACTGCCAATGACACCTATAGAAGACAAACAATTTCGTGCCCTCAGCGTCACTTTATAACTTTGTACTAACGTCCATACAATATTTGTCTTCTATAGAAGACGTGGCGCTGAGGGCACGTAAATCTTTACGACGCCGCGGCGCACCATGGCGTTGAAAAGGTTAAAGAATATTATTAGTTACGCACTGGTATGAGGAGCGATTGAACTGACATGTAAGTCATGTGACCCTACTGTTTACTGTATTTTATTTGTTGATTGCATGGTTTGGTCAAACTATACCTTTACACTTATATAATGCATATTCTTTTAATCTTATTTAGTAAGGAAAATGTATTTTTTCCGGTAAAAATTCCAGTTGAAAGTTACGTGCCCATATTGTACAAATGAATATTTTACATGGAAATTATTTAACCGGAGATTTGATGCGACTAATTTGATTTTTATAAACCATTGTTGATTCATGCACTATTAAGTAGTATTATATTATGCATACTTACAGTACTTGTTGTGCAGTGGCTGATGTGTTTTATGATGGTAGAGGTCTGGGAAGCTCCGTTTAAGTTGCGCTAGCATGCCTGCACACAAGGGCCGCGCTCAGAGCGGGGCGGGCGGGAGCGGGGTGCGGGGTGCGGGGTGGGTCGAGAGCAAAGTCATCACGGAGCTCTCTCCTATCACTCAGAGCGCAGAGGTCACTGGTGGCGACGCCGAGAGAGTTCGCCAAAAGTGCCATTACTTGTCAAGTGTTAGCCACACCGCATCCCCTCCCACGTCACCAGTCAATAGGAATATAATAAATAAGGAAACAAGCGTAACACATGCTGCCCTAAATGAAAAAAAAATAGTTGTTATAAATTAACGTAAATGTTATAATTTTATTTTTTGAATATTTATGTCCAATTTTATTTTATAATCTTTGTATATTTCGTAACATAAATTTTGCAATAAGTTAAATAACAAACCAAACAATAATACTGTGCACGTTTTCTTGAGACTAATCCAAGTAACTCATAAAAAAACTTTATGCTAAACATAAATAAAATGATTGAAATTATAAATATTCATACACTTAATCAATAAATAATAATAATCTTAATATCCCAAGAAATAATTTTTAACGGATCTTCAAAGTATTAGTTAAGAAGAGACTTAAACGTGGCGAAGGGAAATGCAATCGATCATCCATTTACTATGTGTTGGTCATCTACTCTATGAATAGAGAGGAAGGTCTACCACAACATGCCACCCGTGTTCTTTGTGACTTCATATTAAAACTTTGCACGGGCGTTTGTGGTGAACAGTTATAATAAAAGGAAACAAACGGAACATTCCTTTAAAATGTATGAGTAGTCATACCGGTGATGGAGTTGAGGGTGGTGGAGCGCTGCTTGCTGAAGGTGAAGTTGAGCGGGGTGACGTCCTGGCCCGCCTTGTCCGCCGAGAACTCCAGGATGCCGCGACTGGCTGGAGACTCAGTGTCATCGTCGCTGCATTGAGAATCCTGTAAATATAGTTACATATTAAGGCTAGACTCCAAAAAAAGGTGACTTTTTGAAAACATATGCTGAGTCAAACACATGCTTGATGAATATCAAATATAGATATATGTTTTTTTGAACCTTTATTTTCGTTTGACTTTTTAGAGATTTTTCGAATATTTCTCCTTTATTATTTATATTAGCTGTATAAAATGTATACACATAGGAAGATAATAAAGTTTATTAAATACTGGCTAGAGGAAATTCGCATAGATTGTTAAGTAAGAAAAAGCTCTAACAATTGTGATATATTTAAATTAATTTTAATTCTCTGATTTTATTTTATTATTTTAATTTTATTGCCATTGAATCCCTGACATTGAATCCATTTTATTTTTGAATTAGTTGACATTGTTTTAATTTGTAAATCGATTATTATTGCTTTTGAATGTGACATTATTTACCTTGTTTTGTTTTGTTGTATATGGGTGTAATTTGCCTGAATAAAGATGATTTTAATTTTAATTTAATTTCATTTTAGTATTCTTGAAATAAAGCGAAAACTGTTTTGAGACTTACGTCATTGACTATTGGAACTCGCATAAAATTGGCGAGAGCGGCCATCAGTTGCGCAGTGTAAAGGGGAGTGCGAGGGTGGAAATTATGTTTTGGGAGCGTCCTCTTATGAGATGATTAGAAATGAGGAGATTCGCAGGAGAACGAAGGTAATAACCAACATAGCCCGAAGAATTGCCAAACTTAAGAGGCAGTGGGCGGGGCACATTGCTCACAGAACGGATAACCGATGAGGCCGTAAAGTTCTGAACTGGCGACCGCGTACTGGAAAGCGCAGCGTGGGTAGGCCCCCCATAAGGTGAACCGATGACCTGGTGAAAGTCACAAGAAGCCGCTGTTGGATGCGGAAAGCGCAGGACCGGTCGTTCTGGCGATGCTTGGTGGAGGCCTATGTCTAGCAGTGGACATCTTTCGGCTGAAATGATGATGATGATGATGAGGTGAGGTGGCTGTTAAGAGCAAGCCAAATAACAGAAAGATAACGCTCCGAAGAACGTGATGCACTTGCACTCATATCTGAAAAAAACTGTGTATCCGAGTTTCTTGGAATCTATGAAATTATTAATTTATTTTTTAATCTCTTTATTTTGTAGTGTCGTGATTTCTTTTTTTGTTATATACCAAAATATTAGATTTCTATCTTTATTTAAAAATTCGTTTGCCAAAACTAAGATTTCTATTGTTTAAAGACTGCTAAAATCCCGCTGTTAGATATGCTGCGAAATACAATTTTAGTGACTCTGCGTCAAAAACAGCACTGATGATCAAGCAAACGGTTCGCGCACTGGTGTCCTACGAGACACCTGCACGGCGAAGCTCACGCGCCTTTACCACTTGTATTACCATATTAAATAACTAGCCTATACCCGCGACTTCGCCCACATGGATGTGGTTTATCGCCCATACCTCGGGAACTGTTCATCTTCTCAAGATAAAAAGTAGCTTGTATGTTAATCCGTGTTATGTTCTATCTGTGCGCCAAATTTATTTAAAATCCATAGAGTGCTTTTTGCGTGAAAGAATGACAAACATCCATAAATCCATACATCCTCACGCGTGTAGAACACCAACCGGTGGTGGTGGAACACCATCAGCAGGTTAGACTCATGGTATAATAAGATGTTTCACCAGGTAGTCTCTTCCCGTAACAGCTACGTCACGTTATTGCCTCCGTACTACGTCATCGGCTGTGGAGCCAATAGTGGGCTGTTATCGTGACACTTGTCAATTTGATGTGCTGCCACTTTGTGTAAATAAATTACCCGAGAAAAATGCATTTTTTCATTTACTTGCTTCTATAAAGAATCGCTTTTGAACTAGTAATTTTATACAGTTTCTTTTAATAACTAGTTAGATGTATAACACGAGATAACAAATAGTAAGGCTAGTTAGGAATTCATTTTATATTCATTATGAACAAAAATCTCCTTAAATATATTGAAGATATCAATCAATAGCAACACTGATCTTGACGAAGTTTGGAGGCATCGTGCTGTTATCGCGGGAAGAAAATACCTGGTGAAACATCTTATCATACCATGGTTCGACTCACCACTTTCTCAGCGAAGGTCTCAGTGTGCGGGCGGCGCGTGGTGCGCGCGTACGCCTCCCGCAGCAGGCGCGCGTCGCACGGGTTCTCGTAGCGCATGCGCCGCTTTGGCTCGATACCACCCAGCTCCTCCTGCAACACACGCAATAAGGATGTACAGTATTCACCCTTTCAAAACGAGATTCAGTCTAGTTCTACTTATTTTTACACAGCACACACGAAGTTTGTTTGACAAACATATTTTATAGTGAATTTGCAACCTCTCAAATTGTTTATCAATAACGTGAAATTCGACAAAATATTAAGTCAGTTTATAGAGACATCTAAATACGTAATTATAGCTTAAAATTAAACGTGATTTTATAAAACTGAAGTCGTATGTTCTGTTCTACGAGTTCATGGAGTGACGTAGACGCGCTACGGCTTTACGTAGACTCGTAGCGCGTAGACACGCTACGTTTAGCTACGGAACGTTATTTTTATTATGCGTGTTTATATCTTTATAGTAGGAAGAATATCAATATTTCCTCACAATTTATATCAATAATTCTAATTATTGTCGTCATTAAATTTGCCACAAACGGTTCTAATAATATTCCCATATTACGACTGTTATGTTTGTTACACAATGTTGTTATACAATTATGTTATATTCTTTTTTTCAAATCGTTATTCATTTGGCCTATTTAACTTTATAGTCATTATTAATTATTTAAATTCTGGTTTCAGTGCTTGATGGTAGTGATATAGTTTGGGTTTTCATAATCATAATTGGAGTTCGGGATGAGTTTCTCAAATTTGGCTGTTAAGATTTGTTAAGATCAGCCATGTTGAGCCATGTGGTACTAGTATATCGTGAACACAATGCGTAGCATTTCTCGCGACCCATACAACCAAGGCAAGAGTAGGTACACGGCGGTGTTTTTAGTGGGTGGGATGGAGCATCACATATGCATGCCGCCTCCTCGAGTAGCGTGACATGCGACAGACATTCAACAGAGCGAATTCTCAAGAGTAACAATAAATGTATAATGTTATTTGTGATCATTTTATAATGGTTCCTAAACTATTTAATGTAATTAGATTGATTTAATTATTTTATAAAAAATCAACGCATATTGTGTTCACGGTAGCTTAGTGGCTAAAGCACTGGCGTACCTACTGAGCTAGGAGTCGCAGGTTCGAATCCAGCTCGTGAGTGATTTTTTATTTCCACAATTTATGTCTTTAGATTTATGGCCGCTGGAGCAGACGAGTACTTGAGTGGAGACCGCGAATCGGCAAACGCAGCGTTGGGCGCCCCCCTGCCAGGTGGACCGACGACCTGAAGAACGTGGCTGGGGGGGACTGGATGCGGAAGGCAGAGGACCGAGTGTTGTGGCGCAACTTGGGAGAGGCCTATGTCCAGCAGTGGACTGCGATAGGCTGAGTTGATTAATGTCTTTAGATTGATTTAATTTTATTCTTCCTCTGAGCCATTTCTTAAATATTTTGGGGTCAGCTTAGCAATTATTTAAATAATAAGTATGCAATTATTTGGCAATATGTAATTTAGTAATATTTAATCAGATCAATAACTGCTCTATCAATTTGGGAATTCCTGTAATGGTATGTAAGTTAATAAATAAATGAAAAAAAATACATTTTTCCCGCTTCAACAAAAAAGGCGGTACTAACATCTCTCATGTTGTAGGTGATCTCGAGGTTGTTGACGAAGGAGGAGCGGAACTCGGGGTAGAAGTCGAGCACGTCGAGCAGGTCGTCCCGGTGCACGCGGTGCAGGTCGCAGTAGGTGAGCGCGCGCACGCGGCAGTTGCTGCGCCCCACCGTGCCGTATATGCACGGGTTCTCGCCGAATATGTCGTCCTTACCTGCGTAATAAGCATGTCGGCACCCGGTCATGAGTACGGACGTTAAATGACGTCATACTGACGTCAAAATGCTAATAACAAATTGCTAATAATAAATAAATAACATCGATATATATGTACTACGTACTAGATGCGCTGTTTAGAAGAACAACGTGGTTACACGAGTTATGGTTACGGAAACACACTGTCATCTGTCATTAGTTCACTTGACAGCTGTCTCGCAAACATACGTAATTTTTTTCAACGGTTGCGTCAACTGAATTTGGAACATGCTGCTTATATGATATCGCTTGTCTATTTATTGACGTCGTTGATAATTAACAACTAATATTTGTTTGCCATCTGTAACAGAACACAAAGAGACTGTATACTACCTATTATGTACACCAAAAATACCTGTGTACACAAAAAAACATTTTGATTTGGTTGGATTGGATTCGTATGCAGAGCCTACGTGCGGGTATTTGAGGTTATAAAAACAGCTGTCATTCGACGTAGCGCTTACTTTTCTACGAGCTGTTTAAGAAATCGGACGTCCTATCATCTAACAAAAGTTGTCCCTTTACTTTGTGATTTGCGATACTGTTGATGTGACAAATAACTTAAATAAAAATGTATATGTAAATGTATATGTGGCTTTTATTTAAAAACCCGCTTTGTCCCTGAACGTAGACATGCATTGGTTATAACTGTAACGCTAAAGTAAATTCTATCCAATTCTATACACTTTCCGCGACAAGCGTATTATTATATGATTACGCTAATTAATTAATCGAAGTCTCGCTATTTAGACACGATAGATAATTAATTTATTGTTTCACCGCTGTTGGCAGTCTGGCGACTCTGGTAGCAAGGAAGCTTAGGTCAAGTTCAGTCATTAGAATTGGGTTTTATAAATCCCTGATATACATATTAAGACACAGAGCAGTAAGCCTATAGACGCCGCACATATAAACAAACAAAGTTTTGCATGAGAACACAGTCGTGTTGGCGGAGGACAGGGGGAGGACGGCGCGTTATGATTGGTCGATTCAAAAGTTCGGTGGTATGATAGTTAACGCTCGCTACCGGAGTGACGTCCCCATTGCTGGCGGCGAGACGAATGTTATGCAGTGCTACTGCATAAGCTTGGTGATCGGGGGTATCTGGCTAAGTGGCGTCTGAGGCTTATTGGACATGTTATTTTCGTGCATAATAATGTTAGAATATTATTGAAGGTACTGATTCAGATTTTAGCTTCACCCATGAGAACTTAACACCAGGCAGATTGTGTTTTTAAGCAGGTTACACAAATACATAGAGTCTCAAAGAGACTTAGGGCTGCTGACGATATATAAAACTGCACAACGCAATGAAAGTTGCTCAAAACAACGTCAGCCGTCATTATTAAATTCATATTAATAAGGAAGTTATATTAAACGACAAAATACCATTTACCTAAAATAGCCATAACAATGTCATCCTTCAGAATTTCAATAGAACCTCTGGAGATGAAGTAGAGGGACGTGAGAACATCGCCGCGATGCACCAGGGTCTCGCCAGGTGGCGCATGCGTCGTCTTGAACCGCAGCGAGAGGGCTCTGCAGATTATCACACAATATTGTACAGCATAACACATATTTGACATCTAGCACCGCACAGATTTGACATCTATTACCGCTTCTAGGGCAGTAGATGCCAACTCTCTGCAGCATAATAAAGACTGTCAAATGTAGTAGTTATAGAGTAAGATGGTGAACTTATATCGTAATTACTTCTATTGGTATCCACATTTAAGTAAAATAGGTTATAAACAATGTCTTAATCCATTAAAAAAACCAATTGGCAAAATCAATAGATCTAAAAAAAGTAAAGCAATATTAAATATTACGGATGCAGGATTAAAGTTTTTATATGAAATCTCTGTGAAGCATAAAATGTTTGTATAGTGATAAATGATTGGGAAACTATTTACAAACTGTCTAATTAGCAGAATACTTTATTGAAACGACCGTCGTATAAACGAGTTTTTTTATCATACACAAATAGAAAACTGAGTTTAAAAAAAAAGTTACCGACCTTAAACATCCTGGACTAGCACCATCAAAAGCTGAACAGTTTGCAAGTAAGTTCCTGTTTAGATGTAGACAGATGTCTGCTTGGAGGCACTCCGGGAAACCTTTGAGTAAGCTGGACGTATCGATACCGTTCGTGTAGCTCCACGCATGTTGAAAATACTCCTCCAGTCTTTGCCGCAAAGGGTTCGCTATCTACAAATACAATCATGAATTAAACTAATCAAAGTTTTTTTGAAATAAATATTTGGGACGTCAGAGTGAGACAAAGCTATATGATAGGTAGGCATTAAATAGAGAGCAAATAAACAACCAACTCAATTGTTCAATCAACTCAGCCTATCGCAGTCCACTGCTGGACATAGACCTCTCCCCTCCGCATCCAGTCCCCCCCAGCTACTTTCATCAGGTCGTCAGTTTACCTAGCTGAGGCCCTACTCTGCGTTTGCCGATAACACACTTGCTTGGCATGAATACCATCACTGAGGCCCGTCGCATATTGAACCAGCAAAAGCATAACACACGGTGGCGTGGGTGGTCTTGTAAGCCGTGTATGCCACTTCGCAAATTAATTGGTCTCACGCATGCATATACTATCGTAGTCTCACGTCACTCAGTGCCACGTGGCAAGCATTTGCGAACAAAAGATATAAACGCGCCGTCTGGCACTCGTGTGTGTTGGCTGCGCTGGGTTCAATAAGCGGCGGGCTTAACAGTTTAAAATATTATTATGTAAAGTCTGTTTTTTCTCACTAGTCTTATTTAGTAAACAATCTTGGAATGTCTTTTTAATGTAATTAATCATTAATAATAATGATTAAAAGACAAGTAAGATTAAGTTAACAATCTTACACACATTTTTTTTTTTAAATCTAATTACATGTGCAGAAATAGTAATTATATTTTATCAGTAGCTATTTAAATAAAGAGGCATGCTATGATTGTTTACTTATAAAGATAAGTGAGAAAAAACAGAGTGTTGTGTCCTACCTGGTGAAATCGAATAAACTCTCGTACTCTTAATATCTGTGTGTGATAGCGAGCTGTTCCCGAATATAGCCTTTGTATAATAGCTGATACATTACCGAAGATACTGGCATACATTAGAGCTGAAAGAAGCAAGTATTTATGAGAATTTATCACCATATTTACAAGTTATGAGTCGACACAATTACGTGCAATGAGAATCCTCAACGCAAAAATCTGCATCGTCGAAATGAAATTGCATTATTTGTATGAAAATATTGTTGCACAATGCGATATCGAGATGAATGGAAGAAGGAAAGGGAGACCTTTGCCCTGCAGTGGGACAATATAGGCTAAAAATGATAATACAAAATCGATATCGCATCGCGTCACATGTGTGTGTGTCAGCCTTTATAACTATTCTGACACAGTGGCAGCGGCGGTACCTTTGTCATTAGGTTTTACCTGCGATTTTGTGGGGATGAATTTAGATTACCGGGTCAAAAGTAGGTTGTAAATGCCTTTTCAGTTATACTTACAGCCAACGAGCATAACAAATATCGTGAATCCCTTCTCCATGTCAGTATTAGGCGCAACGTTTCCAAACCCAACGCTTGTGAGTGATGTGCAAGTGAAGTACAAAGCAGTTATATATCTAGATCTGAAAAGCAATTTTTTGGGTTAGTAAGGTATTCGACTGTTAAATAATAAGGATTTTATTGCACGTCACCTCATGGATGGACCAGTGGAGTTGTCATAGGAAGCTTGGACATCGTTAGCGAGTGCGTCCAGCCATCCTATTGGTGCGTGAAGCTGTGGGCGTTCCCAACTGCCTATAGCATACCTGGATGTAAAGAAGTACTTGTAGATCACATGAATAAATTTTAGGCTTTGAATAATTAGGCTTTGATTAATTAGAACCACAGTAGTCGCATGCGGTGTGAAGTAAATTCAAGCTGGCTTTAAAAATCTACGATCAGTACAGTTTACGCGCGTTTATGTATGTTTCGGCGAACATTTTACGTGCCCCTTGCGGGACACATCGATTGTTTTTGTGCTTCATCTTTGAGCGGAACTTTTAATGAAACTATCACTCTATATCTTATTACTCTAAGATTTTAGTAAATAATGAAAACTTTTAGAACTGCGGACTTCATTCAGGTGAGGGATTAACTTAATTTTCATCATCTCTTAACACCACAGCTACAACAGATGGTACGATTAACAACGAGGCTAATTCGAGTACAGTTAACAAATAAATGATCATGGTAATGGCACTGTGTAATTATCTGTTCCTTATAGGGGTTCATCGAAAATTGACATTGACAGTTTTTAAAGGCAACTCGGGACATTGTTTGACAGTTTCGAAGTCAGCTTGGGACACTTAACTCTAGCGTTGGACGACTGTTTGGAGTGTAGTAATGGCATGTACAATTGTACATGCTATAATTTCTCATGGCTTACATCGTACCTACCTATCATATAGTTCGTTTTTCTCTATTTGTCTTATCTAGTAAACAATCTTAGTAGGTCTCTTTATTTTTGATTTTTATAATAGGTAACTCTGATAAAATGTAACAAAAATGTTATTTAGAATGTATAATTGTTATACAATTGTTAATTGTTGTTTTTATAATTGTTGTCTGCTCGCGACCACGATCAGTGAAACCTGGTCGAAAGGGCTTAATAAATTAATAGTTTAAAAAATACTAGAAAAACACACTTTTGAAAACACGACTATGATACGATATTCCATCATGGTATGCCAGTGCCTATCTACCGGCTTCATCAACAGACCTTGAAACCTAATCGTGGTCAAAGTTCATTACATGACTTTTCTAAGAAATCCAAAACAGTTATGATACGATTTTCCATCATGAAGTTCCAGTTCATATCTTCCGGCTCCATCATCAGATCAGTTCCACAGTACCATATTATTGTATTGTCATCAGAACTACATATATCTGCCAATTTTCATTACGCTACGACCCTTGGAAGATGGTTAAATTAGTTACCTTAGATTCCATTACATAGTTAGTTACATAATAAAAGCGTGTTAAAAATGAGTATGTGCACGTTAATTTCCATTTTATAGTATAATATTATTAAGGTTTAATTGTTAATATTATGTGTTTTGATAATTATTAATGACGAATTTCATTAAAAAGACATGCCAAAATTGTTTAATAAATAAGACAAGTGTAAAAAAATGGACTGTAAATTCTAGACAAAAATAACTAATGCATCTTAATGTTAAATGAAAAAAAATTAGCATTAGGTCTTGCAAATAAAAATAAATTAGCCTCGTTATTCTCAATACCTCATTTGACCAGTAAGTTTAACTACTCACCATAAACAGGCCAGCCAATGGGCAATAAGGACAAAAGTGGCCATAAGTAAGAGAAGTACGGCAGTTCCATATTCAGAGTATCTGTCAATTTTGCGTGCCACGCGCACGAGTCGCAGCAGGCGCGCCGTCTTCAGCAGACCGATGAGAGTCGTGGTCTGCAAGCAGCACAACCACACCTCAGAACGTTCCGCCAGGCGCTGGTGCAACGCAACTTAGCCGCAAACCCAACTCAAGCGTTATATGAATCGTTCGCTTAAAACTAAATAGCATCAACGAGGCCTCGCAGCGAAAACCACGCTAACCAAGCAAAAACTGGCCTATGAATGCTGCTGAGCACAAACTTAGATATAATATGTATGTAGTTTGCAGAATTAAAAGCGATTATTTTAAAACTACAAAATTAGCTGGCTTCGTACATAATGCGGTGCATAATACTGTTGATTACTGATATCAGTTCTTTGTCAATTACATATAATAGTCCCTCTACTTTTAACTGACCATAGTGCCTAAAACTATGGCGTTGAATCGTGAATGTAATGCTCGGTGTGAGTTTAAGTTTTAAGCAAATAGGTACAATAATTAGAAATATATACAAACATCATTTTCGAAACTCAGTGCATTTTAGAAAACGCTTGGCAGTAATGTTTTGCAAAAACCCGACTTTAGAGATTTTGAGGACTTACCTAAAATGATTAACATTTTCGACGGGAGTGGTACTTCGTACCACAGTAAAATAATCAGGTACCATTTCAATGTTTTTTCTAGAAGTTTTGTGCTAGTTGTGTAATATTGTAGATATATAGATTCTAGTTGTTAGACTTCTTACAAGAAATAAAAGGACTTTTTTAGAATTGTATTAGGTAAAAGTATTTTATCCTCTCGTCTGTCCAAACACCTTTTAATGCCGACGTCCATTATTTAACTATTGTGTCTGCTAATTGGACAGATAAGCTCTTATTTTAAGAAAATTTAAAGACTTATTAAAGCTGATTGACTAGATAACGTAGAATATAGTTATTAACAATATTATGTAAGTAATAGGATTCACACGTGTCATTATGTGCTGTATAAGTTATGGGAAGCATTGCTTGTGAAGCTGATGCTGTTTTCGATGGTTGCCTTCGATGAGTGACTTAAAATATAAGGTTTGAAACGTACCCCCTGTTTTTTCATGGGTTCTTTGTTTGAACCTTGCATTGCGGGTAGTTTTAGATTTGAATTAGTTTAATTAGGTTTGGATTTGGAAAAAAGGAAAAACTGAAATAAATAAAATCTTTTCAAAACAATTTATTTAAATTTAAAAATAAAATAGGTAATCTTATGTATGTATGAAAATAAATAACAATGTAGATGTAGATTTAAACCAATTCGTGAGTATTAACAAACACAAAGTACGATGAGTAAATAAATTAAAGTGGGTATTACAGATCAGTGGCGGATATAGTAGAGTACATCAATATATTGATATATTGCTTGATGTAAGGTGGGTGCTTCAAGTAGTTATGTAAGTTCGGGACTGACTATAACTTGGTGCTTCTTTATGTCGTGAATAAAGGCGATTTATTGATCGGTACAAAAAGTCTGGGAAGTGTGAGCGTAATTGCTACCAAGCTCTGTGCATTTCGTGACTCTTTTAGATAGTTTTTCTAAGAAAAGCCAATGAAAAATGTTCCACCGTTGTATTTTCGCAATAAAATCATATCCGCATGATAAATATGTGTTACTATTCATACATTAACTTCTAATTATATACCTACATGATGCCTGCTAAAATAATTTAAATTTTTTATGCTGTTTATGTGAATCTAGTTGTTTGTACTGAACTGTACGTATTTATGAATTTAATAACTATGTTAGCAATAAATGCAAATATAATGAAATTACATCATAACCAACCTAAGTACATTATGTTACTCGTATGTGCTAAAAAAGCTAAAATATTATGCTCAAATACAAATAAAAGATGAAAGCCTTTCAATATTTTCAGTATTACCAAGACGCATCTAACACCACCATAGCGTGTGGAAACTTGTAATACTACTAAACTTAAACTCGGCTCTTCAAAGTTTGAAAGGAACAACCATTGAGACATTTTTGTTAAGATTATATTTTCCTATGATTTAGAAACAAAACGCTACGCAGAGCGATGTCCTGACTAGGTGTAGCCATGTTGTTAGTAAATCGCTATCCTGCGGCGGCAAGCTCGTGAGACAGCTAGCGAGCTTCGATATGTCGGGAACGGTGTACGACTTGTAATGATTGACATTTTGCTCATGGGAAGCGTCCATATCTTCCATTAACGCATTCACTTAGTGGATTCAAAATGGCTAGTGGAAATAAATGAATAAAATATGTCAACTAAAATATAATAAAATTGAGTGGCAGCAACATAAAAATAGTTCACAAAGATGGTATACCTCATCACTTTCCAGCCCCTGCTGTAACAAGAAATGGTATTACAAATTCAATACGCACCCACCTTCGGGCATCCATAACGTATTTAACAAATGAAAAAATAAATCACGACTGGTTACTAATTATCAACAAAATAAATCACGACTGGTTACTAATTATCAACAAAATAAATCACGACTGGTTACTAATTATCAACAAAATCAACAGGTAATAAGTAGTAGTCTTAAATCAAAACAAAATCACAAATCAACTTTGCTTACGAACAAAACATACTGAATGAAATGATTTTAGTTGGTTTTACACATTTTGATTGATTTTAAAATAATTTACAAAATAGCTAATTGATTCGAATGTAAAGTGGGATCTTTAAATGATTGGCTGTGGTAACCTAATCGATAGTGACAGTTGCATTGACTGCATTCCACAACTACGTGACTCGCTATAAAATAACCAGAACTTCATTTGTCCGAAAGAACCGTTCATCCCGAACGAAACAGTCGTTAAGTTGTTTCAAAAACTGTATAAGTACATATTGTTTCGTCTTAAAATGTTTATCGTGCAACCCTAACTTGACCTAGTTCACTTTCATGTTCTTATGACCTATTTTACCCTTCACTATACTGAATGTATCGTGCTTCGCCACCCTAATCTTGTTGTACTGTATGGCCTCCACTTGTGACCACTGTATTATTTTTATATACTAGTATAACTGCATTGATATTATGAACTCTCAATGTCTTAAGTTCGGGATTCCAAGAGCTGGGACACCGTTTCGGACAACTGATCGTCTGGATATCCACCGTGAAAAGCAAACTTACTTGATTCACGCTCCAAAAACGATTTAAATCGATTCTCGTTGGGTGGCGAGTGAGCCTTTAGTGCGACAATCGATACGAGTTTGCGAATCACGGTAAGGCCGTTGGTGTTTTTGTCTTCTATTCAGCCATTCCTTTTTGTTGTCTAATTCTAAATTTAATTTTGTGTAGGTATCGTATGTGAGATGAAACCAAATGTGTGTAGGTGGGATGTAAAGCAGCTCACTTCGTCGGTGTCGGTGCCGAAGAGCAGGAGATCAAACGGGATGGCGGCCACGAGATCGATTAGGAACCAGCCTCGCAGGTAGTGCATGGCGATCTTGGCGGGGTCCGACTCCACTTCGTCGGCCACGTTCACATACGTGGTGCGGAAGTTTATCAGGATGTCTATTATGAACGTTACGTCCACTGCAAATAAAATATTCTGTGTTAAATTTTATTGTTCTAGTTTCCATGAAATTCCAATAATACACAGTGGATTTTCGTTGGTTTTGGAAACGAAAAAGGGTCATTGTATTCATCATTATGAACAACTTTTACTATGAAACCAACCCTAAAATAGCGAAAAAATCTGCTGATTCCTATATTTTGTCGATTTATGTGAACACAAATGTAGGGATCAGCTGATGTTTTTTTCGCGATTTCAGGGAGAATTTAAGAATTTCAAAATAACTTCGTAATAGTTGGCCGGGTTGTATATAATAATTGAAGCAAAGCTTAAGGTTTTAAGCTTACTTTGGCTGATGTCAATATATTAAAAAGAAAAATTTGGCTGTATATTTTATCCTTGGAAATCTATAGTTTCTGTCTACCCCAATGGGAAACAGGCATGATAATTGGCTGATGTAATATATATGTATATTATATTTTTCATTAAAAATGTGTGGTACTATCAAGCAAAGAGATGATTATTACCGATCATGTCGATGACAACTATGGGGTCTTCGCCGAAGCTACGGGATCGTTTATCGAAGTCAGGCTCGTTCAGTTGGAAAGCAGCCACGTATGGAGTAAATATCGCCGTGTAGATCACCAATATAAGGATCAACCAATCCCAAGCGGCCTGTAATAGCAGATTGTGCGAATTTAATAGAATACAGCGTTTGATTTAAATATTTAACAGAAAAACTATTTGAAATTGTAGCGTGTTGCGTGTCGACTACGTCGGGTTATAGAGCGAGGTCAATGCGACGAATATAATTTATATTTTCTTATGTGCAAAGTACAAAACGAAACATTTCAAATGCTACCAAGTAATTACTATGATTTCTTAGTAATCAAAGGTTAAAGAAAAATTAATTTTAATCACGGTTATCAACGTGTTTTGCAAAAGACGTTTGCGTTATGTACGTAGGTATGCGTAAGCAGTAAGGGTGGTTTTCGTAATTCAAGTGTTACCACTAACGTGTGGCAGTCACGATCCTTTCCAGTGATACATTTTGTCGACAAAGTCCTTTGAACGAATCCTGCTACATTACACGTACCTACGGGTGCCATCGAACACTGAGCGCAAGCGATTTTAGCCTTAGTGGTGGTTCACCATGTTTATGTAGATCGTCTTACCTTGTAAGGAGAATGGTGGAGGATAGTGCAGGGATGAGAAGGCTCCGTGGTTCCCTTGTGGCCGCCCGTCGCGCCCAGAGACAGTACCTGTGAACAATGACGTCACAAATGTTTATGGAGCCTATGCGAAAGGTAACTGTCTGCTGGTAAATAGCTATGTTACGGCTAACACGCGTATTTACCAGACATACAGGACAATACATAAATATATTATTACGGTGAAGTTTTATCTATAAAAAGTCATTTCTTTATTATAACTGTATACTTTTTTAACTACACAACAGTTTGTAATATAATCCATTTAATTTTAGTGACATTAGGATTGATAGTTAGGACTTTGAAGAGGAGATTATATTTTGATCCGCTTAGAAATGATTCGTTTCGTTAAAGTTCAAAGTTAATTTTTGGAGTAAAATGGGACAACTTGTTTCGAAACTGAAATAAAATTCTTATGAATTAATCAAATATAAATAAATAAAGAGTTTTAGTAGACTATTCCTAGTATAGTAGGTAGAGGAGTATTATCCGAACCACGGTTGAAAATACTAAAAATGTATAATGTATATTGTATACATTTTATTTATCATCCATCTTTCGAGAATACGTACGCGATAAATATTATAAAATTTACCATATACTCTCGTAGATCACATTGGTCGTATGAAAAATTTTATTCAGTATCTGCTCGTTTTAAAGAAGGAGTTGTTTTTCATAATTTTAAAAGTACTATATACAAGTAAAATATTTTAAACTAAGTAACGTAATAACTTCTTAGGTTTTCGCGATCACTACACATTATAATAAAACAAAGTTTAACCGGATTAAATCGCGTATATTATTTAAATTGGTTTCCCTGACGTTTCGAAAGCTTTGCAGCATTTCGTGGTCGCAGGTAGACTAAGATGACAAGCGTCTTTACAAATATTTCTAAAAAATTATAACCAAGAAATAATCAAGTCCCAAACAGCACGCAACACTGTAAAAGATAATGATATTGTGAGTGATTACTGCGTGCATCGAAACGATTTTAATTAATAATACTGTACGGTAGATTAAAATATTTTTTTAGAAATATTTGTAAAGACGCTTGTCATCTTAGTCTACCTGCGACCACGAAATGCTGCAAAGCTTTCGAAACGTCAGGGAAACCAATTTAAATAATATACGCGATTTAATCCGGTTAAACTTTGTTTTATTTTAATAAGTAACGTAAGTAAAAATATTCGGGACTTATTTAAATGATTTTATAGTTTATTATTGTTTCGTACACGCGATCACATAATAAACGAAATTTTTGGCGCTGTCGCACAGTGGAAATTATATCTTTACGCTCTTTTATTTACCTTTGTGATACTTTTCACTTAGCATTAAATATCGCAACGGAAAATTTGAGAGAGATTAGCTGTAATTTCCATTGTGCGATACCGCAAAAAATTTGGTCCGTAAGAAATACCTGCTCTAGTAGATTTGATAAATGAGTAATCATTTATCAAAACAGGTACAGTCAGAAGAAATAATATCTTCCTATCGACGGTTTAAAAATCGCAAAAATTAGCTATCTGACTACGAATGGATGGATTTTGTGCCTATGTATAGACGATATAGCCTTCACCCATAGTCATGTTTGTTCTCGTGGCTTGGGTCAGATAGATATTATAGGCGGTTTTAAATCTGTGAATAGGAAGATATTATTGTTACACTACATATATACTATTGACTGTACTACATCATACATACAATAATGAAGTTTCAGTATGTTTTCAATACAAGTAGGATGCATTAAATTACATTAGCAGAGGCATTCCTGGTGAAAATACAAACATGAGGTAACGATTCAGAAACAAAATTCATTCTCAAAAGCTAAGATTTATAATTATGAAAATTAATGGATGAGGTATTCGTGTGTATGTATGCAGACAGTAACTATTAGAAAATTATATTTAACTTTTATGTACCTATCTGTAATGTTTAATCAAGTCTTTTCATGAAGGTGTCCCTATATTTAATAATGAAATTTTATAAAGGTAAGCAGATTGTTACAAATCCACTTTACTCTGGGGTTCATCGTCCCTATTTCAAAATTATTTACGAACATAATATATAGCAACTTCTATCGGGATAGGTCTGGAGTCAAGCGCGAGCTGTAGGTAGAGGTCGTAGGGGGGTGAAATATGTAAATAGTTTATTATTCACTGCCTCACGCTGTGTGCGCAATTAGTGTTTATTATTTAATAACTTTCCACCTCTATTGTGGTAACCCTTCCGTTACTTAACAAAGCACGGATTGCTGAAAGTCTTACTACACAATATTTTATTAAACAGGAACAGTAGGAAAATTCCTACCGCACGTTAGATGTTGGAAAACATTTAATATTAAATCACAATATTCTAGTTCAAAAAGCTGAATTGATTACTGGCCATTGACCGTTTCGAATCGCTGAAACTTAAATTTAACAACACTGTTCGTAACACAAAATCTGGCAAAGAGATAAATGAATTACCTCCTTGCCGATGGCAGGCAACCCGTTGAGGCCATTACAGGGCGGTTCAAGGCGAACGACACTCTTGCGTGAGCCGCGGAAACCGGTGTCTCGCACACGCACCGAGGAGCGCCAAGTGGAGAGCGGCGGGTCGTCACGGGAGCCGCGGGCGGAGGCGGCGCGCCGCGACGTGGTGAGCGCGGCGCCGGCGCACGGCGGGCTCACGATCAGCGGCACGTCCGGCGGCGCGCGCTCCTCCATGCCGCTGCCGCACCAACGTCCTCACCGAAACCCGCCGTGCTCCGACGCCTCCAGGTGCTCACATTCCAGCACGGCTCGCTCGAAGGCCGTCGCCGACTCGAGGAGTGCGATTGCCGTATTTTGCATAGATGATCGATTTATCCCCACGTACACTCTTGAACCCTCGTTCTCTTCTAATCCGATATTTATGTATTAGTTAATTATCTCAGTAAATTTTGCATGGTGTAATGACGATGTTGTGACGATGGTATGGTTTTGTTTATTTTATTGTAACAGCGATATGGTATAAGAATGGGCAAAAGGAAACGCAGCTACATGTATCGCATATAAGTATTTGTAAGCACAGCTTAAGTTTCCACAAATGTCGGCTAAGACAGTCAAGTGTATAGAGCACGTCTAATAGGCATACAGCTACGAGCGCCTGAAAGCGGAGAACGAGGCCGGCCCTCATTCAAGACACTGTGTCAATGGGAAGGCGGTTCTTTTCATCTTTTTATGCACATGTTCAGTGTGCGCAAGACGTTTCTCTCCGTTGTTGAAGCTCGAGAATAATGACAGACACGAGGAAACTGACATTGAACGACAATACAATACGAATATCGAATAAAACGACTTTTAAAAACCGGCTTTTCTCATTATAATCTTCAGCAGTGTATTCTGATGCTTTGCCAATTTTGTGTAGATCTGTATGCTCTACTTTAAATAAGGCTTGAGTCTGTGTGATGTATCGAATGTAACATGTATGGGGTTATAATGATCGATTAATGTGTAGCTACGAGTACTTTCGTGAAAAGCTGCCTAGCATTAGCGAAGCATACAATTTACAGTTTTTGGAAGTTCAAAATAATGACTACTAGTTATTTAGGAAAATGTGTCCTCGTATAGGTCGTTTATTATATTATTAAATATTATATGATTGACGAGGAAAAAATAAAAAAATCTTAGGACAGTTGTCTTAAAATATGTAACTTGTACATTGTATATGACAGCAAAATACGAAAGAGATTTTCTTTTATACATCTTCTAATAAAATTGTACGATATCAATGTTATCTGCAAACATAAAATATTTCATAATCGATACTTCAAATGAGAGTTGCTTTTGAATTGAAATTTAAATGACTGCATTTGAATTTTGAACGGGTTTTCAATGACATAAAATTTTCCATGAAAGAAGACAGTGACTTATCGAAGAAGAAAGAAAATTCAAGAAGCTTTCGTAGAACTACACCCAGTGGTAGAGATGTTTAGCGTTGAGTGCGATATTACGTAAACTGGCTTTACGAGGCCCAAGAGACGAGCTGCAAACTTGAAGCATACATAATAACTAGCACACGCTCTCAGCGGCAACGCGATAATACATACTTCATGAATTATAAGGGCGCTTTGTTTGCTACAAGACACCCTGCCTTGTGGCGACTCTAACTCAATATAAGCAATGAGCTCTTCGCCTTAGATTTACTTAGATAATGTCAATTCAGAGAACTAGGTTGATATCTGAGAATAGAGGAGATCCATAACCGTATTTTATACGACTGCAGATATTAATGTCAACAAAATGCTTGTTTTAAATTTGGATATTTGGTTAGTAGTGTTTAATTTAGATCAATGTGTCATTTTACGTCATCTTTCTATTATTCTGTTATGCAGATATATTATTTTTGGAACGTAGTTCCTTATCACGCGTTGTGAAAGAGGGCTAGACGGAAAAAAATCTTACGAAAAGTTGTCACGACACTTTTTTTTTTTTTATAGTATTGGATGGCGAAACGAGCTAAAGGCCCACCTGATGTTAAGTGGCTACCTTTGGCCATAACAACTGCAATACCGAATCGAAAGGAACTTCGTTCCATCCGGGTGTCCCTTGACACCTCTCAACTTTTTATATTTAAAATATGTGTAGACATTTGTTAAGAGTCCTAGTTTTCGAGTTTTACAGCCATCTCGCTCTAACATTAGCAATTTTTTAAAGATTTCAAGATATTTTAGGTGAAATTGAAAATGTATTACATTATTATTCGACAGGGTAACATTACGAATATTTAAATAATGGTTTCATTTCCATACATGATTTGTGTAGAAAGAAAAATAAAGAAATATATTTTTTCTCTTTCCTCCTCCTCCTAAGCAACAACACAAGACCAAAATATGTTTTAAATATGCGTAATGTTACCCTGAAGGATAATAATGTAATACATTTATCAAATTCGCCTAAAATCTCTTGAAATCTGTAAAAAAGTGCTATTTTTAGAGCGAGACGGCTGTGATCAGTGAAAGGCCTCTTAAAGAAATATAAAATCTGAAATGAATTGTAGGAATAGTAACAAAACTGACTACGCTGTCACTGTCACCGTTATAATTAACGATGATGACGATTGGTATCATTTGGGAACATGTACCTACACTGGGGAAACATGTCACATTCAACAATCAACTTTAAGCACCTATATAACGTTATGTAATAGTGTCCGGCAGCAAAACGATCAGATGTAGCTACAGATGATTTAAAGCTGTGTATCACGCCAACAATGCGAGTTTTGATGATATTGTACGTAGCGCAACTCTCAAGCCAACTGAACTGAGCTCCCAGGGAATCCGTAGAGACCGTGAAGATTTGTGGGAGGGGCTGCATGCTCTGCATAGTTTATACAATAGACCGTCGCCACACTATGAATATATGGGATATAGCGTTTGTAACTCACGTTACAATGAAGCTTCCAAAGCGAGAAGCACGGCTTTATTATAGAAATACAATGTAAACGACTAAATTAAATACAAAAATACTATATAATCACTAGGAAAACTACTCAGTCAGGACCAACAAACCCTACAAGAAATTATGAAAGAACGATGATACTATGATCTTTCATAAAATGTTGTAACATTCGTTAAGTCTAAAAGCATCGATTTAAATGTGATAATGTGTGTGAACTACCTTCTTTTACTAAGAAGAGAAAAAGATAAATAACGTAGACAAAGGAAACCATACCATGGTAGTCATAACTCCAAGCATGGATCGCGTTTTTCCCACAAGGATATCAAAACAAAGCGAGAACCAATCGAAAGAATATAAATCGCTAAGCTCGCAACCAAACCAAGGAAGAATAACAACTCTCGACAATTGACGCACTGTACACTGAGCGAACTAAGCACAGGACGGCACCACACTCGATATTATTGACTAGTCTGTAAGCCTAAGCAGTATTTGGCCACTTTTTGGTATATGTATAAAAAAATAACTAAAAAAAAACCACCTATCGCAGCGCAACTAAATCCGCAAAGGTCGACTGCAAAACGATAATAATAATTTTTACTTTTTAATGCAGTCGATCGATTAAGCGCTCGACTCGTTTACAGTACGACGGCCCGTTTTGTGAGAAATGCGTTATTTATTGTGTGTCGTGTTGCAAATATACGTTTTAGCTATGAATCGCGGCGGTCGTTCGCTAAAGGCGAGTCGCCTAGGAACGATATTAAGATAACAATTCGATGGCAGTGTGAGAAGCGGCAGAGTCCGCAGCGTGGTCGCTGGACGTAAACTCGCTGGGGTACTGTATCGGCGCACGCAAGAGGTCGCTGTGCGCGCGTCGAGACCGCGCGGGGCCCGAGCGGCGCCGGCCGCCGACGGAGACGGCCGAGCACAGGCGTGACCTCGCACAACCTCCCCTTCTACCATCGAATATTTCAGCTGAAACGCACGGTGTCGCCATGCCGTGTCGCTGGATGATCATACCGGCGGCGCTCGCATCACGTGATATGTCGATATTAAGGCCCCTAGAGTCGGCACACTACCAACAAATAATTTAATTTATTTTTATGACAGGTAGTAGAGGTGTACCATTTATTATTGTTTTATTGATTACCCACATAAAACGATGTTTACATTTTATCAATGTTATGTAATAAGTGTTAAGAAAAACGCTTTTTTTAACTTTTTTGGGTAACCTATACTTATCGTATTACTTTATGATTTATTGATATAGTTGTACACACACTGGCTAGCTAAAATATTATTCTCAATTGCATGTGATTTAAGTACATAACGCGTTAGTACGCTTCAAAGAAATGAAAGTTTTAACTACGACATCTGTCTATTATTTTTTCAGATGATCCCAGGTTCCTGTTAAAATGCCTTATCATGAGCCAGTTTACTGCTGGAAATAAACCTCTCACACCATCCTTATTGCAAATGTAAATTCTTTTCGAATTCGAATTCATATTTGCAAATATTCAAGAATATTTATAAGTAAAAGCGATAGATATAGATTACGCTACGATCCAAATCTAACTGTACATGGGTCTGACAAACTATGACGTATCTCTTTTAACTCTCTGCTGCTGGTAGGCCTAGGCTCATCTAATCTGACTAGTTATCAAACACCTACAGATGGAGCTACTATTTATTATCTCTTCCTCTGATTCATCAATGTTAGAATTTAAAAAATATACCAGGTGTAAGGGTCAGGGAACCAAAAACTGAACTAAAAATCAATGATTTCAGCGGAATTTCCTGAATATTCAGAGTTTTTTTAAAATTATTATATTATTACCTATTTATATTTTTTAATGAAAAATAAGTCAAGTATTTATTATATTTTAATACTCAACTACTCTCCTTTCGAAATTTTCAACTGAAAAGTCACAGGAAAATTTAAGGAAATTTCCAATCTCAAATCACTAATTTAAATAAAAAAAACAATAATTTCGCCGAATGTATCTTCGAAATGTATATTTTTTATTAATTGACACTGCTTATCGGCTTCAGGTATTAAAAGGTCAGGAAATCTATACACGGTGTCACGTTTCTCATGGTCCAAACGAAGACGATTGGTAAAGGGCACCAACAAAAATTTAATTGGCGCCCAAACACTGGACGTGTAATTTTTTCATGAATACAAGCAACTAAAATGCTTTAAAAATAAAATAAAGATTGAAACCGGGACTTCTTAATTTTAATTTAAGAAAAGCATAAAAATGCATGTTTTGTGTGGACGATATTGCGATCTTCTCCTTTTTCTCCTAGCACATAATTTTCACTGATTGAAAAGAATTGGAATCCACGTTGAAATCTTCTCTACTTTATTGATTACTCGCATTCCAAATTTTATCCGGATAGGCAAAGAGCTTCATGTGAAAAATCTATTAAACTTGTTGTGGGGTGATTTTAGTACTGCATCAAAAATTCTGATATGGGACTCCAACAATAAATTTACAATCTTATACAGTCTTCTATCATATAAAATCATCATAAAATTTATCAATTTGTGCAAAGTACGAAGTACGAGGTACTTTCAATAAAGTTAAAGAGAGAGTTAAAGTAACATGGCAAAATTAATTGATAAATTGATAAATTTTATGCATCTTTTTAATTCATCGTGCCTCGTTATATATCAAAATCTTTATAAAAGTTTAGCTTAAGCCGTTGGGAGGGTTGTTTCCGTTAGTATTTAGGGCTATGTTGTTTGCGTGTTGTGTTCCGGACATATTACATGACCTACTCGATTTCCTACAGAAGAACTTGCCAGGTCTTCTAAAAGAAGTAATAATTATGATACTGATAAAGGCGTATTTGTAATTTTATGCTACTTTTACGTAAGAAATTGTCACTTCTAAGAATGTTATGGCCACACAATATATCCTTTAGCCCTGATCCCAATTAATTTAGGGTCAACTAGCATGTCTTTTTCATGTTCACTTCTTTCCTAGCCATATATATTAACTCATGTTTTATTTAGTCTGGCCTTTTTATAGCTACCTACAATTACATCCATACTTACCACTACATACCTTACTTACTCTTTTTTTTAATGTTTCTGATTCCTTCGCATTACATTGTCCATACATAATTTCTAAAAGGTTAAAATGCTTCTGAATGGTTGGTGTTTTTATCAATTTGCGATTTGCGTTCAATATCTAAATATATTGTTATTAGTTTGTTTCCCTAATAAATAAACAATAAGCAACTGCAATAATTGAAAAAAATACTTGTACAATAAGCAATAATAATAATCATCAAAACCGAAGACTAGGATTATAATAAAACTGAATTGCTAACAAAACAAATACGATATTCCCGCAAAATGTTGTACACCAGTAATCGTTACTTATGTCTTTAGGTTATGTCATTATCGTCGTAGGTATATTAATCTTAAGATACTTATCATATATTGTACTGTATATGATTAATTATCTATAAAGATCAGCTGAAAAAAATCAATTAGTTGTGCAATAAAATTGTAATGATAACTCTCTTATCTTAAATAAATCATCACTTGCTTTTCCTAATAATGTTGGGCTCAACTTCCAGTCTTTTCAGAGCAGCTGAATATCGTCGGTGTGCCTGCTAAAAGCTCTATGTGTTTTTGAATAAGTTTTCCAGAGAGACAAAAACCTGTTTTCGTCAGTAAATAAATAGTTAGTTTTTCATGTCATATGCTGCCGAATATGCCCTTCTAATGTAGTGATAGAACAAAAATCATTTTGCTCCATTTATTGTCAGCCAAATACTATTTTTTGACGTCTCTGTGCACATATCATATTTGGTTTAGTGACATCATACTCGCTCTGTCACTTGCTTTGACACGAAATGGCGCGAAACCAATACTGACATGTGCGTTCCAAAAATCGGATACGTATGTTAATATGTGCAATATGAAACAGAAAAATGTTGTGTGTGTCTGAAGTCATGTTGTGTGTATTAGGTGTGTGATCACATTTTATAAAGTATATAATTGGCAAAAATTCACATAATGATTATGGCAATTGAGTTTCTAGAAGGAATTTGCAAATAAACATTTTTCAACACAACTTGCTCGTAAAGTGGCTCTTATTGCACCGCTTTTAGGTTCATAATGTAGCTTAACGCACGCGTGCTTTTTACATTATATTATTGCACTAGTGCTTTTTACTTTACAGTTTATTTAAAAAAAATCGCAGCAAAGGGTTTTTATGCCTAAACAAAATTAAACATTTTTGGGAATATCTAAAAATAAATACAGTTGTATTAATTAAAATATGATAAATAAACATTTCATTTCATCAAATTATTTATTTTTGTCTACAAATTAACATTAATTTGTGTTATAAATAAATAAAATTACTACATTTTTAATATTAGGTTGTTTGGCGGTTTTCTTCGACCACCTGCGAACGCATAGCTGTATGTCACCGTGCGATTACAGTAATCCGCGGGACATTTTTCACAAATTCAATATTTGACTAAAATGTATGTGGCTCGCCCCCTATTACATGGGACTATAACATAACTGGCGAAATGTGGGTGTTCCATACACCTCTGCCTACCCCTTCGGGGAAATACAGCCGTGATGTTATGTTATGTATGTGTGTATGTTTTTTTCCTCGCAAGTGTGTTGAAAAACGTCGTATGACACGCGTGAGAATTGACTATTATAATCTCGGCTACATTACGCCCTCGCCTTCGGCTCGGGCTGCAATCCAGCCTCGAGTATAATAATCAACTTAGCTCACTTGTATCATAATGAGTATGTAGATGTATCTTTGAATTTTAATTCTATAGCAAAAAAAAAACAACTCACCACCGCCGCACCAATGATATTAAAATTTCACAGGATTACCATTAGACCTCCGCACCACGAAATAAAGAAAACAAGTGGAAGTGCCTTTATGATTAATTAGTACTGGAAAAAGTGTCGTTAAAATCACACATTGACAATTGAAATAGTACATTATAGTACAAAAAAAAACAATAATGTGATTGGGTCTATTTCAAATTCAAATGGGGCGTAGCAATTGTACAATGTTTTTTAAAAATTAAATCTTAATTCAAGTTATTAAAGTTAAAATTGTTTTATTGAAATTTTCGAAATTGTACACATAGCGGTGATATAATACACATCTATGAGAATCATTTTTTGTTCTGCTATAATTTTTACACGTTAAAATTACTCAAGGTGTAATATATTATTTCACGTAAGCATTCGAGACATCATAGTGCCACAGCGAGAAACTAAGCGCGATTAAATTAATGTTGCGAATCTGTGCGTAATTGTGCCACGCGTGCGGTAGCTGTATGTTACTTCCCATTGTTTTCTATATTCCGTGTTGGCAACCAACATAACCATAGATCTGTGCCTTCCTTGTACTGATGACTGACTGATGACAATTATCAATGATATGTATATCATTACAATGTTAGTGTCAAGTTACCAATCCTTCGCTTAACTTGTAGATCAGATAGCAATAATGATAACTTACTACTACTACTACTACTACTACTACTACTACTACTACTCTACTTTACTACTTTTTTCTACTTTTACTTTACTTTACTTTCTATAAGCTTTCTGGTAATTCATTGCTTGTTGTTGTGGATAGTCAACTCACAAGTACCAAGTAGTAGTTGTAGTTGGTAGTAGTAGTAAGTAGTAGTTGGTACTTGTGAGTTAACTATCCACATACACTGCTATATATACTGCTTGTCTTTTTAAAGATATAAATAATTATTTAGTATAGTTCGATTTTGTAGTATATTTTTTATTTAAATCCCACGAAAGGTTTTACAGGAATAAAAAAATTGGCCAAGGCGAGTCGGACTCACGCAGTAAGGGTTCTGTATACTCATCGACCTGATACCCCATAGAAAATGATTTAATTTACGAGAGTTTATCTAAAGACATCAATGCACTATGCACGAAATATGAATTTTTGCATCTCTTTCTTACGCAGGTACCACACACATGTCTATGTTTGCCCTATTTACCCGACTGCGCCAGAAGGAGGGTTATGTTTTTCGAGTGTATGTATGTATGTATATTTCTTTGGCACGCTCTGTAGCCTAAACGGCTTGATGGATCTTAGCTTGAGAGGTGTCGTTGGATTCGTCTTAATTGTGAGAGTGACACTGAGTATATCAAAATTATAAAAATCAAAATGGCCGCTTTTTGGAACCATTTTATGTGACATCAAAATTTTTTTTTTGCTCAAAACCTATCGAGTGGGGTATCAAAATAAAGGGTTTACGAAAATATATACAACTTATATGTTTAAATGTAATTTAGAATGAGAAATGCTAAAAAACAACAAAATATTCAACGTTAAAAATGAATTTGACTTTTCAAAAAAAACATTATTATTATGATAAATAAAACATGACAAAACTAAAAAATTTCAAATAAAAAAATTAATTAACAAAAACAAAAAACCCGACTGCGTCTAAAAATAACAGAAAAGATATAAACAAGACTTATCAACACGCAGGCGGAGGCTACCTATGAACTATTATGTACATAATTCATGACCAAAAACATACGTAGCCTCCGACTGCGTGTTGATAAGTCTTGTTTATATCTTTTCTGTTATTTTTAGACGCAGTCGGGTTTTTTGTTTTTGTTAATTAATTTTTTTATTTTAGTATTTGTTGCTAAACTACATAGTACGTGGGACACTCAGAAAGTTTTGCGAAACTAAAAAAAATTGTTCTATACGTACATATATTTTTATCAAATCTTTTCAAAGTACTTTCCACCAGCCTCTATACAAAGATTCATGCGCCTAAACCAGTTTTCAAAACACTTTTTCCAGTCCGCCGCAGACACCTCGTTTACAGCCTGCTCGAACGCAGCCAGCGCATCTTCCGGCGACGAAAATTGTATCCCTTTGAGCTGATTTTTTATTTTTGGGAATAAAAAGAAGTCACACGGTGCTAGATCAGGGCTGTAAGGAGGGTGACCCAAGAGTTTGACTGGCGTGCTGTCCAGGAAGTCCCTCGTTTTGAGTGCGGTGTGCGCAGGTGCATTGTCGTGGTGGAGCAGTAGCCCGCGGAGCCCTGTGTTTGGTCGCTTGTTGCTTATAACAGATAAAACTTCTGGCAAACATTTGGTAGTATACCATTCGGCATTAATGCTTCTTTGATCTCGTAAGGGAATTGATACCAAGTGGCAAGTCAAATTAAAAAAGCTAGCGATCAAAATCTTACCCCCGCTTCTAGATCGCTTCACTTTGGTAGGCGTTGGCTCATTTTGAAACACCCAAACAGTCGACTGGCGCTTGGTTTCTGGGTCGTATTGATAAATCCAGGACTCATCACCTGTAACGATGTCGTAAACACGCCGAGACGAGCCTGCTTCAAATTTGTTAAGCATATCACGGCACCATTCCACCCGGGCCTGCTTCTGAGCATCGGTGAGGTTGTGCGGCACCCAGCGTGATACTATCCTCCTCACGCGAAGATGGCTGTGTAGAATCTCGTGAACGCTTCCCGATCCAATATTCAATATGTGTTGAATCTCCTGATATGTAATTCGCCTATTGTCTTGGATTAAATTTTTCACTGCTAGCACGTTTTCTTCGGTAACAGCCGTCAAAGGGCGACCGCTTCTTTCGTCATCCCCCAAAGTTGGTCGACCGCGCTTGAATTCGTTATACCAACGATACACGGTTGCCTTGGAAGGGCCTTCATCCATGAATGCCATTTGAAGTCTATCGTACGATTCATCCGGTTTCAGGCGACACTTGAAATCGTATAAAATCATAGCTCTAAAATGTTCCCGGCGCAGATCCATATTTCAGTGAGACACAATACTTTGAATTAACTCGCAAAAAATGTGGAGGGAAATTTTGAAATTGGAACTTACTTATTTTTACTTATAAATAATCATATTTTCGAAAAACATTATAACTGGCCAGTCTCCCATATATAAAAACTTTTTTTCGCAATACTTTCTGAGGGGCCTGGTATGTACAGTATGCATACATGTATCAGTGCAAGTTTGACGCTGGTATAAATTACCGTTTTGAAGATAGAGCAGGAACAAAAACGTTGAACAAAATGCATGTTTTTCGAGGTTTCTTATATTATTTTTAGTATTTGTCATGATAGGAGTCATAGCAACACATATTCTGAGAAAATTCAGCTCGTCAACACTGAGGCTGATATTTTTGGTTTGTTCTTTGATGGCCGTAAGGAGGATGGTTCGTCATTTTCAGATAACAGGCTTAGGGTAATATCTAAAGAACATGTTAGCTTAATCCTGGTTCTGAATATTATTTATTATTAGGTCACATTTTGCCGAAGACCGGTAACGCAGGGCATTACATAAAACATACTGTACTGTCTTTCTTAAAGAAAAAACAATTGGATCTAAATATGCTCTTGGTTGTGACGGGACTGCTATTAATACTGGTTGGAAAGGCGGTATAATCCATCGAATGGAACTGCTGTTCGATTGTCCCACCCAGTTGCTAGTGTGCCAGTTGCATGCTATTGTGCCAGTTGTTTGCAAGTTCGAAACTTTGTACGGGACAACAATGGGACGAAAAAGTTTTGCTAGTATGATTAGGAAACACTTACATAAAATGTGATATATATTTCCTGTTTCAGCTTTTTAAAGACTTATTTCGTCCCATCACCAATGCAAAAGCTCTCAGCACAGCCCCAAAAAGACAGATCAAAAGTATTTAAAAAAAATGTTGTACAAAACACTTCTTACAAATAACTTAAGTCTTATCAATATAACTAGATATAAGAGTGTTTCTTGTCTTTTTCTTGTGGAGGGGCTCGTAGCTAAGCAACGACTGCGCGGATTGTACGATCTGCAAGGTTAAGCTGCACTTGCCGCGGTCAGTCTGTGGATGGGTGACCGTTTCGTTATACCTCGAAACCCCTCCGTGCCTCGGAGAGCACGTTAAGCTGTCGGTCCCGGTTGTCATACGAATATCTTTGGCAGTCGTTACGGGTAGTCAGAAGCCTGAAAGTCTGACAACTGGTCTAACCTCCGAATGTCAGTATTACCCAGTAACTGGGTTGCGGGGGTCTGATGGCAGTCGCTTCGTGTAAAATACTGATGTTCAGCCGCATCTGGTTAGACTGGAAGCCGACCCCAATATAATTGGGAAAAGGCTCGGAGGATGATGAAGAGTGTTTCTTGTGTTATGGGTACCAGCGTTCTCGCGCTTAGGTTGTTACACCAGCAGAAAGTTCGTACGAGTACGTGTGTTAGGCTATCGAAAAGGTGCATTGAGATGAAAAACTGTCAAAGACGTATCCTGGGAAAATTGTAATACAGAGATGGCAGAAGAGGTCGTGTTATCTTAGATAACTTAAATTCCATGCCACACTTAATCCGTAGAAAGAAACGTGAAAATTGTAACCGAAGCATCGGCTTCAGTGTGTGGCCCATTACGAAGATATAGATTTATAAAAAGTCGCGTGAAAAGCAGACAAATCATGCCACAGTTTGAGAGCTAGAAAGATTTCAATTATTTTTTTCGCATTCGTTCTATGGTAATTTTTTCTGTATTTAGCATGTTATTTTAAATAATTTTTCGAGTCTTAAATTGTACCATATTCTTCAATAAGTAGTAATAATAAAAAAATAACTTTGAACATTAGGTTTACCTTTATTTTGGCGATAGTTTGATATACCAAAATGAATGAGCTTCGTGGAGGCACTTCTCAATATTTGATATTTTTATTTAATATAATTTTTCATGTTGTTCAAATACTATAAAATACTAAATCCGCACCCATCGTAAAATTATTTCTTAATTTTTGAAAAATGATCCATTATGTTCTCGTCACTTGTCAAAATTGTAGGTTGACTCTCCATACCACCAAAGCGATTAGAAAACAAAAATCTTTAGAAAATTCTCAGTTTAATTGTGTCATCACAAGATTTCCAGACTAAAAATGGCAACACGTTTAAAATTCCGTGTTTATGAATACTAAATCTCAACATGATTTAAAAAGAGAGTTTTTTTTTCAAGAGCAGTTTCTACAGTTGTCTACTTTAAAACATTTTTTTTGTCCTGTTTTCATTTAAAAAATACACATGAAACTATAAAAGTAAGTGACTAACAGCGAGTAACTTATAGTTTATATCGACCGTAAGTAGGTACGGTAAGTTCACTGCAGCACTTAAACTCACTTTCTGCATTGTCAGTGAAAGTGTTGTAATAATCTATGTAAGTATACGGTGTAACTGCGTGACGGTGAAGATGGGCGCTAGATTGGCGAGGGCTCCGAACCGGCCTCGGTGTGGCGATCAGCACGCGATAGTTCAAGGACTCGCCCATACACAAAAGAGCACGTACAGCACGTATAGATAAACCTTCTTCACTATTGCGTAACTAACCTTTCAGATCTATACACTCACAGGGGTAAATCAACGTGGCTTTTCGCGGCTGTTAACTTTTGAAAATATAAACTCGATGCAGAATTGCAAGTAAATATTTATTTTGCCAAATATTAGGTTTAAGGTCTTACTTTAATAATGGCAAATATTTTAAGTAGTGAATCTACTCGTCATAACGAACAATATTTATTATGGGAGCAATCCTGAAACCACGAACAAAATTTACTGTTCCCTACATTTGTGTTCACGTAAATCGACGAATGTAATGAAAAGCTGTTTTTTTTTGCAATTTCAGGGTTGCTTCTATAGTAAAGTTGTTCGTTATGACGAGTAGATTTAACCACTTTAAAAATTTGCCATTATTAAAGTAAGACCTTATTATACCGAGTTTTTGTAGGCTTTTAAGGTGTCGATGCTTCCATTCGGACGCAGTTTTAATGACAACACCCAAAAAAGCTAACCTTGTTCTAAAAATAACATACGTTTTCAACATTCACGGACAGATTTAGGATAGCGGCCACGCCATTCGGACTGTTGGATGCATCGTCAGTCATTCTTTACGTAACATAACCGAGACTATGGAAAATAGAGAAAAATGTTCACTGAAGTGTTTTGAAGAAATCAAAAACAAAATTATTTAACATAATTATTATTGTCTCCTGGGATACAGGTTAACCTAGTCCAGGAGGCGGAGCTCATTTGTTTTGTAACATATTTGGTCGCTAATAATTTTTTTATTATTTTTATTATTATTTATTATTTCTAAAAGTAGCTGATTAATCAATACTGTTTTGAATTTGACCATGGAAACAAAAAAATAAATTAAATTTGACCATGGAAACAAAATTAACTTTTTTCTCCGATCATCTTAAAGGATTCTGTATCCACAATCCATGTGGACATTTACGCAGAACCCATTTTTAGAACTTCAATCAAAAAGAGAATGGTAATCCATACCAAGCGGGGAATGTCAGAAGTTACAAGATACAGAAGTAAACTCATAGTTTGTTTCCGCGTCTCAATTATTAGTTGAATGAACCATGCTCTAACTATAATAATAGAGATAGTTCTGTAAACTCATTAAAGAGGAACAGTACTGGCCAACCATTATTACTGTCGTGGGCGAACTATGGGCATAGAGTACTTCTCTGCTTTTCATTTTCGAACAAATAAATACACAAGGCGAATAGTTGTAAAGCTTTCAAATGACGGTATTTTGAACTGAAACTATGTAGCTAATGAACTATTTGTATCAGGTATTTATGCTTTCAACAAATCCAATATGATGTTTATGATTGTCTTACGGCCAAAATTAATATCCAATATTTTAATTCTATGTATCCAATCTATTCTAGATTTACGCTATTAGAGATAAAAAATTGACATATTTTGTATGAGCTTATGTCAAATTCCTATTTCTAGTAGGGAAAATCGTAGTTATATTGGATATTAATTTTGGCCTTTAGTCAATATCATCAAGTTCTGTCGAAATATGAGGTATATTATTAAAGTGAATGTCACCTTTAGGTTAAGCGGAATTTTGTTCATTTATTTATTTGAAGATTTACAATCAAACAAAGATCTTAAGCATGATGAAACTAACTAATCCTGTGCCATATACAAATCTTGACAGGTCAAATGCGAATGAATAATGCTTGAATGTACAGGAAATTTTATAGAGATGTATATTACTTTATATCTGACGTGTTATAAAAGTTAATAATGTAAAGTTTGATTATGAAAATATAGAAGTAAGAATTTTCAATTATTAGGTAATCTATAAGATTTGTAGAACTACGTATTCCTTTAACAAGTCTTAGGCCTTAAACTCCTTAAAGTAACCTAGTGGTTGAACGCTTGCCGTCCATACAGAGGCATCTGAGTTCGAACCCGGCCCACAGGCCGCACCTCTGGCTTTTCGAATCATGTGCGGATCAGAATTTGATTATCACTTGCTTTCACGGTGAAGGAAAACATCATGAGGAAACTTACACACCTGAGAGTACTCCATAAAGTTCCTGATGGTATGTAGTCCGCCACACTAGGCCAGTGTGGTGGACTGTGGCCTAAATCACGCTTACAGGAGAAAAAAAGCTCGTGCAAGCTCTGCTCGTCCAGGGGTCTGCTGGTACTATTAGCTACTTGCACCAAAAAAAGGCGGAGAGGGTGTAAATAGCGACTGATGTATTATCTCAATGCCTGATGATTTGTAAGCGCAGAATAGTGTCTACAATTATTGATGAAAGCTATTGGAAAAATATTGTAAAAATAAAGGTGCAATTTTTTACACATATGTGGAACGAGGATCAAGTAGGGAACATCCTCCTTCAAGAAGTCTATCGTTCAACCAGTCAACCTGTAGAGCTGTTTAAAATTTTACCAGTTATCAATTCTACAAAGCAAGTGCTATTAAAACCACTACATAATAAATGAAGTCTCGTCTATTAACCTGTCGGCGTACCAATTTTCGTTGGGAAATAATTGTATTGTTATCCAATAACAGAGCGGTTGCATATTATAAGACATTGCCTAGATAAGCATGTTGTCTGTAGTAGACAAGAATTTCGTTTTACATATCACATACTATTTAAGTCATTCATATATTCATTCATAGTTATTTCATTTATAGCCACTCTTAATTGTCTTAAGTCAAAACGACAACCTATGTAGGTAAAGGTATTTTATGAGTGATAAAACGAGTGAAAATAAGAGAAGGGCAGAGCAAAAACTAATTGAGTGGACTTACTTTGAAAATCTTACGCTTACGGTAAACCAATGAAGAGATTTTCAAACTAAAACGAAAACACGGTAAGCCAATGAAAAGATTTTCAAACAAAAACATAAACACGGTAAGCCAATGAAGAGATTTTCAAACTAAAACGAAAGCATGGTAAGCCAATGAAGCGATTTACAAACTAAAACAAATACACGGTAAGCCAATGAAGAGATTTTCAAACGAAAACACGGTAAGCCAATGAAGAGCTTTTGGGATGAACTAAACAACTAGGTATTTAAAGGCTTGGTGACAAGTCAATCAACCGATTCATCCTATCAATGTTAATACGAAAGTATAGATGTGTGTTTATCTTTCAATCACGCTGGAACGGCTGAACGGATTTGGATGAATTTGGTACAAGACCATAATATACTTTTATCCTAGGAAGATAAACAGTTCCCGAGGGATGTGCGATAACATCTGTGATAAACCTAATTATACGCGGGTGGAGCCACGGGCATAGGCTGATGGTTTATAAAGTCACTTCATCATCATCATCATTTCCGCCAAAACACGTCCACTGCTGGACTTACACTTACTTATTAGTCATTTAGGTTTAAGTTTCTGGTGCGTTAAGTGGCGCGTGTTTTTTTTTATCGCGATGAAAGACTGGTAAAAGTGCAAAAAAAGAATGGCGGTTTTTTAAACAAAGGCTCATAAAATAAAAAAAAGTAAGCAGTTCTTGGAAATAAAACCTTCCAAAGATCTAAATTGTGGAAAGAATGATTCGTTTCCGAGCAATATACAGAATTTTTATTTACGCAATTTATCTCTATACATTTCGCCCCGAATAATAGAACATAAGTCTTGCAATTACTGCCACGATAAATATTAAGAGTAAATTGTCATAATTGCCACTACACGGGGCAGACCACAGAAATAGATAGAATGGAAAAGTGGGCAGGCCACGCGTGCCAACACTCTGTACCATAGTGCAGGGCATTACAAAGCCTTTCTCAGTACGCCTTATGAATTGTTTATGTAAATACTGTAACAAAAACCCGCAAAAATGCCTTATTGTGCTGTTTCTAACTGCAGAAACAAAAGCTGTAAAGTACTATTAGCAAAGCCTTTCCAGTTTTGAAACTGTTTTGCTTGCAAGCTACATTTACAACAAAAAATAAAGAAATCCACCCTTTATTTTTTCCACCAATCAGGATCCACCAGTTAGGGTCTTTAAAACAACAGTTTTTGTAAAGCCATATGTTTTTTATTACTGTATGATACTTTCACGGATTAGGAACAATAGTTCTGTGATTTATGTTCACGGGTTTGGTCATTCGCAGTTGCTTCGTGCTCCTTGCTACCTGTTAATTTCTGTTCATTTGTTTTCTGTTTAAACATCGAACTAACTCTAGTGTGTAAAGAAAGATTATTGTTACTAACACTTTTTGTGAATATATTATTTGACTTGAATTGAATTAAATTGAATTACCTAATCTGACAAACCCCTGATAAATCTGTTAAAAATATGAGTCAATAATTTAGCTGCATAACAAATACCCAACTCAGCCACATGTTTCTAGAACTTCCACTTAAGTAGCACAGTTCAACTGGCATTTATCAATAGTATTTTTTACACTCTACTGTGACATTGTTTGTGGCTGAGTAATGGTTAACTGATAATAATTTTGTTTCATTTTCACAACAAGTCATAATGTTGCTTTGTATATCTCAAGAGCAAAAAATATTGTGCCGTCCCGACATTCTATTGCTAGACGAAAACAAAGGACCATGGGGGCAGGGTTTTTTTCAGTGAATCAGCGCCAGATGAAAAGCAACCTTGAGGTGGAAAGGCGCACGATATGTCGATAGTACATTTGATTAAAGTTAATTTAAAAAAAAATTGTTTCTTTGTTGGAAACGGATCACGGTATCAGTGGATACAACGCTCCGGGATCCGTGGATAATTCAGTCTGATCCCGGGATCCGTGGATACAAACCCAAATTAATGACATCAGTGTGTAAGGCGTAGTTTGGTCGAAAGTTACCACGCATGAATCGCAAGTAAAATTGTGATTACAACTATTCTATCTCTTTCTAGTTCTATGGGGCAGACGGATCATGCCCGCTACACGCGTAACGTACACACTCCACGCCTGGTGGTCTTGAGCCCTTGCCATTCAATCCAGACCTGTGTGTCGTCGGATGTTGTCCACCCAACGTTTGGATGGAACGTTGCCGCGGATTAATATACTGTCTAGGTCGTCATTCCAGAAGTCTCAGTGTCCATCGTTTCTTGTCCATTAGAGCAATGTGTCCCAACTATTTCCACTTACGCCTATCTATTATGGACACTACGTCTTCGACTTTTGTCTTGAAGTGTATCCATTCTTTCGTTTTACGGACGTAAGGCGATGCTAAGCATTACTCTCTTCATTCCCTTTGCACTACTCTGACTTATTCTGCAGATAGTTCCATCAGAGTCATAGTCTCTGCTCCATATGTGAATACCGGCGATACACATTGCTCGAAAACTTTAGCTTTTAGCGCAATGGATAGATCTTTGCACCGAAAGCTTCCCATGCATGGGAAATGCGTCTCTTGACTTATGTGGTTTGATTTTGACTGCCCAGAGTGAGCTTGTTTCCGAATTAGATGTAGTCTTACGACTTCGACAGGCACTTGGCAGTTTTGTGGATCAGAGGGGTTGGTCGTCATTGCGTTGCGTAAATATATAGCATCAAATCTGCGTTTAACTACCTACTGAATCGTTCATTTATCGTCTCTTATCGCAACTAATTACTGGTGACAATGTAAAGTCCTCGAATGCTCACTAAAGCACGAGATACGCAAACAGAACTAGTAAACCTTGTCTGGCAGCAAAATATGAAGCATGTTATGAAGAATACAAGGGAAGAAGGATGCGGTCAAACATACTTAATAAAAAAAAACCATTCTTTCTTTGTTTCCTAAAAACATAGTTACTTTATTTGAGTTTCATGTAGGTATCTACATATATATTGATCTAATATAGCTTTCTGGTTTTGTTATTCGATAGCTTTTGTAATTTTGTACTAGATAAAATTATTAATAAACAATTTAGTGTACAATCAAGCCAATAATGTTCCACTTCTGGGCGTGAAATTCAAAATTCTAAAGGTTTTATGTAGAATAAGCTACATGCACTTTCAAAACGAAGAATGAAAGAAAAATCTAAGTGCATGGTTCCGAAAAGTTGGTCGGTGGAGAAGAATCGGCAAGAAACTCCATGAATACGTAATACTCTTTTCAAATAAAAATTGGTACAATGTTTGCATATTTTGGTAATATTTGTGTGAGAACAATCAAAGACAAATTCAGTGAAGTCTAATAAATAATTAACAATGGTATTATTATGTTTAAGGTTTGCCACGAATGCACGCGTGCTGCGCATTCGTGGTGCATTCGCCAGATCTGTACACACCCTTAGCAACGATCCGACACTATGGCATTAATTACTACTTTATTATATTTACAGATAAGGTGATCTTCTAGGTAACCGGTTGGCAGTTGAGGTTGGGTACCTGTATTATCCTGTCTGAAATAAAAATTTAAATTGATTATTTCAGAATGGGAACCCTAGTCCATCATTCTGTGGCCTGAGTTTGTGGACTACACATGCTATTGAGCAGAGTGCAAGTCCTTCTTCCTCTGAGCTGTTTCCGTACCTTCGCGAGCAGTAACATGAACTGTCTGACTCAGAATACGAAAGTTGTTTCGGTATTCTGAGCTGTCAGATACTGTGTTCCTTGTATATCGAACTGTTTGTTTATTATTGATACATTATTATGACGGGCGCTCGATATCTCAGCAACGTGACTCGAAGACGCAATAAGCTCGTAAATAGACAAATCGATACGTACCCTACCTATTTCGCTTTCACTATCTCCAAGCTCCATAAGCACTGGTTTTTATTAACAAATGTGCACATTTCTGTTTCAGCCAATGGTTACAGCGGACAAAGGGTTGATTTAGTTCATTTATGTATTTAGATTGAATGTAGGTCAACTTGAAAACTCGACTGCATTAGGTAACGTTAAAGCTAATTTAGAAACTAGCTCTCTGGAGTACATTTTTCTTGACGACTTCTGTGGTCTAGTAGTTCGAGTGTCGCACTGCTGATCACGAGGTCGTGGGTTCGATTCCCACAGGACACAAATATTTGTGTGATTAAACATGAGTATTTGTGTTGGTCTGGGTGTTTCTATTTCTACGCAATCGCGTCCACCATGTATCTAGCATTCAATGCAAAATAAATTAAGCCTAAAAGCTATGCTGCGTTGCTAGATATGCTGCAAAATTCCATTTTAGTGACTGCGTCCAAAACAGCACTGATGATTAAGCAAATGGTTTGCACCACCAGTGCGCGAACCATTTGCTTGATCATCAGTGCTGTTCTAAAAACAGTGTCCTAAAAACACCTGTACGCGGCGACAAGTTCACGCGCCCTTGCCACTTCCCTTTATTTAGATTTCTATGATGACAACCAATACCTATGGTATATGGGTTGGGTAGTATGCTATTACGCTAATACCTACTTTCCAAGGATTTTGGTAATGGTATATTGTTGTAAACCTTTAGTTCATAGGCGACCAGCCTTTATTTTTTGGGCACTATTCTTACGTTCAATTAACATACAATCTTTACCACTATAGAGATAGATACCCACTGAGCTCCACTGAGACCCACTGAGCTCAACTCTTTCTTGTATTAAACTCAAAAGTGTTCGATTCATTCAATCATTCACCTTTGAGTCCTTCGAAATGACTGATTGAGATATAAACGACCAAACCAAACGGCTTACAAAACCTGTAATTTGTTATGTTTGACGAAAGGTACTTCTAATGATAGATGATTGTTAGTTGAAGTTAGCAACCACAAAGGCAAACTGACGAGCGAAAGCAACTGATTAATATAGGCAATCGAAGAACGTCCAAGAAGGTTTCGGCGAGCAAGAGTTGGTGGGACGTAAGAGTCAATTGTACGATTTGTTCAGCAAACCCTGGGGTGCTAAAAGGTTAAAAGAACATACTGCGGTCACCAATCTAATTGCCAAGTATAGTTAATAGGGTTGGAATTGTACGGTGCACGTACATGAGTTTTAAAATATAGGTATTTGTAGAAATAAGTTAACTAGTAGGCTCGCGTATCTGCACTTTGATCGCGACCTCATTTGAAATTGCAATGACACATGGCGGAGCATAGATGATGCATTTATGTTAAATATTTAATTAGTGTTTAATTAGACGTAGTTTGGGTCGGACAACTTGCATTTTGATTTAATAAGCTTCATACAAAATATGTCAAATTTCTATCTCTAGTAGGGTAAATCGTCGATAGATTGGATATTAATTTTGGCCGTTAGACTCATACCCGTTGAGCATTCATTGACATTTCTGACATTCTAACAAATCCGCATTGACAAACCTATTAATGTTTGGTTAACACACCCAACAGGAATATAGAGACATTTTTACGAGTTCTGTTCTATTATAACAAACCACGTTAAAAAAGCATTAAAAGACCATTGACTTAAAATTATCTTTACACTATAACAGGTTCGCTGGCCGCGAAGCAGATACAATAGCCAAACAATTGCCGTGAATCATATGTGATCCACCGGACAGGAAAAGGGTTAAAAGGGGGGAGGTTATTTTGGGTAAAGAGCCTCCACGAGTAACGACACATCAACAATGTCTAGGGGTATTCCTCATTTCATTGATTTTCAGTAAAACTTTAATAACGAAATGTGTTGTATGTAACTTTAATTTGATACTCCATATTAATAATATATAATAAAAACAATTCGATTATTCGGTGCTTTTTTAAACAAAACATAAAATTATTGAAAATCTCATTTATATTATTATTGAGATGACTCATTGATGAACAGTGACAACATAGTATATCGTTTTAAATTTAACAATTGATGTTGCCTCCCTGGCATTAACAAAACATCGGCCCCATCTTTATTCATACATAAAATTAGGGTGTCAAAGTCTTGCTCGGATATGAAGTCCCGTGTTCTTTTGAAGTGCCTTATAAGTTAATATTTCAAGGTCAAACTTGACGGGTAAATTGTTCAAAGCTCTTCGCTGCAACTTGTACTATATTTGTCCCAAAATTTACGCAAGATTTGAATTTGCCGCCGTTTGTGCGGTAAATTGTTGGCAACCAAAAAAAACAACAATTTGACAGCTGACAGCTTAGGGTTAGTAAAAATGGAGCACTACACGACAATGTTTCAAAATTAAAGAAAGTTTGGTGGCCACAGTTGGAAAATGATAACCGAGCGACATGATAACCTAGTTATTTTTGCCTAAATTGGATTATATTGATGTAGACGACATGTGGTTTCAACAAGACGGTGCACATGCCATACTGCCCGTGAAACAATTCAATTACTGCATGAGACATAACCTGGCTGCGTACCTACTCTCTCATTTTGATGATCAGAATTGGCCCCCTAGATGATGTGATTTAACCACTGTATTTATTTTTATAGGGTTATTTGAAGTCAAAAGTCTATGCCAACAAGCCCATAACTACCCGTGCATTGAAGGAGGAGATTCAACACTGCATCAACAAAATTCAGCTACATTTCGACAAAAGAGTGCGTATATGCCAGCAAAACTGGAGGCCATGAACTCAATGTCCTATGCAATATATAACCCTATCTTGTGTGCTTTATGATTCAATAAAAAATACATATAAAAAATTTATTTTCTATTTAATTAAAATCTTGTGTAAATTTTGGAACATGCTTTATAAATTTTAATAATCGTCTGGCGCACCCTGGCCACTCTGGGCCGTCAATCCTCGATACCAACCGGGCAACCTGCTGACTGGCCAATCTTTTAACCGCGGTATGAACTATTACTGTGTGCACGACAGAAGAACTAGTCAAGAAAATAATTATTATCAATGTAAACAAAACTCAACAAAAAAGACAACCATCACGAATCTTGAGTGCTAGCCATTCAAATTCCAATGTTTTTTATTTCAAATAAACCGAATTACAGGTACCTTCGAAACGTCAGGCTGTAATTGCACGGTTCCAAATTGTGGGTCTTATGGAGAAGAACCGGCAAGAAATTTTAGAATATACTCTTTTTAAAATAGGCCAATATTTATTACATCAAATTCATTCAAATAATATGAGTATAATGTAGGCTAATGTCAGAAATAAACAAGTGAGAATATTGTCTTTAGAAATAAACCTAAAAATAGTTGCAATAGTATGAAGGAGCTGACCTGTCCCGACAGACGGCACCCGGCATTACGTTCTGAAGTATTATTTTCAGGTTTGTTTGGTGGTATGGCTCTGTGTGTATGTACACGATCTTCTCGACCACATAGTTATTTTACTACAATTTTGCTATGCGTAAAACGATCCCCTGTCTTTTGCCGAGCGCTAAAGATCAATGCTGGTTACTATATCCGGATAATTTTCACTTTACGGGCATACCACTAAAGTGGACTTTCAGAAACCCTGATAAAGACGTAATATTTATGTTTATACGCTATCGTTAGTGAAGTCTTAAACTTGATGGTCATAACTCCTGAAGGACGGACAGTAGACTGCCGTAATCCGCTGTAATGTACCCGTTACAGAGATATTAAAAGCTCCCCTTTCCGTCACACTATCTGGCTTGTTGCTTCAAAGAGAAATACGAATAATCTGCAATACACTAACAAAGAAAAAAAATGCCGTAAAAGAACAATACAAAAATTTATGTCACACTGCTGAAAGGGACGTCTTCTTAGGATGAGAAGGGTAGGCTTTAGACCATAACGTAGTTGTCTAAGGCCTAAACCCTGCATATCGTGTATGTGTTGGTTGGTGGACTATACATACAATCGAAAATATTTTGCAAGATATTTTTCTTAACCGTTTCATCGTCATAATCATCGTTAGCCTTTATTAGTCCAATGCTGGACATAGGCCTCACCAATGGCACGCCACTGACATCGATACTCGGCTACCCGCATCCAGTTGCTACCAGCCACCTTGCTAATATCATTGCTCCACCGAGCCTGAGGGTGTCCTACCCTACGTTTACCGATTAGCGGTCTCCACTCAAGAAAACGTTTACCCCAACGGCCATCGGTTCTTCGGCTAATATGGCCAGCCCACTGCCACTTCAGCTTGCTAATCCTGTAGGCTATGTCAACAACTTTGGTTCTCTGTCGGATCACCCCGTTTCGGATTCGATCCTTTAGAGAAACTCTGAGTATAGCCCTAACCTTAACCTAGCGTTAACTGTTTACATAAGAGATAATCAAATTCTGATCCGAAGATGAATTTCAAATGTCAGAGGTAGGCCAGGATCGAACTCACACCCAAGGGATTGCACTCACATGGAAGGCAAGCGTTCAACAGTTAATGGCCAAAATTAATAATAGTCATAATCATCATCATAGTATTAGTAACAATCATAGTCTTAATAATACAATATTACCATTGTTACCATAAAAGCAAACAATCCCCAAGGAACAGAAATTAATATCCTGTTTATCCACAATTTGCCATACTATAGATAGAAATTTGACATAACCCTAACGCCTTTAAAGCTAGAGTGAATCGGCAGCTTTTTTTCCTTTTTTTTTTTTCCTTTTGGAAATCCTCATGGACGCACTCCGCCCGGGGTAGGCGGAGCCAGTGTCGGACTCTTACCGACTAAAACCACCACGGTGTTCCTTCAACTACCTTAGCCGGGGGCGTGGGAACCCGTTAGTATTCCCACAACCACCCCCGAGGTCCCGGCCTGCCACAAGCAGGCGAGCCCCTTCTAGAGTGAATCGGCACCTAATAGGTTTGCTCGCTCCATCGTCGACCACATCTTGACTAAGTTGTCTAGATTGCAGTCAAGAGCAGATCTATATCTCATAAAAAAAAACTTCATACAAATTATATCAAATTTCTATCTCTAGTAAAATTGTGTATAGGTAGGATATTAATTTTGGCCGTTAGTGAATGGGTGGAAGATAACTGCATCAGCGTCGTTTAAAGCCCGCGCAACAGCCTTAATATGATTTGGTTCTAATGTATACATCTGTATTTAAGGGTATTTACACACTATAGCAATAGTTCTTTGTCTTTATGAATTGAGTTGCATAGGTTAGTGTTTCTTATGCATATTTTGTTACCATTTTAGGGCCCCTACGTAGTACGTTTGACCGCACGTCAGTGGTAACAGTTTGGGATTGACAGCGTCTTTATTTCGTAAGCAGTAAGGGCGGTTTTCTAATTCGAGTGTTACCACTGTGATGCAGTCGACTATACGTACATCTACTGTAGGTGTATAAAAATACGTAGCACCTATGGAATGGACATGCGTAGATAGACGCATGTGTTTGCCATGCACTATACGCAGATTATGTGACGTAGCGTAAAGCGTAGGCGCACGGCTACGAGCGTAGCAACGCCTACGCAAGTTTGTGTTTGCATGTTCCTAATCACAGACTCACATTATGCGCCAAGCTCTCAAAACCTCTTATTGTTATGTTATAAATATATTGTTTGCATCCAGTAATAGTGATACAAACAAAATGTTGTAACGGTAATATAAGCAAAATATTTTCTAATGTACAGTCTACGTCAATAAACATATTATGTGGTATTGTGAGTACCTATATTTTCAACAAATTGAAATTAAATAGCTACTGCAGTATTAAATAACAACAAACTGTACCCTGAGTACAGCTATATTGAAATTATGCCTACAATTAAAGTGCAATAGCAAAGAATAAGCTAACCAATCGCTTTCCGTGGGTCTCGCTGTGGGACTATGGGATTTGTCTAAGAGGTGAATAGCTGAATCCTATTATGTACCAAAACAACCAAAAATACGTTATTTATAAAGTGACATATCTAAGTGGCTGCCCGTGTGTGTGTGTGGTGTCGCCCGTGGCTTCAATCCAGTAGTATGTCGCATGTATTGATTTAACTTTTGTATAATTATTTGTTGTTTAACTAACGGCCGAAATTAATATCCAATCTATCCACGATTTGCCCTACTAGAGATAGGAATTTGACATAAGCTCCATACAAAATATGTCAAATTTCTATCTCTGGTAGGGTAAATCGTGGATAGATTGGATATTAATTTTGGCCGTAAGAGTATACGTAGAGCATGCACTGCAATCAGACCAATTTTGATGTTTGTATGTATAACCGTTTTTAGGATAGAGCAAGAATGATGCAAAACGTGAAATGCATTTTTTTAAGGTTTTTTAGGGTTTAGACTTTTTATTATTTTTAGTATTTGCCATGATTAATAGAGACTTACAGCTAGTAACATATATTTAGCAAATTTCAACTGGCTACCTATGCATTTCAGCTAAAAACATACAGCCAGGTGACAGATGTACGGCGTAGGTATAGTAATAGGGTCCTGTTGGCAACATTTGGGAATGGAACTCTAAAAAGTATCTATCCTATGGGCTGAATCAGGACATGGTATATTTGGGTGTGAGCCAAATTTAATCCAAATCGCAGTGGCTAATTTAGCAGCAGGCTGAGTAGGCTTGAGCCTAGGGCGGCAAATTTTGGGCCGTTTTTTAGGCCGTCTTTTAAAAATCTTTGCGATTTCTGAAAGACGGCTTTGTGTTTCCAGATGTCTTGCAGAAAGAAGTCTACAAGACATCTTTCCGATAACTTTTCGACCATATTTATGGATTGTAGAAATAACCTAGGAACTGATAATTGTACAGGTAAGGGTGGCAAAAATTGAGGAGCCTTGAAAAATGTGTAAACCACAACTGCCAAATCCGTTTACCGTGACTGAAGGACAAACATACAAGATCAAAACTTACTTTCTTTCTTATTGTTATGAAAAGAAAGCCTTACATTTTACAATTTTTACTTGGATAATAAGATGACAAACAATCTGTAGTGATTCAATGTGTAGTGTTATCTTTAAAGTTAATGTGTTTCTTTCGTTCATCGCATAGTTAAAGAAGAATAGGCAAAATGTCCCCAGAGCCGTAGCGACCTCACATACCTTACCAAAATGAAAGGTCTTAACAATTTGTATAATTTTATTCTAAGGCAGCAAATCTCTAACTAATGGGAGAGAAAAAATTACGATTGTTATACGGCATAGTTATAGCTAAGCCAGTAAAGCTGAACCAATACAGTTTACTTTGTAAAAAGTTGCTTTGTAACACACTCGGGAGCAATGTATCCGGATTACCAACATAAAACCTTAATATCTCGGAAACTAAGAATGAGGGGACTTTAAAATAAAAAGCATTTTATAGACTGTTTATTAATAACAATAAACTGTTCACTGTTCACGGTAGCTAAATCACTGGCGTAGGTACTGAGCCAGGAGTCGCAGGTTCGAATCATGCTCGTGTGCGATTTTTTCTTTCCACAATTTAAATCGTTAGATTTCGCATCGCATGCGTAAATGCGTTAAAAATAATAAAATAATAAACTGTTTATTATTTTATAGAAATAAACTGTTTAAATAATAAACTGTTTATTATTTTATAGACTATTTATTATTAACTTTTTATTTAAAAGCTGTCATTCTTAGCTTCGAGATATTAAGGTTTTTGTTGGTGACCCGGATTCACTGCTCCCGAGTGCATTTTAATTGATAAATAATAATTTGTATTACCTTATTTCCCTAAATATGTTTACAACAACATAATATCGTGTAATCTGAAATGTCGTAGCAACCCGTCGGTATTCTCTCCTTGTCCAATCATTTGTGAATAGTTGGAAAACGAGGCTGTAGAACAAAAGAGGTTCTAAAAGTGAAGCTAGCGAAGTACTCACCACCTTCTCCTCGACGATATCATTCTAAAAGTGAAGCTAGCGAAGTACTCACCACCTTCTCCTCGACGATATCATTCTAAAAGTGAAGCTAGCGAAGTACTCACCACCTTCTCCTCGACGATATCATTCTAAAAGTGAAGCTAGCGAAGTACTCACCACCTTCTCCTCGACGATATCATTCTAAAAGTGAAGCTAGCGAAGTACTCACCACCTTCTCCTCGACGATATCATTCTAAAAGTGAAGCTAGCGAAGTACTCACCACCTTCTCCTCGACGATATCATTGTTGTTGTTATTGCTCCCATATTTTAAGGCACCGTTTTCCATGACCACAACTGATCGTCGTGTATTTAACACTATTTGTCCTCATTTAACATACATTTTAACTTGTATATTTACATAATATGTTCACTGATATTATCTACAGAAGAAAATGTCCTTATATTTCTAACATTGCTTATGTTTATTAGATTAGTTTCATTAAGTAACTGATATAATGTTTTTCTATCACCAATTGGCAATTTGTCATTGGACCTGAGATTCAAATACACGAATGTTTATTTATTACATTTGAATTTTATGTTTAAAGCTTATTTGTGACTTCTAAATTCATCTACTAGTAGTTTAATGTCTACGATTAAAATTTGTGTACATTTTCAAAAATATTATTGGCTTAAACTTAATTGAATCAAATTACTTCATTTGAAGTGTCCTGTTGTTTATATATTGATTTATTATTTAATTGTTATTTTAACTTCTAGTAAAGACAGTTTTGGCATAAAACTAAGTAGATAAACAATTGCCACATTCATAACCTACATATATACTAAGTTTGCCGGTCACACATGAACTATCTTCATTCTTTTTAATTTTCAAAGATTGCGTTGATTTTTTTCATAATATGCCATGCTGAAATAATTACAGACGTTACATAATTGAACTGATATTAATATGACATTCGTTGCTACGTTACTTTTCTTTGTAAACACATTTCTTTGTTCGCTAATTCACTTTGATAAAAAAAGCAGACTGCGATTTATGGAGTGTCTTAGCGCAGTTTGCAATATTCCAGTTCCAGATTATAATTTGATTAGTCTTTCGAACTCCACTGATGAACATTCACTTTTACGAAAAGTTTTCCCATCGATAGGTATATAAAATAATTACCTAACGGTTTTAATTTCTAAATGTAAAGGCACGATTGTTTGAGGACACATGATATATGGTTAGTAGTATATTGTATGCAGTTTGTTAGCATCGTGTCGAGATGTCGCGGTGCAGGTCGCGCGGTCGCATGGGGCGCGGGCGGGCGACTCGCGGGCCGCGTCATACTGCGGCGCGGCGCGCGGGCCCCCGGCCGCGCCGCATACCCGCACTCTCGCCATGCCGACCACCATACCGCGGATACGCACCATCGTTTATTATTGACAGGTGACCTTGCCCCACATTATATTTTCTCCACTAAAAGGATTTATTAGGTCAATGATGGACGGATGTTGAACATTTGTGTTAAATGAAAAACAATGACTGGCTTGATTGACCCCGCGGAAAATATCACACCGAGTTTTCCTTCTTTTTTTATATTTCCATAAGAAGTTTGTTGATGCCTTTCAAATAATTTCATAAAAAGATTTTTCATTTCAGTAGCTCAAACATGTAGGTTTTGCTGCCTGAAATCAGTGAGCAAAATGCGATTTTGCTCACTGAGTTAGACAAAGTAACTTTTTAATTATTTTTTTCAGAAAGCCGCGAGTATCTTATTCAGCCTTGGGTTAATCATCAATTCGAAACATTCACACTCTATCTCTTTCCCGCCATTAGAAAGAAAGAGAGACAAAGACCAGCCCTTTCGAAGTTCCGATTTTGAATTCGACCTCAAAGACAAACACGTTCGGAATTTCGTACTAACTAAAGAAATTTAGCAAAAAGATAATTGTCTTTTAATTTAATTTATTGAATTTTTAACTTATTGTTGTATTTAAACGAAAATAAGTATTTACTGTAAATAAAACTGATATTTAACCTGTAAATATTTATTTCTAGTTTCAATAATGCTACGTAATATATTTTGAATAATAAAATATCATGGGTGCTATTTCCGAACACGCCTTAATTTAAATAAAAGAGCGGGAATAACATTTTGTGGCTGGCGTAAAGAGTTGATTATGTTATAAAATATTAAAATAATCGTAAAATGTGAGTGAAACAAGCGACGAGAACATGGCAGTATTTTAATACCGGAAGAGTTAAAACAACAAGTTATTAATGCAGAATTAAGTTTCCTACCTGCAGGTAGAAGCTTTCAGCTGAGAAGTCTCGCGAGAATTAACTGAAAGCATATGGTATGCTTTATTGAATTGGTACCTCTATCTACAATGTTAATTATTTTGATTCACATTAAATAGTTGTCTGTTTATTATTTTATCTCCTAAAGTGTTCTCGCTGCTGAAGTGAAAAATTATGTGTGTTACACGAGAGCAAAGTTTTTTGCATCTCGTGCCTTTGAATCCCTCGCCACACTCAGGATTCAACTTTAGAATCACTCGCTACGCTCGTGATTCAATCGATGAATCCTTCGCTTGCTCAGGATTCAAAATCAGCACTCGCAGCAAAAAACGACTTTGCTCTCTTGTTGCACAAATAACTATTCCTTTGTTGTATGTTACACTGGGTGATACGTAATAAGTAGGTATGAGGGAAAAAGCTTTTGTGAAAGTTCACATAACAGATATTTGTTGTTAATTGACGACGTCTGTGGTCTGGTGGTTCGAGTGTCAGACTGCTGATCACAAAGTCGTGGGTTCGATTCCAACAGGACACAAATATTTGTGTGATGAACACAAGTGTTTGTGTTGGCTTGGGTGTTTCTTATGTATTATAAGTGTGTATTTACAAAAAAAAGAAGTATTTAAGTATTATATCCATTGTCTAGTAACCATAGTACAAGCTCTGCTTAGTTTGGGACTAGATAGTGCTGTGTAAAAATGTCCCAAAATATAATTTATTTATTCATTTATTTAATATACCTTGTAAGAAGTAACGCACGAGAACACACAAGAAAATAAGTTAAAGAAAATAAATTCACGTTTGAAGAAAAGTTGTGCATCAAATAATGAATTCGTACGTAATTACCAACCACAATATACCATGTGCACATTCCCAGGCTGTTGGAATGTGTAATTATTAAACAACAGTGTTTTTGTTTTCAACAATTTTCAATTTGTCAGGGACTAAAACCAACAGAATTCAAGCTTATTGCGACGACACTTTTAAACGCTACAGGAGAAAGAACGCTTCTGCTTTATCATGATAAATTTAATGATTTTCTCGTTATACTTTATAATGAAAATAATCTTGACTACATGAATGTAATTCCGTCTTACAAAATGGAATGAATCGTACAATAAATCATCGTTTTGTGGGGCATAGTGATATTCCAGAATGTATACATATATGAATAAATAAATAAAAATAAAATAAATATATAATGCATCAAACCAAATTGATGGCTCTATTGTTAATTTTCAGTAATAAAATGAAAAATATGTTAAGACCAAGATCAAGAATCTTTCATTTTGATACTTATTTCAATTCAAATTGTATTTATAAACTCTTATCAGGAGAGGATTTATGTAAGTACTTACATTTAGGCACTTAATCAAGAGTTATAAGCGATGCATAGAAGCACTAACGAAATCTTGAGGCTATAAACAAGTGCTAAGACTTAGGAGTTAAAGCTCGCTTTAACCTTGGTTCCGTGTGGTGCCGGACATAAATATTTGCACCACCCTTATCTCTCTCATGGCTGTCGTAAAAGATGGGCAGCATCATTCTCTGAGTATTTAACCAACCAACTGAGACAATCAACCCGCCTGCCAAGCGTGGCGATTATAGCATATCCCCCTCCCTTAATTGGGGGAGGCCTATGTCCAGCGGTAGACGTCTTTCGGCTGAAATGATGATGATGATGATGATGACAACCTTGCTATATCCTCGAAATGGGCACAACTTCTTATTGCCTTAGGTTCTTCAACGGCGATATAATAGAGTTATAGAATGGATTAAGAGGTATAAGAGTTTTAAGGGTTGAGTTTTTTTAGTAAGTATTCTATAGTAGAGCTAAAATATCACTGAACAAGTCTTTGAGTGGTTAGAGGATGGCAAATAGGTGAATATATTCCTTTGAGTGGTAGTATTGGTTTACAAAGGCGATTAAAATAGCTTCAAGGGATATTAGAGCCTTGATGAATTTTTTTAGCACTTACGGATATAATTTTACATCATTTTCCATAAACATGCAGAATCTTTTTTTTAATTATTTGTTTAAACATAACCTCACAAATGAATGGCTGATAGATAATTACTTAAATTAACGTGGTGAAAGATTTGAATAATAAGCCGTGAAAATTTAATTGCAAAGTATACTGTAAATAAGTATGTAAATTATCAGCAAATAATTGAAGGGCCTATCGTTTAGTGTCTATTTACCAAAGTCTAATATTTTTTACTTAAGGAACATCGTATAAATTTTGTGAAAATCCAACAAAACTATGTACTGCATCCAAATTTTAAAACATTGTTGTAGTACAAAAATAAGCTAAATGGTTCTTAATAGTTGTTTTCGTTGTTATTTCTCATTGTTCAATTTGCTTTATAAAAATCAGAAAATAGGTGACGGTCACGAAAATGGGGGTACAGGTTTCGCCTATAAATTAGACTATTGTAACATCTCTAGACGGTGATGATAAGCGCCTGCAACGCACACATCTACGATAGCGACAGATATTTTAAATTTTCGGACTTTGATACAAGAGAGTTTTGTGACTCTTTAGGCGTTCGGCGTTAAAAGACATTTAATTAAAACCATTAAAAAACTAATGTCGTCAGGTGCTGCCTTTTTAGAACTTTTAGTGTTTCATGAGAGTTTGTTATCGCTTGACTAGAACTTTAAGTGGTAATAGCAAATGCTTATTTTTTGTAGATGTTATAGTTTTTTTTTTCTTTTTTCCCGTGGGGAAAGTCCTCATGGACGCACTCCGCCCGGGGTAGGCCGAGCCAGTGTCGGACTCTTACCGACTAAAAATCACCACGGTGTTCCTCTAACGACCCTTGGCCGGGGGCGTGGGAAACTTTTACTCTCCCAACCATCCCCGGTAGGTCCCGGCTCGCCACTAGTAGGCGAGCCCCTTCTCCCCGTGCGGCAACCACATCGGCCGTACCCTCTTCTTGGTTGGCGCGCGTGGAACACTACGCGCCACCGTCACGGGCCTTGACTGGTCGCAGGCCCACATCTAGGGTGGCTGGAGGTCAGCATACGCCCTCTGCGACGCCCAGGTCGTCTCCTGCGGATGGGGAGAGAGGTCAAAGCCTCTCGAACCCTCTCCGCCGCCTCCTTAGCGAGCATTACATCCTCGTAGAAGGAGACGACACCTTCCCAAGCGCTCTCGCTCCCGACCATAGACAGAACCACGGCCGGAAGCGAGAGATCGCTGCCGCCTACTGCAGTGATGAGGTCACGGCGCTGCGCGGCCCAAGCTGGGCACTCCGCCAGTGTGTGCTGCGCCGTGTCTTCAGGGCAGCGTCCGCAGTGATGATACCCGGGCGTCGGCTACCGGCCTATGCGACACAGATACTTCCCGAAGCAACCGTGCCCCGAGAGTATCTGCGTCAGCCGGTAGGTGTGGGCACCATGGCCCCCCTCCAGCAACTCCTCCATGACGAGCCTTACCGCCGCTGTTGCGGCGTACCCTGTAGATGTTATAGTTGTATGATAACCTTCAAGCTCATCCTCTTATTGCTCTTATAGACGTGATGTATAGCAATGAGTGATAATGTTGATTAACGAATGATTTTTAGTCGCCAGAAGTTAGCAATGCAGCTACTGTGCGTTTTTCTCTTTCTTAAATAAATAAATAAACATAATAATAAAACAAAGTTTAACCGGATTAAATCGCGAAAACCTAAGAAGTTATTAAATAAATAAACGTTTATTGGAATTGACCCTAGGCCTATTTATACATATAATGTGGCGCCGGGATTGCTAGACGTCCTTTATTCCAGTATATTTTAAAGTGACCTTTTTTTAGCTCCACCACCCGTTATTTGTACAGAGTCCGTAATTAGCGTATGTTCAATAACGTACATAATAATATGTCACGTACCCAGCTTTAGGCCGAGAGGGAGGGGGGGGGGGCGCTTTCAAGAATTGAATTTGACTCTTTGTTGGCGCCTAAGTCTATTCCTGACATGTATACGTAGCAAGTTCGTATTCTGTTTTCTCTATTAACATTATTAGACAAGTTTTACTTGACTTTAACTTTTTTCAACTTCTGAAAATTAGATTGAGGTAACTTTACCATTTCGATAAATTTGTTTGTATTTCAACCAATAGAAGCGAGCGATGTTTGTATTTTTTCGTAGATTGGATAAATGAATAAATCTGAATCGATTTAATGAGTAATTTTATTCAACCATACAATTAAAACTAAACATTTTTTTCAGACTTACTTAATAAAACAAACAAATTAAGTAAAAAAAAATGTTCGTCTACAACATCAATCAACTCAGCCTATTGCAGTCCACTGCTGGACATAGACCTCTCCAAAGTTGCGCCACAACAGTCGGTCCTCTGCCTTTTTCATGCAGTCCCCCCCAGCCACCTTCTTCACTGCTACTGCAGCTTACTGATCCTACAAGCTATGTCGTTCACTCCGGTTCTTCAACAACATACATCAACAACATAGATCAGTTGTCCCAAACATAGTTTTAGTATATTACCGACTTCAAAAAGCGTCTTCTTATCTGAATTCAAGAAACAACAGATAGATTTATCAGAAGTTGTCATCCAAAATGTGTGTAAATTGAAAAACTAATTTCACCAATATATTTGTCTTTTTGCAGGAAATAAGGAATTCAGTTCAGAGGATACGGTAATTTACAAAATAATCCTTGCAAGCGTGATTATGATGGTGCGTCTGTTGCAATCTGATGCGGTCCATTTTTTGTAGTAGACGTATTCTAACTGATATGCTTATTACGATTATAGTATTTTATTGTGTAGCTTATTTACAGATTCTATTTAATTTCGACACAAATGTATTTTTGTTATGAAATAAATCACATGACTTATGACTTACGAATGTATTGTGTCTTCCCAAATGCGTTTATGTATAAAAGCCCGTACAAACCAAAAGGAGGTCAGTAGCAGCGTGGAGTATGAGCAGCGCGGCAGACGTCACAATAAAAGGTAGGCAGTTTTAAAGCGTTTTGATGGCGGGCCCACCAAAGAACTGCTTTCAATGTGGTATTTTGTGTCAGTTTTCAAACAATACAACTGCCTCGTAACAGCTTTGACGTCACACTGACGCACCGGTGTGGTCAGTTAGTATGGCGGCCATAGTAACACAACACAACCGCGCCGCACCTGCCTGCGCTCCGCACTGCCTGGTTTGTCACTGGCTGGTGCACAGCAGGGCAGGAGCGGTGCAGTTTGCCAGCGGGCCTGCGCTAATATTTGATGTGTCACGTTTCATATCGTTCCTTGTTCTTAAATATAATATTAAATATTTTCATCTTCCGCGGGACCGGCTTCAATTTACGCTGCTACTGACCTGCTTTTGGTCTGTACGGGCCTTAAGTATCAACTTTACTCATCGTAAACTATGTAAAATGTTATGGTAATGTAAACTTATCTTTCGATTCCGTCATTAATATAAGGGAAATTGCAGTGTTAACTATCTTAATTGCAATTTTATTGTCTGCAGATTCAGGTAAACAAGGTTGTAACTCATACCAGTGCAATTATATTTTGTTACATACTTCCTAAAGTAAATAGTTCTGATGGAACTGCACCGTCTGATATGAAATTAATCTCGTACAGATATTAAGGGTAAACACAGATTGGTTTAATCTACACTGTTTGTTTTCAAAATGAATAGGGGTCTTGATAACAGAATAGATAGTGTCAATGTTGTACTCTGTGTACTGCATAAAACAAAATTAAATATTTATTATTTTAACGCATTAACGCATGCGGAGCGAAATCTAAAGATACAAATTGTGGAAAGAAAGATTTGCTCATGAGTCCTGCTCATTCGACCCTGCTACTTCTGCTCCCCGATTCAGAACATTTTCTGTAAGCAGTTGTCGACCGATTCGATTTGTTTTCTCGCTTTGTCTACGATTCAAGCCAAGTGTGAGTCCGACTCACGCAGTAAGGATTTCGTACCACTCATCGACCTGATACCCCATAGAAACTGATTTAATGAGCGAGAGTTCATTAAACGACATTAACGCAGCGTGCGCGAAATATGATTTTTTGCATCTCTTTCTTACGCAGGTACCACCATATATGTCTATGTTTGCCCTATTTTTAGTATTTTTTGCTAAACTACATAGTATGCACTATAATCAAACCAAGTTTGACGCTAGTACGTATTACCATTTTGAAGAAAGAGCAGGAACAAAAACATTGAAAAAGAATCATGTTTTTTGAGGTTTCTTGTATGGGGTCCCCATATGGTTTTAGACTTTTTTATTTTTAGTATTTTTCGTGATAGGGGTTATAGCAACACATATTCTGAGAAAAAATCAACCGGATACCTATTACCGTTCAAAATATACAGCCCTATGACAGACAGACGGACGGACGGAAGGACGGACAGCGTAGCGAGAGTAATAGGGTCGCGTTTGACACCCTTTGGGTACGGAACCCTAAAACCGAATGTGTCGACAACTGCTTATCGAAAATGTTCTGAATCGGGGAGCTGGGTGTACCAAAGTACTCCAGTAGGCCAATTCACGTAACTAAAGAAGTGCTGTTGCAGTGCAGTTGCTGTTAAGTTTTGATCAAAGCAACGCTTTTCGTATTCTTTTATCTTCGTCCGTCGCTGTCAGATACGAACTGCAGCGTCACTGAAACTTGATCGGCACCTCATAAAATTACGTGAATTAGGGCCCAGTGCTTTATCCGCTAAGCTACCGTGAACTCAGCTCGTGGTATCGAATTTAAGCTCCACTCTATATCCGCCTTTGGGTGTATGATTATTTCTTTCCATAATTCAAAATATTTAAAATTAAATATTTTGCATTTTACCACGGTTTTAATAACTCGCTGTCTTGTCGGTCTGTCTGTCTGTTTGGTACAAATTTTCAATCGATTTTAAACTAACTTCCTGAAGAGCTAGATACTTGAAACTTTGAGAATACCTCAGGACTGGATGACAATACCATAACGTGTGTAGTCAGGTACCCCTCAGGAACGAAGTTCCTCACGCACACACACACAGACATTAGAAAGAGAAAGAAAGAGAGAGCGCGCGATGTCCGTATATGCCTGCTCATAACGCAAAAATCTTACGTGACGTTACATTTTCTCCCGAATCACATCTACCGCAAGCAGCGTTAAGGAACTGTGTTCCAAAAACTCGTTATCATACAAGAAAAAAGAAAGATGTCACATATTTATAAAGAAGTAGACTATGCCCGCGGTTTCACCCGTATATTGAAATAAAATATAGCCTATGTTACTTCTGGATAAAGTAGCTTTCTAATAGTGAAATATGATTAAAATCGGTTCAATAGTTTCAGAGTTTATCGATTACAAACAAACAAATGACGACCTCTGTGGTCTAGTGGTTCGAGTGTCGGACTGCTCTTCACGAGTTCGTGGGTTCGATTCCCACAGGACACAAATATTTGTGTGATGAACATGAGTGTTTGTGTTGGTCTGGTTGTTTCTTATGTATTTACAAAAAATAAGTATATATAAGTATTATTATATCCATTGTCTAGTACCCATAGCACAAGCTCTGTTTAGTTTGGGACTAGATGGTGCTGTGTGAAAAATGACCCAAAGATATTTATATTAAATCTTTCCTCTTTTTCAATATTAATATTACCTATAGGTATATGCAACATTACAGGTAGAGAGAGGAATGTAGATAAATGCGAATTTGTGTCGACAACTGGTTGATATAATAATTTCTTAGGTTTTCGCGATCACTTCACATTACAATAAAACAAGTTTAACCGGATTACATCACGTATATTATTTGAATTGGTTTTCCTGAAGTTTCGATAGCTTTGCAGCGTTCGTGGTCGCAGGAGGACTAAGATGACAAGCGTCTTTACAAGATATTTAAAAAAAAAAAGTAATCTTCCGTACATTTTTTTTATTCATTAAAATCTTTGACTTGATTGTTTTTAGAACTGGGTTCCAAACAGGTGGAGGTGTTGGTCCAAATAACTTTTTTAAATATCTTCTAAAGACGTCTGTCATCTCAGGCTTCAGGCGAACACGAACGCTGCAAATTTTTCGAAACGCCAGGAAAAGAAATGTATGTAATATACGCGATGTAATTCGGTTAAACTTATTTTATTATAATGGTTGAAATAACTTTACATCCCTAAGAAAAATACCATTCTTGTCTGGTACCTATCGTGGCAGCATTTGGTTGGTCGTTAGTTGTATGCGATGCGTGTCAGCTGCTACGTATGACCTCAACAGTCGTCCTAATCGTTGCGATTATTGCGATATGCATCAACGTCTTGCCGCGTCCGATGCCGATTATCAGCGTTGCGTTGCTTTGCTTACGCTGAGACAGCCTTTGTTTGTGTACTCTAAAACTCTAAATGACAATGCATTTGTAGAATATTTTATTACATAGTTTATCGGGTTTCTGGTATGTAGTTTGAATTTTCTTGTAAGTTGATCTTGACTTGCAAATGATCCTCAACAATACAATTTATTATCGTAATTTTTATTGAAAATTAAGACTGTTTTGTTTCAATGTTCCAATTTCAACAATATTACATAACACAAGGGTTATTACATAACAATTTTAGGGTCTAAAATGCCTCCCTCCCTTTCCCCAATAATTTCCCGCTTCCATTAGCTTCCGAATTTTGCAAACAGTATTTACTTACGTTATTTACTTTTCCGTACTCTTATGTATTTAGCTTAATGAAGGTCGATTCAACGTTTAATTAAAATGCACAAACCATTCGGTTTTATCTTTATACTTATTGTGTCGCTCCGTGCGTTATTGTGCGCGCTTCCCGAACGTGTAACGCTTTCCTGTAAAGGTGTTATTTATTTCCCGAGCAACGTTAAAAGTACGTTGACATTCAGTTGACCGAAGCTCGTTGTACTTAAACACAATAACAAACAACATAAAAAATGAAATGGACTTTTTACGGACCGCAGGGATGCAAAACATTTTAAAATTGTTGACGTTTTGAGAGCATGGACGCAGACTTATGAGTTCGGAAGGACAATTCGTTTGCAGCAATTGCAGTAAATGAGTAAATGTGATGATTGTGATGATATTTGAGATTATTTATGTGAAGTGTGACGTGTGATGATAAATAAATAAATGAATTTTTTTGGGACATTTTTACACAGCATCATAGTAGTCCCAAACTAAGCAGAGCTTGTACTATGGGTACTAGACCATGGATCTAACACTTATATACATTTTTGTTGTTGTAAATACATACTTAAAATACATACGACACACCTCACTCACATAAATATTTGTGTCCTGTGGGAATCGAAACCTCGACTTGATTAGTAGTCTGACACTCGAACCACTAGACCTCAGACGTCAATTATGTATTGTAACGCTTCCCTGTAGTAAGTGAGTGGAAGCCCTAGTGATAAGAACGATAGACGCGTTAATACCACAGTAAATATAAAGATAAGGCAGTAAAGAAACTTACTTACGTACAAAAACTCAGTACGTCGCAGTCACACTGACTCACACAGACGCACGCCTCAACAAGGCTTACATTCACATACAAATGTAAGCGGGGGGACTCATCCTTCCAATTGTCAAATAAGACTGCATTTTGACATTTCGAAGCATGAGTTCACACTTAGATTTCTCTGAATATAAGCCTAAGCACAACGCAGACCGACGGACAACCGATGGGGCAGTAAAGTTCTTGAGTGGCGACCGCGTACTGGAAGGCGCAGCGTGGGTAGGCCCCCACAAGGTGGACTGACGACCTGGTGAAGGTCGCGGGAATCCGCTGGATGCGGAAGGCACAGGACCGGTCGTTGTGGCGATGTTTGGGGGAGGCCTATGTCCAGCATTGGACGTCTTTCGGCTGAAATGATGATGAAGCCTAAGCGGACGTTGCAGTGCTGTCAGTACAAAAACACGCTTAGGGGTCTTGTTGAGGCGTGCGGCTGTGTGAGCGTGTCATTTGGAGCGTTTGTATGTATTTTCGGTACTGCTTTAGCTATATATTTACTGTGTTAGTACCGTTTTTAGTCACGTTCAGCTTACGTAATACGTGTAAAGCTATATAATTTGAAAGTTGCGCTATTATGCAACTAACAATGTTAACGTAAATAGCTTGCGTGGTGCTACTCAGCCCGAGTAGATAGCACTACCTACAAACTTTAACGCATAAATAAGTATATGAAATGGGATTTACATAGTCTTATATAGCTTAAATAGGTACCAAAAGCTTCACAGATAGGTATTCATAAACTTCAAATCAGTTGTAATCGAAAACTCAAATTAATATTAAACTGCTATTAGCCTCTTTCAGGCGTTGCGAACATGAGGTCTATTAAAATAAACTTATAATACATGAAACAAGTATGGATTATACGGAGAATACGGTTACGGATTAAGCGATTCTACGCTGAAACATACAGGGTTATTTTTAATTTGCTAGCCATTTTTAAAGCGATGACTGTACTCTTCACTTTGAACAACTTTTACTATGGGGCCAACCCTGAAATCGTGAAAGAAAAACAGCTGATCCATACATTTGTCTTCATATAAATCGACAAAATGTAGGGATCAACTAAATTTTTTCACGATTTCAGGGTTGGTCCCATAGTAAAAGTTGTTCGTAATAACGAGTACAGTAATCCTTTACAAATAGCTAATGAATTAAAAATAATACGCGATATAAGCTGGTAATATTATTTTTTTAATTTTGTTATAATGTGTAGTGGACTACGAAAACCTATGATAACCATCTTCCTAAGCTATCTATCGAAGACCGAGTCTTAGTTTTCTAATACAGGCATTATTTGCTTAAAAAGAGGCTCCAATCACCAAGTAATGTCATAAGTATCTTGGAAACGAAAATAAAACATTTTGTATTTTGTATTTGTATTGTAAATAAAACATTTTGTATTGTATTTTTGTATAAGTGACAATTTTATAATAATTTCTTAGGTTTTCGCGACACTACACAATATAATAAAACAAGTTTAACCGGATTACATCGTGTTTATTATTTCAATTGGTATTCCTGACGTTTCGGAAGCTTTGCAGCGATCGTAGTCGCAGGAAGACTAACGTGTACCTATTGTATTGTATTGTATTTGTGTTTGTAGGAGCACCCACAGTTTTCCTGTATCGTGGGTGCTTCTACAAACACAATATTTTTTCCGTGCGGGAATCGAACCCTTAGCGTAGAAGCCATAACGATTGCACCAGTCGTGCCGAAGATTGACGAGTCTTTAAGTACCCTGTAAAATTAATTTGATAAGAACTATCAGAAACTAGGAATAATTGGAATATCCCTTAGAAGTACAACATATACATACTAAGCTTAGATTCTCATAATAATTATGAACCCATCTTTTTTGTTGCTTTGGTGGTCAATTCTATTAATTTTCAGCCAGTAGGTACAACATTTAGATTTATTTAGGCGATTTGCGTAGAGGTCTTGCAAACGGATTTCATACCATCAGTTCTATCATGATTTTTAGGGTTGCGTTCCAGCTAACGGGATCCTCATACTCTGCCTACGCAGTCTGTCTTTTACAGGGCTAGGTATCTTTTTAACTGTAATAGTTCGCCAGTTGAACTTTTCACAGAATATGTGTTACTATTGGCCTAAATCATGGAAAATACTAAAAATAAAATTAAGTCTAAGCCCAAAGGGTGTCCCCATACAAAAAACATCGAAATAAAAGAGATTTTTGTTCCTGATCTTAAAATCTGTTAAATTGTATAAAGATAAAGATAAAGAGATAATGATTTTTATTTGCAAGAAACATGGTTTTTACAAAGATGTTAGTGGTGACTATATATACCTACAAGCATCAAACTTTGTGTGAATATAGTGCATCCTATTATATTTATATTATTTATTTATTTATTCATGAACAATTCTCATTGTAATAATAAATAATATAATTAAATAATGATAAAAATAAGCCAAATAGAGATGTGTGACATACAGACAATGTGAAAGACATCAACGTCCAATACTGCACCTTGGTGAATTCTTATTTTAATCAATTTCTACGGGGTATCAGCTCAGGTCGATGGGTGATACGGAACCACGGTGCACGAGTCCAACTCACACTTGGCAGGTTTTTATTGAACAATCTTATACGTAGAAAGAATCAGCCGTAACTGAAAGGAGTTGGGAACTCGGGAAATATGTAAGTGTCATCAATCATGCAAGAGTCATGCTTACGATGAAATTAATTTGCTACAATAAGGCATGTGATATGATGAAACAGATTAATAATGACTAAAAATCATGATGATGTAATGTATATAGGTATGTCTTCTATATCATTTATAGATTAGTGTAATCTTGATAAAATCGTTACTCTTAATTGTGTTGATAGCTGGACAAGGACAAAACATGGCTGATTGTATTTATTTAGGTATCTATGTATCTTCGACTGGAAACAGTAATTAAACATTTCAAAATAGTTATACCGTTATAATTGTTCAAGTTCGCCCTTTTGCGCATGGTCGCATAAACACATGGAAGAAGAATATAAGCATGTCTTGAAGATAGAGCAGGAACAAAAACGTTGACAAAAATGTATGTTTTAACATACCAGAGTCAAATTTGGTTTGATTATAGTGCAAACTATGTCGTTTCAACTCACCCTATCGCAGTCCACTGCTGGACATAGGCCTCTCCCAAGTTGCGCCACAACGCTCGGTCCTCTGCCTTCCGCATCCAGAATGTCGTTTATCAAAAAATAAGGTAAACATAGACATGTGGTGGTACCTGCGTAAGAAAGAGATGCATAATTGATGCTTTATTTATCTACTCTACTACTATTATAAAATTGTTAAATGTCAGTTGTCTGTTTGTTTGTTTGTTTGTTCCAGCATCACGCTAAAACTACTGGACCGATTTTGATGTTTTTTTTTTTGTTTGAAAGCTGATGATCTGACTTAAAAACTGGTATGGGTTTTGAGAAAGAAAGAAAGAAAGAAAAAAAGTAAAAAAAAAAATCGTGGGTTGCGTACTCACCCGACAGATCGAAGCTTCTATGCATTTGCACGATCGGATAGTAATGTACGATGGAGTGGAGTGGAGTGGACAGGGGATGGGACTGGGGATGGGACTGGGGACGGGACAGGGGACGGGACTGGGGACGGGACAGGGGACGGGACAGGGGACGGAACATGGAACGGGACATGAGACGGGACATGGGACAGGACAATGGGACGGCACATGGGACTGGACATAGGATGGGACATGGGACAGGACATGGGACATGGGACGGGACGATAGTGATATAGTGAGATAGTGAGACAGTGGGATAGGATATGGGACATGGGACATGGGACGATAGTTATATAGTGAGATAGTGGGAAAGTGGGACAGTGGGACAGTGGGCAGTGGGACAGTGGGACAGTAGGACAGTGGGACGGTGGGACAGAGGGACGGTGGGACAGTGAGACAGTGGGGCAGTGGGACAGTGGGGCAGTGGGACAGTGGGGCAGCGGGGCAGCGAGGCAGTGGGGCAGCGGTGCAGTGGGGCAGCGGGGCAGTGGGGTACCGGGGCTGCGGGGCATAGGGATAGCGGGGCAGTGGAGTAGCGGGGCAGCGGGGCAGTGGGATAGTGGGGCAGCGGGGTAGTGGGGCAGCGGGGTGGCGGGGCAGTGGGGCAATGGGATAGTGGGACAGCGGGGCAGTGGGGCAGAAGGGTAGAGGGCCAGCGGGTCAGAGGGGAAGCGGGGCAGCGGGGCAGTTGGGCAGCGGGGGGCAGCGGGGCCGTGGGGTACAGGGGCAGCGGGGCAGTGGGACAGCGGGGCAATGGGGCAGTGGGGTAGCGGGGAAGTGGGATAGTGGGGCAGCGGGGCAGTGGAGCAATGGGATAGTGGGGCCGCGGGGCAGTGGGGAAGAGGGGCAGCGGGACAGCGGGTCAGTGGGGTACCGGGGCAGCGGGGCAGTGGGATATGGGGCAGCGGGGCAGTGGGGCAGTGGGATAGTGGGGCAGCGGGGCAGTGGGTTAGCGGGGCAGCGGGGCAGTGTGGCAGTGGGATAGTGGGGCAGTGGAGCAGCGGGGCTGCGGGGCAGTGGGGCATTGGGATAGTGGGGCAGCGGGGCGGTGGGGTAGCGGGGCAGTGGGGCAGTGGGTTAGCGGGGCAGCGGAGCCGTTTGGCAGTGGGGTAGTGGGGCAGCGGGGCAGCGGGGCTGTGGGGCAGTGGGGCAGCGGGGCAGCAGGACAGCGGGACAGTGGGACAGTGGGACAGTGGGACAGTGGACCGGAATGGACAGGACTGGACTGGACTCGACTGACGTGGTTTAGCAGAATTTAACGCGAGCGGAGCCGCGGGTAAAACCTAGTATTTATTATATTATTATTGCGACAAACTTTTCATTATTTTTATCTATGTTTAGTTTACTCTCTGTAAAACTGATTTTCGTCCGTGACACCCAAATTAAGGTCCAGTTGAAAACAAGCGCCAGGGGGTCTACTCCCGTTCGACGATATTCGATAAATCGTACGATTCATCGCACAATTTGCTACTCCGGTCAACCATCGTTCCCTTATCGCATGCGATGATCGTGTTTTGACGTTTGTTTTTCTCATCTCCGGTAAATTGTATACGACTATGAACCGTAGTCTATCTTAATTGTGCCTTTTTATGTGCCTATCTTTGTTATGTAAGTATCAGTCGGAACGAAAGTTCGTACTTCGTTTGTCGTTCGTAAAACGCGAGTAGACCCACAGACACTAGTTGTATGGTATTTTTTGCTGAACTGAGCCTATTTGGCGCAGCCGCGGGGCACACCACTTATACTTTTAGGAGTGAGTTGTAAGTATATTATTTTTATTGTGTGCCTCTGACTGTAGTCAATAAACCATTTTTCTTTCTTTTTAACCGACTTCAAAAAAAGGAGGAGGTTATGTATTCCGCGGGTTTTTTTTTTTTTTTTTTTTTTTTTTTTTTTTTTTTTTCTTTCAAAAATTCATATTTCGCTCACGGTGCGTTGATGTCTTTTGATGAACTCTCGTAAATTAAATCAGTTTCTATGGGGTATCTGATAATGTTATATGGGATTCGTCGGTATCCGAGACCTTTAGATTTCCAATAAAAGATGTTTCTTCATTACATTGTCTTTTAATTTTTATTATTTTATATTAGCACACAAAACAAATACATTTTTATCCACAGAGCTATCAACGACAAGACAGAAGGAAGTTGCCATAAATAAGAAATAAAGAGTATGTTACAATCGCTTAAATCAATATCTTAACACTCCCCCTCGATTGAAACCCTTCTATCAAGTAATAACTAAATAAAACTGTTTACAGCAATAAAGACTCTACATCCTAATTTGTACTTCTTTTCTACAATGCAATAAGACACAAATCTAAATATTTTGAAATTAACATAGGTACTATATAAACACAACTTATCAGTATTTCCAATCTAAAGTAATAGAAACAAAATAGGTACATTTCTTCAAGTATCATCAATCAGATCAGATTAAGTTATTTAGACTTAATTACACAGCAAAGTATAACTAACCACTAACATTTAAATAAAACTTTTTAACAAAAAATTGAACCGACGAAAACAGAAACTGAAAAGCGAAAAATAACTAATTATGAGTCGGCGCCAAACGAACTTTTAACAAGCATAGTGCGTGTAAGTTGGAAGTGGCCGAGCGGAGAACGCATTTTTGGAAAGTTATTGTTTATCGTTGAAAATCTCACGTTGTATTTGATGTGACGTTGTTTTTATTATTTATTTAAAGTAATTTAATGATCTTCGTTGATTGGTTGTTTGGCGCCGACTCATAATTAGTTATTTTTCGCTTTTCAGTTTCTGTTTTCGTCGGTTCAATTTTTTGTTAAAAAGTTTTATTTTTCATTTTTTTGTGGTTAAACTCTAAATCCAGGTCTCCATTATGTCGTAGTGTCTAGAACTATATTTATGTATGTCAAGTTTCAACAGAATCGGTTAACAGGTAAGAATTCAGTGGGTGAACAAACACTCATCCCCTGTTTTACTACCCTTAGGGGTGGATTTTGATTTTGAAATTCAAATGGGACCAACTTCAAGATATACCCTATCCAATAAAAAAAGAATCATCAAAATCGGACCACTCTGTAAAAAGTTATGCGTGGTCATACATAAAAAAAAAAAAAAAAAAAAAAAAAAAAAAAAAAAAAAAAATATATACGCGTCGAATTGAGAACCTCCTCCTTTTTTTCGTCGGTTAAAAATTAGGTACAACTGTCAACAATAACTATTTTGACTCTAAAAATAAAAAAAAATAACTCGGAACTTATACATGTTGAACACAATAACATAGTTTTACTAGGTAGGTACCTACTTCAGTATGAAGTTATTACACAATATTTAAACACTCTCTCAAATAACATAACTTCTCACTACACAAAGCTTTTGTGAATAAATCTGACAAATTTTCATCACTTTTAATGTATTTAATCTCGATAACATTTCTATTTATCAAATCTTTAAAAATGATTTTTAATGTCTATATGTTTAGCTCTCTTACTCATCTTATCAATATCTTAACAGTATCAGGTCGATAGGTGGTACGGAACCCTTACTGCGGAGTCTGACTCGCACTAGGCCGGTTTCAAATTCATAAATTGACGACGTCTGTGGTCTAGTGGTTTGAGTGTCGGACTACTGATCACGAGTTCGATTCCCACAGGACACAAATATTTGTGTGATGAACACAAGTGTTTGTGTTGGTCTGGGTGTTACTTATGTATTATAAGTATGTATTCACAAATAAAAAGTATATTAGTATTATATCCATTATCTAGTGCCCATAGTACAAGCTCTGCTTAGTTTGGGACTAGATGGTGCTGTGTAAAAAAGGTAAAAAAGAAAAAAAATACTACTGTCATACTAGACATCGTTAGATTAAATACTATCAAAAACATTTGCGTTTTATTGTGAATTTTATCGTCCGTTCACAATCTGTCGACAGCTTATAATTTCGCTGGATTTATTATAAACTAACGGCGCTCACAATAATACGGTGACATAGCGATTATAAAAAGGGCACATGGTATGTGCACGTCATTTTTATTAATATATGATTTAGATATCAGTATCTGTAGAGGGTGTGATGAAGTCAATAATTACGTCAATTTGTTTTGCATGAAAAACATATTTTTGCGACTTCGTTCGCCTGTAAACAATTTTCTAAATACAGTAGGTGTGTGGTATAGTCTAACAAAGCAATAAGTATCCAGGGTCGCCAGATATAGATGAATATTTCTCAGGAAGTTATTATAGAACGGTTTGATTAGGGTTTTGTATAAATACAGTTTAACTTTGTTCGTTATTAAAATGATATATCACTCGAATAAATCCATAATCTTCTGAGAAAACGAATGAAATCTTTATTTATATCCGACGACTCTGGATACTAATTAGTTTGTTAGACTGTACCACGTTATTTCGGATTTGTCAGAAGACGATATCTTTTATCTTTTTTTAATTTCGTGTCAGAAACCTGGATAAATAATGTTGGTGTATATATTTTTAACGTCGAGACCGAGAGGGTGAAGGCTGGATGCCGAGTGACGCTGTACGGATCTGTTTTAGAGGTTCATATGTCCCACCGTACAGACAGTTTAAGTGTAAAGGTTACTCCATGCAGCTGTTTCCTGTATCGTAATGCTCGAGATGCTGGAAGTATGATCATATGACGAAATCATGTCAGATATTTTGCCCGAAATGCGGGGTAATTCATTTAATAATATGTAATAATAATAATAATATATGTATTCTTCCACGTATTCGAGAGGTTGATCATTTATTTTAATCACATATATGTCGGAATTTGTTAATAGTTTTGTTTTGTTTTCATTCATGGATAGTCCAGTTTTCTGGCTCTCTTTATTTAAGTCCTGTATCATTTTTCCAAGTAATTTGGGTTTTCTTCAAACAAGACAATGTCATCTGCGAATCTAAGATGGTTGAGTTTTCTTCCATTTATACGTAATCCATAATGGCCCCATTCCATCTTGCGGAAAATATTTTCGAGCACTGCGGAGAACAACTTGGGGGACAATGGATCCCCTTGTCTGACCCCTCTTTCTATTTTAATATCATATATTTAGGACAGATTATCTCCCACATAGACCTGACCTCCAAAGAAATCAAAAGACGAATAGCCAATGGTTGGAAAAAATACTGGTCACTTAAAGAGGTAATGAAATCTACAGATCTCAGCAACGGGATTAAACGGAAAGTCTTTAATACCTGCATTCTTCCTTGCATCACATATGGCTGCGAAACTTGGTCACTCTCAAAACACCACAGAAACATGCTAGAACACTGCCAAAGAGCCATGGAGAGAAGCATGATAGGTATTAAGAAACAAGACAGAATACGGAATACATTCATAAGATCCAAGACAAGAGTTGTAGATGTATTTATGAAGATAGACCAACTGAAATGGAGATGGACGGGTCACATGTTGCGAAGTACCCAAGAAAAGTGGAGCAAGATCCTAACGGACTGGTATCCTAGAGATGGCAAAAGAAAAAGGGGAAGGCAACGCAAAAGATGGGAAGACGAACTGAAGCTTACAGCAGGTCCTAACTGGAGAAGAGTCGCAAGAGACAGAAAGCAATGGAAACTGTTAGAGGAGGCCTTTGCCAGGAGGCACACTGAACTCAGAGACATTTTGTAACAAGCAAACAACTGCATAGAGAGTTCAGGATAGGGAGGGCTTATTATTATTATTTAATAATAATAATATGATAATTTTTTCATGAAAATTTTGAATGTTGCAGTGTATTTCAGAATTTAAAAGTGCGTCTATTGCGATACTAAATATAAGGTTAAATCAAATTAGTTGGCGAAACTTCACGGACGTGATGGGTATCGATAACAATACAACAAGAAAAAAATAGATTTTTAAAACTCGAAATTTCAACTAGAGCCAGCTCAAGCAGAACAAGAGGTCAACGGCCCTACAAGGTCACGCGTCCTGCGACTGTCGACCCCGTCAGCTGACTTGAATGAAATGATGAGTTCTGAAAATATATTTTTTTCTTGTTGTATTGTCATTAGTTATCGATACCCATCACGTCTGTGAAGTTTCGTCAACTAATTCGATTTTACCACAGAGGAACGACAAAGGATTTAACCTTATATATGGCAATAGCTAAAATGTTTGTCTAGTTTTATTGAAGGGAAAAAAACTAAGGAAGATCATGGTAGAATTAAATAATTGTACATATAAAAGCTATGCTCGGAGTGCCATGCGTGAGTACAAAATAAAATACAGTATACCGGCAGGATAGGGAGATTCATCATGGTATTGTTGCAGTGCTCGGTCACACCATAAATCAATTAAGAAGTATCAATCCTGGAATCGAGATGGTATGTGTTAACATTTATAACTGTAATCATAAAACACACATGTTTTTTATACTGTGCTCCATCAGTAAATACTAATCAGCGCGATTGGGATCCTGTTTTCTCACTTTTTAATTGTAGATTAGTCATTCTTGAAGATTTTAATGGCTGGCATACAAATTGGTCCTAAAAGTGTGATTGGAGTGGTTTTCAAATTCATGACGCACTATTAGACATTCTATTTGAACAATGGCAGCCCTACTCGCATTAGGTTTGTAAACAATGAGTTAGTCTCATCAGATGTAGCGATTAGATTTACTTGGGGCACTCCTAACGAAACGTTAGGCAGCGATCATCTAGTTATTAAAATTTCGACGCAGTTTGAGTGTGTGTCTGAACCGGTTATGCGCCAGAATTACAAAAAAGCTAACTGGATTCAATGTCAGGAACTATTACAACATATTTTGTTAAAGATTTTTACATTACGGAAGATTTGCAGAAATCGTATGATTCTTTTATTGATTTAATTAATTCAATTCGATTTTTTATTTAATTCGGCTGGAATTCACATAATACTACAGTGTAATTATCTGTTCCATACAGTGGTTCAACGAAAAAGGACATTGAAATTTTTCAAAGGCAACTCGGGACATTGTTTGACAGTTTTGAAGGCAGCTTGGGACACTTAACTCTCACGTTGGACGACTGTATGAAGTGGCTAGACTGTGATACTACACTGACACAGAGATAAATTTTAGTCCAAAACCGTATTGGTTTAGTTTATTGTCAAAACTAGTAGGTAGCTAAAAGACATCTAGCTCTTTCGATTTTGAGACACAATCCAATATCTAGTAATTTGTAAATGTTACAGACTGAAATTAGCGAGGTTCAAACTTGTATTCGAAGAGCAATAGGGATAGGATTCTTACTTCTTATTCTTAGCAAGATTTTTGCATTTCAGTTGATGGAGCTATATCAGGAAGTGATTTATGGAGAAGAAATCTACCCAGGGCATTCATAAGTAAAGAGAGATCTTATAAATTATTGCAAAACCTGGCACCAGATTACGTGTCGTCGAAAGATCCATAATTTTATTCAAATAATCCTAAATTAGAATCTGATATTTTCAAACATGAATTGAATAGATGTCATTGACATAATACGTGACCCCCGATGCTGATAATGTTTCATATTCCATGTGAAAAAAAAAAACCTATTCATGGAAAAATTATGCTAGTTGCATTTTATATTAAGTTTCGTACCACTGGTTTTGTATCTCGGCAATGGCGAAATATCACTTTAATACAAATTGTTAGGAATTCACATAATAATAAAAATTCTTAGGAATTGGTATTAAAGTGATATATAAAGTTATATTATGGCTTAGGCCAGGCCGGGACCCTAGCTCAATCTCTCCTCTACGGCCTCTTTCTATGATATCATGTGTATGTAAAGTATTTCAAAGTAGTTATTATAATTAACCGCGTAGAATGATACATTGGGAATGTAATCTACCGATATTACTGGTTTTATAAGGAAGTGTCGCTCCATTTTTGGTAATTTAGTATGTTTAGTGACTAGAATACAAATTCTATTTTAAAAAAAACAATTGTAGCTTGCTTTATCGACATTGATAATTATGCGTATATGCGTATATTATGTTGATTTAGAAAGTTTACTGGGTACTCTAAGGACTACATAGGTTTGGGAACTAGAATATGAACGTAGTGTTTGGATTTCTTTGAAGGAAACAAATCACTCTATAAATATGTTATTCGTCATCTATTAGTAGAAAAACTTTCTATGGATTGGCTCAAGGAGACTGTTCTCCTCTCTCTTATTTAATATTTTATCACTTCATGTTTTAAATCTATTAATAGAAATGTTTTTGTAACACAATTGGCAGATGACTATGTAATTCATGTAACGTTTAGTAGAATTGAAGATGGAAGGCAAAAGCTTCTAAAAGCTATGGATAATTGTCATAAAAAAAAAAATTGGAATGCGAGAACCCATTAACCTCTTAATTATTGGTACTTCATTAAACTCAGTGAATACTATTACATACCTGGAACTTTGGTTAGATAAGAAGCTAAGCTGGGGTAAACAAATAGATAAACAAAATTAAAGAAAAATCTTCAAAAGTTCTTAATGTTTTTAAAGTTCTAACGGGGTCAGCTTGGGGCATTCATCCTATTAATATGCGGCGATTATATTATATCTTGTCGCAGCAGACTTGATTGTGCAAGTTTTCTATTTGGTAAAATTTGTAAAACATACTTATTAATTGAATTAAATAAGATGCAAAATCAATGCATGCGTACAATAGGTGGGTTTACAAGAACTACGCCGATGTACGTCATGAAATGCGATTAACTTCTACCACCTTTATTCGTGTGTCGACACTATCTGGCTGCATGGTAAATTCTGGTTAAAAGCAACATCCTTTTTCAATCACACAATATACATATTTTCGATGAATTAAATTTATTATGTCAAAATTCATATTGGAGCCCATTTTAGTTTTAGTTCGTAGTTATCTTAAAGATAAGTCTTCATATGCAAGTAACCAACTGGATATGTTTACATTAGAAACCTGGGTTAGCTATGTGAATCTCACATATAATTAGGTTAAAGTATTGTATCGTCAAAAAAGTTATAGTTATTTAGGTACCTACAGCAACTTTGTAGTAGTTTTTTTAGCAAAAATTTACCGTAATTTTTATAATTTGCACGGATGGTTCCGGGGAAAAAACTGGTTGTGGTTTAGCTATTTATAGCTTAATAAACTAATATTTTAATTTTAAATGACGAAGTTACGTATTGATACAAACATCACCATAATGTTTATAAACTTGTTTGCTATTTCGGAAGCTTAAGCAATCTTATATTCATTCTTTCACACCGATATAGCCTATAGCATCTTGGAATCAATTCTTTATTTAACCGCAAAAAATATCGTTGTAGTGCTGCAGTGGAAACCTTCACATATAGGATTGGTAGGGAAAAAGGAGTATTGAGGAGGTAGACCGTCAGGCGAGAGAAGCTTTATCTGATGGTATTCCTATTGTCCATTTGCCGTATTGTGCTCTAAAACGAAGGTAGTTTAACATCGTTTTGCTGTGATGTCCAATGGGGGTGGCACGATCATGTTTGATCGAATCTCTTTTCTTTATAATGAAATAAAGATTAAAATAATAATTGGTAACATGATTAAAAAAATGTCTATCATACGCATCGCCACGCCCTTGGACCTTAGATAAGGCCACCTTTATAAAGATTGAAGTCATGTTCAATATGCATGTCATGCCGAGGCCAATATTCGTCGAAGGGTCGGCACTCGAAGTTGTAACGGAATACGTCTACCTAGGGCAGGTAATTCAGCTTGGTAGACACAACTTCGAGAAAGAAGCCAACAGAAGGATCCGTCTGGGCTGGGCAGCATTTGGCAAACTTCGCCGAGTCTTCTCGTCGCCTATACCGCAAAGTTTGAAGACAAAGGTCTTCAACCAGTGCGTCCTGCCAGTCATGACTTACGGTGCCGAGACGTGGACACTGACAGTTGGGCTAGTCCACAAATTCAAAGTCGCTCAGCGAGCTATGGAGCGAGCTATGCTTGGAGTTTCTTTGAAGGATAAAATCCGTAACGAGATTATCCGGAGAAGAACCGGAGTGACTGACATAGCTTGTAGGATCAGTAAGCTGAAGTGGCAGTGGGCTGGCCATGTCTGTCGAAGGACCGATGGCCGTTGGAGCAGACGAGTCCTTGAGTGGAGACCGCGAATCGGCAAACGCAGCGTAGGGCGCCCCCCTGCCAGGTGGACCGACGACCTGAAGAACGTGGCTGGGGGGGACTGGATGCGGAAGGCAGAGGACCGAGCGTTGTGGCGCAACTTGGGAGAGGCCTATGTCCAGCAGTGGACTGCGATAGGCTGAGTTGATATAAAGATTATAGACGCCTAGATATTATACATATAAATAATAATTATCGCTAAAGTAAAGCATACCGGCCGCGATTCAGTCGCGCGATATTGTCAGTGTGAACGAAACGCGCAATCCGTGCGCAGGAGCACTGACGCTACACGTAAATCTAACTAAATATTATGTTAGAAAGTAATTTTAAATTAAATAAATAAATTGCGTTATCGTAAATTATTTTTGTGATCGCGAAAATGGGTACAAAGAAAGATGCGACGAACACGACAAAACAGGCCTCGCAGCCTGAACCGAAGTCAGTGCCAAACGTGTTTTTACGGACGTTATTCTGCTGGATGCTGCCTATATTTTATTTTGGCAATAGAAGAGACTTGGAAGAGGATGACCTGGTGCCCCCTAAAAATATTTATGACTCCAAGTTGGTCGGTGATATACTGGAAAGGTAAGTCCAAATAACAGACTTCAGCCGTACTTCACTTTTGTAGAGCAAAAAGATTTTAAACTAAGACTCTCATTAGTCATTACATTAATTCAATAGTTTCAATTATGTATTTAAACTTCATGCAACATTATGTATGTAATCTGTTTTATCTTACTTGTCTTATTTAGTGAACAATCTTGGCATGTCTTTTTAATTTAATTCGTCAATAATAATTATTAAATGTCATTATGTTAACAATTTCACACACTTAATAACATTTTTAACCTAATTTCATGTGCAGAACTAGTAATTATATTTTATCAGAAGTTATTTTAATAAAGAGACGTGCCAATATTGTTTACTAAATAGGTAAGATAAGAGAGAAAAAACAGAATAACACATAGGTGGACTTAATGCCTTAGGCATTCTCTCCGAGTCAACCTTAGAGTGATGCAGAGAGGACAAGACAGGTGTAAAATTGTTCTCATTCCATAACATATTACACCAATCATATAATTTGTAATTTCTTTAAATACAAAGGAATTGGAACTCAATGTTAATGGCAAGTATAAACAGCTCGCAGTTATATCGCGTGAGATAACAGCAAATACTTTTTATCAGGCAAATATTGTAGTTCCTAATTTTTTAACAACATTTCAGTTTTTTTTACTGAAGTTAAAATATTTAATTTTAGAACATAATAATACAATTTATTACAAATCATCATCATCCTCTTCGCCTTTTCCCAATCATATTGGGGTCGGCTTCCAGTCTAACCAAATGCGGCTGAACATCAGTATTTTACACTGAGCGCCTGCCATCAGACTCCCGCAACCCAGTTCCCGTAACTGGGTAATACTCACATTCGGAGGTTAGACCAGTTGTCAGACTTTCAGACTTCTAATTACCTATAGTTATTCGTATGACAACCGAGGCCGACAGCATTTATTACCAATTATGGTTTTCTTTTATTGTTTAGTAATTAATATATGTACATACATGTTACGGGTAATGTTAGAAGAACGAGTAAACCTAGTTTTATCCGGGTATACCTAGGATCATCCAAGCTCTTTGGGTAAAGTCCGAAATTTCTTTATTAAAATCAATTCTAATTCAGCATTTACCCGGATACACATAAGTTTACCCAACGCTAACTGGGTATGGATAACCCGTTGGGTTGGGTTGATGAGAATCACGGATTACTTATAACTTAAAGGTAATTCGTGACTCTCAAGTACGAGGGTTGATTTGGTTTATTTTATTTTATTTACGAATGAACACCGACAATCTTTTACTTCGTCAAGGCTCATCTCCGACTGAGTACCTACAACCCGACACGTTTGGGTTTGGTTCAAAGGGTAGGGTCTCGCAGAGACCTCCGTCATACCCTCCGTCTTAGGTTTCTTGTGATCTAACAAGAAAAAATGGGAGCCCGTTGACACTTATTATCAGAGTCGTGTCGAACTTCCATCCTGTTGAAGTAAAGGCTTGTTGCTGTCAATCCTATAAAGTTTTTTCATTTCAGTATTTAATTCAACTAACACTACCCGGTCAGCGTTGGGTAAACCTTGGTGTATCCGAGTAAATGCCAAATTAGAATTGATTTTAAAGAAATATCGAACTTTACCCAAATAGCTTGGATAATATAGATATACCCGGACAAGACTAGGTTTACCCGTTCTTCTAACGTTACCCGTAATCATAGAAATCTAAATAATAAGGCAATAGAAATGTTATCCACTGTCTTTTAATACCGGAACGCGTGTCGCCGGTTTGCCGCTACCAACACATAAATACGCAATTACGCCCACCATGTTACTAATATTCAATCCAAAATATCCAAAAAAAAACTTGTTAGATATGCTGCAAAATATATTTGTAGTGACTCCGCGTTCAAAACAGCACTGATGATCAAGCAAACGTTTCGCGCAGTGTGTCCTACGAGACAGGTGCACGCGGCGAGAAGTTCACGCACCCTTACCACTTCTATTACCCTATTATTTAGATTTCTATGCCCGTAACCCGTAACATATACATTACACCCTGTCTGCACGGTCGTGTGCACATGCCATTTTTTATGGCCAGGCAATGGGTAGTTTCTGACTTCAAAAGGTCAAGGAATAAGGAATTTGGTAGATTTGTACACTGTGGTGTCCTCATTAATATTCCTAGTTTGCAACCTTGAGCAAACACAGCTCGCGCCGCCGCGCCTTATTCGAAAATTGTTACCAAAAACCAGTTGTTCGAGAATATCTTCTCTCCAGTGCCACCTAGGTAAAAAATAGTTTTTACAAAATTATAGAGCATAAAAATTCCAGTAGCGAAAGTCCCCTTTTATATATAGTTAGTTATCTTATTTTAAAATGACAACAAAATTGTTCAATGTTCTTACTTTGATCTCGAAAATGTTGTTTCTTGTTTTGTAAGTACTTTTAGGTTTACAGGTATAATGTTTGTATGAGATCAATAGAGGTCATAATTCAGACTATTTGTATAAACTAATTAACTTATATTAGGTAGGTAAACATTATGAGTTGCCGTGAACAATATTTATTATTAGTTATTATCTTTATTTTTTTTTCACCTCGAAACCCCTCCGTGCCTCGGAGAGCACGTTAAGCTGTCGGTCCCGGTTGTCATACGAATATCTATGGCAGTCGTTACGGGTAGTCAGAAGCCTGAAAGTCTGACAACTGGTCTAACCTCCGAATGTTAGTATCACCCAGTAACTGGGTTGCGGGGGTCTGATGGCAGTCGCTCCGTGTAAAATACTGATGTTCAGCCGCATCTGGCTAGACTGGAAGCCGACCCCAATATAATTGGGAAAAGACTCGGAGGATGATGATGAGTTATTATCTTTATTTCATAGTTCAAAACGTCAAATATAACGCAACTTTTAAATCACTAATTATTATCCATCAACTACTTTTCTTACCATTCAATTAATAATAATTTTAAGAAATGTTGAACTGCCTCGTTGGTCTAGTGGTTGCAAGCGCGACTGCTGAGCGTGGGGTCCTGGGTTCGATTCCCGGGTCTGGCAAAGTGTTATTGGGTTTTTTCATTAGGAAATTCTAAGTAGCGCCCGGAGTCTGGATTTGTGCCCGGTCAATGGCAATAGGCTCGCCCCTATTACATGGGACTATAACATAACTGGCGAAATGTGGGTGTACTATACACCTCTGCCTACCCCTTCGGGGAAATACAGGCGTGATGTTATGTTAGGAAATTTTGGTGTCTAAATTTGGAGGGGCTCGTAGCGAAGCAACGATTGCGCGGGTTGTACGATCTGCAAGGTTGCTTGCACTTGCCGCGATCAGTCTATGAATGGGTGACCGTTTCGTTACACATCGAGACCCCTCCGTGCCTCACTGATACTGATGTTCAGCCGCATCTGGCTAGATTGGAAGCCGACCCCAATATAATTGGGAAAAGGCTCGGAGGATAATGTTGGTGTCTAAATTATTAGTAAGGATTTTTTTTTAAAATTTTTGGAGCTTTTGTGAATTTTATCAAGATAACTGAACAGAGGTGTTCTTGATTTCACTTACATCGTCAATTTTGAAGCTTAAAATGTCTGTAATCACTGACATACTTAAAATATTTTTGTACAGCTAAATGGATTTTTCATTTTTCATAAATTTTATAAAACAAATTACAAAACAAAACTGCGGATTTCAACCAATTTCATCGTCACCTTTGAAGAAAAAACTGACTGAAAATGACTGAATTGCATATAATATTATTATTTTTGTTTTAGTATTATTAGATATTTGGTTATGTAGCCCGCGAAATTTGGAATTACTTATTTGCGTGTTTTGGAAATTGTAACTCTTTTTCACGTTGTGATATCGATCGACATATGATTCGCGGTAGTAATGACAATACATATCTACTGAATAATACTTATACAAAATATGAACCTAGTTCTATATGCTCTACAAGCTTCCTAATATTAATTTACTATCAAATTATCTATTAGGAAGCTTGTAGAGCTTATAGAGCTGGTTGAATATTTTCTTTGAGTATTATTTAGCTGATATAGTGTTATTATTGCAGCGAATAGTATTTTGATCGTTAGAGAGATTCAATTTGCAAAAAACACAATAAAGTTTGAATTTTGCGGGCAACCCGGTAGCATTCACCTTAAAGAAAGAAAGAAAGAAAGAAAGAATTATTTATTTGCGTAGAATACAGGTGGTACCAGATATAAAATTGGTAGTTTAGGAACAGTGCTATATTCTACATAAACATAATAATAGTGCAAAAATCTTTAAAAACGCAATGATTTTTTAAAGAAGCATTTCAAAATTACCGTGCGGAAGCAGCGGTTTGCTGTATTAAAAACTAAAATGAATCAAAATCACGAACGCGCGATCATAACCGGTATAATTATTTTGAGAATTAATTTGCCCAATACAGCACATACATAGTATAAAAATGCCAATAAAATCAATAATGCTGGTTTTGTTATCACGTAGCTGATGCAAACATATCTTGTGTTTACTCAAACTCTAAATCTTTAATAAAGTCTTAACCTAACATAACATCACGCCCGTATTTCCCCGAATGGGTAGGCAGAGGTGTATAGTCACCCACATTTCGCCAGTTATGTTATAAGTCCCATGTAATAGGGGGCGAGCCTATTGCCACTAACAGGGCACAAATCCAGACTCCGGGCTGCTACTGAAAATTTCCTAATGAAAAAACCCGATAACACTTTGCTCGACCCAGGAATCGAACACAGACTTAGGACGCTCAGCAGTCGCACTTGCGACCACTAGACCAAAGAGGCAGTGATAAAGTTTTAACTTATGATATTGAACGGGATTTGTATCCGTATTGCTTGTATTTTCGCATGTGTTGTATGAAAATTTAATATAAAGTTGTAAAGATGAGTTTCGTTTAAAAATAAATACGCGCTACGGTCGGGCGCGTCCACGTTTGCTCAACGACCGACTTTTGTCCATCACACTATCTTTTTAATCATGTGCACGAGATTCAACTGCATTGTTTTAACAGTTTCGTACCCAGAACGGAACATTTCCGGTTACGAAAACCCACTAAACTGCGGTTTTTGTGTGTTTTCTTTTCAATAATTCTTTTAATAATAATCGTTTTCTTTTAAAACCAGGTAAAATATTTTTTTGTAGGTACTAGATACTATGTACGAGCAGGCACGCAGTCTAACAAAGAAATAAGTATCCAGGGTTGGCAGATATAGATGTAGATTTTTTAGGAAATTATGACAGAATGGTTTGATTAGGGTTTTATATAAATACAGTTTCACTTTGTCCGTTATTGAAATGATATTCCATTCGAAACCATCCATACATATCTTGAGAAAACTACATTTATACATATCTGGTGATCCTGGATACTTGTCTTTGTTAGACTGTGCGTCGCACAGAGGTTTCGTAAAAGGAGACTAGGACAATAATTCTGTGTAAGTGTGTATGGAAAGTAATTGCAGTATAATCCAATGAGTCTGGTGTTTATGTCAATCTTCTTCAGGACTGTTCGTTTGCAGTCTTTCACTACTTTCGTTCAACAATGAGGCTTCCGTTTAAACAACAGGATACTTCTATCTCCCGTCTAGCTTTTTCCCGACTATGTTAGGATCCGCTTTCAGTCTAACCAGATGCGGCTGTATATCAGTATTTTACATCGAGAGACCGCCATAGAGCGGCTCTCGCAACCTAGTTAATGGGCAATACCGACATCCTAAGGTTAGACCAGTTGTCTGAGTATCCGTAATGACTGTCAAGATATTTGTATGACAACCGAGACCGACATCTCGAAGTTCTTTCCGAGGCACAGCGGGGTTACGATGTGTAGAGAAACGAACACCCACCCATGGACTGACCGCGGCAAGCGCAGCTTAGGCACGCAGATCACACAATCCATGTGGTAGTTACTTAGCCACAAGAATCCCCCCTCCATTAATAAGGCTACGTCCGCACTGAGAGGTCACTAGCTTAGCGCTTCGAGCCTAGCCTGTCATACATCTGGTTTCTTGCGCGGTGCTCGGTTACACACATACACGGTGGTCGCACTGAGGTGCGTTGCGTGTCGAGTCGCTAGGAGCCTACAGTCAATTGCGTGCTGGCACGTCAAGATGTCACTTATAAAAATACCTCGTAAACTGATACTATAACAGGGAATTCTTTAAAATATACCATTCGACGGCCTTATCCATCACTTTCGGTTCATAGCATAAAGGAGTCAAGATCAACTCATGAAGAGTTTAATGTACATTTTTACATAGATCTTACATGGATTCAACACAGGTTATCTTTTAAAAACTGCTTCTAATGAATGCTTCATCCATTTTTTTACGTAAAAATGTCTAGTGTCGCGTGACAAAAAACAAACACGTTTGTTTACTTCGCTACACGCTTGCGATTAACGAAGGCGCCAAGTGAGCAGTGCAGTCAGTTGCTATAGTTCTAGAAAGTTTTTTTTACTTCGCTACACCCCAGGTGACTCGTTAGGCTCTAGGCCCTAAGCAAGCCACCGTCAGTGCGGACTTAACCTAACAGAAAACATAACCCAAAAATCCCCTGTTGCTGGTTACCATGTATCATACCTGCTTATACCTAGTCGTTGTGCTCCCAAAAACACATCGATTTTGTTGGAGCTATGAGTACCTACCACGTTAGCTATATTCTGTCACGATAATTCCATGTAACAATTATATGCGTGCGAAATTGTTGACAGGCCGTTAACTGAGGATACCAAGAAACTGTCAACTGGTTATGACCATTGAATTAAGAAACCTATGGAAGCGGCATATTCTTCTATATCCACCTAGTTTATACAAATATCTATTAAATCGTTAGCTCGTTTCGCCATCCAATACTATTAAAAAAAAAAAAAATGAATTATGAAACTATTCTTTGTCTCTTGTTATACAACGTGTTATGTCGTCTGGTGAAAGAGATCGCATGCTATTTGTATATTCTCTGCTTGGCAACATCTTTCCGGGATGTCAAAATACCTACGCCGCGTGGCAACCCCGCTTACCCCGCAATGTGGCCCATAGTACATGAGCTGTCAAGTAAACAAACTAGGGCTGTTGATATTTTTTAAATATCAGATTTTCGATATATCGATATTTTTAAATATACAATCGGAGTTCGAAATAATGAAAAAAAAAAACGATATATTGGCCAAATTTCATGATTCTAGGTCAATGCGAAGTACCCTATAGGTTTTTTATGTTTGCGAGTATCAAAATGTGACATAGCCGTATGATTGCCTTGACTTAGAAGCTTGATTTTTTATGTCCTAAGGACAGCCGAATTTAATATTTGATATAATTGCATTATTTATTACTACTTGAAAATGATTTTAATCAGCACACATCTCTGGTACGAAATACGAGCATCGATATCGATACTTTTTAGTTTTGATTACTTACTTACGTAGCTATGGCCACCATAACGGTGACCCGGATATTGTAGGTATACCACGCTTATTTCGTAGGTATTACAGGTCAATAGGTACAAGTTAATGGTTATGACAGGTGCTAATAAACGTCAGAAGTTACCTATTTACCACAAAATGCAAAATACGAAAATCTAAACGGTATTTCCATAGATTAATGATGGGTTTGCGGAAACCATTATTTTATGGCTATTTCCTTCAGGGCGAATATAACGTGTTGAGCAAGGTTTACCAGATATGTAAAAGAACCATTTAAATACATGAGTACACTATTTTTATCCAACACCGGAGGGCGTAGATTTAGAGCATCAAAATGTACTTGTATGCTAATCTCACCTTATTTGATTTAATCAACTCCGTAGTGCACATAGTGTTTTTAAAGTATGGTACAATACGTAGATGTTTACGTACGATACGGATGATTTTAAGGGCTCCCTTGAAGCCATATTAAGAAAAACGTATAAGTAACAGGCATGCCTTTACTGGAGGGCTTATACATATTGTCTCATGTTGATGTAGAAATTATACTCACTAAAAATATAATTGATATATTATTATAACAAAAATTACATAGCAATTCATGCTTTAGCAAACAATTTGGTGGGAAGCGCCAACGTCACTTTTGAAGATTGTCACTGCGAGTTGAATGACTGTAGGCTCTAGAGATGGTATTCACTGTAGAAAAAGCCGTTCATCAATACTTAAAAATAATCGGCGAGCTAGTGGCTAAATGAAAAATACTTCACTGACAAGTGCCAAGTGTTCCGTGTGGTGCCGGACGTAAAGAATTACACTACCCTATATCTTCTCATGGGTGTCGTAAAAGGCGACTAAGGGATTCATCAGAGGATGGGCAGCAGCGTTCTCTGAGTATTTAACCAACCAACTGCTATCGCCAAGCGTGGCGATTATGGCATATTCCCCCTTTTTGGGGGTGGCCTATTGTCGTCTTTCGGCTGAAATGATGAATGAAGTTCCAAACTCTTATACATAATGATGCTGCGCTTTCCGCGAACGATCTTTAGACGCATTGACTATTATTTCAAAAAAAAAAAGTATTATTACTAACCTCGACGTTTTGGCCAAGTTACATTGACCGTGGTCAGGAGGAGACTGAAGTATACGGATCTGCGTCTGTGGCTCTCTATGTAGAATATTGATATTCAGCTGAGACTTGAAGTCACTCCAACATAGTACAGAAAAGGACGAAGAAGAAGAAAGAACAAAAAAACGATTTATTCCCGAATAAATAATAATAAAACATAATATGAAAATAAAAAAGTTAATTAACTAAACCAAAAACCCGACTACGTGTAAATATAACTGAAAAGATGTAAACAAGACTTTTGTAGGTAAGTATATGTGAAAGTATCAAATCAACACGCAGTCGGAAGCTACGTATTATTTTGGTCATGAATTATATAAGTAGTTCATAGGTAGCCTCCGCCTGCGTGTTGATTTGATACTTTCACATAATTATACTCACCTACAAAAGTCTTGTTTACATCTTTTCAGTTAAGTAGTCGGGTTTTTTGGTTCTGTTAATTAGCTTTTTTCTTTCAAAATTTTTAGTTTACATGTTTTATCGCGCTATTAATTTTTTTTTTTTAAATACACGCATAAAAATAATTAATTTGTTACGTTGAATATTTTGTTGTTTTTAGCATTTAACATAACATAACATAACATCATGCCTGTATTTCCCCGAAGGGGTAGGTAGAGGTGTATAGTACACCCACATTTCGCCAGTTATGTTATAGTCCCATGTAATAGGGGGCGAGCCTATTACCATTGACCGGGCACAAATCCAGACTCCGGGCTGCTACTGAGAATTTTCTAATGAAAAAAAAACCCAATAACACTTTGCCCGACCCGGGAATCGAACCCAGGACCCCACGCTCAGCAGTCGCGCTTGCAACCACTAGACCAACCAGGCAGTTTTTTAGCATTTCTCATTCCAAATTACATTTAAACGTGTAAGTTGTATATATTTTTGTAAAGCACTCGATTGGTTTTGAGGGTTTTTTTTTTGTAAACATAATATGGCGCCAAAAAGCGGCCATTTTAATTTTTATAATTTTGATACACCCAGTGTCACTCTCACAATTAAGACGAATCTAACGACACCTCTCAAGCTAAAATCCATCAAGGCGTTTAGGGTACAGAGCGTGCCAAAGAAATATACATACATACATACACTCGAAAAACATAACCCTCCTTCTGGCGCAGTCGGGTAAAAATAACCTTTTTTTTAGTTTTTAAGACAATGTGTATGGTAACAACCACTGTGAAGTGATGCCTATTATAACCTGTATTTTCGTGATTTATATTTCATCCGAGCAGACCCTCGGGGGACGGTATTTCCCTTTAATTTTTGGCCAGGCCATGTTCCTTTAACTTTGCATTATAAGGTTAAGCTATTGATTTTCTCGAGTTATGAAATTAATGCGCATACTTACATTTTTAGCGATGTATTTTCTTGGTATGCCAATTTATTTTCAATTAAAATTCCATAATCATACCGAGGCCTTACATATTCGCCGAGCTATTAATGAATGCTTTTCCTAATGTATGGGCAGAGCTTGATTACTCGTTCTGTAAAGTTTTTCATTGAAATTCGTTCTATTTATAATCAAATTTGGGTCGCAGAAATTGGTTTATTATTTTTGTAGTTTGGTAAGACGTTTTACTTTTCTGTTGGTTGCAAAACTTTTCTAGCCTTTACCTTTTTTTATCTTTACCGACCCCTTTGGTATAGGTAAGTGGGATACGAAGCGTGTTTAGTTATACTTACTTTATAGAAGACGTGAACAAAGCCGGGCCTACGATATACGAGTCAGTACAGCCCAAAGGCTTCCTCTTGGAATAAGGAGAAAGTCTATTACGTCTACGTATTATTATGGTTTAAAGAACGGCACTTTGAACTGATGAAAACAGGTTTTAAAACATAACGTGCTATTGAAATAGTATGTAACGATCCTGATGGAAATAGAATGGCTTCTTCTTTTTCACATTCATCATCATCATATCAGCCGAAAGATGTTCACTGCTGGACATAGGGCGATTATGGCATGGGTTATGCCATAATCGCCACGCTTGGCACACATTTTTTTAATTTCATTTCATTTTCACATTCGTCGAGGCATTAATGTAATTATATATAATACGTGGGACACTCAGAAAGTTTTGCGAAACTAAAAAAAATTGTTCTATACGTACATATATTTTTATCAAATCTTTTCAAAGTACTTTCCACCAGCCTCTATACAAAGATTCATGCGCCTAAACCAGTTTTCAAAACACTTTTTCCAGTCCGCCGCAGACACCTCGTTTACAGCCTGCTCGAACGCAGCCAGCGCATCTTCCGGCGACGAAAATTGTATCCCTTTGAGCTGATTTTTTATTTTTGGGAATAAAAAGAAGTCACACGGTGCTAGATCAGGGCTGTAAGGAGGGTGACCCAGGAGTTTGACTGGCGTGCTGTCCAGGAAGTCCCTCGTTTTGAGTGCGGTGTGCGCAGGTGCATTGTCGTGGTGGAGCAGTAGCCCGCGGAGCCCTGTGTTTGGTCGATTGTTGCTTATAACAGAGAAAACTTCTGGCAAACATTTGGTAGTATACCATTCGGCATTAATGCTTCTTTGATCCCGTAAGGGAATTGATACCAAGTGGCCAGTCAAATTAAAAAACTAGCGATCAAAATCTTACCCCCGCTTCTAGATCGCTTCACTTTGGTAGGCGTTGGCTCATTTTGAAACACCCAAACAGTCGACTGGCGCTTGGTTTCTGGGTCGTTTTGATAAATCCAGGACTCATCACCTGTAACGATGTCGTAAACACGCCGAGACGAGCCTGCTTCAAATTTGTTAAGCATATCACGGCACCATTCCACCCGGGCCTGCTTCTGAGCATCGGTGAGGTTGTGCGGCACCCAGCGTGATACTATCCTCCTCACGCGAAGATGGCTGTGTAGAATCTCGTGAACGCTTCCCGATCCAATCTTCAATATGTGTTGAATCTCCTGATATGTAATTCGCCTATTGTCTTGGATTAAATTTTTCACTGCTAGCACGTTTTCTTCGGTAACAGCCGTCAAAGGGCGACCGCTTCTTTCGTCATCCCCCAAAGTTGGTCGACCGCGCTTGAATTCGTTATACCAACGATACACGGTTGCCTTGGAAGGGCCTTCATCCATGAATGCCATTTGAAGTCTATCGTACGATTCATCCGGTTTCAGGCGACACTTGAAATCGTATAAAATCATAGCTCTAAAATGTTCCCGGCGCAGATCCATATTTCAGTGAGACACAATACTTTGAATTAACTCGCAAAAAATGTGGAGGGAAATTTTGAAATTGGAACTTACTTATTTTTACTTATAAATAATCATATTTTCGAAAAACATTGTAACTGGCCAGTCTCCCATATATGAAAACTTTTTTTCGCAATACTTTCTGAGGGGCCTGGTATATAATCAGCCCATTACTGTCCCACTGCTGGGCACGGGCCTCTTCTCAGTACGAGAAGGTTAAGGCCTTAGTCCACCACGCTGACCTAGTACGGGTTGGCAGACTACACACATCATCGCGAACTGTATGGAGCACTCTCTGGTGTGCAGGTTTCCTCACGATGTTTTCCATCACCGTTATAACCTCTACATTTTCACGGTACACACTGGTGTACATAAATGCGACCTCCTTTGAGCACCGGCGTACCCTCCGGTGCACGCCGTCCCCAGGCGAAATAAACTCTATCTTATAATATATTTAAGGTTCTAATTCGATTACTTGAAATTAGAAAGTGTGGCCAACTAAAAATTTCGTAAAAAACATAAAAATATATTTTTTATGAGGCGTGGCGAAGGCGAGCGCGTAACGCACGCCGCACGCATGACGCCTGGGCCCCACGGAGTCTGTGCCGCAAGAGCTCGCGGCCGCGGCGGCAAGTGATAATCAAATTCTGATCCTCACATGAATCCGAAAAGTCAGAGGTGCGGGCCAGGATCAAACTCGCACCCTCCTGAATGGAAGGCAAGCGTTCAACCACTAGGCTATCACTGCATTTTTTCTTAGTGTTTTAATGTAATTATAATAACTGTTATTAAAATAAATAAATAAACTGTAGTGTAGACAAAAACCTGCGGTACAAGTATGGGTACTATTTTCATCATTCAACTCACGATTGCATCATTTAAACAGAATTCAGATAAAATGATAATATCGTTGATGAACGGATGGATTATGGAAACAAAATATTATTTTTATTGGATCATTTACATACCGAGGGTTTAGTGTGAAAACCAATAGCAATTTTTTTTTTTGCTACTAAAGCCTGCGATACCAGTCACACCCGTATATAGAGCTCAAATAAAAACCGACTTCAAAAGGGATAAAATAATAGGATTTGTGTGAAACAGTTTAGGAAGTAGGTGCCTTTGATTCGGTTTGATTTAAGAAAAAACTGGCACCGACTACCTAAACTGTTTCACATAAATTTTATTATTTTATTCTTTTTGAAGTCGGTTTTTTTTTTTTTCAAGTTTATTCTATTTTTCTATTTGGAGTGACATTAACAATAGAAAGACTGCTGCAATCCCGGGTGATTTACTGTCATCCATTGAAGAGTTCCCTTCTTTATCTCCGAAGATCTTCATCAGATCTTCACCAAATGATACTTTCTGAATGCAAATGCTTGACTTGTTGATGAAAATACCAAAATCGCTATATGTATGCTTATAATATTTGAGGAGTTCCCTCAATTCCACATGGATCCCATCATCAAAACTGGATTTTGAAGACGGGACCTTTCAAATTGAAAAATAATTTTCGAAATCGGTTTATAAACGACGGAGTTCTGAGGTAACAAACATTTAAAAAAATACAATCAAATTGAGAACCTCCTCCTTTTTTGAAGTTGTTTAAAAACTAAGTATCTTCATGTGTTTAGTAATTGATTTTGTGAAAATAATGTTATTTAGCAGGTTTTCGTAGTTATTCCTCGATGAATATTACCATATAACATTATTTTTAGTCTTTACATCATCATTTACATCAGCATTACATCTGTGTTCACATGAATTGACAAAATGAAGGGAACAGCAGTATTTTTTTCGCGATTTCAGGGATGGTCCCATACCAAAAGTTGCTCTTAAATGAGTACAATACCCCCTTTTCAGATTTAGTACAAATTAGGAAATTTTTAACATAAAAAAGTTCAAGAAAAAGTAACTCCAAGTGAAATATGGATTTTCTTAGTATTTTAAAGATAGAACACAACGTTGTCTCTAAACTCAATTCGATAATTTCATTTCACTCTGAGCAAGTATCGTTACTTTCTTTCGTTACTTCGTCCCTGGTAAAAAGGTTTTTTCGTGAAAATAATGCTCTTCGACAAATCCTGACATGAATCCCTTACTGACTGATAGTCATATGGCCAAAATTAATATCCTATCTATCCACGATTTCATCACTAGAGATAGAAATTTGACATAAAATGTATGGAGCTTATGTCAAACTATCTCTAGTAGGGTAAATCGTGGATGATAATATATTAATTTTGGCCTTTAGGGAACCTTTGTTTATCTGGTGTTTTAGATAGTAGACCCTTATTCTGTCTCGGGCAACAATTACTTTAATAAAATCACAATTTTCGCGAGATTACCAGATCACAGATTTTCTTTTGCGATAAACTTAATTTAACAAGCCTATGCCCGCGGCTTCACCTGCGTATAATTTAGTTAACTAAATTAAATTAGTCATTATACACATTACAATCACATGAGACTTTCCATCTTCATGTCTCAGTTTGGTGAACCGACTTGCGGTACCATTTAGGCAACAGCCTAGGTGGTATTGCAGTTGTTATGGGCAAAGGTAGCCGCTTAACATCAGGTGGGCCTTTAGCTCGTTTTGCCGTCCTATAATATATAAAAAAAAACTCTCAGGAATAGCTTATCTTCGTAGGACAAAAAGTAGCCTATATATTAATCCAGGTTATAGTTTATCTGTGTACGAAATTTCATCCAAATCCGTTAAGCCATTTCAGCGTAATTGAAGGGCAAACAAACAAACGTTAGTATGAAGTAGGTTAAAAACGCTGTTTTGTTTAACCGGATTATTAGTAAAAGAGTATTGGTATTTATGTTAAGTGTATCAGAATCGTACGAAGCCATACATGACTGTTGTAATTTAATGTAATAGGATTAAAGTCGTTATAAATGATTGTCCCTAAGTGTTAGGCTTAACCATGACGTTTTTCATGGTTTACTATAGCTGACGCCTGCGTCTTCGCTCCCGTGGTATGTCGATAAAAAGTATCCTGTGTTAATAATATGGTCTATCTGTGTGCCAAATTTCAACCAAATCCAGGAATAGTGCCAGGAATATTTTGACGCTTAAGTGCGCCTTTTTTAACCGACGAAAAAAAGGAGGAGGTTCTCAATTCGACGCGTATATTTTTTTTTATATTTTTTTTTATGTATGACCACGCATAACTTTTTATGTAGTGATCCGATTTTGATGATTCTTTTTTTAACGGATAGGGTATATCTCGAAGTTGGTCCCATTTAAATTTCAAAATCAAAATTCACCCCTAAGGGTAGTAAAACAGTGGATGAGTGTTTGTTCACCCACTGAATTCTTACCTGTTAACCGATTCTGTTGAAACTTGACACACATAAATATAGTTCTAGACACTACGACATAATGGAGACCTGGAGTTAGATTTTAATCACAAAAAAATGAAAATTAAAACATTTTAACAAAAAATTGAAACGACGAAAACAGAAACTGAAAAGCGAAAAATAACTAATTATGAGTCGGCGCAATCAACCAATCAACGAAGATCATTAAATTACTTTAAATATATAATAAAAACAACGTCACATCAAATACAACGTGAAATTTTCAACGATAAACAATAACTTTCCAAAAATGCGTTCTCCGCTCGGCCACTTGCAACTTGCACGCACTTTGCTTGTTAAAAGTTCGTTTGGCGCCTACTCATAATTAGTTATTTTTCGCTTTTCAGTTTCTGTTTTCGTCGGTTCAATTTTTTGTTAAAAAGTTTTATTGTTTAACTATTTTGTTTTGAACTTGTATTTTATATGTGTTGTAAATAATGTATATTTTATTCGTGTTACCGAAAGGGTATGTATCTAACCAAAAGGGGTGAATTTGGTTTAGAATTTATATGCATAATTTCAGCTCAAAATAGAAAGAAAGAAAGAAATAAAGAAAAATGATTTATTGCCACAATGTGACGAAATGCAAGAAAAAATGCATGAAAATAAGTTACTCGAAAAAATTATACCTTGATTTCATAATTTTATTGAATTCAAATCTTAATAATAACCTAGGTAACAGCCTAGCCTAGGTGGTATTGCAGTTGTTATGGGCAAAGGTAACCGCTTAACATCAGGTGGGCTTTTAGCTCGTTTCGCCATCCCATACTATAAAAAAAAAACGTGTCACTGCACTACGAGTGTCATCATCAGATGGGGTGCGAGGTCAATATTCTTTTTACGTCACTTGCTTTTATTAAGATACAGGTGCTAGTGATGTGAAATGTTTGGTTTCATATATTGGAATTTCTTTTATATTCCTTATTTGTAGATATAGGATTTAAAACCATTACCGATAATTTGGTATCATAGAAATTATACAAAGAAGCCATGCACTTGATATTTTATGTATATACCCTTTACGTTACATGTATAAGTTGTAATTTATGTGGATAAAAACATAGTGCCAGTTTATGTAGGTGTGTTCGGTTTGTGACTTCACGCTATCTGTTAACACAGCAATCAACCTAGGAATAGGTAACCATCCTGTTAATGATGTTTTGGAATATTTAAAAGATGTCGTCATTTCAAATTTTCTAGTCATGCTGATATTAAATTCACCTGGACGCATTATGGTGATAGGTTAATCTCACGTACCGATTATGGTACACAAACAGGTAATAACAGGCAGATGCAAACTATTCCATTCACCATTTCCTTATATGTTCTTCAATAAGAATTGAAATGGTTCATCAGCTGGTCGGAGCGATAATTTATATTATTATATTGTATCTAATCACTTTATCAGTTCTTCGATAAATAAACGGCGACAATGATCGGCTATGAGTGTTTACTACTATAATCAAACGGCTTAAAAAACTGATTGCTGTTCGTATTGACGACGACGACGACTTTTGACGACGTCTGTTGTCTATTGGTTCGAGTGTCGGACTGCTGATCACGAGGTCGTGGGTTCGATTCCCACAGGACACAAATATATGTGTGATGAACATGAGTGTTTGTGTTGGTCTGGGTGTTTCTTATGTATTATAAGTACGCATTTACAAAAAAAAAAGTATCTAAGTATTATATCCATTGTCTAGTACCCATAGTACAAGCTCTGCTTAGTTTGGGACTAGATGGTGCTGTGTAAAATGTCCCAAAGATATTTATATTTATTTATTTATTTTATTTATTATGATGTTATTAGCGCGTGATAAATGTTACTGTCCATATTCTAATATCTAACATCTCAACCTCTTCTACCACGTTTTTATAAACTCGCTTTCAGTCCTGTCTGTCTGTTCGGTACTAGGTCGTACTCTCGACTGGATCGAGTTCTGTATCAATCGAATTTGAATTCGAGTTAGTGCCAATTCGTACTGCATTCCTCTAGGAATTGACATTAACTCGATTTGGTTCAGAGCTCGAACCAGTCGGGAGTAAGGCCCCAGGGTTTGCAATCGATTTTAAACTACCTTCCCGATGGGCTAGAGACTTGAAACCTTAATATAGCTCAGAACTAGATGACGATGCAATTAAAAAAAAAGTGGTTTAAAAAAAACTTTTTCATCAAATTATTCTCAATATAATAATGTCAAAAAGGATTGTGTATGTACATGGATAGTAGTGTACATATTGGAATTTATTTAGGTACTAGGTATCAATCAAATAGCATCAATCAATCAATCAATCGTGGTATCAATTTAGGTAGTGAAGTGTGGGGCCCGCACAAGGTGGACCGACAACCTCGTGAAGGTCGTGGTTATCCGCTGGATGCGGGAAGCGCAGGACCGGTCGTTGTGGCGATGTTTGAAGGAGGTTTATGCCCAGCAGTGGATGTCTTTGGGCTGAAATAATGATGATGATAATGATGAGGTGCTGAACTCCTAGCTAGTTTATGGAATCACCTGTATTAATAAGTTACAATACAGTTATTATAGTTGGAAGGTTGCATTGAATACAATGCTGGATTTGCTGGTAACCACTAGTGGTGGTGAGTTACTAGTAACTACAAGGCTTTCAAGGTATATTGTAAAACAGTAATAAGTGAGATTACGGGGTAGGCTAAAACTGCAGAGATGACCTCAGTGATAGGCCACCATATACCAGTAATTTTGCCAGCGCCGCATTAATGCACCTTTGCATAAAAGTTGCGAGACCTGCGCCCCTGACTATTGGTGCCTACTTATAAACAAACATTTAGGTACCTAGTGTACAATGTGATAGAATTTGTCTGTTTTGGAGTTTTAGGTTTTGTGTAATATAAAAATATAACAGAATAGTTGCGTACAATAAGTTAATGTATGAGCGCGAGTGAAGCGAACGTGTTTTTTTAAAATTTCATGCTTGTCTCTTTATTATTAATTTCCATTTAAACCGCTAATGAATGTAAATATCCATAGAGATTTTATAGACCTGAACTTTTGCGGTTAAATCTATATAAGCATATTTTTTTGAGGTGGATCGCTCTTGTTGTTTGTTTATCTCACTGTGTTCACCTAGACATTTGATGGATCAACCGGGACACTGGGACAGAGGTTCTAAGCCGGTGACATGGCCCGGTGTACCGGGACGGATGGCAACCCTAATATAAAGTCAAGTGCATTGTGTGCGCAGTCTTGAAAACAAAATCGAAACGACTGAATGATTAAGGAGGTTATTAGACCATAATTCAAGGAAAAAAAATCCTTGTTGACTTTTGATTGGTACTCAGCAGTGGTATGGCGTGTTGTTGGTCAATCGATGTTACTTTATGACTCATTTCGAATTCCTTAACAAAGTACTGTTGTATGTGTGGTTGTATGTTCTTTGTCTGTATTGTCACAATTAAGAATCTGATTAAGCTGTCACTTATCTTGCCCAACTTACGAAATTTGAAAATACATTTCATTGTTGTGATCAATGATATTTAAAAGTATAGATATGTCATACTCTAACAAAACAAACGAAAAAATGTTCCGTACGCAGCGGCGGCAGCACAATACACATTAACTAGTACTTTAAATAAATAAATAAAACTCAAGCTCAGGGGGTGGTAAAGTCCCAAGTCCAAAGCCACTAATTGACTAAATTTTGTTATAAAATGCTGTATTTGCATATTTGTCTGAAAAGACAAATACCTTGGTGGATTTGAAATGAAATAGATGTAAAATTGATCTTTGTAAGTAATGTAAAATTAAAACAATACAAATAATAATTTACATATTATTATAATTTTTTAGGCCAAGAACATGTTTAACAAGCACAGGCAATATGTAGAATTTTATATCAGTCTTAAAGGTGCTCCCACACTGGTGTTCACAAACGTTTGTCAACATGTAGAAACAGTGGAGCACCTATGCAAACTGCTACCACACCGGATGTTTCTACACACATAGGATACACGCGAAACGTGGGAGCGGTTCGGGTGCGGGCGCGCGCGTTTCGTGCGTTGTCGTCCATATAAAAATAGGTTAATAGACCCACCCACTGTTCTGGAGTGGCAACTGCGTACTGGAAGGCGCAGCTAGGGTAGGCCCCCCACAAGGTGGACCGACGACCTGGTGAAGGTCGCGGGAACCCGCTGGATGCGGGAAGCGCAGGACCGGTCGTTGTGACGATGCTTGAGGGAGGCCTATGTCCAGCAGTGGACTTCTTTCGGCTGAAATGATGTTGATGATGATGAGACCAACCGCACTCCCGACACGTCGCGCGCCCTACCCGCGCCGGACTCGCACACATCCTGTGTGTTTTGCGCATAAATGTTGACAAACGCTTGTGAACACCGGTGTAGGAGCACCTTAACGTAACTAGACAGTTGTGAAGCGCAGCCGTTTTTGGGGACTGTCTATTGGCTTAAGCCTAAATTGAATAAATGTCTTTTTGTTTTTAGGACGGTCTAAGGTCCACCGTAATAATAATAATTGAACTCATCCCACACACACATGGCGTGGACGGTTTTGTAAAATTTGTAAAGTTATGCCGCATCGGGTATTGGTCCAAAGTCACCCTCTGCTGTTATATGGTAGACATTTCCACTCTTACACATAAAGCGATTTTCTAATAGCTTTATTATTCGTAAACCACTAAATATAGGAATTGTTGGCGCTGGCGTCTGCGATTCCCGATAGGCATAACCTGGTTGTCTTCAAGGTTCGGGTGAATAGGTTTTTACTGAGCAAGCGTGTATCATCGTCGACCGCACCATCGCTTAACATCAGGTGCGATGGCGGTCACCCATCTATAGGTATAGTATTTAGTAACAATCTTGCCATGTCTTTTTAATGCAATTCGTCAATAAATTAAAATATGTTATGTTAAAAATTTCACACACTTAATAGCATTGTTAAAACTAATTACATGTGCAGAATTAGTAATGATTTTTTGTCAGTAGTTATTTAAACAAAGAGACAGAGCCAATATTGTTAACTAAATAAGGCAAGAAATTTTTCACTCTATTAATATATATATATTATATGCTGTTCGTTGGTAAGCGCATCACTTGAGAACGGCTAGACCGATTCATTTGTTTTTTAAATATTTGTAATGGTCCAAAATGAAAAGTTGGGAAGTTGCAAGAAAAATTGGAAAATTCGGGATAACTGAAAGTGTTTTTTCTCCCGGGATGGAAATAACTTAATAGAATGTTTTCAAGGACAAATCCGGCAAACCAGCAGGGCAATTGCGTAACTCATTTGACAGTTTAATTTAAAGACGATGTTGAAAATTTCGTAATCAAGCATTGGAATTGTACATAGAATACGTAATTCTATTGAAATAGAGTGAAGCCGCGGCCGTTAGCTTGTTAAAAACAAAATAAAAATGCCACGACATGTGGTAAATATTTGCGAACAAAAGACATAAACGCGCCACCGCTCCCCGTCTAACACTTTGCTGGGTTCGGGAAATTGGGATCAATTATTACTGCCTGTGATTTATTGAGTTTAATCTAATTTTAATAAGATTTTCGAATATTTTATTTTATCATTCCATTATGTGTATCGGAGAACTTGGGTCAGGTTAAGATAAAAAATAGATATCTAATTATTTTTTCTACGAATAATAATGATTAAGAACTACTTGTTACCCGCGAGTCCCACGACTTCGTTCGCGTAGAGTGAATACTTTCCTTTACAATCTTCCATCCCCTATTTCACCCTCTCAGGTAGGTATCTCATGTCCTTCCTTTCTATCCAAGTTATCCCAAAAAAAATGGTTCAACAGTTGAGCCGCATCCACGTCACAGATAGTAGAGACAGACATAGGTACCAATTTATAATATACAAGCTGACACCCGCTGCTTCGCTCTCTTGGTATATCAATAAAAAGCATTCTATATATAAATCTAGGACAGGGTCCGGGAATCTGTCTGTGTGCCAAAATTCATCCAAATCCGTTATGCCGTTTCAGCGTGAAAAAGTTACAAACATATACTCACACACTCACAAACTTTCAACGTGTATATGACACCCTAGTAAATATTACGCCGAGTGGTTTAAAAGTAACAAACATACTAACACACTCACACACTTTCAACGTTTGTGACACCCTGGTACTTTGCTGGTACTATAATATGCCTAGGGTGCCTATTATAGTACCAGCAAAGGGATAGGGAACTGTTTATCTCCATGGGATAAAAAGTAGCCTTTATCCTTCTCCGGGTCTCAGGCTACCGCTTTGCCAAAGTTCATTACGATCGGTTTAGAGGTTTAGTCGCGAAAAGGTAATAAACATACAAACAGACAGAGTTACTTTCGCATTTATAATATAAGTGTGGATTCCTACGTAAAGGTCTTTGTTCAAATTATATCGCAACCTTGTTGATGGACAATAGACTTGTAGAATATCTAGGAATTTTTACTGACCACGAAGCCTTAATTAATTAGTTTTGTTTTCTTTATTGCAAAATAATGTAGCAAACTTGGTTTGAGATAGGTATGATGATATAAGGATGATATCTATGGTTTGAGATACTTATGTATTTTATATTTTTTTATTAATTCTTACATAATATACTGAAGGATTGATTAATTTAATTTGAACTGAAGCACGATTGGAAACTTGGAGTGACCTTAGCAATAATAAAACTAATTTTGAGGAATAAAAAAAAATTGCAAGCTGTTTCCTAACTGAATAGAGGGATTATCTTAGAAGGTTATGGACTATTATTATAGTCTATAACCTTCTACAAAGCTACCCATACAAAGCCGGTGTGGGTCGCTAGTTTTATTATAAATTCAGTTCAAATGAAGTAATAAGCTGATTTTAATATAGGGCATTGGTTTACTACTCGTGCATTTTTGACTTCTCTATTTGGTTTACATTCCACACACACGGGTTACTGTCACTGGGTAAACTGCGTAAATATGAGTCGGTTCACCGTAATTATACACAAAAACCTTTGTTTTGTATTAGTGTGTGTCTGATAAACCAATAACGAATTATACCAATGTATAGTAATCATAATTGAGTTCCAATATTTCAACAAAAAAAATATGGATCCCATAGCCGGTTCGTGTTTATAAGCTATTGGGATAGCTAATTGATGTAATCTTTGTGATGTGAGTTCAAACCCCCGCAGAGGAATTTTGCTATAAGGTTTTTCATTTTTGTGTTATTACCAGCTTAGAAGACAAGGTTTTTTGTTGAATAAGGGTGGACGTAAATATTTTGTCAAAGTATTTAAATATAAGCAAAGTAAAATTAGAGGTGAAGTGAATTAACATAATATTAGATGAGAAAATATGACAATATCTTACTGCATAGCAATAACATCACCTTAGAGTAATAAGACATAGAGTTATAGTTTCATTAAAATTTCCGCTCAAAAATTAAGCAAAAAATTAATCGATGTGTGCACGTAAAATGATCGCCCGACACACACAGACGCGCGTAAGCTCTACTGAACGGAGCCATTTCTGGCTGCCATTCAATTGCTTAAAATTGTGCGCGCGGACTTGGTTTTTATGCGTATTTATTCTATGAACATCACTTACATTTCAAAATAACTTTCAACTACAGACTTTCAATAATACTTCTTGTTTAATTAAGAGAATCACGGCAACATGTATATCAATATAGAGAGTCGGTAAACCTTCGTATTCTATTACTTCTTGTAACCTTCTGCTCATGCTGTTAACCATATGCGCGCATATATAACTACCACCCACGTAGCGACTACCAGGGCCCTAATTCACGTAATTTCATTACGCGCCGATCAAGTTACAGTGACGCTGCAGTTCGTTTCTGACAGCGGTCGCCGTAGATAAGAGAATACGAAAAGCATTGTTTTGATCGAAACTTAACTGCAACTGCACTTCTTTAATTACGTGAATTGGCCTTCAGGTCGAAGTCCCAGGCCACTGGTCCTGCAAGGCAGAAGGTTACATTCCGTATACCTTGCCCCACTTTTCTCCACAATATTTTATGGCCATCCTTATCCGACCTATAAGATTTGTCAGCACTTAACATAACCACATTATTCTCCCAATCAAAATTTATAAAATAATATGACCTAGCGAACTGTAGGCCAATACACGTAACTAAAGAAGTGCAGTTGCAACGTTTTGATCAAAACAACGCGTTTCGTATTCTCTAATCTTCGGCGGTCGCTATCAGATACGAACTGCAGCGTCACTGCAACTTGATCGGCGCGTCATGAAATTACGTGAATTGGGGTCCTGAACCTATTTTTATTCGTCCAAGTCCTGAAGTCGTTTTTTCGGTAGCCGTGGACAGCAAAATCTTCCGCGCTGGCTTGCTACAGCGTAAACCAGATGTATGCAGGTGATTACGCATTGTATTTAAGCACACATTATGTCCTGATGTATGTGTATGGCCTGATAAGAAGGCTCAAAGTCACTCAAAGGGCAATGGAGAGGGCTATGCTTGGAGTGTCCCTGCGTGATCGAATCAGAAATGAGGAGATTCGCAGGAGAACGAAAGTAACCGACATAGCCCGAAGAATTGCCAAACTTAAGTGACAGTGGGCCGGGCACATTGCTCGCAGAACGGATGGCCGATGGGGCAGTAAAGTTGTGGCGACCGCGTACTGGAAGGCGCAGCATGGGTAGGCCCCCTACAAGGTGGACCGACGACCTGGTGAAGGTCGCGGAAATCCGCTGGATGCGGAAGGCGCAGGACCGGTATTGGTGGCGATGCTTGGGGGAGGCCTATGTCCAGCAGTGGACGTCTTTCGGCTGAAATGATGATGATGATGACACATTATGTGCTGTTGCAGTTATGCGGGTGGATGAAAATGGGTTAGCCCTGTGCCTTGCCACGATGTCATATTGTCGAGACGAAGAATTCGCCTGCGCTCTTGGCCCGCATCAACGATGGTCTACTTCTCCAGAATCCGCATACTGACAGACCCATAAAGCAGGCCGCACACGAGAGACACGCAACATGCTCGCCACATTTACGTCTAATCTTTTGTTTTCTCGATACAAGTGGGCCTTGTACGCGCACACTGGGCTAGCAATGGATAAGTTAAAATGTGGCGAAGTGATTGTGGCCTGCTTCTCCTGTATGGATAATAAAAAAATAATTAATTCATCATCATCATTCATCATTCCAACTGAAAGACGTCCACTGCTGGACATAGGCTTCTCCCAAAAAAGGGGGATGAATAAATAAATAAATAAAAATCTTTGGGACATTTTTACACAGCACCATCTAGTCCCAAACTAAGAAAAGCTTGTGCTATGGGTACTAGACAATGGATATAATAATTTCATACTTTTTTTTATATAAATACATACTTATAATACATAAGAAACACCCAGACCAATACAAACACTTATGTTCATCACACAAATATTTGTGTCCTGTTAGAATCGAACCCACGACCTCGGGATCAGCAGTCCGACCCTCGAACCACTAGATCACAGGCGTCGTCGATGGTTTCGTCGTCGTCGTCGTTTATGGATATGCCATAATCACCACGCTTGGCAGGCGGGTTGGCGATCGCAGTTGGTTGGTTAAATACGGAAAACGCTGCTGCCCATCCTCTGGTGAATCCCTTAGTCGCCTTTTACGACACCCATGAGAAGATATAGGGTGGTCCAATTCTTTACGTCCGACACCACACGGAACTAATAACAACATCGCTTCACATTGGTGGCAATAGATACCATTGATACCAATAATAAATGTGTCATCATTCATCGTCTTCATCATCATCATCATCGTCATTTGCTTATATTAGTACACTGCTGGATGTTGGCCCCTCCAATAGCACGCTACTGACATCGATCCTCGGTCACTCGCGTCCTATTGCTAAGCCACCTTGCGTAGCCATCATTAGTAAACAAAATAACGATTCTATTTACATAATTTGAAAGTGTTCATTTACTCCGGCTAAAAGCCCATGCCGTGCCGTAGTGAGATAAAAATGGGCTGGACCAAGTAAATTTTATCACAATCAAATTATGATAAAAAATTACTTTCATACATTTATGATATATTATTATTACTATGTATTGCACATATGTTACAATAATTTATTCATAGGTAAGCATTGAAAGGTGAGATGAGTTATGAATTTGAGTTGAAGTATTATTAACGTAATGAAAATATGTCACAAGTAACCATCTGTACGGACACTATTATTTGTTCTATGGTACGGAGTACATATATATCGATGCAAGTAACTGACTCAGCGTTATCAATAAGCGCCATGCAATTTCACAGATGGAAATGTTTTGCTCTTGCAAAACAACGATTTCGGCCTTTTTAAACATTGTTAACACGGACGAATAAAAAAGTCAGACGGAATCTCGCTAAGAAAAGATTGAATCGTTTTTTTTTTTCTAAACCTACTATAATTCGACAGCATTTTAACACACCAGACAGCATAGGAGATAAGGGGGGGCAATGGTATTGTTTTCGTGAATAAAAATAAAAATAACTGGCCAAGAGCATGTCGGGCCATGCTCAGTATTATAGGGTTCCTAATTACAAACGAATCAAATCGAATATCAAACATTGCTATATTAGTTTTTGCAAACAGCGCCACCTAGCGCTGAATTTAAGAAGCAAAATTCAAGAAGTGTGTCATATCAATATAACACAATGTTACATTTTGTGATTTTTTTAAATAGGAAGTAACTAAAGTAGCATTATTTGCTGTGATCATTTTTCTCTAAGGTCAATGACCTTTGAACTAGGACGTCTTAAGTATTTTTCAGTTTTCTCACTATAACTCGAAAATTTATAATCACATTATACTCAAAATAATTTTAAAAGAGAGTTTTTATAAAGGTCTATCAATGTGGAAGATTATAAGTTTCTACATTGCATAGTTTAGAAATGGCAGGGGGGGACACTTTGCAAGCCACTTCACTATACTTATACCTGATAAAAAAGTTATGTATAAAACATTACCTTCATTTTAGTAGACCTATTCAATGATACCGCACACGAGGTCGTGAAGCGAAAAAAAAAAATCATCCCTGTTTCACATGTATGGGCGCCACCCCTAAAATACGTAATCAAGATTTTTTTATTCTTTTAAAATTGAGATCTATATCTAGACCATTTTTAACAACGTTTCATTTACTTATGTTTATAACTCTAGAAGTTATTAATCTGTAAAGGATTAGGACAGACGGACAGACGGACAGACGGACAGACGGACAGACGGACAGACGGACAGACGGACAGACGGACAGACGGACAGACGGACAGACGGACAGACGGACAGACGGACAGACGGACAGACGGACAGACGGACAGACGGACAGACGGACAGACGGACAGACGGACAGACGGACAGACGGACAGACGGACAGACGGACAGACGGACAGACGGACAGACGGACAGACGGACAGACGGACAGACGGACAGACGGACAGACGGACAGACGGACAGACGGACAGACGGACAGACGGACAGACGGACAGACGGACAGACGGACAGACGGACAGAGGGACAGACGGACAGAGGGACAGACGGACAGAGGGACAGACGGACAGAGGGACAGAGGGACAGACGGACAGACGGACAGACGGACAGACGGACAGACGGACAGACAGACAGACGGACAGACGGACAGACGGACAGACGGACAGACGGACAGACGGACAGACGGACAGACGGACAGACGGACAGACGGACAGACGGACAGACGGACAGACGGACAGACGGACAGACGGACAGACGGACAGACGGACAGACGGACAGACGGACAGACGGACAGACGGACAGACGGACAGACGGACAGACGGACAGACGGACAGACGGACAGACGGACAGACGGACAGAAGGACAGACGGACGGACATGACGAAACTATAAGGGTTCCTTGTAGGACTACGGAACCCTAATAAAGATGGTTTTGGATGTGCCAATAAAGTCCTTTCATATGATATCACTTGAACTAGTAGCTCCTATTTGAAATTTCAACTTCCCATTTCGGGCCCTTCAACAACCAAAACAATTTTTATTTATTTATTTGCAATAAGGTTGGGTAAGTAGCAATATTTAAAACTGTTCTAAATTTCAGACCGATAGCATTAGTGGTTGCTGAAATATACCGCTGTGACAGACGGATGGACGCTTTTTTACCTATGGTGGTACGGAACACTAAAAACAGAGCATGGTCATTTTGTTTAACGTTTGTGTGCGTAACTATTCGTACCGACACAGCTATCCAAGTATGTGGGGTTTGTAAAGTGTGCGATTGTTTAAATAAAAATCTATAATAATTATTATTTTCTCCCACTTACTTGGAAATTGGTTCATTATTCAAAAAAAAGAATACATCAATCGGCTCTTTTCCGTACGCAACGAAATAACAGGCCGGTAATATCCAACACGACAATAATATAAATAGCTGGACAGTTTTTTTTTAATTATGCTATACACACGTTTTTAGGTACAAAATAGTTATCGTTATAAAGGCTGGATGCGCTTTTTTTTTCAAAACTTTGAAAATAGAACCAGAACCGCGTGCGAATAGGCGCGAATGAAAATTAGATACCTACTGTTGATTGAATTAATTTGTGTACGTGGGACACTCAGAAAGTTTTGCGAAACTAAAAAAAATTGTTCTATACGTACATATATTTTTATCAAATCTTTTCAAAGTACTTTCCACCAGCCTCTATACAAAGATTCATGCGCCTAAACCAGTTTTCAAAACACTTTTTCCAGTCCGCCGCAGACACCTCGTTTACAGCCTGCTCGAACGCAGCCAGCGCATCTTCCGGCGACGAAAATTGTATCCCTTTGAGCTGATTTTTTATTTTTGGGAATAAAAAGAAGTCACACGGTGCTAGATCAGGGCTGTAAGGAGGGTGACCCAGGAGTTTGACTGGCGTGCTGTCCAGGAAGTCCCTCGTTTTGAGTGCGGTGTGCGCAGGTGCATTGTCGTGGTGGAGCAGTAGCCCGCGGAGCCCTGTGTTTGGTCGCTTGTTGCTTATAACAGAGAAAACTTCTGGCAAACATTTGGTAGTATACCATTCGGCATTAATGCTTCTTTGATCCCGTAAGGGAATTGATACCAAGTGGCCAGTCAAATTAAAAAAGCTAGCGATCAAAATCTTACCCCCGCTTCTAGATCGCTTCACTTTGGTAGGCGTTGGCTCATTTTGAAACACCCAAACAGTCGACTGGCGCTTGGTTTCTGGGTCGTATTGATAAATCCAGGACTCATCACCTGTAACGATGTCGTAAACACGCCGAGACGAGCCTGCTTCAAATTTGTTAAGCATATCACGGCACCATTCCACCCGGGCCTGCTTCTGAGCATCGGTGAGGTTGTGCGGCACCCAGCGTGATACTATCCTCCTCACGCGAAGATGGCTGTGTAGAATCTCGTGAACGCTTCCCGATCCAATCTTCAATATGTGTTGAATCTCCTGATATGTAATTCGCCTATTGTCTTGGATTAAATTTTTCACTGCTAGCACGTTTTCTTCGGTAACAGCCGTCAAAGGGCGACCGCTTCTTTCGTCATCCCCCAAAGTTGGTCGACCGCGCTTGAATTCGTTATACCAACGATACACGGTTGCCTTGGAAGGGCCTTCATCCATGAATGCCATTTGAAGTCTATCGTACGATTCATCCGGTTTCAGGCGACACTTGAAATCGTATAAAATCATAGCTCTAAAATGTTCCCGGCGCAGATCCATATTTCAGTGAGACACAATACTTTGAATTAACTCGCAAAAAATGTGGAGGGAAATTTTGAAATTGGAACTTACTTATTTTTACTTATAAATAATCATTGTTTCGAAAAACATTATAACTGGCCAGTCTCCCATATATAAAAACTTTTTTTCGCAATACTTTCTGAGGGGCCTGGTATTGTTTCCTCGCAAATGAGAGAAAAGTACTATACAAGTCTCGGCCGAAATAGCAATTAACGGCCTCGTTTAGTTAAAAAGGATTCGGCTAGCGCCTCGTCCTTTTAAAATCACATCGGATATTATACAATAGTACTCGGCCGTAAATTGCTTCATTCCAGGCCTCGAAAGTAATATACTAACATAAAAAGTGCTAAGAAGAAGATAAGAACTTCAATTAAGACCCCATAAAAAAACTTAAAATTTTGACAGATCTTTGTGTAAAAAATGGCGGGAATCTCGAACGCTATTTAGATCTAGAATTAATTACAAGTAATGATTTATCTGCCTAGTATACATTTTTAATCATTTTATTGTTTCTTTTACAGGAGTTGGTTGAAGGAAGAAAAAGCAGCAAAAATGGCTGGACGAAAAACGAAATTTACGAGAGTTCTTATAAAAACATTTTTCTGGTCTTACATGCCAGGGGGTTTGATGCAATTTCTGTCAATTGCTTTAAGGTATTGGCAAATATCTTAAAAATAATATAAATAATACATTGTGATGTAAAATTTGTTATTAAAGTTCAAAATAACATTTAATTAAAACAAAAAATAGCCATAGATTTATGATTGACTCTTGGCTACATATCTAAAACCAAAAGCTAAAAACAAAATATGAAAATTTTCGAGTTTTTTTAACAGAGGAGACATTTACTGGGTTTTTTTTCGAAACAGGACTTTATCTCCATTGCTGTTCAGTGAACTGCTTGGGTACTGGTCAGCAGACTCCACGATGGCTCGTGAGACGGCCATGTACTACGCAATCGGTATGATCCTGACCAACTGGGTGGCTGCCTTCATGAACCACCACGGAATGCTCTACTGCCAACAGTTCGGAATGAAGATCAGAGTTGCCACAGGCTCCTTAATGTTTAGAAAGGTATGGCTTGCTCTGATACAAACTACTTTGTAAATTAACATTCCAATAGTTTCGTATTTTGACTTAAATACTGATCGAGTAAAGGTAAATACACACTATTCATACACACACACATAATATTCGGGTCGGCGGTAGAATAAAATATAATTGTAGATGAATAAATAAATAAATACTTTTTAGGACATTTTTACACAACACCATCTAGTCCCAAACTAAGCAGAGCTTGTACTATGGGTACTAGACAATGGATATAATACTTATGTACTTTTTTTTTGTAAATACATACTTATGATACATAAGAAACACCCAGACCAACACAAACACTTATGTTCATCACACAAATATTTGTGTCCTATGGGAATCGAACCCACGACTTCGTGATCAGCAGTCCGACACTCGAACCACTAGACCACAGAGGTCGTCAAAAATGAATGAATGAATGATCGACAAAAGCCCGCTCAGCTTTCCCGCACACACTAATTTCAGCACAGTTATTAATCGCCACAAGTTTTGTCAATCGAGCGAGCCGAATGAAAGTCTAACATTGCAAAAGTTTCTTCGGGTCAGTTTTGTTATTCAATAAAAAATGCCGAACAGAATTTTCCGGACCGAATGTAAATTAAATATTCTTTATTCGGGCATCTAGGACCCATAATGTGTTAGTACAAACTTAACAACTATTGTAAGTAACAATTCAATAAAATACACTAAAATCTACGTTTTGTCTGGAATATCTCCACACGCATCGCTATACAGCGATTTAAGCACAGAGAATCCAGACGGCTGGCTATCATAGCCATTACGCGATTGGGGCTGGCTCGCACTCTGCAGAGCAAGGATGCACATGGTTTGCGAATAGTGGTGATATAATATTGTTTTGGTAAAGCAACCCTAATCTAGAAATATACCTACAGATAACACAACTCAGAGATTCGTTCTGCTAATTCCGTCACATCACAGCCGTAGAGAACATCAGCTTACTGCCTGCAAATAATAATCTTTTTTTACGTTTTACACTCATTTCCCCAAACGAAGACATCGCGATAAACGTTTTGACGAACTAAATCGACAAATTTCTCTCAAATAAAAAAATATACCTACCTACATTTGGCAGACTGTGAAATTGGTGTTGTGGGTATTTTTTCAAAACATAAAGCTTACCTTGTAACGTGGGGCAGTTTTTCAGATAGACCCTGGGACGGCTGGGACGAAATAAGTCTAAAAACAGCGACATAATTTTATACACTGTAAGAACAGTTATTTTTATTATTTGTATTTACTATTTTTATGCATGCATGGACGGCCCCATCAATTTATTTTTTTATAACTTTCGTCTCTTTTCGGTTTTACGTACTTACGTAGTACGTAAGATTTTGAATTTTTTTTTTTTTTTGGAATTATAAGTTTCTGACAGACGGACGGACGGACAGACGGGCAAAGTGCTGAGCTCGGCCGTGAATTTAAATTGATACTAGTAGTTCTGTTGTACTGAAGGCCAGTGTCTAGACCAATTACGCATCGTAATATGTAATTTCTGTGGTTTTACGGCCAAAACTATTATCCAATCTATCCACGATTTATCCTACTAGAGATAGAAATTTGACATATTTTGTATGGAGTTTCTATCTCTGGTAGGGTAAATCGTGGATAGATTGGATATTAATTTTGGCCGTTACAGAACATCCCAAATCGGGATTTCTCTTATCTAACGATATCATCATGATCCAGTCTCCGGAACTTATGTATAGTCAGATCCACGTATATTATTACTAGCATCTTGTATAAGTATAACCGAAGAAACGAGCTTTAGGCTCCGAGCCACAACACACATTTTAACTGAAGCTCGTTCTAGATAATGCGCATGAGCAACGGTTCGTTGGGTGAGACGACGGCGGGTAAGGTGGTGAACTTGCTGTCGAACGACCTGCAGCGGTTCGACTTAGCTCTGACGTTCCTGCATTTCGTATGGATCATCCCGATCCAGGTGATCGCCGTCGTGTACCTCGGGTACCTGCAGGCTGGGACGGCTGCCTTCATCGGCTTCGCTGCCTTGGTCATCATTGCACTCCCCTTCCAGGGTAATTAATTGTTTTATTTTGGGATAAATTAACTGCCCACCTACAGACGATATTAACAATAAAACTTCAATGTCTCGTTGTATGTCCCAGAAGTCCGAAAGTGTAAAATGAAATTATTAATTTTTAACCAACTTCGTTCAGATTATGCGTAGTTTCTAAGTAAAAAAGAAATACATTTAGACAAGGCACCACTCAATAGCTTTAAAATGAGGATAAGTTAAAAAAACAACTTTTCTAATAAAAAAAAAAAATCATCAAGGTTTTTTTTATAGTATAGGATGGCGTACTTAAAATATTAATTATTTATTACGAAAGAAAATTTTTAAGCATATCAATATATTTCAGGTGGACTGGGACAGGTTCTAGGTAAAGTTCGACTACGCACAGCTGAAAAAACAGACGACAGAATAAAAATAATGAGTGAAGTTATAAATGGAATACAGGTGAGTTTTTTTAGGTATTGTGTTGGACCTAATTATGTTTATAAATAAAAAAGTATGCTTATCTTATTTTTCCTTGTCTTAAATTATTTAAATAAAGCATTACAGACGACCTTGAAGGTGACTGCGAAGCAGCAGCCCGCGGTATTCAAACTTTCTTGCGTTGTTTACAAAATTGTAACTCTTTTTCACGTTATATATTATTTATTTATATATGCTTTATTGTACACCATAAAAAACATTATATTGAACATTACGTTGTATATATAGGAATATGTTTCGCGACACTTATCACAATATCTACTGAATAATACTAATAGAAAACATTAACTTAGCTATATAGCGCTATATTTGCTCGATAATTGATAATTTGGGAGTAATTAATAATAAAACCAGCCAAGTGCGAGTCGGACTCACGCAGTAAGGGTTCCGTACCTCTCAATATGTCTATGTTTGTCTTTTTTTTAGTATTTGTTGCGAAACTACATAATATGCACTATAATCTGACCAAGTTTGACGCTGGTATGTATTACCGTTTTCAAGATAGAGCAGGAACAAAAATATGAAAATAAAAATCATTTATTATCAGACAACTTAGTCCACAGTAATTATTCACAATTTTATTATTATTATGTTAGAATACACGCTAGAATACATGCCGTTTGCACAGTACGCTCACTTTACTCCGAACACATGGAGTTCAGTAAATGTACTGAGCATTACGCATAGACTTATATATTAGAAATCATTGGCAGTACGGTATCGTTTCTATCTCCTAATTAGTACAATTTGGAACCCGTGCAACTAGAGCCTGACGTTTCAAAAGTGCCTGTAATTAGGTTTATTTGAAATAAAAAACATTTGATTTAGTTTTTTTTTTAAATTTTAACCTAGAAAGTTTACATATTTTACCTTAACTATACATTGGTTAATTCATTACTCCCTTTCAAGTCTTCGAATCAACCCGACTTCAAATGTCTTAAATAGTTATAATACTGTTTACAAACAAATTAAAGCTTGGACTATGTTTTAGGTTATAAAAATGTACGGATGGGAGATTCCGTTCCAAGACGTAGTGAGTCAGAAACGATCGGAAGAGCTGAAGGAAGTGAAAACGGCCACACTACTGAGGACAGTGTTCCTTGGATTCATGATATTCACGGAGCGAGCCGCGCTTTTCCTTACAGCCCTGACCTACGTCCTGTTTGGGAACGTTATGTCTGCCAATGTCGTAAGTAGTAGATAATAGTGCATTACTGCCGCAGCCGGCAACAGGAGCATTGATGGACGAACGTGAAAATGTGGGCCAAGGCGAAGCCCACGCACACATACGTGAGTCCATCAATGCCTGGTTGCGGCCAAGGCTTGTGTAGTACTTTTCTCAAATAATGCTCGGAAATTCAAACAAAGTAGTATATAAATTCTAGAATCAATGACGAACAACAATAGTTTTTCACGCGTCAATATGTTATTTTGTTTCTGTTTTACTTTTAACAGCTCTATTTGGAAGCCAGTTCGAAATTTAAATAAAATCTTTAAAAAGTAACCTCCTTGGTTGCTATTTTTCGGAGAAAAAGTTCCATTTTTAAATAACACGACAGATATGAGTTTTCATAGTAATTTATTTGGCCGCTAAACAGGACGATATGGATTTTCATATTAACGTTGCCGGCCGCTCTTCGCATGTACTTGACCAGTACAGCAATTTCGATTTTTCTCGAAGAAGATTGTCAAAATAATGTTCGAATTTGCAGGCATGTTTGAGAAAAGAAGTATTTTATTACATTTAGATTATATTTAATTAATAGTACGTTTTTACAGCGCATAAGACTTAACATGGTTAACGTAAAACTTTTATCTACGATTCGTTGACGAGTAATAAATGTTTAGCGAGAGTTTTTGTTTTTTTTTTCGTTTGAAATGTCTCAATAGCATCCTGAGATTCGGTATTGTGCCAGATAAATAGCAATGACCCTTCATAGTATTTCAACAGGCGAAGCATGGCTCTACATCAGTTCAGCCCGCTAAGCCCCTTCGACAAATAAAAAGCTTCCATAGTGACAAAATTCTGGTCATACACATTTAATGTCTTTTTTATATTCCGCTGACAACAGCAAGATGGCAGATTAACCTCCTTCATCAATTTAACTTTGCTCTATTTATTTAAAAAGCTTCATTTCATGATTTGGAGTAGCTTCATTTATTTGTTGTTAATAATAATTGGGTCTTGAAGTGTTGCCAACATAGGCTTTTGTGAACAGGAGCCATAATGTCAACCTCTTTCCAGACATAACAATAAAATAACAAATCCTGTTGAATATAAAAGTTATCTGCGGTACATTTCACAATCCAAGATCGGCTTCATTTTATTGGCTCTATGTTGGAGCGGATATCCGATTTTTGGCATCAAAGTTTTCTCGAACTTGAGCGTGCAAAGGAGTTTAACAGTGTGTATTGTCTGTAAAACTCATTTAGCTAGAATGCACGTTCAAATTCGGAAAAACTTTGGCGCCAAAAATCGGAAATCCGCTGCAACAAAGAGACAGACCAATGGTCAAAAAATATTCTGCATCACTTGATTTTGTAGTATGTCTTACCAGCTTAGTAAGTAGTAACATCGGATATAAATTGTTTATTTAGGATTGGAACCATCCAACCTGTATAAAATTTTAAGACTGATAAACAAGAGGGGTCGAAATCTGTTAGATAAATTTTCATTTTTTCTCTGTTTCGGAGACGTGGAAATGGGTTCTGAGGGCGGGCTTTGCGCCAACCCAAACTTGGAGTTCGAATTGTTAATAGGTACCTACGTGATGTCCATGTCCAGGTCCCTTGTTCACGTAATTTTATGACGCACCGATCAATTTGCAGTGACGCTGCAGTTCGTATCTGACAGCGAACGCCGAAGATAAGAGAATACGAAAAGCGTTGTTTTGATCAAAATTTAACTGCAACTGCATTGCAACTTCACAGCTTTAGCTACGTGAATTGGTCCACTGAAGTGATTTGCAATGGGCTGCCTTGACTTGGTCCATATTTCACAAACAAGCTATAGTTTGTTATTTTTCTTGCAGTTCTATCCGCTACAGCAGTTCATGAGCGCCGCGCAAGTCAACATAACGCTGATCTTGCCGATGGTGCTCTCTTTCACTGCAGAATTGATGGTGTCTCTGGGAAGAGTCGAAGAGTTTCTGTCCTTGCGTATGTATATTATAATAATAAAGACACGTTTTACAGTCAGACAGTAAACAAGAATTGCATATGATTTTAAAGTCATAAATCGCAACTGCAAAAACTAATAACTGTAAAATGTATTTTCGTCAGGGAATAAAGCGACGAAAAACGTCGTTTTCCTCCTGCAATTTCTGAAATAAAAACAATTCTATTTTACATTAGTCAATTGGTCTTTAAGAGAAAAACAAAAACATATTTACAGACATACTTTGGATAAATATTTATAAGCCCTCCATGGGTGCCGAAAAGTTGTCTAGAACTACTGTATCAGCAACTTACTGCGATCACTATTAATAAATAATCCATTTACTAGGTGTAACTATTAATTTAATGTCGTAACGATCGTCAGTCATTATCTTATTACCCAATGTTAACATTTTTATCAGCGAGTTATCTCTATAGTACGAATAACATACCACAATATATCCTTAAATAAATGAAGAAAAAAACTATAATAAACTTTATTGGTATATGTGTTTGTCCCAGACAGAGATGAGTGGCTATAGTACAGTCATAAAATGTTATGTCGTTAAGAGGGTTCACACTTAACCATTCCGTGTTTTTTGTATGAGATTTGACCCATATCATGAATTTCAGATGTTATGCTTCACTATAAGCCTTACATTCCACTATGTTGGTATTCGATGCCCGTTAGGAATATGTGAATACGTAACCTTGGAACCTGAAATACTTGTTATAAATTTGAAACGTTTTGCTTTCGTGCGTCATAATTTATTGGAATAATCAGAAACTTGAATTTAGTATTTAGGGTCGTTTTTTGTTTTTGCTATCTTTAACAACGGGTCTTAGTTTATATTTATGTTGTATTACAAAGTATAGTTTTGTTATTTGTGTTTTAATTTGTATATATGAGAGATACCTATGAGGCTGGCATAGTCACCAAGGTGTACTGAAGCCTCGGCAAAAATTTGATTAAAAAATAAAAGATTTGCTTAGAATACTAAGCAAACTTAGAATACTAACGAAATATCGTTCTTGATAAAATACCTCATGATTAGCTACTTCTTTTGAAAATATTAAAAGTAAAGAAATATTCTTAGCCAGGTACTTTACAGAAAACTAAGTAGCTAAATTAATTTGCATGTGCACATATTTTTTTTTACTTGGGTTCTCTATGAAAAGTTCGAGTTACGTTACGACTTACGGTGGCTAGTCAGCCTAACTTTTGCGTCGAGCTGCCAAAAATATTTTTTTTAATTTACAGAGGACAGGCCAGACTTGACGGAGCAGCTGGAAGAAGCCTCGTCCAATTTATTCCGCAATATGTCGGTTAAGAGTAAATTGGATTCCGACGGTGCCGTGCGACCACTCTCCTATCATCGGAAATCTGATGCAATGACCATCGGTAAGAGAAAATGATACTGAACGATAGTGGTGTAGATTTTGTTCCTTGCATTATACTTATTAAAAACATACTGTATAAGTTGCATACATTTTATTTCAGCAGAGCAAATCGTGGATAGATAAGGTATTGAAAACGGCCGTAAATTCATTTCGATATCGAGCAAGTCGACTAATTTGACTCTTTTATCTCTTTCTAAACTCTTCAGGGTTCCGTACCTCAAAACCAAAAGTAACTACTAATACCTATTTCCCAATAGCCCTGTACCAAAACTAAGTTTCTAGCTTACAACAATAACAAAATAGGACCGTTGGAAGTTTACTGGTCACTGACTCATCAAAACTTTTGAGGTACTTCTTGTTGACCTAGGACTTTCAAATTTGGCACAAAGGATGGTTTTAGATTATAAATAAAGGACAAAGTCTGAATATTATGAATTCCTTATTCTATTATAAGCTTCTGCATGATAAGCTTCCTAAAAACCGCGTTCTGAAAATACTCCATTAAAACATGATAAACATTCTCCACAACATTACATTCGATATTACGGTTCAAAGAACTAACTTTACCCATTGAGAACTCATTCAACAGAATGTGTCGAAAGAACTTTGAAACTCACCACAATATCATGCCTTCCCATATTTCCATTTAACCAAGGAATACGAGACAGTGCAGGTTGCATAGTTCTGTACCAAATCAAATACTAAATATTTTTCATCATTATCAATGATTGACGTCTGTAGTCTATTGGTTCGACTATGTCCCAAAAATATTTATATATTTATTTTATTAATTTATTTATTTATCAAAATACTTTAACCACAATTTGGTAGGTACAAAACTCCCTGACGCTACCCAACAAGTTCGTGTAATAAGGCAAGCAATAGAAGCTAACAACATCAACGGAGCCCTCATTAGCCAATTTATCCACTACTTCATTAAAAATCAGGCCAATATATGGGATGATAAATATCCATGATTATATAAAGAGTAATTAAGAGTATATCCATGGACTTTCTTGCCGGCTCTTCAGCTTTTTAGAACCATGCAACTAGATTCATAATTAACGTTTTGAAAGTGCACGTTAATGCTTATTCGAAATAAGAACTTTTGACAATGACATTGGTCCAAATGATTTTCTCATTTGTTGCATTAAGCTCATAATGTATAAAAAAATTAAAATACTATAAACCAAAGGAATGCCCCTGACCATGGATGTATATTGTCATCGCTCTAATTGCTGAAAGACACTCTTAGAATAGGTAAGTATAGATTTCGAGTCAAAAACAGCACCACTACCACAACTATCGATCTAACAACGAAAATAAAAGATAATATAGATAAAAGGCTAATACTTTTGGGTGTTTTTATCGATTTAAAAAAGCCTCTGGTATGGTAAGTCACAAACTGCTATCAGAAAAACTTGAAAGCATCGTGATAAAAAGTAGCGCTCTTAAAATATTCAAACCATACCTATCAAATAGATCGCAAGTAATAAAGTTAGATGATTTCCAAAGTAGTGTCTTACCTGTCACGCATTGTATGCCGCAGGGATCCATATTGGGGCCACTTCTATTTCTAATATATGTAAACAATATTGCAGATTTAGGGCTACACGGTCATGTAACTTTGCACGCGGACGATACAAGACAATTTTATTTTGGATCTAAGATAACTATATGATATTATATTGCAAGCGCAAGAAGAGTTAAAACTATCGTTTTTTTTTTTTTTTTTTTTTTTTTTTCGAATGGGCTCTCGCAGGTGGGACCGAAGTCCCATTTCTGCTTAACCGGACTTAGTTGGCGGAGAGTCCCATGTGGGACTCCATTCGCCGAAGGTTTTTTCCCTACATACTTACAAACTAGATGCGCGCGGCATCAATACCGCGCGCAAGCGGGCGCCCCCCAAGGGGGGGGCTCGAACCTCGCTAGGGCATTGCAGGGGGACCCCGCAGTTCCTATGTCCCCCTAGCAGCCGTTGCTGCATCGAATTGGTTACCTCGAAAGTAGCGGACTTTCGGTCCCTATCGGGTGACGTGCTAAACGCCGTGAAGCGGCAAGCCTCGCCGGCGAGGCTAAGACCTACCTAGAAAACCTAACCAGTGGCTACGCAATAGCCTGCTCCTAGGAACTACTCTAGAGCATAGGGCCGGTCTCGCGTGACGAGATTATCTCCGGTTGCTTACACCGTGAGGGCGTCCCCAGGGGGGAGCTCGGACCTCGACTCAGGGTGCAGCAGGGGGACCCCGCCACTGATCCCCCCAGCAGCCGGTGCTGCGTCGGCATGTGTTTCTGTTTCTCGAGAGTCGGACTCTCGGATTCTGTGTGTGTGTCGCGTCGGTCCTCGCCGGCGGGGACGATATTTTGGACGACGGCGTCGGAGTGTGCTTGTACTTTTATCTGACTCCTGGAGGAGTGTAATAGCGTCATCGGGCTCAATGAGTGTGTGTCTGGGACGTCGGGTTTTGCTAATAGCAGATGGCTGGTAGACGGTGGCCGCCACGACCAAGGGGTTGGGGTGCTTGGGAGCGGAATCGAAATAGCGTTTTGAGACACGCTTGAAAAACTGCTTGATGGTCGGCAGTTTGAGGTCTAGGTGGAGGTCGACGTTGCGTACGTACCAGGGGGCGCCTACGGCCCTTCGCATGAAACGGTTTTGGAGGGTTTGGAGTATGTGAATTCTCACCGGCTTAACGTGTGCGAACACAACGCTAGCATAGGCGAGTATGGGGCGGATACAGGTGGTGTATATCCTTACTTTGAGAGGAGTGGGCAACTTACTGTGCGCATTGAGTAGGGGGTGGAGACGTCCGAGGACGAAGGCGGCACGGTTTTTCACCTTGCGGATATGCGGTCTGAAAGTCAGTCTACGGTCAAGGATCACGCCAAGGTATTTGGCTTCTCGTTGCCATGGGATCTGTTTTCCGAACATTGAGACTGGTACGCTTAATTCTTTACGATACTGTGACAGGGGTCTCTTATCGAAGAGGACCGCTGCACTTTTTTCGGGATTTACTTCGATTCTCCATTTCCGGAACCATTCACCTAGGGTGTTGGCCGCGGATTGGAGGGTACGAGAAATGGCGACATGGGTCCTGCCGGAGTAATAGATTGCCGTGTCGTCGGCGAAAAGGGCCATACGGGCTGCACCGCATTTTGGAATATCGCTGGTGTACAGCGTGAACAGTAGGGGGGAGAGCACGGAGCCTTGTGGCACACCGGCGTGAATGGGATGGGGGGAGGAGAGAGCCCCTTCTATGCGATAGCGAAAGGTACGATTCGATAAGTAGTCTCGGATGATGAGCACGAGACGATGTGGCACATTCATAGTGTACAGCTTATATAATAAGCCGTTGTGCCACACTTTATCGAAAGCCTTTGCTACGTCGAAAAAGAGAGTGCCGGTCATTTGACCGCGTACGAAGCCTGCACTGATGTGTTCTACAATGCGGTGCAGTTGATTAACGCAGCAGTGCTTTGTACGAAAGCCAAACTGCTCGTCGGGAAGGAGTTTATTTGAGTCGGCGAAATCTTTGAGTCGCTTATAAATAAGCTTCTCGTAGATTTTACCGAAGACATTGAGGAGACTAATCGGCCGGTAACTACTCGGCTCGGCTTTTGGTTTGCCCGGTTTTGAAATACCGATTACCGTAGCCTGTTTCCAAGCCTGGGGAAAGATGTTGTTTTTAAATGCCGCATTGAAGATGACGGTCATTAGAGCGATTAGGGTGGCAGGGAAACGTTTCAACACCTTATTGGTGATGCCGTCTGCGCCGGGGGCTTTTTTGGGCTTAAGATCCTTGACTATAGAGAGAACTTCGTCAGGGGTGATCGGTGGGAGCGGGTCATCAGGGTCATCTATTGGGGGGGGGGGGAGGGCTGACCTACGCTCTACTTCTGAATTAACCTTGTCAAGGTGGGTTTGGCTTACGGGAAGCGTACTGAGAGTGCATTGAGACTCCAAGCTGTCGGCTAAGCATTCGGCTTTTTCGTCATCATCAAAGGCCGGCCTTTGATTGGGTCGATTTAGGGGGGGCATAGCTGCCGTGGTCTCGCATTTGAGTTTGCGTTGAAGTGCCCAGAAGGCTAAATGAGACGGTTGGATTTCGCTGACTTCCTTGTCCCAGCGATCCTCCCGTACCTGAGCTACACGTCTTTTTACAGTATTCTGCAAAAAGCGCATATGGGCACGGTTGGCTTCGTTGGGAAAAGCGTCATAGGCACGGATGGCCGCGTTCCTCTCGGTCCTCAACTCATTTACATCGTCCGGCAGTTTCAGACGCTGGTCATCCAGCATCGGAACTTGCCGTGAGCATTCGCCCACTACGGACTGCACATGGTTGGTGAGCGAGGTGATCGCGGCCACCGTATCCGCGACTGTCTCGATGGAATCAGGGATTGAATCTAGTTGGGGGGATGAGGTAGATTTGAGGCGGTCCTCAAGTCTCCTCCAATCGGTTATTGTTTTAGTTAAGGGTGGAGTACCGGGATCCGAGGGACCACCTCGGGGACCCAGTTGAATGATCACAGGTCGGTGATCTGAGTCTAATTCTTGAATTACCTCGATAGAGCGAATACCGAGGTTTACGCGCTTTAAGAGGGCTATATCTAGGATGTCGGGCCGTTGCCCTACTGTGTCGGGAAAGTGAGTGGGACGCATCGGGGCGATGACGTCAAAGGAAAGTCTGTCGCTAAGTGCTTCTAATTGAACACCAGCGGTGTTATTGGAGACACAGCTCCATGAGCAATGTTTGGCGTTTAGATCGCCTGCTATAATTACAGAATTACTAAGATCGAGTAAGGATTTTAGGTCGTCCTCGAGCAGACTCGCGGGTTTGTTTGAGGACCTATAGGCCGAGACTATGGTGATGGGCTGGTGCCCTGTCATGCCTAGGCGACAGATTGAAGCCTCCAGGCATGCTAGCTCTGGGGGATCAATGGGGATGCAATATAAAGAATTGCGGTAATAGATTAGCGTTCCGCCTAGTGCGGTGTACGTTCTGTCGTTTCTAATCAGCCTATAATTGGCTATGTTAGGATTACGACAGTGGGGCTTGAGAAAGGACTCTTGAACGAGTAATATGTCAAGTTGGTGCTCACGCAAGAAGACAGCTACGTCATCGCGTTGACCACTAATGCCTCGGGCATTAAAGAAGCCTAGATTTAGGGAACGGGGTTTGAATCTTTTGGGTGGGGCCGTATTATACATTATAATTGGAATTAAGTATTCTATAGATGTCTTGGTACTTGGTAAGTACCTGAAGGCGCTGCTCGTGGATGCCTTGGGTAAAGGCCCAAAGTCTAGAGTAGGCGTCAATTCGGGTTTCCCCTGACTGGGGTTCGAGGTATTCTCTCGGCAGAAGGCCGGGGTAGTTTACCGGAGGGGGGGTTCTCATGGGGGGGGGGGGCTTTAGCTGCTGGTGCAGTTTTGGGCCTGAGAGAAGGTGCGGGGATGGGTAAGTTCATCAGCGCGGGGGGCTCTGAGGCCGGGGGCGCGAGACGAGAGGTCGGAAGAGGTGGGTATTGGGGCTTTTGATTACCCTTAAACCAGGGGTTGGGCCCGAGTGGGCCGTGGAAATTAGGGGAGGGCCCGAGTGGGCCTCTAGGGTTTGGTGGTTGGTAATGGAAGGGGGCTGCGTAGGAGGGGGCTTCCCTCGCAACGCGGTCGGAGGCGCGTTTTGCCGTTTTGGCGTTGCGCATTTTGGGGGCTTTGGGGCATCCGCGATAGTTTGCTGGATGCCCGGCTTTGCGGCAAAGGACACAGCTAGGGGGCTCCGTGCACTGTTCCCTCTCCTTGGGACGCTCGCACTCGGTAGTCCCGTGATCGCCTAGGCACTTAACGCACCTGGGCTTTGCGTAGCAGTTACGCTGGGAGTGACCATACAGCTGGCAACGGTGGCATTGACCAGGCTGGTTTGACTTGTGGGGGCGCTCGACCGTGATGCCTGATAAATTGCATACGGTCTTTATATTGTAGATGTTTTTGGCGTTTTCGCCAGGGTGACAAATGACAAGGACCATGTTGTAGGGTTCACCGTGCTTACCACGGAACATACGGTGGGTTATTGCAACCGGGATCCCTTGACGATCGAGGTCGGCGTGCACTTCCGTGCAGCTGACTTCGGACGGAATCCCTCGGATCACAACTCTAAGGAGTCGGTCCTCTGGGAGTGCGTAGGTGTGAAAAGACACACCACGCTCGCGTAGCAACCTGGTAAGGTTGCGGTAATCAGTGGGGGTGGGGACAACTACTTTAATGCCCTGCTGTGTGGGGCGGGCACTAGTGAAATTAATCTTATTTTGATTGCACCAGTCGGATATCCTGGTCCAATATGCCTTATCCTGGATGAATAAGGGAGGCGGGATGGGCACCTTCTTCTGGGAAGGTGAGGTATGTTCCTGAGGGGAGGGGGGCCTGTTATCCTGCGAGGAGGAGTGAGAGGCGGGACGGGGGGTAGGGGCCGGGGCAGAGTTTGCCTCGGAAAGTTTTAAAGATTTTGAGGCGAGAGCCTCGGCCTTGTTTGTTTTCCGGCTGCGTTTTTTACCTTTGCCCACTACCGTGGTAAAGGCACCGGCTTCGTCTGAGTTGACCTCACTGTCCGAAGACATCTCTTGGTCTGATGGGATTGGGGAGCGATCAGGGTATTGAGTGGGGGCTGGGGTGGGGAGAGGTGAGGGGGTACGGTCCTTATGGTCCAGGCTGGCTGAACGCCTAGGCGGACCACGCGGAGACCTCGGCCTCTCCTCATCACTGTCGGAACGGGCGGGGCGCCTATTCCTCCTTAGGGGTGGGGGGGTATCGGGCGACTCTGGAGAGTCGGGGACGTCAGGTTGTTTGGCGGCAAAAGCGCTGCCAAACAAGTCGCCATAGTTGGCGATAAAGGTAGGGTCCTTGAAGAGGACGTTTTTTAAGATGCTGTTAAAACTATCGTTTAAGTGGTTCCAATATAACTTACTAACGGTAAACACTTCTATACATAATTTTCGAAGCAAAAAACATAACTTTACCATTATATGACCCACTGAAAAATCGATAAAGTCCCCTTAGAACAAAAAACCTGCGAAAAGTACCTTGGCTTGAGAACGGACATCTACTTGACATGGCATAAGCAAATAGATGACATTAAAAATAAACTTTCAGAACTTACTGGATCACTCCGCAATATTTCCCATTGTCTACCTAGAGAAATACGCTACACTACCTATAACTCATTTAGTCAAATCGCACGTACTTTATCTTATAGAAATTTGGAGCAACGCAGCTAAAACTAAGTTACAGGAACTTCAAAGAATACAAAATTAAATCAAAAAAATACTTTTTCACTATCCATATCAATCACGTACCTTTAAAATTTTCAATGAAACTAAACTAATTAACATTAAACAACTATATATGTAATACTTGCATCTTAATAAGGAAAATCATCGATAAAACCATCCGTACAAACTTGTCTTTTGTAATAAAATCACAAATTTGTAGATGCAGTTCTAGCTTACTTGTACTACTAAAAGTAAGAACAAACTACGCAAAAAAGAAAAAAAAAGAAAAAAGAAAGAAAAATATTTAATTCTTGCGCTCGATTTGACGCACACAACAACCTAAGACGGTTGGAATTACCTCAGAAGGTGCACAGCTACCTATATAATAAATTGCCATGCAATATAAAAATGTAAGCTCATTTAATAGTTTTAAGTCTCAATTGTCTCAATATATAATTGAACATTTTTCATCTTCTTATTGAGGCTATGAAACTGTTGACTAAGTGTTCGGCGACCACGAAAATAAGTTTATAAAAATATTATTATAATTTTCATGTAAGTAGTATTATTTGTCTCATTAAAAAAAAAAACAAAACAAAACTGCAATCGGTATATGCCAATAATTTTACGATGGCAACAAGCTCAGCTTACATTGATGAGGATCTTTAAAATAAAGTTTAACATCATTCCTTGTTTGTATCTCTAAAGAAGCACCGCCAGATGCAATGTATTACCAGTGTATATTTTACAATATCCCAAATATTTTCCGTATAAAAACTTTTTAGATAGAGGGAGTAAATTTTGTTTATTACGATGTTTAGGCTTATCAAATTTTTGAATTTTAATTTTTATAAAACTACGAGTGTCTAAATTATTGATCTAGGTATCAAAACTAAACATTTCAATATGCATACTCGAATACATCGGTAATGATTTAAAACTATTATGAACGAGACTTTTCCCGTGGCTTTGCTCGCGTATAATCCGTCTTATCACAGAAAGACTTATCGTGTATCTCTCGGGAACTGTTTATGTTCGGGTTCAGTAGCCTATATGTTAATCCGGGTTATGGTCTATCTGTGTGCCAAATTTCATCCAAATCCTTTCTGCCGTTTTAGCGTGATTGAGTAACAAACATTCGAACAACCAAATATCCAAACATGTTCACAAACTTTCACATTTATAATATTATAGTAGGTTTAGTAGGATTGCTACTAACAACAGTTTCTTCTTGCGTCGTCAATATAAATTTTGACATAAATTAGAGAGTTCTTCTCATACCGAAATTAAATTATTATCACAAAGCGATTTAGTTAAGTTACCAATAGTTATACAGTATAGTAATACCTAGCTATGCCTGCCTATAGATAGATAGATGGCAGTATAGCTATGTAGCGTAATTCTACCACATATAGTCAAGCTTTCATACAAATGGAGTAAGCAGAGGCCTCAAGCTCTTCATGAACAGTCAAGTCGGTGTTTTCATTTCCTGAAAATTCTCCCGGTGTTCCCGTATCAAGAAATAATCCTTCAGTTCGGCGTATGAAGTCAAGAATCTATAGGTACAGGGCGTCAGCGGCTCATACACACGGTATCGAGTTTCCGCCCGTCCGCTACATCTACTGGTAGCGATTTAGTCTTAAGCCAGAATTTACGCAAAAATAAAGCCTGTAGTAAAAATTCAGACTCTATGACGTCTACAGGAGTACTTTTTATAAAACCTCCTATTATACGCATGTATTGATTCTGAACTTTATCCAGCTTTACAGAATTAATCGTGTAACTAGTATCTTATTGTTTTTGTTTTGGCTTGCGTAGTCTATGTTACCCCGAACAGTAGATATTATACAACCTTCACAAATGAGAAGCATGTATACCCCAGATAGATTCAATATACCTACCTAAAAATGTCATAGATTATTCTCAAATTTCCGTAATATTTGTTGCCCCATATGCCTAAATATTTAAAAAACAAAACATAGCGTCATTAGTTTTAATAATAAGTAGATACAAGAAAGGAAAGGGATGACAACAATTTTAGTGCTGTTTAATATGTTTACGTGTTACATTTCTTTGTATTTTAGTGGGCACGTACCGAGGTCACGACTAAACATAAGGACATTTTAATTCCGACTAATTTGACAGCTCTGCAATTGTTACCATCCCTTTCTTATAACTACTATTAGTAAAAGAGAGCGCTAGTTTAAAATAAGTTTAATTCGTGAACAAGAGAATTGACACCATTGCCAAACTTTAATTAATTCATGAGAAGTTTACTCAGAATAGCTAATGCATTTTGGTACCTTGACAGATAGATCGACAAGAGTGTAATATAACAAAACAAAGTAGTAACAAGTGTAGTGTAACAAAGTTCGCCACGTACTGGGATACAATCATATGTATTTTTATAGCATATAGATTATTTCTGGGAGAGGTAGGTGGAGTATAGAATTCCACGTAGTCATTATTTTTTTTACATATAAAGAGCATGTTTAAGATACGGCCTTATATGGTTTCCCGAACAATTAACACACTCAAAGACACACACAAGTCACAAGTCTCACAGTTCGCATGGTTGCCACCGCACTTAGGACAAACTATTTCATTCGAAGGGCACCTCTTAATTTTATGTCCTAGCTTCCAGCATCGTGAACACTGAAACTGGATAGATAATGAAGGTAAAGAATTTCTTCTTAAACAAAGTCCAGCCTTAATTTACCTTGTCTTGACAATTTAGTCGCTACAAGATAAGCAAAGCTGTTTAGAATTTCCTTCTGTTCTAATTGTAATTCCACGTCTTTTATTACACCGTAAGAAAAACTAACTTCCATATCTTTAATAAATCCCCCTCCCCCAACCTCCTCCTCCCTCCTCCTTAATCCCTTTATAGTAGTAATAAATTCTTCACATGAGTACCTTTACAACTAATTCAAATTTAAATTATCTTCTAATTGTATTCGGACTGTAAAATATGGACTAAGATATCTACTTTACTTGAGCAATGTTATTTATTTTATGTGTTTTTAATAGCTTAGCTAACACAAAAGATTTCGGATGTTTATAAAAATGCATGTGACTGTTACTTCCAACTTAGGTAATTCCTCCTCTGTACTATGCCGCAGTCTATTTCCTTTTCCATTACGTACTACTATTTTCCACTCTTCATAAGATTCTCCTTCTTTTCGATTTCTTTTGCTAGTCCTAATTATATGCTCCTCCTTTCCGCATTCTTCTTAATGCAAAATGGGTGAAATGATGATGCTGATGACATCATATACCCGTATTGGGACATATAGTAGGCTATATCTCCCAATACGGGTATCGAACCTGCAACCCTTCTTGTCTATGGCAGACGTTTCCCAACTGCGATTTCCATGCCAGGCTTCAGGTAAACAAGAATATTTTGTCTTTGATTACAGCGCCGGTAATTGACACGAAACTCAAGAAGCCAAACCCCAAGTTCCTAAGGAGCGTGTCGTACCAGGACGACTCGGCCCTTGTATTGCACGATGTGTCGGCCAGTTGGACCGGAGACCCCAATTATATGGCGCTAAAGAACATCTCCATGCGACTGCGCAGGGGGAAGCTATGCGCTATCATTGGAGCTGTCGGCTCCGGGAAGGTAGCTTTTGTAACATTTAATAATAATAAAGTCATAATACGAAATCGTGTTGACAATGCTGTATATTATAAAGTGTATAGGCACTTTTTCTGAAATAAACTGATCTACGATATTTTACACCAATGACAACAAAGTTTGTACAGAAGCCGGGGATTATTGGTTCACTAGTTATGACACAGATAAGTCCAGAAACGTGATCTTTTACCAATTTACCATGGTTTACTATATATATTTTTTTTATTTTTTTTATAGTATAGGATGGCGAAACGAGCTAAAGGCCCACCTGATGTTAAGTGGTTACCTTTGCCCATGACAACTTCAATAGCACCTAGGCTGTTGCCTAAATGGTACCGCAAGTCGGTTCGCCAAACTGAGACATGAAGATGGAAAGTCTCATGTCATTGTAATTTCACCGGCACCCGCACCCTTCAGACCGAAACACAGCAATGCAAGCATCACTGTTATCAGAGTCTCGTCTTTTGCATCGAAAGAATATTTATTTATTGTAAATTACACACCTACAACTCTCAACTGAACAAACACCATATCGCGTATCGGCTGTTTTTAATAATTTAATGGAAATTAAATTATTAAAATAAAGTTTCTGGAAGGCTGATCAATTTGATATGTTGTCAAATCTAATGTCAACTTCTATGATTGGTTGGCTAAAATACTAATAAAAAATCACATCACTTTGACATTAGATTTAACAGCTGATCAGTACATTTTTGTGGTGATCAGTCTTTTGGAAAATGGAGGGTACTTGAAGTGAAATTTTTTTATGACAAAAAGCTTTTATGACTGTAATAATGTTATTTATTTCATTGTGACTTTGAAGTAAAAACCAATAAGTACAACATTATTCCTTTATTTATGTGTTTCAGTGGATCGTATTTCGGTGAAACGTTAGTGCTCCCTATGAGAATAGGATTACCTATTCTACCTATCTATATATATTGGAGAGTACCAGAAATAACTTGTTCATATATGATTTGTTTTTCATTCTAGTCCTCGATTTTGCAACTGCTACTAAAAGAATTGCCTTCGGCGACTGGCACTATTTCAATAAACGGGAAGATCTCGTACGCTTGCCAAGAGGCGTGGCTCTACCCCAGCACCGTTCGAGAGAATATACTTTTCGGTTTGCCTTTTGAAGCCGGAAAATATAAGAAGGTACGTAAATAAATCTTGATTTGCATTTAATATGTATTTTTTCTGTTATTTGTTCACTTGGGCTATCGATAGACGAAAAGATAGGTGAATTGTGTTATTGAAACTCTCCTAGTTTTAGTGATAAAAACAATTAATAATTGCCATAAATGTTACAAATAGATTTAAAATATATTGTAATGTCTATATTCATGGCAGAAATCCAAGAGAAAACAATACAAGGTGCCATATTGCCGCTTAAAGCCCCAAAAATCAATAGGGTGTTGAGGTTGAGTTTTAAAATTGCAGTACCGGGCTTAATTAGCAATGTTAGCATTGCAAAAATTCATAATACAAAAAAAAACCTCCCAATGGCACTAAAATGAAGTACAAGCCACATGTTTTTAAATAACTCCACTAAAATTGAGGAGCACTGAAAAGTCTCCTTGCACTTATTATAATTCACTCTCGTGTTATTGGATACATTCTGTGTGTTCGGTGTGCAGGTGTGCAAGGTGTGTGCACTCGAGAAGGACTTCAAGCAGTTCCCGTACGGCGACCAGACGCTGGCGGGGGAGAGGGGGGTGTCCCTCTCGGGAGGCCAGCGAGCCAGAATCAATTTGGCGCGCGCTGTTTACAGAGAAGTAAATTGATTTCTATTTCATTGCACAAATATTGAACTCGTAACTGCTGGGAAATTATCAATTTTATTTTGTACAAGCTCTTTATTAAATTAAAGGGTCGTTATGGTTAGCTTGGCTACAAAGTTAAAATTTAAATATGTGTTCTAATTCTTATTATTTATTGTACCTACGTACACCCATTACTTATTAAATACATTTATGTTACATCAGTACTTTAAGTATGTGCTTTATTTTTGTAATTTTCTTCTGATATTGTGAATTCAGTTGGATCGAGAATCATGACCTAATGTTGAAAATCGCAGCCAAAAGTTATGTAATTTAAAAGCATGGCATAAATTATTGCAGTTTACCTATCGTCTATGTTGAATTAAATTTCAAGTAGGTACCTGAAAAATAATGGAGGTACGTATAATATCAATTCAATGTAAATATTCATCTTGAGTAAGCAATCTAGATATTCTTTTTATTCAATTTTATTTTCGCTGGGGTTTCTTTACTCAGATAATTTTAAACAATCTGCTAGTCCCATCTGACGGTGACTACAACCTACAAGAAAATAATCGTTCGAATTCCTATTTTGTTATTTTCTTTCACAGTCTGCAGAGCATTTGTTTGTCGGCACGGGGGTGTGCCAAAAGTTAACAAATACGGAATAAATGTAACGAACTTTAGAAACTAAAATAACGAAATGAATCTATTTTTAGAAAAACTACTTCATAGGTACTTGTGCCATAAGATTGTTTTGTTTCGAGGTGTTTAATTTTCTTTGTTTTCCGTTTTTATGATGCTTAATTCGAGTGTTCCCGAAACAACTTTTAATACAGTTCGTTTAAAAAATGTATGGTATATCTCGGCGCAGAGTTCGTTTCCTCAATCGCTTTTAAAAATTTGCACTGGAAAATGAGAGAAAAACACTCTGTTTTTCCTTTTCTTTCGGTTTAAGGTCGAATGTAACTGTAGGGTATCTTTACTATTGCATGTTACGCCATGGCATATTAATTGAATAACTGAACCGAGGGTTCTCTGGATGAAATCATATTGAACCGCCCATGGGACCTACATATATTTTTATTTTTTTCGTGTACATTAAGGTGTAGTTGTATTGTATTGTACATTGTCTATTATTTTATATCTTATTTTTGTAGGCCGACATCTACCTCTTGGATGACCCGCTGTCGGCCGTGGATGCCAACGTGGGCCGCCAGCTGTTCGAGGGCTGCATCAACGGGTACCTGCGCGGCCGCACCCGTATCCTCGTCACTCATCAGATCCACTTCCTCAAGGCTGCTGATTACATTATCGTTTTAAATGAAGTTAGTATAAAAATAATAAGTGAAATTATTTGTTGATTCTCCATTTTTTGCATATATTTTGGTTTCTAATCTATTGTATTAGTTCCCTTGTGGTAATTTTTGTTACCTACAAGTCCAATAACACTTTTATTGATCTGGGGGTGACTCTAAGGACCTCAGTTTATCTCAGCAGTACTTAGTTACTTGTTTAAATATTTTATACACGGTGAATTTTGGTTGGTTTTGGAAACAAAAAGGGATCATTGTACTCTAAATTATAACCAAATTTTACTGTGGGACCAAACCTGAAATCGCGAAAAAAAAATCAGCTGATCCCTATATTTAGTCGATTTCTGTGAACACAAATGTAGGGATCAGCTGATTATTTTTTCGCGATTTCAGGGTTGGTCCCATAGTAAAAGTTGTTCATAATGATGAGTACAATGACCACTTTTCTTTTGCAAAAACAACGAAAATTCACCGTGTATATGTTTGAGAGCAAATCCCTAATTAAACAGTTGAGAAATATTATAAATCTAACGCCAATAATTATGTTAAAGGGTCGCATTGAAAACATGGGGACATTCGACGAGTTGGTATCTTCAGGCAAAGACTTCGCCATGATGCTGTCTCAGCTACAAGAAGGCAAAGATAAGGACTCCGACAGCCTGGCATCGGGACGGGTAAGTAATTACACACAAGCTGTGCCAAAACCCACGTGAACAGTTTCAAGTGTTCTGGAACAGAATCGTAGCTAAGGTCATGAGCGTCCAGGGCAAGATTTGAATTTTGCGCTCCCAAAACTTATTTTATAAGAAAAGCATAAATTCATGTTTTAATTTTGGGAGTGTGTACGTGCCCTAGCGTGAGGGGCTCGTGGCGAAGTAATAACCGCGCAGATTTTACGAACTGCGAGATTAAGCTGTACTTGCTGTGGTCAGTCCGTGGATGGCTGACCGTTTTGACCCCTCCGTGCCTCGGAGAGCACGTTAAGCTGAGGGTCCCGGTTGCCATACGAATATTTATGGCACTTGTTAAGGGTAGTCAGAAGCCTGAAAGTCTGACAACTGGTCTAAACTCCGAATGTCAATATTACCCAGTAACTGGGTTGCAGGACTCTGATAGCAGTCGTATCGTATGTAAAATACTGATGTTCAGCCGTATCTAGTTAGACTGGAAGTCGACCGCAATATAATTGGGAAATGGCTCGGAGGACGAAGTACGTGCCCCAGCGGCTTGCAGGCTGTGGCTCCGCAAGTGCGCCCAGCCTGTAGCTAGGTACGACGCTGTTACGGAATAAAATAATAATACATTTATTTAAAAAAGTTACACGCTAGGAAATCTCCTTTACCAATCGTGGGTGCGTTCATTTTCATAAATACTTAGATCAGAATAAAAATATGTCTGACTTAGAAATAAAATACGTGTTTCATATGGAAATTGAATCCGCGATACATTAGCAGTTAAGCGCTTAGTCACTGTACCAAACGTGTCTTACCCAGGATGCAAGATGCATCCAATCTCAGTACGAAGTTCTGTTATAGTAACAGACGCGTTTATAATACTGCGGGCACGAAATGAGCGGCGGCGACGGCTAATGATTCATGGCCGCAGTCTAACTGTCGCGTTTATAATACTAGTTGGATTATGCATTCCAATCAACATAGTTTATGGATTGCTGTGACAAGGTGGCCGTGATATCGACCCACAATTAGTTGTCTATGCCGCGTTCTTGCAATAATAATTATTGATTGTAGAATCAACAATTTTTTTTATTTTTTGTTCATATCCATGAACAAGAAATAGATTTAGTGAAGAAGTAATACATGAGTAACAAAGCGAGTAAAAAGTCATGCGCCATGTGTGTCTAAAATTGTGACAAATGGGTGTCCAGCTCAGCATATTGCCAGGTTATTAAACCTGACGCTGATATTCTGCTGCATCCCTGTTGTGACGTAGGATGTCGAGCAAACTACACATTTCATTACAAAATCATATTCCTTACGGTACTGTCAGAAGTGTTTACGAAGCAATACCAAAGTATCTTGGATCCGCGCGTAGTGTTTATGCCTTTATCTTTTATGAGCACCCGCAGCACTTCGTAAAAATACAGTTTATCCCCGAAAGGTCTGAGAAATCCCTTAATAGTAGCCCTTGGTCTTCAAATATGTAAAAGGAGTACCTTTGGGGTATCAAATGAGTTCGGGTTATTCGTTTACTGCTGAACTGTTAAGATGAAGACTTGAAAATATTCAGATATTTATGTGAATATACTAGCTTGCTCTTTACTGAGGGTGTTTCGTCTGTTTATCGTTTGCAACGATAAACTTTGAAAACTTTTAATTTAAAAAATATAGATAAAGACCTGTCTTTTTAACGCTATAAAGCGGTATCTTATTATTGCCATAGCGATTTTCCGCCTTCAAACTCTACTCTTGATGACCAACTATAAAAAAAAAAAAAAAAAAAAAAAACCGACTTCAAAAACCTTAACTAAAAACTAAAAAATAATCATTGTATGTATATTAAAATCTTAACATAAACCATATTTTGAAGGCAGCGCGTGATTGACCCTTTGCGTCATGTAAATATAATGTACAGTCGATCGCATATCTATGGTAAAAAACAGTTTATGTGAACGTACATGAAAATCACGCGCCGCCTTCAAAATATTGGTTTATGTTAAGATTTTAAAATACATACAATGATTATTTTTTACTTTTTAGTTAAGGTTTTTGAAGTCGGTTTAATTTTTTTGTTAAAAAGTTTTTATTTCATACTTTTTAGTTGATCCCACTGCTGGGCAAAGGTCTCGCTCATGTTATTCCAAACGTCCAATCACTATCGTGAAAAAAAACACACGCAAGAATTCTCAGAAAAACGAACCTATGAGTAGATCATCTAGATAGGCGAAGCTAAAATAAACTGATTTATTGAAGCTGGTTAAAAAACTGCTCAACCAAAGTCAATGAAATTATATGGGACCACCGCGTGGGCTTCCTCTACCAAATAAAAAAACAACCACGTAAATCGGCCCACAAATCTCGGATTAATCGGTGTACATACATGAAAAAAGAAAAAAAAAACCCACCGAATACATAACCTCCTCCTTTTTTTGAAGTCGGTTAATAAAAAAGTTTTGATTTCTTTCTGTGTGCTTAAAGCAATCTTTTGTGAAAATCTCCTTTCCTTAGCAATAACAATGCATGCGGATTTAAGTTTTCCCATCTTCTTTGAGTTGTAGGTATATTTATTTTTTTGACTTCATTCTTTCCCACTTCATAAAATGAAGTTGGGCGATTGCCCGAGGCTCAAAAAAGGAACAACACAGAATGGAGGGCGAACGTAAAGTTCATAAAAATTTTCATCCGTGATAAAACCGATATTGCTTCTACGTGGGACACTCAGAAAGTTTTGCGAAACTAAAAAAAATTGTTCTATACGTACATATATTTTTATCAAATCTTTTCAAAGTACTTTCCACCAGCCTCTATACAAAGATTCATGCGCCTAAACCAGTTTTCAAAACACTTTTTCCAGTCCGCCGCAGACACCTCGTTTACAGCCTGCTCGAACGCAGCCAGCGCATCTTCCGGCGACGAAAATTGTATCCCTTTGAGCTGATTTTTTATTTTTGGGAATAAAAAGAAGTCACACGGTGCTAGATCAGGGCTGTAAGGAGGGTGACCCAGGAGTTTGACTGGCGTGCTGTCCAGGAAGTCCCTCGTTTTGAGTGCGGTGTGCGCAGGTGCATTGTCGTGGTGGAGCAGTAGCCCGCGGAGCCCTGTGTTTGGTCGCTTGTTGCTTATAACAGAGAAAACTTCTGGCAAACATTTGGAAGTATACCATTCGGCATTAATGCTTCTTTGATCCCGTAAGGGAATTGATACCAAGTGGCCAGTCAAATTAAAAAAGCTAGCGATCAAAATCTTACCCCCGCTTCTAGATCGCTTCACTTTGGTAGGCGTTGGCTCATTTTGAAACACCCAAACAGTCGACTGGCGCTTGGTTTCTGGGTCGTATTGATAAATCCAGGACTCATCACCTGTAACGATGTCGTAAACACGCCGAGACGAGCCTGCTTCAAATTTGTTAAGCATATCACGGCACCATTCCACCCGGGCCTGCTTCTGAGCATCGGTGAGGTTGTGCGGCACCCAGTGTGATACTATCCTCCTCACGCGAAGATGGCTGTGTAGAATCTCGTGAACGCTTCCCGATCCAATCTTCAATATGTGTTGAATCTCCTGATATGTAATTCGCCTATTGTCTTGGATTAAATTTTTCACTGCTAGCACGTTTTCTTCGGTAACAGCCGTCAAAGGGCGACCGCTTCTTTCGTCATCCCCCAAAGTTGGTCGACCGCGCTTGAATTCGTTATACCAACGATACACGGTTGCCTTGGAAGGGCCTTCATCCATGAATGCCATTTGAAGTCTATCGTACGATTCATCCGGTTTCAGGCGACACTTGAAATCGTATAAAATCATAGCTCTAAAATGTTCCCGGCGCAGATCCATATTTCAGTGAGACACAATACTTTGAATTAACTCGCAAAAAATGTGGAGGGAAATTTTGAAATTGGAACTTACTTATTTTTACTTATAAATAATCATATTTTCGAAAAACATTATAACTGGCCAGTCTCCCATATATAAAAACTTTTTTTCGCAATACTTTCTGAGGGGCCTGGTATGTACCTGCTTGATTCAAATTACCAGGCCCCTCAGAAAGTATTGCGAAAAAAAGTTTTTATATATGGGAGACTGGCCAGTTATAATGTTTTTCGAAAATATGATTATTTATAAGTAAAAATAAGTAAGTTCCAATTTCAAAATTTCCCTCCACATTTTTTGCGAGTTAATTCAAAGTATTGTGTCTCACTGAAATATGGATCTGCGCCGGGAACATTTTAGAGCTATGATTTTATACGATTTCAAGTGTCGCCTGAAACCGGATGAATCGTACGATAGACTTCAAATGGCATTCATGGATGAAGGCCCTTCCAAGGCAACCGTGTATCGTTGGTATAACGAATTCAAGCGCGGTCGACCAACTTTGGGGGATGACGAAAGAAGCGGTCGCCCTTTGACGGCTGTTACCGAAGAAAACGTGCTAGCAGTGAAAAATTTAATCCAAGACAATAGGCGAATTACATATCAGGAGATTCAACACATATTGAAGATTGGATCGGGAAGCGTTCACGAGATTCTACACAGCCATCTTCGCGTGAGGAGGATAGTATCACGCTGGGTGCCGCACAACCTCACCGATGCTCAGAAGCAGGCCCGGGTGGAATGGTGCCGTGATATGCTTAACAAATTTGAAGCAGGCTCGTCTCGGCGTGTTTACGACATCGTTACAGGTGATGAGTCCTGGATTTATCAATACGACCCAGAAACCAAGCGCCAGTCGACTGTTTGGGTGTTTCAAAATGAGCCAACGCCTACCAAAGTGAAGCGATCTAGAAGCGGGGGTAAGATTTTGATCGCTACCTTTTTTAATTTGACTGGCCACTTGGTATCAATTCCCTTACGGGATCAAAGAAGCATTAATGCCGAATGGTATACTACCAAATGTTTGCCAGAAGTTTTCTCTGTTATAAGCAACAAGCGACCAAACACAGGGCTCCGCGGGCTACTGCTCCACCACGACAATGCACTTGCGCACACCGCACTCAAAACGAGGGACTTCCTGGACAGCACGCCAGTCAAACTCCTGGGTCACCCTCCTTACAGCCCTGATCTAGCACCGTGTGACTTCTTTTTATTCCCAAAAATAAAAAATCAGCTCAAAGGGATACAATTTTCGTCGCCGGAAGATGCGCTGGCTGCGTTCGAGCAGGCTGTAAACGAGGTGTCTGCGGCGGACTGGAAAAAGTGTTTTGAAAACTGGTTTAGGCGCATGAATCTTTGTATAGAGGCTGGTGGAAAGTACTTTGAAAAGATTTGATAAAAATATATGTACGTATAGAACAATTTTTTTTAGTTTCGCAAAACTTTCTGAGTGTCCCACGTATTATGATTAAATTTGTCTTTATATCGAGAGGGGCTCGTGACTAAGTAATAACCGCGTGGATTGCAAAACTTACGAGGTTAAGCTGCGCTAGCCGCGATCAGTCCTTGGATGGGTGACCGTTTTGATGTACTTTGAGACCTCTCCGTGCCTCGAGCTGTCGGTCTCGGTTGTCATACGAACATCTATGTCTGATGGTAGTCGCTCCGTGTTACATAATACTGATGTTCAGCCGCATTTGGTTAGACTGGAAGCCGACCCCAACATAACTGGGAAAAGGTTCGGAAACATAAAATTTGTCTTTATATCGAAATTAAAGATAGAATTATTAGCACTTACTTACATACTTTACTATTATTAAATTATATTAACCATACTTCTTACTTAATTATAAACGTGTCATTAGACCATGTCAGTTTAAAAGATAATAACAATAAAATTGATAAAACCATTTCTTTACACACAGTTATGCATGTAGCTAAGTCTAAGATAACAATAGTTATTTAATAGTACATTATTGTCGAGGCCTGAAATGAAGCAATGCATGGACGGCCGAGTAATATTGGAAGTACCAGTACTTCCCAAGTGATTTTTTTAACTAAACGAGGCCGTTAATTGCTATTTCAGCCGAGACTTGTATAGTAATTTTCTCTCATTTACGAAGAAACAATACACAACTTAATTTAACAGTATCTAATTTTCATTCGCGCCAATTCACCCGCGCGCGCTTTTTGTTCTATTTTCAAAGTTTTGAAAAAAAAAACTGCCTCGATGGTCTAGTGGTCGCAAGCGCGACTGCTGAGCGTGGGGTCCTGGGTTCGATTCCCGGGTCGGGCAAAGTGTTATTGAGTTTTTTCATTAGGAAATTCTCAGTAGCAGCCCGGAGTATGGATTTGTGCCCGGTTAATGGCAATAGGCTCGCCTCCTATTACATGGGACTATAACATAACTGGCGAAATGTGGGTGTACTATACACCTCTGCCTACCCCTTCGGGGAAATACAGGCGTGATGTTATGTTGTTGTTGTTATGTTGTGTTGAAAAAAAAAGCGCATTTAGCCTTTATAATGATCAATATTTTGTACCAAAACACCTAATTTATGTAAGTGTGTACCGACTTAAAAACCTCGGTAGCCTAATTTAAAAAATAAAAACTGTTCAGCAATTTTTATTATTGTCGTGTTCGATATTACCGGCCTGTTATTTCGTTGCCTTCGAAAAAGAGCCGATTGATGTTTTTTTTTTTTTAATAATGAACCAATTTCCAAGCAAGTGGGAGAAAAGGTTATTTGCTTGGTAATAGGAACCTAACTATTATACGAATGAATTTCATTTTATTTTTCTCCAACAGAGCCTTGAAGAGAAAGACAGGCCTGCCTTAAAGAACATGGCTAGCGTGAACGAAGCCGAAGAAACACAAGAGTTCGAAGCGCAGAAGATGGAGGACGAAGAGAGGCAGTCCGGCAACCTGCGCTGGGAGGTGATCTCGGCCTACTTCAAGTCAGGCGGGAACGTCTGCTTCATACTGTTCGCTCTCTCTATCGTCGTGCTATCCACTACCAGTGCAGCCGCTGTCGACTTTTGGGTTAGTTATTGGTAAGTACTGTTTTGTTTATTCATTAATACACATATTATTATTACATACTAGCTGTCATGCCGTTGAATTCCATCTTTTTTTATGGGCTAGTTACCTTCGCGGGTGTACGCCAAACAAATTACCAAAGTTTCATCACAGTCGGATGAATGGTTAAGGAACGCATACATTAAATTAAATATTCTTTATTCACACAAAGAAACATTAATTTTATGCATAGAGGAAAAATATATCAAGAAACATTATTTTTTATATAGCTATGTATAGATTTAAATACCTCCATAAAAATAAAAATATGTAAGTAGGATACATGTTTATTATTAGATTATGCAATCAACAGCAAAAGTCGATGAATATATTGGAATTTTAAAACTAATTATCTCAGTATTTAATTCTGTGACTGAGTTTATCATTACTACTATTATTCCTTATAGGACCTACTTCTCTACCGTAATGCCACAGATTACTTATAAGTTACTGGTAATGTAAAACAATTTGGATTTTGGTAATCGTTTTTGATATTGACGTATTATTTATGGAATTCCAGTTGTCGCCTGTGGCTTCGCTCCCGTAGAAGTGTGTTAATCCAGAAAATGGTTTATCTGTGTCAAATTTCATCTAAATCCGGTCAGCCGTTATAGCATGATTGAAGGACACACAAATAAACACTTACTTTTGCATTAATAAAATTTTGTAGGATTTTAATTTATATACAAAAAGGCCGAAAAGAGTTCACATAATTCATTCTCTATCGATCAATTTTACTGCACTAGCCTGGTAAAAGTCCTGTCATGACATACGGTGCCGAGACGTGGACACTGACAGTTGGGCTAGTCCACAAATTCAAAGTCGCTCAGCGAGCTATGCTTGGAGTTTCTTTAAAGGATAAAATCCGAAACGAGATTATCCGGAGAAGAACCGGAGTGACCGACATAGCTTGTAGGATCAGTAAGTTGAAGTGGCACGGGGCCGGCCATGTCTGTCGAAGGACTGATGGCCGCTGGAGCAGACAAGTCCTTGAGTGGAGACCGCGAATCGACAAACGCAGCGTAGGGCGCACCCCCGCCCGGTGGACCGATGACCTGAAGAATGTGGCAGGGGGCGGGACTGGATGCGGAAAGCAGATGACCGAGTGTTGTGGCACAACTTGGGAGAGGCCTATGTCTAGCAGTGGACTGCGATAGGCTGGAGTTGATGAGCCGGGTAAATAAAAGGTGTTTCTATGATCTTGTGCACTCTGTTTGATCCGGATTCATGTTGTCATCATAGATTTTGTACCAAATTTTCACGGGCCTTTTTACATGCATGAGTTGGCTGATACAAAGTTCATGTTCGGTGAAGGACTGCTCGTCTGCGTCTGCGTCGTATTTTAAGTGACTTGTATTTTAGACTAGCCTATGCCCGCGGCTTCGCATGCGTGGATGTCGCTTATCGCGCATCCCTCGGGAACTGTCCATCTTCCCGGGATAAAAAGTAGCCTATATTATGTTAATCCGGGTTATGTTCTATCTGTATGCCAAATTTCATTAAAATCGATACAGTCGTTTTTGCGTGAAAGAGTAACAAACATACATCCATGCATCCTCACAACCTTTCACGTTTATAATATTAAGTAGGATAGGATAGTAGGATATAAGTTATTCAATGACATATCTTTATTTTTTGTAGTTATAACGTCATTCAGATATTATACGGACAAAGGGCAATCAGTGATATGAAAACTTAATCAGGAACTAATCATCATGTCTACAAGAAAAACAAATAAACTAATAATAAAATTGTGTTTTGTTGAAGGACTAATCAAATGGCGGTGTATGAAGAGTCCCTGGGCGGGGAAGTTATGGGTACGTAAAAATCGATTTTTTCGTGATTATTGAGGTTAGATTAGATTATAGAACCATAAAAATAATTTTAATTTATACTAGTAGATCGATGACGGAATGTACGGTTAACCGCAAGTCAGTGTCATTTTGACATTGACAGGATCTTTATTTCGTAAGCAGTAAGGGCGGTTTTCTAATACAAGTGTTACCACTAACGTGCAGTCGACTGTACATTCCGTCATCGATCTACTAGTACACATTTGAATTATTTTTATTGTTCTATATAATCTAATCTCACCTTGAGTGTCATGCAGTCACTGTATATTCATCATCATAAGCAATCATTTGCATATATCGCGTTCTTGGTAAAGTTCGCATTCCTTATAAAAACCTGAAATAACCAAAGTAAATTATAGAATAGAAGTTGATTTGATAAACTGTTGTCGTTCTATGGAATCCTTGATTTTTCTATTAAAATGATAATTTAATTATCAAGGTGAATGCTACATGGTAGCCCGCGAAATTCAAATTTTTTGGCGTTTTTTGCAAATTGTAGCTTTATTTCGCGTTGTATATCGGTCAAAATATGATTGGCGGAAATAATAACAATATATCTATTGAATAATACTCTGAAAAATATTAACCTAGCTCTATAAGCTGTACAAGCTCAATAATATTAATTTACGATCAAATTATCGATTTCCGAGCTTGCACAGCTTATAGAGCTAGTTTAATATTTTTCATGAGTATTATTCATTAGATACATTGTTATTATTTCCGCCAATTATATTTTGACCAATAAACAACGCGAAACAAAGCTACAATTTGCAAAAACGCCAAAAAATTCGAATTTCGCGGGCTACCCTTTAGCATTCACCTTAAGTAGCAGTACCATAGATGCATTGATGATAACTGCACTATTCCCATGTGGTACTATTAAAATAACCAGACGCACTGTGATGCACCACCGTTATACAACGTGTTATTGAAATAACTGAAAACCTCTCAAGGGATACTCCTCAGTATGAACAACTTTTACTACGGGCCTAACCCTGACATCGCGAAAAAAATATCTGCTGTTCCCTACATTTTGTAGTTATATGTGAACATAAATGTAAGGAACAGCAGTTTTTTTTGCGATTTCATGGTTGGTCCTATGGTAAAAGTGGTTCACACTGATGAGTACAATGACCCCTTGAGAGGTTTTTAATTATTTCAATAATACGTTGTATGGTCACAGATAATATAATACTATACTAGGTATGGTAGACATTCCACCCTTACGCACGAACCGTTTGCTAATAGCTTTATCATGCGTACCGCTAAAGAGTGGAATTCTTTGCCAGCGGCGTCTGTGTTTCCCGATAAGTATAATCTGGTGGCCTTCAAGACTCGAGTGTAAAGGTTTTAGCTGGGCAAGCGTGTACCATCGTTGACCGCGGTCTAACGCAAGCCATTAGATATAAAAAAAAATGGTGCACTAACAAGGACCACTAATTAATTGCAAGCATGATTAGGTAACTTGATTCGATACACAAATTCTTGAGCCTCAAGAGTCAAACCGCTTTGCATCGAATGTTTAACTGAAACACCTACACTAAGGGTGTGGTCCCATTGAGAGCTATTAACTGTTGACAGTGACCTATTGACGACCTCTGTGGTCTAGTGGTTCGAGTGTCGGACTGCTGATCACGAGGTCGTGGGTTCGATTCCCTCAGGACACAAATATTTGTGTGATGAACATAAGTATTTGTGTTGGTCTGGGTGTTGCTTATGTATTATAAGTATGTATTTACAAAGAAAAATTGTATATAAGTATTATATCCATTACTACCACCTCCCATAGCACAAGCTCTGCTTAGTTTGGGACTAGATGGTGCTGTGTAAAAATGTCCCAAAGATATTTATTATTTACCTATTAACTATTAGATAGTTTAGTGTAGTAGTTTTTAGTTTAGTTTTTACAAATATCTGTAAAGACGCTTGTCATCTTAGACTTCCTGCGACCATGAACGCTGCAATGCTTTCGAAACGTCAGGAAAACCAATTTAAATAATATACGCGATGTAATCCAGTTAAGCTTGTTTAATTATAACATGTAGTGATCGCGAAAACCTAAGGAATTACCTAGGTTTAAGATAGTAAAATTGTTACTAACCCTATATGTTGTTGTTGAAATCAAGTTATTCTATGATATTCTATTCTATTACCCAGTAACTGGGTTGTGGGGGTCTGATAGCAGTCGCTCCGTGTAAAATACTGATGTTCAGCCGCATCTGGTCAGACTGGAAGCCGACCCCAACATAGTTGGGAAAAGGCAAGGAGGATGATGATATGTGACCCGAAAACTAGTAAACTATTATGTTGCCTGTTTAACCTTGTAGATTGAAATGCAATTTAGCTCTTCTTGAACTACAAATAGCTTCTAGCTAGTTGTTAATAGCTTTTAATGGGACCGCGCCCTTAGTAGGGATTTACAATAATCCGTAACTATTTAACACATTGTTCTTTCTATCAGAATATTTCCACTTGATTCAATATTTAGCCCCAGTTGATCAAAACAGTCGGAGGTATACAAATTGTACAACCAACCTTCTCCTGACCCAGTTCGTTAATGATATGACGGAATTAGAACCTATTTGATAGTTACTGATAATAAATTAGCTTATAACACCAATTTGAAGTAATAAATACGTGGGATTCCACATGTGTGCTTCACGTTGGGCTTATTAAAGTTTCATAAGTGTTAAACGTCGTCACGTCACGTTTAGCGTTTTAGCCTAGAGTATTTTGGTTTTTATTAATATCTTTCATTATAGGTTTTAATGATTGACCTCAGCGTGGGTTTAAATATTAGTCCGTCCGTAGCCTAGGGGGTCTACTTGCAAAATAGATAATCGATCAATCGTGATAGTTTTCGTGTCGAAACCTACTCTGAAGTCGGTGTTCATCAACGTTAATTCTTTGATTAAACGGCAGATTTTTCGAAAAATGTATTGGTATTGTGGGTAAATGGTCGATTAACCACAGAATTATCGTTGATGAAATCAAACATGAGTAACGTCGATTTAATTACCGTTTATACGAAGCAACAAACGATACTAATCGTGAACTTTCAGTCGTAACTCTACTCTTAGCTATGAATATCATTGACAGTATTTCTTTTGTTTTTGAATCATTCACTCCAAACATCGTATATGACGTCATAAAAAAACACAATATTTTGTCTGTGAATTCGATAAACGACATAGAATCCGAACATTTATTACATTAGGGTACGACCGATATTTTCGGAGCACTATCATGTCGTTTCGATTAATGATGTCGTTGTCGATTTTGCGAGTAGACAACGTAAGGAAAACTTGATCATTATGGTACCTATGTGTTACCGTAATAATTTTCATGTTATACTTCCATACTTGGACGAATAATTTTATTCGTCCGAGCTTCCATACATCATGAGCTGTATGGTATTGCTTGAAATTCAAATGACATGAAGCAGTCAAATGCCAAATCTGTACGGAGAAACCACGTTCAGACCATAAAGAACTGTACACACGTACGAAGCACAAATATAATACGCAAGACTGCTCACGAAATATGCACCGAAATATATGCTTTAAGCTTTAAAATAATATGCACAGCGTGTCAGTGTATTTACAGCTTGACAATATTATATGAATATTGCCTCTACAAAAGCTAGCTTTTTAATTATTTTACTTAAAACTGGATTGACACACAATTTAGTACACAATTAGTTACGGAACGAATTTGCTCAGTAGGATGTGGCTATTTCAGCTACCGAATTAAAAGTTTAAAGGAGGAATGTGTTATGTATTCTTACCAATGAAATAACAAACGCAGGTAAAAAACCGGCCAAGTACGAGTCGATCTCAGTAAAGAACCACAACGTTGAAAAAAAATTTTTTTTGAGGTTTCTTGTATGGGGACCTTCTTTGATAGAGACTACAGTAACACATATTCCCTGATAATTTTAAGTGGCTACCTAATACCCTTAAAAAGATAAAGTCCTGTGATGTGACAGACAGACGGATAGACGGACGAACGAACAGATGGCGTAGGCATAATAATAGGGCCCCGTTGGCACCCTTTGGGTACAGGACCCTAAAAATTTATGTCTGGAACTACACGAGCTGATACAGAACAAGCTTAATATACTTAACGTTTTAGGGCCCCGGATGCCGCAAACAATACATTTTCTATTGTATGTACTTGTACCGTCGCATTTAAAAGGTTGACGGCCGCGGCCGTTAATATAATCAATGTAAGCCCCCGCGTGGATTGCAGATTTTTAAGCTGCCGTAGTTTAGTTGGGTTTTTAAAGCGCTATGTTAAAATTTTGGAGTCGCTGCGTAGCATGCTCACGTAGGAACGGTTGAGGTTTCAAACTGGTGTTAATACAGTAAATAAACGATTTTTTCAACTTTTCTAGATAGATCTTTTTTTTTTAAATGGGCTCTCATAAAGCTCATTCTACTTCCATCTTTTGAATTTCGAACATATTTATTGACATTTATTTTTTTAATATATAAGAATAGTATAGAAATAACTGTTAATATTTCTAGATTCGAAGGATGGACATAAAAGGGGTTTTGAGGTTCATTTCAAAAAATCAATCTGTCGAGAAAAGTTTCACACCATGTTTGTAACCTTAACTGTAATGGAGTGAGCATGTAACGCAGCGACTCCAACATTATAACAGCGCCTTAATCAGTACAGGGACATACGGGAGTGCGCACATCGGCAGTCCCGTAAAATTATATCACCGAACTATCGGCTGTCAATTTTCTGTTGTCTGCGGGGGTTCTAATTTTTTTGAAGTTGGCCAGTAATAAACCATCCTATGCAATCTTTTCATACCTTATAATAAAACAAAGTTTAACCGGATTAAATCGCGTATATTATTTAAATTGGTTTCCCTGACGTTTCGAAAGCTTTGCAGCATTTCGTGGTCGCAGGTAGACTAAGATGACAAGCGTCTTTACAAATATTTCTAAAAAAATATTTTAATCTACCGTACAATATTATTAATTAAAATCGTTTCGATGCATACCTATGCTTTTCATACCTATTTCAAACAAATAAAGATGAGATTTTCAATCTAAAGACTTCGGATTACACACATCAGGATTAGCCTCTATTTTTTTTTGTCTTTATTTAGACCCTAGTTTGGACGTGCAAGTGGGTCTGTTCACCGTGGGCCAGTACCTCATCATCCACGGGTCGCTGGTGGCGGTGTGCATCATGATCGTGATCCTGCGTATCTTCCCCTTCGCCGGCCTCTGCGTCGCCGCCTCCAAAAATTTGCACAACACCATGTTCTCGGCTATGCTAAAAGGAGTCATGCGGTTCTTCGACACAAGCTCCTCAGGTATGAATTTCAAAATATTATAAGACATCTTTGGCCTTTTTGTCAATACAGTTAATAGAAATAAGTAGGTTCTTTTCTCGTTCGTTTCCTCTTTTTTTTACTAAGTTATTGATTTCAGTTTTTAAAATGGAACCGAATGTCAACGGCACTTTTTATAAATCCACACCGTTTCAACCTTTGTTGTTTCGTTGACAAATTAATTTCATTTTGGAAATACAAATCAACCACTCGAATTAATAACGACGAATCGACTAAACAAAACAGAAAGTTATATTCTTTTTCTTTTTACAGGACGAATATTAAATCGATTCACGAAAGACATGGGTTCTCTCGATGAGATCTTGCCTCGAACCCTGCTGGACGTGCTACAGATCTACGGAACCTTAGCTGCCATCCTTGTTCTCAATGCTATCGCGTTGTACTGGACCCTGGTACCTTCGGCTGTGCTGCTCGTACTGTTCTTCTTCATGGTACAGATATATATGAAAGCTGCTCAGGGTGTTAAGCGGTTGGAAGGCACAGGTGAGTTTATTTATGATAATAATAATAAATTTATTTATTCATTTAAAGCCTTTTACATACATTTATAATTGAACATTGATTAGAAAACAATTTCTTAAATTATTATAGCTAAATAGCATGCAACATAGTAAATAGGAGGCTGTTTGTGCTGTATGATTTGAACCCCTGTCTTCTAAACTAGGCAATAGCCTGTATCTTATACGAGGCAGTGTCCTTCCAAGACAAATTACATTATTTAGCCTAAATTTTTTACAAATGTATAGCAATTAAAAAGAAAAACGTATTTTATTTTATGAATTTAAATCGAAGTAGGTACCTATGTGAAATGTGTGGAAGTATGTGCAGTGTTTATTTATGTAGTGTTGGGGTGTGTTTGTGTATGTAGAGTGTGTGAATGCCGTGTGCGGAGTGTTGGGGTGTGTGGTTGGGCGCAGCCATTTGTTTAAACATTATCATTATTATGTATTAGATTCTAATGACCTGATTTGTCCCAATAGTATCTCCTCAGTTTGCTCAGTTTGGATAAATGGTTTCATGAATACATGCAATATTAATAAATATAGTATAAAGATCTTATTTCACTGGTATGTGAAGTATCTCTGTCTGCTTTCCGTATTCATCCAATAATTTTTGATAATATTTTTTTTCAGCTAAGAGTCCGATGTTTGGTATAATAACGTCATCGCTGAACGGTATATCGACTATTAGATCAGCCAACGCCCAGGAGCGACTCGTGCAACAGTTTGATTCTCACCAGGTAATCTATAGTTTAAAAAAATCTTGCGTAAGTATATTTTGATAAAATAATTATTCTTCTGATTATAACCTTCTGAGTGGCAGTCTACTCAAAAAGTGTTGCACATGATTATGTTGATGTGTGTGTATGTTGTTGTGTTCAGTAATAGCCTTATTGATTACATGTTTATATAGTAACATAACATAACATCACGCCTTTATTTCCCCGAAGGGGTAGGCAGAGGTGTATACACCCACATTTCGCCAGTTATGTTATAGTCCCATGTAACAGGGGGCGAGCCTATTGCCATTGACCGGGCACAAATCCAGACTCCGGGCTGCTACTGAGAATTTCCTAATGAAAAACCCAATAACACTTTGCCCGACACGGGAATCGAACCCAGGACCCCACGCTCAGCAGTCGGGCTTGCAACCACTAGACCAACGAAGCAGTGTTTATATAGTACCTAACGAAAAATATCTTAGTCACCTAGACAATAGCCATCCAGGACAAGACAGCTTAAACTTTGAAATTGAGCCATTTACGGCCAAAATTAATATCCTATCTATCCACGATTTACCCTACTAGAAATAGAAATTTGACATAATTTGTTTGGAGTTTATGTCAAATTTCTAACTCTAGTAGGGCAAATCGTGGATAGATAGGATAATTTAGGATAGGATAATTTTGGCCGTTAGTCACGAAGCTTTCATCGGGCACATAACCCTTAGCTTAGAGGAGCCATACTGTGTCAGAAATTTCTGTCAACTTCTCAGTAATTACGCACTTGCTTATATCCATGAGAAACAAAAAACACCTTAGTATACCAGAAACTAGACACGTGCGACCAATCACGACCGATCAATGGACCAAACGACCAATTAGTACCAAGCGGGCGGCGCGCGTCCGTGGCATTATTAACATAACCATTTCAAAGCAATACTTACGATTACTGCTTCTCTAAGGAGTAGGTATGTGCTCGATGCTTTCTAAATACAAAAGCTAAAAGAATATCTATTGTTTCAGGACTTGCACACTTCAGCATGGAACAGCTATTTGAACGGGGGTGTTACTTTTGGGTTCTACTTGGACACCATGTGCTTGATTTATCTGACAACTGTTATATTTGTCTTCCTCTTCCTTGACTTCGGTACGTATTGTGTGCTTCTATTGTTGTAGGCTACTCAACAGAGAACACCTTAGTTACTAATTTTAAGGATGCGTTTGCAAAATAAATAGCTGCCAATCATCTTCTCTATTACAAAACATCCTAATGTTAATAGAGAAGATGGTTGGCAGCTACCACCTGTTTGGAACCCAGTTCTAAAATAATGAAGTCACAAACAGCACGCTACACTAAAAGATAATGACATTGTTTGAGTGATTACTGCGTGCATTGAACGATTTTAATTAATTAAAATTGTACTGTAGATTACATTTTTTTTTAGAAATATCTGTAAAGATGCTTGTCATCTTAGTCTTCGTGCAACCACGAACGCTGCAAAACTTTCGAAACGTCAGGGAAACCAGTTTAAATAATATACGCGATGTAATCCGGTTAAACTTCTTTTATTATTAAGGAGTAAGTAATCTACCTGTGGAAATTTATAACTTTCGTTTGATTTAGGTTAACTTTCTCACAAAATATACCGAAAAACTGCTTATTTCTGTCAGATTTGTAAACGCGTCCTTAACAGAAAAATGCCAACTTTATTAATGTAGCACGCGCTCGACCTGAAAGTTTAATAATAAGGTAACATTGTTTTCATAACAAATTAGCAAATATCTTCGAACTTTAGTTTAAGAATTCCCCATTTGAAACAAGCATGTTATAAAATGCATGGTATAATAAGATGTTTCACCAGGTATTCTCTTCCCGCAATGACAGCGCGATGCCTCCAAGCTACGTCACGATCAGTGCTGCCATTGATTGATATCTTCAATATACTTAAGGAGATTTTTGTTCATAATGAATATAAAATAAATTCCTAACTAGCCTAACTATTTGTTATCTCGTGTTATTCATCTAATTAGTTAATAAAGGAAACTATATTAAATTACTAGTTAAAAAGTGATTCTTTATAGAAGAAAGTAAATGAAAAAATGCATTTTGCTCGGGTAATTTATTTTCACAAAGTGGCAGCACATCAAACTTACAAGTGTCACGCTAACAGCCCGCTATTGGCTCCACGGCCGATGACGTAGTACGGAGGCAATCACGTGACCTAGCTGTCACGGGAAGAGACTACCTGGTGTTATTATGTATGGAAATGTCTTTGGTTATTATACCATGATAAAATGTATGTGATGTCATCAGGTGACGCGATACCTGTGGGCAGCGTGGGTCTAGCGGTGACGCAGAGCAACACGCTGACCTTGATGCTGCAGCACGGCGCGCGCATGCTGGTGGAGTTCCTGGGGCAGCTCACCAGCGTGGAGCGCATCCTGCAGTACACGCGCATCGACACCGAGCCCAACTTGTTCGAAGGCAGTGAGTACTATGTCATAGGATGAAATGACGCGGGCTCAGCGTTAGTTACTTATCTCGAACTGAGTTCATAATAACTAACGGCAGAAATTAATATCCAATCTATCTACGATTTACCCTACTAGACATAGGAATTTGACATAAGCTCCATACAAAATATGTCAAATTTCTATCTCTAGTAGGGTAAATCGTGGATAGATTGTATATTAATTTTGGTTGTAAGGCGCTCCGCAGACGGATCTCCAAGTTGCGGCAACAGGCAACTCGCAACTAGCCGTTTATGACGTTTCATATTTTTTTAAGAAATTGCGCAGGCATACTAACTCTCGTTGCGAGTTTCGGTGATCGACAACAGTTTTCGGTTGCTGCACTCGGTGACAAAATCAATTCCAAATTGCCGCAACTAGCAACTTACAAATTTGTACCAGTTGTGTCACGTTGCTGGTTTCCGCAACCAGAAACCGCAATTCGTCGAGTGACTTCACTCCCCGTCCCCCGCAGCGTCATCTTGCTCTACGTATCTTCGAAAGTTTATTTAAAATTGCGGCAACCGTAGACTGGGCCTTTTTGTTGCTGCAACTGGCAACCGTAACATAAATATTTCTTTGAATCTGAACTGTCAACGGAAGCTTTTTAAAAGTTGACTCAACTAAAGTTCCCGTCTGCGGAGTACCTAAGTTACAGCTTTTGACTGTTAAAATGTTCGTCAACAGTACGTACAGGCTATTATTTGTTCTATGGTATAGGCGAGATACTGATGAGTTTGCTATATATGTGACAATCGGTTAATTTTAAATATGTTTTGCTTGATTAATACAACGTCAATAAGGCGTACCGTCATATAAAGTACCCCGTATTTTAACATGAATTGCCAAGTGTCTACGAAAGTGATAATGAAAGGTAATTTTATGGTTACTAAGAAAGATACTTGAATTTTGATGATTTGCAAATAATGAGAACTTAATGCAGAAAATACTTTAATTCATTGTCTCACTATATCACTCTTTACCCATCCACAGAGATTGCCATGCCGCCAACTTGGCCGTCTCAAGGAAGAATTGAGTTCCAGAATGTAACTCTGCGGTACGCGCCAAACGAGGAGCCCGTACTGAAGAATTTGAATATTGTGGTGGAAAGTGGATGGAAGGTATGTATCAGATAATTGCCTTCTTATCAAATATTTTCCTTTAAAGATATAATTAATACTTAATTGTGAAAAGAAAGATTCACTCAAGAGCAAGATTCGAACCTGTGACTTCTGGTTTAGTAGAGCTCTTTGTGAAAGAGCTCGTCCGGGGAAGTACTATCACCGTATCGACTTCTGCCGCCAAACAGTGATGCTTGCATTGCTGTTTTTCGGTGCGGGGTGCCAGTGAAATTACAATCACATGAGACTTTCCATCTTCACTTTGGCGAACCAACTTGCGGTACCATTTAGGCAATATCGTAGGTGGTATCGCAGCTGTTATGGACAAAGGTGACCGCTTAACATCAGTCAGGCCTTTTGCTCGTTTCGCCATACTCCAATATAAAAAAAACAGTAGCTTTAATGGTCCATAGTTATCGTAAACTCTGCTACGTGGTTATAGAATTTAACGTCCACTTTGAATACCTACCGGCCCTGTTGTTGCGGATGTCTATTGGGTGGCGGAGATTGCTAACGGGTCACCTGACCGTTTGCTTGTTTGCCCCCCTATATTATATTTAAAACCTACGTCAGCAACATCATAATGCGCGTTCCTCAACCGACTTGATTTATTTTGTAGCCAACGGTAAAAATTAATATCCTATCCTATCCACGAAAATTTCTCTAATATGTAATTTTTCGTGTTTGTACGTTCAGGTCGGGATTGTGGGACGGACGGGCGCCGGCAAATCTTCGTTGATATCAGCTTTATTCAGATTCGCCTACCTCGATGGATTCATATTGATTGACGGACTTGATACTTCGCTGATTTCGAGACAGGTACGAATTTCACGGTACTATTCATGCGAGACCGTGTAGCCCATTATATTCTAACTTATGGTTATTTGCAGGGGCTGCGATCGAAAATTTCAATTATTCCACAAGAACCGATCCTGTTCTCTGCGACAATCAGATACAATTTGGATCCATTCGACATCTATAGCGACGAGGACCTCTGGAGAGCTCTTGAACAGGTCAGACTCAACAATAAAACTTGTCTGTGTTTCGTTAAAATAATTTATTAAAAGTTTTATTATAATTGTAAATTGCAGGTAGACTTGAAATCGGCTATTCCATCGTTAGACTTCAAGGTAACAGAGGGAGGTGCCAATTTCTCAGTGGGGCAGCGACAGCTGATGTGCCTGGCGCGTGCTGTACTGAGATCCAATCAGATATTAATCATGGACGAAGCTACAGCGAACGTAGATCCTCAGTGAGTATTTGGGGAATTACATGCATACTTAACAACAATGCGGCAGAGATTGACGGCTGTTTTGTGTTGCAGGACGGACAACTTTATCCAAGAGACAATACGCCGCCAGTTCGTGTCGTGCACTGTTTTGACGATCGCTCACCGACTCAACACAATCATGGATTCAGACAGGGTGCTCGTCATGAGCAGCGGACAAGTCGCCGAGTTCGATCATCCATACGTGCTGCTCTCTGATCCCAATAGTGCTTTCTCCTCCATGGTGCGGGAAACCGGAGAAAAGAACAGTGCTAACCTATTACAAGTAGCCAAAGACGCTTATTTCCAAAGCAATCTGAAAGAAAACGCAAGATGAATAAAAATATATACTTAGCACTCGCAGTGAAACACAAAAGTTACTATTAGAATAAAGCAGTAAGGCAGTATTGTATACAATTGTTAATCAAGGTGTCTTAGAAGCAAGGATTCCTTGCATCTACCTCCTTGTATGGAGATGATGAAGTATTGTAAATTTTAATAATATTATGTAGTCTTAAGAAAAAAGTCAAATAAATTATACATTGTTATGTCATCTTATTATTTACTAGCAGTGCTCTGGCGGTTTTGCCCGCGAAAAAAAAAACATTATTATTTACTCTATAGAGTATTTAGTATTTGTGTCAAGTGTGACCCCGGGAAGATTTTTCATAGATACTTTAACACCCCTTTTTTACGTTGGGTTAAATTTACAAAAAAAATGCAAAAACATGTAATTCTTGCTTCAAAGATTATTTATACCAAGTTTTGACTTAATCCAACCACGCAATAAAATATTATTTCTTTATATATTTTTTTTATTATTATCTATTTTTTTGTATAGAAGAATACTTCCATACAAAATTTATAACCATCTTTTAGGGTTTTTTTTGAAAAATAATAGATAATTGTTTCATTATACATCAAATAACAGCAATTATAGACCCATCTCGCTAGCCACCACTGTGGCGAAGGTACTGGACAGGTCTGCTTGATCGTATTTTGAGCAGCCACATAAAGCTGAACGACGCCCAGTTCGGTTTTAGGCATGGGCTATCGACAGAGACAGCGGTTCTATGCCTGAAGCATACTGTCCGGTACTACACCGACAGGCAGACTCCGGTCTACGCCTGTTTTTTGGACCTTTCTAAGGCTTTCGATTTGGTTTCCTATAATGTGCTATGGTACAAAATGAGGACAGAAACCAGCCTCCCAGAAGAAGTCATTAAATTTTTTTATTATTGGTACAACAGCCAAGTTCACTGAGGTAATATGTTAGATAGACATCGTTGGCCAAGTAAATGTTATTAGGTGGGCAGGCGTGATCTCCGATGCGCACAGATTGAGTTATGGAGTAAGGCAGGAAGGGTTAACCTCTCCTCGTCTCTTCAATTTGTACGTAAACGGACTCATTGAGAGACTCAGCAGCACTAAAGTCGGCTCTATAGACGGTCAATTTATCAACAAAATCAGTTACGCTGACGATATGGTGTTGCTGGGCCCCTCCATAAGCACCATCAGAAAGCTCCTCGCTATGTGTGGATTATGCCAGAGCCTATGGGCTCAGGTATTTGGCGTTTCAATCACGAGGCCAAAAGGTCACACACGTACCACCCCCCCTCATAGACGGTGTTTCTCTGCCAAGAGTTTCGCAATTCAAGTACCTGGGCCACTGGGTCTCGGATGACCTCTCTGACCATGAGGATATTGACAGAGAGCGCCGGGCGTTGGCTGTCAGAAGCAATATGTCAGCTCACAGATTTGCACGCTGCACGAAGGCAGTAAAAGCTGGTTCATTGTTTAAGGCGTTTTGTCAGTCCTTTTATAAGTGCAGTCTGTGGGTCAAATATACGCAGAAGACATTCAACGCCCTGCACGTTCAGTATAACAACGCTTATAGGATGCTGATGGGGCTGCCGAGGCACTGCAGTGCATCGGGCATGTTTGCCGACGCTCGTACCGATGACTTTCATGCCATCCTCAGAAAGAGAGCTGAGTCATCAGTAGGTCGTGTCCGCAGCAGTGACAACAGCATTCTTGCCGTTGTGGCTGGACGAATAGACTGTCCAATAATATGGCATTGTGTGCAATTACATGTCAAAAGGACTGTCCAGTTAAATTAAATAATAAACTAAAATTAATCTGGTAATATTAATGTATTTTGATCTAAAGGGAATTTGACATTTTAATTATTTGATTACATTTTTGGTATTTTTGATAATGTATTGTTTGATTGTGGTGTATTTATATTTGTACCTGCTGATTAGTAACATAGTTTTTTGAGTATAACTAACAAAAATATGGATCCATTGCGTCTGAAAGAAACAAGAAAACAAAAAAAAAACTAATATTATTTTTCTCAAGTTTTGAATGAATCGATCCAAGAGAAAAGATTTTTCATAAAAACTCTAAAATCCTACTTAGTGGGTGTTTACGTTCAAATTTCATGTTTCTAACTTGAGTAGTTTCGGCTCTGCGTTGATGAATCAGTCATTTCGGACAACCGTCTTTATAAGTTTGGATATACCTTGCGTTTAAAATGGGAGCGGCCAACAAAGCAAGCGCCGTCTAGGATGTTTGCATCGGAATAGTTTATACGCTAAGATGGCTATGATTAACATTAAGCCAAGTAGAAACCCTTGAACCTTGTGGTCATCGTAGAACACTTCCCAATTGTCGTCAGTGCACCCGTGACAGCAACCCATCTTACATTGTAGATGTTATGCATTATCACTCTAGCCCATTTTCATAGTTACGGAATTGTTTAATTTATTTATTAATTAATAGTTTACACAACTACATAATTTTGAGGTGACATATGACAAACTTGACGTCAGGAGTTCACAAAAAAATACGTATCTATATTTTTGGTTTTCAAGCATTGAAAGAGGATTTATAATGATGTTCTTGATTATGGTCCGCTGTATAATATTGTATAATAATATGTTTAACATTTATTGAGATATTCAATGGCTACACAACTAACTACTGTCAATCACAATGAGTATAATGGAAGTGTAGAATGGAAGGCAAACCATAGCGTTTTCAGGAAATCAGAAATAAATAAATATTTTTTGGGACATTTTTACACACCACCATCTAGTCCCAAACTAAGCAGAGCTTGTGCTATGGGAACTAGACAATGAATATAATACTTATATACTTTTTTTTTGTAAATGCATACTTATAATACATAAGAAACAACCAGACCAACACAAACACTCATGTTCATCACACAAATATTTGTGTCCTGTGGGAATCGAACCCACGACCTCGTGATCAGCAGTCCGAGACTCGAACCACTAGACCACAGAGGTCGTCAAATAAAGTTAATAAATAAGTTTTCTTTGCCAACTGTAAATATAAATTTTGTGAACAAAAAATTTACTGTGACCTATAATTTACACGAATACGAAATCTACTTAGTTTTTTTTAATACTATATACATTTTTTTATTATACTTTGTACTGAATATAAGATTTTTTTATCAAAACAGATAATGGACTTGAGTGCTCCGCCTGCAGCTGGATTGAAAAACAAGCTTATTAGCTACTAGCTTTTACCCGCGGCTCCGCTCGCGTTAAATTCTGCTAACCCACGTCAGTCCAGTCCAGTCCAGTCCATTTCAGTCCAGTCCACTGTCCCACTGCCCCGCTACCCCACTGCCCCGCTGCCCCGCTGCCCCACTGCCCCGCTGCCCAGCTGCATCACTGCCCCGCTACCCCACTGCCCCAATACCCCACTGCCCCCCCCTGCCCCGCTACCCCACTGCCCCGTTTCGCCGCTGCCCCACTGCCCCGCTACCCCACTGCCCCACTGCCCCGCTGCCCCACTGCCTTCCCCGCAGCCCCCCACTGCCCCGCTGCCCCGCTTCCCCACTGCCCCGCTACCCCACTGCCCCGCTGCCCCACTGCCCCGCTGCCCCACTATACCACTGCCCCACAGCTTGCCCGCTGCCCCACTGCCCCGCTTCCCGACTGCCCCGCTGCCCCACTGTCCCGCTGCTCCGCTGCCCCGCTGCCCCACTATCCTACTGCCACACTGCCCCGCTGCCCCAGTAACCCACTGCCCCACTGCCCTGCTCCCCCACTATCCCACTGCGCAACATCCTGCCCGCTGCCCCACTGCCCCGCTGCCCCACTGCCCCGCTGCCCCGCTGCCCCACTATCCAACTGCCCCGCTGCCCCGGTAACCCACTGCCCCGCTGCCCCGCTGCCCAGCTGCCCCGCTGTCCCGCTGCCCCACAATCCTACTGCTCCTCTTCCTGCCCCGCTGCCCCTCTATCCCACTGCCCCACTTCCTGCCCCGCTGCCCAACTGCCCCGCTGCCCCACTGCCCGCTGGCCCGCTGCCCCGCTGCCCCACTGCCCCGCTACCCCACTGCCCCGCTGCCCCACTATCCCACTGCCCCGCTGCCCCGGTACCCTACTGCCCCGCTGCCCCGCTGGCACGCTGCCCCGCTGCCCCACTGCCTCGCTGCCCCACTGCCTCGCTGCCCCGCTGCCCCGCCCCGCTGCCCCACTGTCCCGCTGCCTCGCTGCCCCGCTGCGCCACAACCCCACTGCCCCACTGCCCCACTACCCCGCTACCCCACTGCCCCACTATCCCACTGCCCCACTGGCCCACTGCACCGCTGCCCCGCTGCCCCGCTGCCCCACTACCCCACTGCCCCACAGTCCCACCGTCCCACTGCCACTGTCCTACTGTCCCACCGTCCCACTATCACACTGTCCCACGGCCCACTGTCCCACTGTCCCACTATCTCACTATATCACTATCGTTATCGTCCCGTCCCATGTCCCATGTCCTGTCCCATGTCCCATCCTATGTCCAGTCCCATGTGCCGTCCCACTGTCCTGTCCCATGTCCCGTCTCATGTCCCGTCCCATTTCCCGTCCCATGTTCCGTCCCCTGTCCAGTCCACTGTCCCGTCCCCAGTCCCGTCCCCAGTCCCATCCCCAGTCCCATCCCCTGTCCACTCCACTCCACTCCACTCCATCGTACATTACTATCCGCTCGTGCAAATGCATAGAAGCTTCGATCTGTCGGGTGAGTACGCAACCCACGAATTTTTTTTTTTATTTTTTTCTTTCTTTCTTTCTTTCTCAAAACCCATACCAGTTTTTAAGTCAAATCATCAGCTTTCAAACAAAAAAAAATCATCAAAATCGGTCCAGTAGTTTTAGCGTGATGCTGGAACAAACAAACAAACAGACGTTTACAATTTTATAATAGTTATGATTATAATAGTTAAGATAATATAAGATGAAGAAGGTAATTAAAAATTGTAGACTGAAAATAGTATTTTTTTAGTTACACCAAGATAACTTTATGCTTATTCGTATATTAAGATGGATACAATATAACAACGTTTAGGTACTTCTAAATTTTATTGCTTTTCATACAAAAAATTAGAGAAATCGCAATTTAGAGGTAGCTTCCAGTCCTTGTCTGTACCAGGCCCCTCAGAAAGTATTGCGAAAAAAAGTTTTTATATATGGGAGACTGGCCAGTTATAATGTTTTTCGAAAATATGATTATTTATAAGTAAAAATAAGTAAGTTCCAATTTCAAAATTTCCCTCCACATTTTTTGCGAGTTAATTCAAAGTATTGTGTCTCACTGAAATATGGATCTGCGCCGGGAACATTTTAGAGCTATGATTTTATACGATTTCAAGTGTCGCCTGAAACCGGATGAATCGTACGATAGACTTCAAATGGCATTCATGGATGAAGGCCCTTCCAAGGCAACCGTGTATCGTTGGTATAACGAATTCAAGCGCGGTCGACCAACTTTGGGGGATGACGAAAGAAGCGGTCGCCCTTTGACGGCTGTTACCGAAGAAAACGTGCTAGCAGTGAAAAATTTAATCCAAGACAATAGGCGAATTACATATCAGGAGATTCAACACATATTGAAGATTGGATCGGGAAGCGTTCACGAGATTCTACACAGCCATCTTCGCGTGAGGAGGATAGTATCACGCTGGGTGCCGCACAACCTCACCGATGCTCAGAAGCAGGCCCGGGTGGAATGGTGCCGTGATATGCTTAACAAATTTGAAGCAGGCTCGTCTCGGCGTGTTTACGACATCGTTACAGGTGATGAGTCCTGGATTTATCAATACGACCCAGAAACCAAGCGCCAGTCGACTGTTTGGGTGTTTCAAAATGAGCCAACGCCTACCAAAGTGAAGCGATCTAGAAGCGGGGGTAAGATTTTGATCGCTAGCTTTTTTAATTTGACTGGCCACTTGGTATCAATTCCCTTACGGGATCAAAGAAGCATTAATGCCGAATGGTATACTACCAAATGTTTGCCAGAAGTTTTCTCTGTTATAAGCAACAAGCGACCAAACACAGGGCTCCGCGGGCTACTGCTCCACCACGACAATGCACCTGCGCACACCGCACTCAAAACGAGGGACTTCCTGGACAGCACGCCAGTCAAACTCCTGGGTCACCCTCCTTACAGCCCTGATCTAGCACCGTGTGACTTCTTTTTATTCCCAAAAATAAAAAATCAGCTCAAAGGGATACAATTTTCGTCGCCGGAAGATGCGCTGGCTGCGTTCGAGCAGGCTGTAAACGAGGTGTCTGCGGCGGACTGGAAAAAGTGTTTTGAAAACTGGTTTAGGCGCATGAATCTTTGTATAGAGGCTGGTAGAAAGTACTTTGAAAAGATTTGATAAAAATATATGTACGTATAGAACAATTTTTTTTAGTTTCGCAAAACTTTCTGAGTGTCCCACGTAAGTCGAAAGATTCTGATTTTCGGTTGGCTCAAAAGACTGCATTTCCAAGATGGCACCACCCACATACGACAGGATTTTTTTTTCTACTCTGTACAATTCGGCCCGACCAAAAAGTTTTTAATGCAATTTCTTTAGCAGCCGTATTTTCTCTATGGAGGCGCGCGCTAGAGCACATGCGTGCGAATGACAGCTGCATATGAGCGCCTTAATCACCTTAATGTATGCAAAATGTTGTAGAAAAATATAATTAAAAATCACCGGTTCCCGTCATCGTAGCGAGGTAAAATACATACCAGTTTTTAAGTCAAATCATAAGTTTTTAGTCACAAACCCTTTCAACAAAATCGGTCTAGTAGTTTTATAGTGATGCTGGAATAAACAAACAAACAAACAAACAGACAACTGACATTTAACAATTTTATAATAGTAGTAGATGGTTCGGCCTAGGACACAGAGTGAAGAGCCTCCTACGTTGCATCCCCCTTAGACATACATTTTTCGTGTGATAAGCACTACTATCTCAGCATATGAATCCGTTTGTTGAATCGAAACAATATGGAATAAACATTTGGATTTCGTAGTTAGACTAGAATACCTACACTATATTATGATTTAAGACGTATTTTACCCAGAATTTGGTTGTACAGACAGTGACCGTGGAAGAGTATATTATTATGCTGAAGCTGTTCCAAACTTAATTCAAACTTCTCTTCATACTTTGCTCGTATATTAGAGAATAGGAGAAACTATAGAACTTATAGAACTATCTCCTTTGCGTAATGAAAATGTTTTCTGAGCGCTAATCAGAAATAGTACATTATGTATGATATAAGTGAGCTAAGATGTTCATTATACTCAAGGCTGGATTGCAGCCCAAGCTGAAAGCGAGGGCGTAATGAAGCCAAGAGTATTAGTAGTGTGTTGAAAAACGTGGTATGAAACGCGTGCGCAATGTTCATTATGCTCTCGGCTTTATTACGCCCCCGCCTTCGGCTTGGGCTGCAATCAGCCACACTCACTGAACTCACTTGTATCATAAATGCTTTGTAAAAACCATCAATCCAATACAATAATTTTAAACATTTGTGAAACTAAAAGTTTCTTAATTCTTCATCATATAGAGACTAAAAATCGACATTTGAATTTCAATCAAATGTGATGTTGGGTACTGACCGCAATGAGGCCAGCTCAGCCACTGTGCACTGGTGACAACTGCGGGACTAGCCACTAACTGTGGACTCTATTAAATTACATTTTGTAGGAGCTCGCCGCAAACGAGGATGTCGTTTTTGTTGTTGGCCTTTGAATTATGTACCTATAGTATAGTGTTAAAATAATGTGACTCGAAAAAGACCTAAAGCGCAAACCACACACAGCGCGGATGCGTGTCGGGCGGAGCGCGGGAGCCGCGCGCGGCCCGTGCTCTGTCTGCAGTGGCGGGAGACACGCGAGGCTCCCGCGCTCCACCCGACGCGGGTCCGACACGCACCCGCTCTGTGTGTGATGTCGTCCAAATAAAAACAGTGCCGCGGGCCCAACCCGGCCCGCGCCCATCCACACCCTCGTTGTGTGTGATTTGCGCTTAAGTGTACCTATGTTACTTAAAGGTAAATGGAAATAAACCGTTTTTGTCTGTAATGTTTTTATTGTGAAAGTCCTCCATCCAGGAGGTGCCATTTTTATTTTGACTTAATTCAAACCGTTTAAGTCTAATCCCATGTCCTAGTTAAAAAGAAGCCGTCACACACAGGATTAGGTTCGTCGCATATTTAACCTAGCCTATTGTAGCCGAATTCCAGACGGCGCGATTCTGTCTTTTGTTTGCATATGCTTTCCACGTGGCACTGGATGAAGTGGGACCAATATGCGGTGCGACATTACTTAACACGTTTTACAAAACCGTTCACGCCATGTGCTGTGCATGGGCTGGGTTAAAAATGCGGCGGGACTTATGCCCTACAAAAATTGACAAACGCTGTGAAGTACGAGGTCACTTACACTTCTGTAGCGATTGTAGCTTAACATCTGTTACAATTCTGGCACTGGTACAGCGACCACGACAGGTAGAGGATAACCATGAGTAGCATAACAGTGAGGTACAGCACATGAGGGTTCTGGAACATGGAGTTGTCACAACAAGGGTCTGGCCCGTCGCAGCAACCCATTTTTGTGAAACGGCGATGTTACACGTTAGTTCAAATTATGTTTCATGTTATTTCATGTTTTGTGTTTACTGAAACTTTTTTATTTAGCTGTTGTACATACATAAATGAATTTTAGTTTTTTTCATCGCATTTTTCTTATGTCGATGTACTTATACTTAAATGACATCAAAGATAATATAATCACTACTAAACGTAGTGGTTATATTCTCTTTGATCACTACGTTTAAATGACATATTGTCAAAGTACAAAGATAATATAATCAGGTCTGTGATATAATCACTATGTCAAAGTGATGTCAAAGTACAGATCACAGAGAAAAAAGTTACTAAAACGCACTGATTCAATTTGAGGAGTCTGAGGAATTTCAGAAATTTGACATCTACCCGGCCGCGGTAGAAGCAGGTAGATTCTATGTCATATCTGTGAGGGTGGTGAGCACAAAGACATTTCTATACTAGTAGTGGTGAGAAACTTATATAATCTGATTATATTATCTTTGAAAATCACTACGTACATGTTATGATTATGATCTAATATAACATCCTTGGATCTATCTGAAGGCCAAGTACGAGTTTGACACTTACAAATACTTCCATAGTTTTCGTTAACTTTCATTCATAAATCAGTAGTTCCTCCTCGGATCCGCCAGGGGCGCTACTGGTTTATAATAATCAATAATAAATAAATAAATATTTTGGATATTGTTACACAGCACCATCTAGTCCCAAACTAAGCAGAGCTTGTGCTATGGGTACTAGACAATGAATATAATACTTATTTACTTTTTTTTCGTAAATACATACTTAAAATTCATAAGAAGCACCCAGACTAACACAAACACTTATGTTCATCACGTAACTATTTGTGTGCTGTGGGAATCAAACCCACGACCTTGTGATCAGCAGTCCGACACTCAAACCACTACACCACAGACGTTGTCTATTTATTAATGAAAGTCGACGGAAACTATGAAAGTAATCGTAGGTAAGTGTCAAACTCGTACTAGGCCCCCTGATTTCGGATTTACGTATATGGTGTATGTATGTCCGATACACAAATAAACGGCAAACAGGAACATCTACTGTCAGGTGATTGAGAAAAAAAAGAAAGCATTGAGATTTAAAGCATTGAGATTAGTTTGAAACTATATTTTGAACGTTTTTAATTACGAGAATTGGCCTTCAGGTAGGTACCTACGAAGTTTTCGCTACTGCGTACTTAAAGCAGAGAAAGTTAGATTGTATTTACAAAACATTTTCAGTCGGGAACAGGGGCGAGCGCTTGAGCGCTTTGATACTCTCTTACCTGCTAATGTACTTTGCCATTCATTATGTACTTGTAAATCAAGCAGGCTTTTATGTGCTTACTTACTTAGCTGTGAGTGGGTCTTAAACGTAATTAAGGTAGTTACGTTTGAATAAAAAAGAAACATTTTAACATTGTTATAATTATTCTAAGTAACAAACTATTCATAACTTATATTAAGCTTCCTTACTATCACTATCATATTTAGTTTTAGCGACTTCGTATAAAAGCTTCGACATGTTTTCTCCAGTTTCTTTGACCATAGAGGTGAACTTGCTGTTGGGGTTGTTCAGCAAGACGTGGGGGTGGTCGAACTCGACGGCCTCGCCCACGTCCATGACGAGGACTCGGTCGGAATCCATGATGGTGTTGAGTCGATGGGCGATGGTCAACACCGTGCACGACGCGAACTGACGACGGATCGTCTTCTGAATCAACGCGTCCGTTCTGTAAATAATAAAATAAATAAATAAATATTTTCGAGACATTTTTACACAGCACCATCTAGTCCCAAACTAAGCAGAACTTGTGCTATGGGTACTAGACAATGGATTTAATACTTATATACTGTTTTATTTTGTAAATACATACTATAATACATAAGAAACACCCAGACAAAACTCAAACACTTATGTTCATCACACAAATATTTGTGTCCTGTGGGAATCGAACCCACGAACTCGTGATCAGCAGGGTCGACCCTCGAACCACTAGACCACAGACGTCGTCAAAACGAATGAATACATTGTTGATTTACGTAGTTTTAATGTTTATTTTAAATACATAACTAAATGCTAGTTGTAGCCAATTTTAACCCAAGTAACACAAAACCGTTAAAGGGTAAAAGTAAAAGCCAAAATACATCTTCAAGGCAGAGGGTCACCAATATAAATTTTCAGGAGATGTATACTGGCTTTTACTTTTACCTTTAAACGGTTTTTGTGTTACTTGGGAGGTTGTATAAATAATACACGCTTACTTCGGTCTGACACTCTTTACACTTCTATGAGAGCCTTCTATCTCATAATATTATAAAGAGGAAAGATTTGTTTGTTTATTTGTTATCGATAAACTCTGAAACTACTGAACCGATTTTAATAATTATTTTACTGTTAGAAAGCTACTTTATCCAAAAGTAACATAGACTATATTTTATTTCAGTACTCGCGCGAAGCCGCGGTCACAGCTGGTTTGTAATATAATTATAAGGCATATAATTTCGAGGTCTAGAATTACACATGAAATAAACGAGTACCTGATTTACTCAACACTTACTGAGGATCGACGTTAGCGGTGGCTTCGTCCATGATGAGAATTTGATTAGATCGTAAGATAGCGCGGGCCAAGCACACTAGCTGACGCTGTCCCATCGAGAAGTTACTGCCACCTTCCGACACTTTATAATCTAATGCCGGGATGCTCTCTTTCAACTCCACCTTAAAATGATAAATATGTTAAGTAATTAGTTTATATCGCAAGTTCCGAGAGTCTGTTCGACACACGGAATAGAAAACAAAATGGAAGTGCCTCACAGCTACCGCACTTGTGGCACAATTTTTTTTTTTCACAATAAAGCGGAGATCCGCAACAATCACTTAATCGCGCCTAGTTTCCCGCTGTGACGCAACATGTCTCGAACACTTAGTTTACGTGAAATACTAGATTATACCTTATTATAAAAATTTTACGTGTAAAAATGATAGCAGAACGAAAAGTGATTCTTATCGAAGCGTATCATATCACCATTATGTATAAAGTACGTGAAATACTAGATTATACCTTATTATAAAAAATTTACGTGTAAAAATGATAGCAGAACGAAAAGTGATTCTTATCGAAGCGTATCATATCACTATTATGTATAAAGTTTTGAATTTCAATAACATAATTTAAATTTTAACAATTTGTAATAACATAACATAACATGACGCCCGTATTTCCCCGAAGGGGTAGGCAGAGGTGTAATAATACACACACCTTTCACCAGTTATGTTATAGTTCCATGTAATAGGGAGCGAGCCTATTGCCATAAGATAGATAGATTGCTTATTTGTAATAAGATTGGATAAAAAAAACTTTGTGTAACTGTCAGGCCTAATTTAAATTTTAAATAAACCCAATCACATAATTGTTTTTGTGTATTGTATTTTACAGTCGAGGAACGAAAAGGTTCGTGAATTTTTAAATTGATTCCTTTAAACGTGTCGCGAGTACATGTTACCTTTTCAAATCCAAACGAGAGATAATTAGGTGGGTGTACGTACAACTGTCATTATTGTTATCTGCCAGTAAAAGCGAGACCGTCACCTTAATGTGACGAACCTTTTCTTTCCTCGACTGTACTTTTTCTGTTATAATTTTTTGAATTCGGCTACACTGGTTCCCGTACTAAGTAATCGTAAGGGCACTTCCACTTGTTTTTTATATTCCGTAGTTCAACTTAATATAATTTAATTTATCGTACCTGTTCCAGCGCTCTCCAGATATCATCGTCGCTGTAGTCGTTGAACGGATCCAAATTATAACGCAATGTTGCAGAGAACAGGACCGGCTCTTGTGGAATTATTGATATTTTCGATCTCAAAAGCTGCGAACGTAAAAAGTAATCGCTACGTTAATATTCTAAATTAAAAAATAGCTTACAACCCCGAACTCCATAGTAGTCCTTGGCAGATGCTGAATATTTAAAATTCCATTAATAGATATTACTTTTTAGTTGATGGACCTTTTGTTTAATTAATGGTGCGATTATGCAATATCGGCCATTGCGTAATAGTAGTTTATGAAACTGTTGCATAATAGGGGTTATTAAAACACGAGTGTGAGTTTAAAAACCGAGCCGTAGGCGAGGTTTTTAATAGTATCACACGAGTGTTTTAATACCTAATTATGTCAGTTTCATACACTATTTTATCTACACTCATATAATTTTAAATAAAATACCAAAGTCAAAATCTTGGTAAAATTGTCGTTGTTTTTCTTGATTTCTCTGGTAAAAGATTGTTCGTCATTTACGTTGCTGCATCCAGAAATTCAGGCGGGGTCATATTCTCCACAGTTCAGTATCACTGCTGTAGTCAGATATTTTTGCCCAGAATAAAACTTTCGACATACAAAACCATAATAATAACGTAAAAAATAACAATAAATTTACAAGTAACGATGTCCAAATCCAGTAGGTAGGGCGCGCGGCCGCGCACGCGCGCTGGTGCGCGCCTACACAGATAATAAAATATAGTCTGGCGACAACATTATAATCGGAACTAATTTTCTATCCTTGTCAGGATTCCGTCAATCTCTGTTTTATCATACAAAAAATATGCCTGTATACACTTAAATATAATTAAAAGCAATATGACAATCAAAAGTTCTGCCAAAAACGCGATTTTAAACGATAAAAATTTTCAATGTATGACAAGTGGCGCCACCCTGAATTTTGTGTACTCATTGGTGCCAAACTGTACGACTGCTAAAAAAAAGGTTTGAAAACTCCTTGGTTAGGTCGAAGTGGCATTAAAAACTCCTTAGTTAGGCTGAAGTGTGCGGTTATGGAAAAAAAATTAAATTACCGCATTGTTTTGTTCAGCAAACTGTATCGTAATGAAACTTTTTAAATTCATAACAGGTGCATGTGCGTAAAGTATGTCATTATGTCATTACTTTCGAGTTCATAATTCGAATTTTACGATACGAGTGTAGATAAAAGCTATAATATGTACAGTCAACATAAAAAGTAAGTGATGATTACTCGAAGTTTCAAAAATCTAATTGCTTGATGAATGAAAAATTATCAATTATAATTTTTGTTAACAATAACGATGGTAAAGTAAATTCTTTATAGTTAGTATTGTGATAAATTTAGACAAATAATAATATTAACTCTAGAGAATATTCATTATGAATTTTCAAAAAAAAAATTTACTTTTTTTGTTGTCTGTAGTTGTTACTTTTGAGTCTTTGTAATAATATTTATTTTACCTTTTTAGCTATTCCTTCAGTATCGAGGCCGTCGATTTTGATGCTACCAGTTATATTGGAAAGTCTAAACAGAGCTGCTATGAGCGATGATTTGCCAGCTCCAGTTCTGCCTACTACACCAACCTGAAATATTCTGTCGTTAATACATAATGTTTATAATATATAATCGTTGGTGCGTCTGTTAGTAATCTTATAACTTCCGAACAACTTGACCGATTGAGGTCACATTTGTACATACATAATATATTTGTTTTCTTAAGACAATAGTTTATAGCTATGCTAGGATCCGGTAGTCAAGTTATTAACAAATTCTATATTTATGGCCCAAAATGACTCATATTCACAATATATTATATTGGTTTAGTGTCCACCAACCCGCAGTAGGCCAGCGCGGTAGACTAAGCCCCGAGTCCTTATTCTACGAAGAGGCCGTGCCCAGCAGTGGGACAGTAATTTTCTGATGATGAGTGTCAAAAAAGAAAATTATAAAATCTGTGGACCCAATTGGTGGCGCTGTGGGCAAATCCACTGGCATCAGCTAGTATGTTATATTCATCATCATCATTTTAGCCACGACGTCCACTGTTGGACATAGGCCTCCCCCAAAAGGGGGAATATCATAATCGCCACGCTTGGCTGGCGGATTGGCCATCGTAGTTGGTTGAATTGATAGTCAGAGAACGCTGCTGCCCATCCTCTGGTGAACCCCATGGTCGCCTTTACGATACCTACGAGAAGATATAGGGTGGTGCTACTCTTTGTGTCCGGCACCACACGGAACATACACATTATTTTATATTATCTCAATAGAATGGTAATGGATATATTTTGGTTACCTTCCAACCGCTTTGAATCACAAAGTTCAAATTTTTAAGCACTGGTGGATCTTCGGCTGAGTAGTTTAGGTAGACATTTGAGAACACCACGTTACCAGCAGCAGGCCATTCTTTCGATGGTTCGGTTGCTGCAAAAATGTTATAAAATCTTTAGGTCAATCCTTTTTCTTAGCATATTTAGATTAGTTTTTATTTAAGGGGAATGTAGCAGCCAAGTGGCGCCCCCATCAGTAAAAAAAAATATTACTCGCTGAATACATCATTTATCGAAAATTCGTTTTTAACTATTGAAGTACAGGTACTGTAGGTTAATCAGAAACTATTAACTCTGTAAATTATGGTTCGCTGTAGTTGTAGATAGACAAAAAAAGATAAAAAGTGGCAGTTTTTCGAACTTTTTCTGTCTTCAACTACAGCGAAGTATAATTTACAGAGTTAATAGTTTCTGATTAAAGTACAATCGTAAGTACAGTCAGTGATTGCCTCGTTGGTCTAGTGGTTACAAGTGCGACTGCTGAGCGTGGGATCCTGGGTTCGATTCCTGGGTCGGGCAAAGTGTTATTGGGTTTTTTCATTAGGAAATTCTCAGTAGCAGCCCGGAGTCTGGATTTGTGCCCGGTTAATGGCAATAGGCTTGCGGGTATTACATGGAACTATAACATAACTGGCGAAATGTGGGTGTACTATACACCTCTGCCTACCCCTTCGGGGAAATACAGGCGTGAAACTTAACTTAAGTTTTTTTTTATTATGGTATTTGTATAATCATAATCATTTATGTAGCTACTATTCATATTGCTATAGGTACGTTATTAAAATTAGAAATACAGAAATACTCTCCGACTCAAAACAAAACTGACTGACATCCTAAAAAGAATAGACCAACAAAAATGGCGATGGTCAGGCCACATGATGCGAGACACCAAAGGCAAGTGGAGCAAAGCACTGACAGATTGGTACCCAAGGGACGGCAAAAGACATCGAGGAAGACAGTTTACCAGGTGGGAGGAAGAAATTAAGCTGACAGCAGGTCCAAACTGGAGGAGGGTTGCTCGCGATAGACGACAATGGAAGTGGTTAGAGGAGGCCTATGCCATGAGGCACACCGAAATTCGAGACATACTGTAAATTTTACTGTTGGCTATTGATCAATATTGTTTTCTGTCTTCGTTTTTCGGAATAAAGGGCTTAAATAAATAAATAAAATGGCAATAGGCTCGCCTCCTATTACATGGGACTATAACATAACTGGCGAAATGTGGGTGTGCTATACACCCCTGCCTACCCCTTCGGGGAAATACAGGCGTATGTTATGTTATTTTATGTTATGTTAAAGTACAGTAGTACAGGACTTCAATCATTAAAAACGAATTTTCCATAAATTATGTATTCAGCGAGTAATAACTTTTTTACTGATGGGGGCGCCACTTGGCTGCTACATTCCCCTTAAGTCATGAGTGAACAGTTTAGTAGTGGTAGAGCTCCTTGTGATAGAGCTACTACCACCGGCACCGTACCTATTTCTGCCACCATATATTAATGTTTGCAGTACTGTGTTCCGGTGTGAAGGGTGCCGGTGAAATTACAATCACATGAGACTTTCCATCTTTAGGTCTCAGTTTGGCGAACGCGATTTGCAATACTATTAAGGCAACATCCTAGGTGGCATTACAATTGTTATGGGCAAAGGTAAACCGCTTAACATCAGGTGAACATTTTGCTTGTTTTGCCATCCATTTACTATAAAAAAACAGGGGCCTCACTCCTGACTGGTTAGAGCTGGTTCGAGTTCTGAACTAAATCGAGCTAATGTCAATTCCTAGAGGAATGCAGTACGAATTGACAATAACTCGAATTCAAATTCGATTTATACAGAACTCGATCCAGTCGGGAGTAAGGCCCCAGGCTTCCTTTGGATAAGCTCGCTCCATCGCCGATCGTACCTACCTTTGCCCTCGAGATTGAACTAGATTGAGGTCAAGAGAAATCCCATACTAAAATAATTTAAATAAAAGTTCGAGGATGAGCTCTCGTAATGGATTTTTCGTAAGGGGTTTTTAGAGATTTAGTTAGATGGGGATACACAGACGAGTTACAATGTGACTCCACAGAATCTGTGTCACAGACGATGCCTCACCTCGACCTGCTCACTGTTCAATACCACCTGCACAAACAAGGCTACTGATAGTGCTGTTAACGTGGCTACATCTTGGTTCACAATAACACAATTAAACTCAAATTATACAAGGGAATCATCGACACGAAGAAGAAGGGTTTTTTTAAATAAATCAACGGCTTTGTGTTCTTACATCCATACTCCATGTTTTCCTCAGTGGGTAGCTTGGTGTACTCCAACACCCTCTCCACGGCCGTCATTTGTCCTAGGAAGTCTGCTGTAAACCGCGCCGCCATCTGTAGCATCATCGTCAGGATCATGGACTGACTCACCGCCAGACCCACGCTGCCGACCGGAATCAAATCCCCTATGATAGAAACGTAAAGAATGGAATTATTTAATAGGTATGCGATGTTATATTCTTTTTTTAAATAACTTAGTGGAACTTAAGGCCTGGTTACACAGTAAGAACTAGCGTGCGAGTTTTTCAGTGCAGCTACTCGCACCGTGTGACTGCATTATACGAGTAAGTGTCATGTAAGTAAGAGTCGGCCAGTAGTTCGCATCCGAGTAACTACAACATTTTTTGTTTTCACACTCCACTCGCATTCTCATACCATATTACAAGATCTGTCTTGCAGGGCCTACTCGCAATTTTCATAGCAGCTACTCATAACTGTGTGACCAGCCGAGGGGAGTCCAGCTACTGGCATGCGAGTTAGCAATGATAGTAGCTGCTGTCTACTGACAGAATAGCTGCTCGCACTGTGTAACCAAGCCTTTAGCGTCTCATAGCTTGATCAGCATATTACAGGCCTCTTCCTAAAATGAAAAAGGTTGCCTAAACGTGTTAATATCGTTTATTTCATTATGATTTATGTCCACAAAACAGTACCTACATGAAGGGAGACAGAATTAACAGTATTTAGTACAAAGGTACTGCTTATTTCAAATAAATTTCTACCAGAAGACCTGCGAGAGAAGAAGTAAGTATGAAATGTAGACAACAGTGTGTGTAACTAGACAAGGAGCCTAAAGTTCTAAATAAGCAATAGATACTTAAATAAATACATAAAAATTATATATTTATATCGTTATTCAATTTCTACTAGTGTTTACAGTTTACTATTTTTGTTACCAACAACTTATAATTCAAAAGTGAAAAACTACTTAGTCAAGTACTTACCAAAGTCGCCCAAAAGGAAGATAGCCATTACAACTCCAAGGTAAGCTAAGCAAAGACTGTCTAAATACAGCCCGAAAGCAGTAGAGCCTCCAAAAAACGTGTAGAAAGCACTCGTGTGAAGATTCTGAAATAAAAATTACAGGTATAATCATGATAAAAGGGGTATAAAGTAATTCTTTTCTCAAGGAAAAATTCAATTTTTCAATTTCAATTTTCTTTTTTTTCTGTTTTTTTTTGGCAATTTTCTCTTTTCTCATTAAATTGAACGGATCGTGACTAAACCTTAAAAGAAGTAAGTAAAGCTTACCTGAGCATCATCAAAGGTTTTAAGAAGTCTTCCCTGGGAGCCAGAACTTCTAATGGTGGAAAGTCCAGAAATAGTGGAGTTAATCATCCCAAATACTGGACTTTTAGCTGTTATAAAGGAATCAGATATTAGAAAGTTGACAAAGAAAGAGTAGCTATTTAATAATTGTATTAGATAACGTGTTCTCGCCACGACTGCGTACAATTTATTTATGATGTGTTAGGTAATACAAGAAACTAATTATAAAGAAAAGAAAGAAAGAAAGAAAATATTTATTTCAGTCTCGGTACAGGCGAGAGAAAAAAAAAATCTAAAAATAGTGTATTAACAATAAACTTAAAATTTATATGCCTGTATGAGACTAAAAAAGGCCCCCATCTCAGCATATGCTACAACACACACATTATCATGCCCGCATAATGCAATTACCGACGGAAACCAACAACAATATAATTATATAATCCAAACAGGACTAAGAAAGAGGACCTTGAAATATTATACACGAAACTGAACCTTAGGGTACAAAATCCAATACTCACTGGTTCCTTCCAATCGTTTCACAGCCTGAGCTGCGTTTAGGTACCATCTAAGCAGGAAAACGAAGACGACCATCAGCACAGCCGTGGGTATCAGCGTCCATGGCAGAGCTATGGCGTTCAACACCAGCACACTGGTCAGAGACAGGTACATTTGAATCGTTTCCAATATGCTTCTCGGTAACAGTTCATCCATTGCGCCCATGTCCTTCGAGAATCTGTTTAAGACACGACCTGTGGATATTTTTTTACACAAATTAATTCAACAGTGGTGTAGATTCTCTTGTTCACGAACTAAACTTATTTTTCATCCCCCCATCTCTGAAAGAGTATTTTTGCTCTTCGATATCTGAGTGCAAAAGCCGTTTTTATCCCCTAGAGGATAAAGTAAATTGAATTTAGAACATCGTGTGCACTAGGTTTGTGAATTCAAAACATCATTAAACCTATTTACTTACCTTAGGTTAAAAACAAGAAACTTGAAAACAAGTGAAAAACCTAAAATGCAAGCTGATGTCAATGTGAATGCATTACACATTAGTGTAATGCATTCACATTGACATCAGCTTTCATTTTGAAATTACAGCAATATTCATTGCGTGGTACGTAGTTGTCAATATGACGGATTGTCAAAACACACAGAGCAATGAACATTGAAATCCGAATGAATGCGATCGCGAGTGAGTTACGCAATTAGGTAGCAGGTCTATTACCCTAAAATGAGTGGTTCTAGCGACGAGGAAGTTTATTTGACGCAAAGAGAATTGACTGAAACTGTTAATAATGCACAAATGAGCTTTCTCCCTCAACAATCACGCGAGAAGTATTTGAAACAATACGATATGGTTAACATGTGGCGACTAGATAAAGGGACCAAAACTTTCTCAGAGAACGTTATGCTCATTTACGCCAAGGGAATCCGATGAATCGGTACAACTATTAAGTATGACAGATAGTTTACCGAAAAACAGTACACAAGTCACTAACACCAACATTACAGTACCTAACAAAAATATTACTCTCAACTTAAGTAACTGTAGCAACGTTACTTTAAATTTTTCTTAATTAGGTATACCTAAGTATTATTTGTTATAGTTTAAAGATTATTCTGTAATACTTACCTATCATAATGTAGTAGTTAATACCTAAAGTGAAATAAAAGTATCTTGTGATTGTAAATGTTTTTTTTGCATTTAGTCTATTCCTCGCTGAAGTGGGATGAAAAGTTACGTGTTGCACTCGAGTGCAAAGATTTTTCACCTTGTGCTCTATTGATTCCCTCGCTAACGCTCAGGATTCTAACTGTTGAATCACTCGCTGCGCTCGTGATTCAATTTTAGAATCCTTCGCTTGCTCGGGCATCAAAATTGAGCACGCGGTTAAAAAGCAACTTTGCACTCTTGTATAACAAATAACTATTAAACTATCGCTCTCTTTTACTAATAGTAGATACAAGAAAGGGATGGCAACAATTTTAAAACTGTCAAATTAGTTTACGTGCTACATTTCTTTGTATTTTAGTGGGCACGTTCCGAGAATCTTGAAAGTTTTTCGAGATTTCTAATAATAACTAATAAAAAAATGTTAGTCACATTCCCTATTCGCCCGCGCGCGGTGCTTGTTCTATTATCAACTTTTGAAAAAAATATGCGCATTAGCCTTTAAAATACTAAATATCGCGTACCTTAAAATACCTTATTTATGTATGTGTATATTTAAAAAAAAATCGCTAGAATAATGAAAAAAACTTTACAGCTATTTCTATTATTGTCATGTTGGAAATTGCTGGCGTGTTATTTCATTGCGTACGGAAACGAGCCGATTGATTTATTCTTTTTTTATTAAATAATGAAACAATTTCCGAGCATGTGGGAGAAAAAATATATATAATATCAGTTCTTACTGCTGGGAGTTCAATGACTTTCACAAAACTAGATTTACATAATATTTTATGTTTTGAGACTGGGTAGTTGCTACTTTCCACTCGCCAATGATGCCCGTTAGTCCTTCCTTAAGGCTTTATCACCTATTGAAAAGAGATTGATATGCAGGATTATATATCACACAAATTAAATTTAACTTACCCGAAGGATTGGTATCGAAGAATCTCATTACAGCAACGATCAATTTTTCATAAATGGTATTATGAAGATTTTCCGAAGCCCGCATAGTCATCACGACGAAGGTCCAAATTCGCAAGTGTGAAATTATAATTATTGCTAATATGACGCCACCGTACACGTAGAGGTACCCGGCTGTTGTTAACAAACCAATTTGAGCGTTCAAATCAGTATCTGTAATATTAAAAAAGAATATAATTATTATAGACATCATAGTAATAGTACCTAGGTACAATGTTGCATTCACCACGGGTGACGCTACTTTGGTACATACGTCCGCTACTCCTACTTTCAGCTTCGGCACCAACTTAGCTTACTGAATTACCTTTGCATCACTCTCTCTTATAACTTATGCTGACACGAGAAAAGAAGAAAGGATCTGAAATTTTCGCGAGTTTTCTTTTTTTACTTTTTTTGTCTTTTTGCAACCGGAATTAACTTTAAATATTGGACCAGCCATCAAATTTAAAAAAAAAGCGAGTTAATATCACTTTGTCATCCAGTCCTGAGCCACCTGAGCTATGTTTAAAGTTTCAAGTCTCTAGCTCATCGGGAAATTAGTTTAAAATCGATTGCAAAATTTGTAACGAACAGACAGACATGACTGGAAGCGAGTTAATAAAAAAACGTGGTAAAAAGAAACCTTGTCATGTGCAAATACGAGGTAACGGAAAATCACATCATTAACATAGTGTTATTTACTTTACATACCTGGATCTTGTCCCTCAGGCAATGCTTGTTCATATGCATTCACTTGATTCGTCCTGCAATCAAAATTAGTATTTATAACAATGAAGGTAACGCACGCTCATAAACACAAGCTATACTGATACATGCAATGTAGAATCTGATTTAAGTACAGTAATTAGAACATACCAACGTATCATAATTAACACATTCATTAATTAATTTACGTAACAATTAAACTTATTTAATTTTACTAATTTACTAAATTGTAAATATTATTTTAAACCCATTTACGCATGCGAACGATGATATTTAAAAATGTAAAGATATGTTGTTGCGCGCGCAATCTGAAGACTCGAAAACGTCCTGATTGGGACGTTTTGCTACTAGTCTCCGTCAAGCAAGGCACCGAGCGTGACGCGTGACAAAAAAAAAAACAAAAATTGTGTACAGAAAGTCTACTGATTATGACGCGAAACTAACTTAAAGTAACTAACTTACTTACTTTGCACTAGTTTATGTGTATTGTGCTGCCGCTGGGTACGGAACATATTTTTCATTGGTTTTGTTAGGGTATGACATATCTATACTTTTAAATATAATTGCATGCGAAGCAATCAATACAATTACAATTTATATCTTTGTAAATATTACCCATTTTTTTTTAGTTTGGCATTGTTCTTATAACTATTATTTAAGTTATAAGATTGGTGTACACATAGTAATGTGTACACCAGTTTTATTGGTAGAACCCAGAAATCAACTTTTATCGTAACACATGTACACCTATGTTCACAAATAAAGATTGATCATCATCATAATTATAGATAAGTCAGTAAATATCCACACGTGAGGTAATATTGCTATAAACATTAAGCTTGGCAAATGGATTGATGATCACAGTTATTTTTACATATGTGGATAGGCACATGTGTGATATGTGCATGTGTGTGTGTGATATGTGGTGTAGATCATTAAGTGACATAACATAATCACTTTGTTTTTAATGACACGATGCAACATGTAGGTATAGGTAGTAGGTTTATTCTTGCGGAATCATAAAAAAAACAAATCGATTTTAATACAAAATCTTTCTTACCAGAAACTCAACCAATAATCGGCAGTGGTGGCAGCACCCTGCGTGATGAACAGTGCCAGGAATGCAAGCATCACAATGCACCAGGATTGGACCGAGGTCAGGTACTTCCACACCACCTCCCACTTCAAGCTGCCCGAGGCCCTCTCCTCTTTCTCCAACACTTGAGCCTTCTGCTCTCCTACATCGTCGCTCTTAACTGATATCTTCGAAATACCCCGAAGAACTTGTGGCCTTTCCTGATCAGGATACAAAAAATAATTACAATTTAGAAAACAATATTCAAAAATATTCGTTTTGAAAGTAACGTAGTGCTATATTGTGTATTTTACTTAACCCTAGGTCCTAGTTGGTTACGTGAATTAGTTTTTTTTGTATAAGAATAATTAATATTTTACCGTTGAAAATGCGCATAGGTACAGTCAGCACATATGAACATTTTTATTTGGTCGTGTTTTAAAAGCATGTTCAACAATGTAGACAAGATAATGTTGAAAGCTGTTTTCTGGCACACGTTCAAGTCACCAGTAGAAACAGAAAATACAAGGCATTGAGTTTTTGGTTATTACTTACTGTTTTATTTTCGCTATCATCCCCAGCGCTCGCTTGGTCAGATAGAAGATTCGAGAACTCAGTTCCAGACTTGACCAGCTCATCATACGTGCCCATATTCTCGATGGAGCCCTGTTTCAAAATAATTCCATCAAGTTCATTGCATATTATAATACTTATTACCTACTTGTTGTCTGGAAGATATCCCTTTTAGCGATAAGACTGCCAATGTACCCATAATTTATACGTTGTTCCTGTTTAATACTATTCTCATGGTATACAATAATAGTACATTACTGTCGAGGACTGAAATGGAGCAATTGACGGCCGGGTAATATTGGAAGTAATTTTAAAAGGACGAGGCGCTAGCCGATTCCTTTTTAAATAAACGAGGCCGTTAATTGCTATTTCGGCTGAGACTTGTATAGTATAGTCGACTGCATGACGGTGGTAACACTTGAATTAAAAAACTGCCCTTACTGCTTACAAAATAAAGGCGCTTTCAATTTAAAACTGTCACCACTGACGTGCGGTCGACCGTACTTTTCTCTCATTTGCGTAATTCGTCCGAGCGCGGTTCTTGTTCTATTTTCAAAGTTTAAAAAAAGTAAATGCGCATTCAGCCTTTATAATGATAAATATTTTTAACCGACTTCAAAAAAAGGAGGAGGTTATGTACTCCGCGTTTCTTTTTTTTTTTTTTTTTTTTTTTTTTTCATGTATGTACACCGATTACTCCGAGATTTGTGGGCCGATTTACGTGGTTGTTTCTTTATTTGGTAGAGAAAGTCCGCGCGGTGGTCCCATATACATTTTATTGACTTAGGTTGAGTAGTTTTTTAACCAGCTTCAATAAATCAGTTTATTTTAGCTTCGCCTATCTAGATGATCTGCTCATTGGTTCCTCATTCTGAGAATTCTTGGCCGATATGCGTGTTTTTTTTTTCACGGTAGTGATTGGAAGTTTGGAAGAACATGAGCGAGACCTTTGCCCAGCAGTGGGATAGCAAAGGTTAATAAAAATATATTCTCAAATTGGTTATATAAACATTTATGAATCAACTCTCAACTAAAAAGTATGAAATAAAAACTTTTTAACAAAAAATAAAACCGACTTCAAAAACCTTAACTAAAAAGTAAAAAATAACCATTGTATGTATTTTAAAATCTTAACATAAACAAGATTTTGAAGGCGGCGCGTGATTTTCATGTACGTTCACATAAACTGTTTTTACTATAGATATTGCGCTCGATTGTACATTACATGACGCCAAGGGTCAACCACGCGCCGCCTTAAAAATGTTGTTTATGTTAAGATTTTAAAATACATACAATGATTATTTTTTACTTTTTAGTTAAGGTTTTTGAAGTCGGTTTTATTTTTTGTTAAAAAGTTTTTATGTACCTATGTGTGTACTTAAAAACCTCGCTAGCCTAATTTAAAAAATAAAAAGTGTCCAGCGATTTATATTTTTGTCCTGTTGGATATTGCTGGCGTGTTATTTCGTTGTGTACTGAAAAGAGCCGATTGATATATTCTTTTTTTTTAAATAATGAACCAATTTCCGAGCAAATGTGAGAAAACCATATTTTATCTATCTACTTGAATTAATGACAACAAGTAAGGTCTGAAATTCATGGATTTTGCTTGTCTTATAAGATGCAACAAACAGCAAAAAAACTTTAAAAAAAAAAACCGACTTCAAAAACCTTAACTAAAAAGTAAAAAATAATCATTGTATGTATTTTAAAATCTTAACATAAACAACATTTTTAAGGCGGCGCGTGGTTGACCCTTTGCGTCATATAATGTACAGTCGAGCGCAATATCTATAGTAAAAACAGTTTATGTGAACGTAAATGAAAATCACGCGCCGCCTTCAAAATGTTGTTTATGTTAAGATTTTAAAATACATACAATAATTATTTTTTACTTTTTAGTTAAGGTTTTTGAAGTCGGTTTTTTTTTAATGTTTTTATTTCATACTTTTTAGTTGAGGGTTGATTCATAAATGTTTATAGGGCAAAGGTCTCGCTCATGTTCTTCCAAACGTCCAATCACTATCGTGAAAAAATAACACGCATATCGGCCAAGAATTCTCAGAAAAACGAACCAATGAGCAGATCATCTAGATAGGCGAAGCTAAAATAAACTGATTTATTGAAGCTAGTTAAAAAACTACTCAACCTAAGTCAATAAAATTTATATGGGACCACCGCGCGGACTTTCTCTACCAAATAAAAAAACAACCACGTAAATCGGCCCACAATCTCGAAAAAAAAAACCCGCGGAATTCATAACCTCCTCCTTTTTTTGAAGTCGGTTAAAAAGCATAGGTCCGTTTATTTAATCCCGCAAATCACCTTCAGCGCTGAAATACTGCTGAGTCAAAGTGACTGATGATAAAATGTTGTGAATTGTGTGTGAAAATATAAGTAAATGTGATTTTATAATATGTAGACTTATTACTCTGCTTATCTTTCGTAATAGGTACGTGGACCAAATGCACTAACCTCATTCAAAACAACGATAAAATCAGCAGCTTTCAGATAATGGATCTGATGAGTGACCAAAACGCAGGTGTGTCCGCTAAGGTAGCCTTTAATGCAGCCATCAAACAGTTGTCTGCCAACGTTTGCATCCACTGCTGACAGAGGATCATCAAGTAAGTAGATATCAGCCTGAAAAAAGTATCTTAGTGTAACGCGCCGTCTCGCGCCGACCGGCGCCGGCTCGCGCCGTACCTCGACAGCCGGTGCGGGATTTTTGTATCCGTTTTGCAATGTAATAATACTCTATTCATGCAGCAACAAAGTTTAATGTACAACCAACAAATATTATTTCAATTCTTGCCTCTCACATCCTCGCCTATCCAGACCTTTCACACCAAAGATGGGCGTGACGCGAATTAAAATTTTGCTACACAAATTTCATTTCTCGCTCGGCCCATCCACGCCACGCCGGTGTGAAACCACCTTAAGTATTGTAGGTATTTAAGTAACGGAAACGCAAAACATACTGGATTATTTTTGTTGTCATCATGATATACCTTAAAAAATCACTTATCATCATCAATTTAATGATGCTAGATTCTATTGAGCTATATATTTAAAAAAAAGCTACTTCTAACAAATTTTCCAACATAATTATGTTTTACCAACTCATACAGTGCAAATGATTTGTGACGAGGTGAGATGGTGTCACAAAACAACTAATCATTATCAACGTACCAGGCCCCTCAGAAAGTATTGCGAAAAAAAGTTTTTATATATGAGAGACTGGCCAGTTATAATGTTTTTCGAAAATATGATTATTTATAAGTAAAAATAAGTAAGTTCCAATTTCAAAATTTCCCTCCACATTTTTTGCGAGTTAATTCAAAGTATTGTGTCTCACTGAAATATGGATCTGCGCCGGGAACATTTTAGAGCTATGATTTTATACGATTTCAAGTGTCGCCTGAAACCGGATGAATCGTACGATAGACTTCAAATGGCATTCATGGATGAAGGCCCTTCCAAGGCAACCGTGTATCGTTGGTATAACGAATTCAAGCGCGGTCGACCAACTTTGGGGGATGACGAAAGAAGCGGTCGCCCTTTGACGGCTGTTACCGAAGAAAACGTGCTAGCAGTGAAAAATTTAATCCAAGACAATAGGCGAATTACATATCAGGAGATTCAACACATATTGAAGATTGGATCGGGAAGCGTTCACGAGATTCTACACAGCCATCTTCGCGTGAGGAGGATAGTATCACGCTGGGTGCCGCACAACCTCACCGATGCTCAGAAGCAGGCCCGGGTGGAATGGTGCCGTGATATGCTTAACAAATTTGAAGCAGGCTCGTCTCGGCGTGTTTACGACATCGTTACAGGTGATGAGTCCTGGATTTATCAATACGACCCAGAAACCAAGCGCCAGTCGACTGTTTGGGTGTTTCAAAATGAGCCAACGCCTACCAAAGTGAAGCGATCTAGAAGCGGGGGTAAGATTTTGATCGCTAGCTTTTTTAATTTGACTGGCCACTTGGTATCAATTCCCTTACGGGATCAAAGAAGCATTAATGCCGAATGGTATACTACCAAATGTTTGCCAGAAGTTTTCTCTGTTATAAGCAACAAGCGACCAAACACAGGGCTCCGCGGGCTACTGCTCCACCACGACAATGCACCTGCGCACACCGCACTCAAAACGAGGGACTTCCTGGACAGCACGCCAGTCAAACTCCTGGGTCACCCTCCTTACAGCCCTGATCTAGCACCGTGTGACTTCTTTTTATTCCCAAAAATAAAAAATCAGCTCAAAGGGATACAATTTTCGTCGCCGGAAGATGCGCTGGCTGCGTTCGAGCAGGCTGTAAACGAGGTGTCTGCGGCGGACTGGAAAAAGTGTTTTGAAAACTGGTTTAGGCGCATGAATCTTTATATAGAGGCTGGTGGAAAGTACTTTGAAAAGATTTGATAAAAATATATGTACGTATAGAACAATTTTTTTTAGTTTCGCAAAACTTTCTGAGTGTCCCACGTATAATATTATCTAGAGGAAATATGTGTTTGTTTGATTGTAATCGGTAAACTCTGAAACTACTGAACCAATTTTAATATTTTTTTCAACATTTGAAAGTTACTACCGTAAAATGCCCTAACTTTGCCCACAAGCCCTACTTTGCCTGAGGCATTAACTTACATTTTTACACGCACTGGCACTTTATCACTGAACCAAAAGTTAGCGTTGTCATAGTTTTTGAATCTCCCCAAGTACGGAAATCATAGCTTTTATAATTTACTCAAAAAACAACTAGGCAAAGGAGGGCTTGTGGGCCAAGTTAGGGCATTTGGCTTCTAATTCAGAAGTAACAAAGGCTATATTATTTTATTTCAGTACGCGGGCGAAGCTTAGGGCAAAGTCTAGTTTTATAAGATAAAAAATTACATTCTTACCTTTGGATCGTTGGATTTGTTCAGTATTGATTAATAAACAGCTATTTATTATTTGCTTTCCACTTATCTGATATTAAATCAATCATTAATCTTAATAGTGGAGATATCAATGAAACAGTCTTGCAAAAACAAATCTTGCAAGATATCAGACATACAACGTGTTATTGAAATAACTGAAAACCTCTTAAGGGGTCATTGTACTCATAAGTATGAACAATTTTTACCATGGGACAAATCGTAAAAAAACAGCTGTTCCCTACATTCGTATTCACATAAATCAACAAAATTTAGGGAAAAACAGATAGTTTTTTTTTCGCGATTTCAGTGTTGGTCCCATAGTAAAAGTTGTTCATACTGATGAGTACAATGACCCCTTAAGATGTTTTAAGTTATTTCATTAACATGTTGTATACACACGTTATGTATGTACCTACTTGTATACAATATCTGAACGATCTGAACATACAACTAGATCTCAAGTAGATAATTGAATTATTAAAAAACTTCTAAACATTTATGTTAGAGTAGAAAGAAGAAAGAAAGAAATATTTATTTGACACAAAGCACAAAGATACACAGATGAAATTTAACAGAGAAAATAAAAACTAAATGGTACGAAAAACGAGTAAGTAGGTACGTTTACTTGTAACAATAAACAACTTACCTCACGATAAATTGATCTAGCCAAATTGATCCTGGCTCTTTGACCACCAGACAGTGAGACTCCCCGTTCTCCGACCAAAGACAGGTCCCCGTATGGAAACTGTTTGAAGTCTGGCAGTAACGAACACGCTTTGCACACCTACAAGAAAATTAACATACAAATAAAAAAATATAACACAGCACGCCAACTTGGATTGCTGTGAATTATATCATCATCCTCCTGCCCTTATCCCAATTTATTTGGGGTCGGCGCAGCATGTTTTTTTCTTCCATACATCTCTATCAGCCGTCATCTCCGTATTCACTTTCTGATTGCTGTGAATTATATATCAGCTGGAAAATTGACTTCTGTCATAAAAAATTTAACGACGCTTTTGTACTGCCTCTGTTTCTGGTTATCATTGTATTCTATATTCATGTTATTTCTGGTGAAGCATTAAGCCATCGCGGGAAATCACCGGCGTGAAACAAACTATCCGTCATTAATATTTATTAACATTAAAAAGATTAAGTAAAAAAATAATTAATTGCACTTGTGATCAACATATTGGAACAAGTACCTACCTCTTTGTATTTCTGAACGTCATAATGCAATCCAAATAAAATGTTCTCGCGCACTGTTGCTGGAAACAGCCATGACTCTTGGCAAGCATAAGAGAGCTTTCCTTTAATGTTTAGGTTTCCTCCAGTCACCGGTAACTCTCTTAACAACAATTGAAGTAGAGACGTCTGTAAAGATAATATACATTATACACCATATTTTATGAAAAAAGCTTGTTAAAAGGATACTTATGAACCAAATAAAAAAATACGGCGCTTGGCTTACCTTTCCAGAACCGACAGGGCCAATGACAGCGCACAGTTTGCCCTTGCGTATGCGCAATGATATATTCTTTAGTGTCATTTCTGAAGGATTGTCATTACCAGTCCAAGATGCGCTCACTTTGTTCAATTGAAGAGGATAGTCAGCCATATTTGGTTCCTCTATCGTCTCTTTTTGTACTAAAATGTCGCTTGGAGAGTACTTCTTAGGTAGCACGATGCCTGATTCAAGACCTCCTTTCTTGCCGTTAAATAAAGTATTATTGGTACCATTTAGTTTTGGCGTAATTTGCAAGTCTGAGCGCTCATCTGTTTCCAAAAGAAAAGTAGTTAGTTGAAATCTTAAGATGAAAGTGATATAAGATGTGAATACAGAGTGCAGCAATAAAGTCGTTGGCAGTCTGAGATAGCAATTGGATGTGGCTGAAAGCCGCACATTCCTAGAAAGGTGGCTATTATCTTTCTACAAAACTCGACGCTTCACGAATGCTAACAACCTTATTGTGCAGCTCCTTTAACACATTATTTACCCATAGTTAGGAAACCCTGAATACGCTCCAAGGATACAAGCATCTCGGACAAACTGGCGATCGCGAGCGGCAGGATCAGTGTAACGTTCATTTGAATAATACTAAAATATTGTTGAATTGGATAAATCTGGAAACAAAAATGTTAAATAAATAACAGGTATTGTGATTTATAACTTAGGTTATGCAAAAGTAAAACACAAATGTTGGTCTTACTGTAGTGGCAGTAATCATTGTCCCCGTGAGTGCAAGGATCAATACGGTGAAAAACAAAATACTTCGTTCAGTGAACAACATAAACCCGAGGAACATGCTCCGGATGAAGATGGATTTCCTGAGGGCGCTCATTTCATACGCGCGCGCCGCTTTCACGACCAGTTGGAAGGGTTTCTCCCAAGCGTACATTTTGATGACCTGAAATGTAATAATTTAGTTTTGCACTCGGCCCTATTTCAGTGTTACTTCCGTGTAAGTCCAATCTTATCATCCAAACACGAATATACGGTGTTTTTATCTAGAGCTATAGCTATAGCTAGGTCAAACGCAAGCCCATTTGATATAAAAAAAGAAAAGAAAATACATATAGTGTAGCAATATAAAAAACAATAAAAATGTGTTATTATTTACCTGTATACCGTTAATAATCTCACTCATCAATTTAATTCGTTTATCTGTTCTCTTAGCTGTGGAACGTCTTATAACAGCTGTAAGCTTTGTCAAGGCGGCTGGAAGCAAAACGAGGAGAATTAGTGTCTTTTTTTTCCAAATCGATTAATAAGGGAGAAACTGTAGATAAATTACTTACCTTGTAGAGGTAGAATCAATATGACGACGCCAAAGAGACCGACGAAGGGCGCATATCCAGCGGCATCCCACAAGAAGTAGAGTACGGCGGCGACTTGAATGGGCACTATCCACAAGTAGTGCAAGAACATGAACGAGTAGTCGAACCTGGCGACGTCGTTCGATAGCAAGTTCACTAACTTGCCACCTGCCACTTCGCCCACAGATACTTGGCTCATGCGGAGCAACTAAAAAAATTAAGCATTAGTTAGAAAACCGTTTATTACACGATGAGGCACCAACACGCACACAAAATCTGCGTTTTTTTTATTACATCACTAACAGTACTCTTAGGGCTTTGCCCGCGTATTTTTTTTTGACTTGCCCCGTATAATTAGAACATTACACAACATACACATACATTTAGAAAATTAGTTCCCAGTCGTTGATTTGGGAAAAGAAAAATACGCATTTCTTTATTATTATTTATTTTGGACAGTATTTGATTTGTGTCAAGCGTGACCCCAGGAAGTTTTTTGATAGAAACTTTAACAACCCTTTTTCACCCCGTTGAGTTAAATTTTCTAAAAATTCAAAAACATATTATTCATTACACCGATTTCCGACTCAATCCAGCAACGCAATAATATACTCCCATATAAAATTTAGAACCTAAAGAGGGTGCACTCTTTTATGAGTAATTTGGAAAAAGAGAAGATAAATGTTTCATTATTTACTTTAGAGATTATATTTCCCAAGTTTTGAGTGAATCGATCTAGGAAAAAAGATTTTTCATAGAAACTGTAACACCCTATTTCACCCCCTTAGGGTTCAAATTTCCTAAAATCCTTTCTTAGTGAGTGTTTACGTTACAAAAGAAACGTACTGTCCAAATTTCATATTTCTAACTTGAGTAGTTTCGGCTCACAGCGTCGATGAATTAAGTCAGTTAGGACATCTGTCTTTATAAGGATACCAATCAGTCTATGGGCTTAGTGCCTAATTTAGGTCGTGAATGTGTCACGTCAACAGTTTTTAACCGACTTCAAAAAAAGGAGGAGGTTATGTATTCGCCGGGTTTTTTTTGTTTATATTGAGGTCACTAAAATAGACATCACACTACTTATATTCAAACAACCAGTAAATAAAACAGCAATATTCTCACCTTCCTATACAAAAGTGAGGAGCAGGCGACTTTGAGTTTCATACTGAATCGCATAACGAATAGAGAGTTGTGATGCTGGCACATCATGCTCACGAAGTTAAGTCCCAGCATGGCCAGCGCATAGAAACCAGCTTCCTGCTGCTCCATGTTACTTTCTACTGACCAGTACGACAGCAGTTGAGAAAATAGGAGAGGTTGCGCTGTCCTGTAAAACATTTCACATTAATCTTTCAAGCGGCGTAAATTAGACACATTATTAGTCACTGCGTCAGCGAGCAGCACCAATCATACCATCAAATGTTTGCGCTGACCAATCATAACGCGCCATTCGCCCCGTCCCCAGCAAACATTCTCGACTGTATTCTCGTGCAAAACTTTGTTTATGCGGCGGCGTCTAGGTTTACTGGTCTGTGTCCGGAATACATTTCATTATCACTATGCCAAATCCTTTGGCTATATACTTCATAATCAGATGCCAAATCATATTTGGACAATAAATAATCTTATTTAATCATGTTTTCATCATCATCATCATTATCATTTCAGCCGAAAGACGTCCACTGCTGGACATAGGCCTCCCCCAAGCATCGCAACAACGACCGGTCCTGTTCATCATGTTTTAATCTGATTAAATCGACATGTTATACTCAGGCGAGGTTTTGTAAAACGCATTTACCTTTTATTCTGCATTAAAGGTATAAAAGTAGATACCTATGTATGTTTAAATATTTTCTTCTAGTGTTCCGTGGAAAAATTGGAAAAACGGAACACTTCGTTTTTCTTTTTAAAAAACTGCATGCGCTAACTACCAGATCCAGGCCACGGGACAGGAAAAGCGGAGAAATAAGGCATTATTAAGATCGCCTGTGTCATGGCCTGTGTAAATGTTATGTAGATAGATAGATTAAATAAGTAAAATAATAAAATTTAGTTTTTTTACTGAGCTCGAACAAACAACTAAGTGAAAGACCAATACCAAATACTATAGTTTTACATACCTCGCTGTGGCAATTATCAGAACATATAGCGCCCCCGGCATATAGGCCAGCCAGTAAGCCCTCCGTAATGCCTTCCATAGCGATGGCTCCCGGTTCTCTGTCGTTGCATATTCTAACTCCTCGAACCAATATCTAAAATGTACAAAATTATCGATCAAAAGATACTTGCATCATATAAATCTTCTATATTCTATTCTATATACTATAATAAAACTGTAAAGGTCGAAAAGTCTGTACATTAGGTTTTTTTTCGCGAAAACCGGCTAGGGGGACTAGAAATAAGCTATAGAACACGAATCAATCGTTTAAAAAAATTATGTCTGTCTGTCTGTCTGTTTGTTACCTCATCACGTGAAAACGGCTGAACGGATCGTAATGAAACTTAGCATTTGTATTGGTATTAGTCTAACTTAAAATGTAGGATGTTTTATCTGAATCGGTTGAGTAGATCCAGCGATACAGCTTGACCCCTCTATTGTATTAAGTTGCATACAAAGTAGAGATTGTTAGTTGGTTGCAGGTTGCAGGTTCCTAAAAATACAACTGGATTCTATTAGTATTATAGAAAATATAGAATAACATAACATAGCCCATCACTGTCCCGCTGCTGGGCATGGCCCTCTTCTTGGAATGAGAAGAGTTAAGGAACTGGATATTGTTAGTGTAATAGATTATCATAACATAATCAGCTCATTACCTACTGCCCCACTGCTGGGCACGGTCCTCTTCTCGGAACGAGAAGAGTTAAGAAACTAGAAAATATAGAATAACATAACGTAGTCAACCCATTACTGTCCCACTACTGGGTATGGCCCTCTTCTCAAAATGAGAAGAGTTAATGAACTGGATATTATTAGTATTCTGGAATAACATAACATTACCAGCGCATTACAGTCCCACTGCTGGACACGGGCCTCTTCTCAGCATAAGAAGAGATGTGGTTAGTGTTATAGAATAACTTAACATAATCAGCCCAATTACTTCCCACTGCTGAGCACGAGCGTCTTCTCAGAATGAGGGAGTTTATGGCTAATTCCATGAAATTCCATCACCTTAGCCGGTTGGTTGTAAAAACAAAATATAGTATGGTCAGTAAATAGTGTAATCGTCTGTGCAGGCGCTTATATGTATGTATTTGAAGATATTGTGTTCATAATTATGACACGATGTTATTTTCCGACATCCACGCGGACGGAGTCGCGGGCACAGCTAGTAAATAAATAAATAATTTAAAAAAAAAATGTATCGTGGCTACAATAACTATAAATCAATATCATTGTAATGTTGTTCTTTGTAAATGTATTTGTAGTTGCCATACTAACATAGCATAAAAAAAACCCCAGCCAAGTGCGAGTCGGACTCACGCGGTAAGGGTTCCGTACCACAAATCGACCTGATACCCCATAGAAACTGATTTAATTTACGAGGTTCATCAAAAGTCATCAACGCACCGTGCGCGAAATGTGAAATTTTGCATCTCTTTTTACGCAGGTACCACTACATATGTCTATGTTAGCCCTATTTTTTTTTTGTATTTCTTGCTAAAATAAATAGTATTTACTATAATCAGACTAAGTTTCACGCTGGTATGTATTACCGTTTTGAAGATAGACCAGGAACAAAAACGTTGAAAAAAATGCATGTTTTTCGTGGTTTCTTGTATGGGGACCACCTTTGGTTTTTTTATTTTTATTTTTAGTATTTTTCGTGATAGCAACTCCCTCATAGCAACACATATTATGAGAAAATTTAAACCAGCTACCTATTACCGTTCAAAAGATACAGCCCTGTGACACAGACGGACGGACGGACAGGCGTAGCGAGAGTAATGGGGTCCCGTTTGGCACCCTTTGGGTACGGAACCCTAAAAACATATATTCTAAATATTACTAACAATAATTTCGATAAAGATTGAGGAATATCATCGAAAATTGCAATTGACTCCAAAAATATTTGTTTAAATTAAACCTATTAATTATATTATATTACAGTACTAACCGATCACACTCTGTGTTTATTGAGACGGTAATATAAGTCATCCGGTATAAATTTAGAATAATCTATTTCGCAAAAAATAATATGTATTAAATTATTTCAATAAAGCAAAGAATAGAATTCCAATGCTACATAATTATTTTCATGAAAACTTAAGAATCTATCGTAGCTTATATAAACACAACAAAAGTTCAGAGAACGTGTTACAAAGTATGGCTAAGATACGAAGCTTTTAACCAATTTACCGAGTTTCTCAAAGGCAAAAAGAGATAGATGTAATTTGTTTCTCTTCGCCCTTACATTATTACTGGCGGAATTTAGTTACTATACTTTACTTTGCCGAGACAAAGTACGTACATATGTCGAGAAGTAGTTAAGATATTTTTGGGAACGTGAACGTGATGTTAGACGCGGCCTAATTTCATGAGAAGTACATACAATGGAAAGAATGCGGTCATGTCTGTAGTTCCGAAAGCGTTAGGCGTCGTCCTAATACAACGTGATAGTTCGATCGAACATACTGATGCTGCGATCATGACGTCTCTAACGTCAATTTGATGCAAGGTGTCGAGTGACACGATACGACCATTCTATTAGGACACTTGATTCATGTCATCGCGCGAACGTGCGATGATCGTTTCGCGTATTCGGGCGATATTCGCGTAATCGCGTTGTGTTAGGACGTCGGCCCATTTTTTTTTGTTTTTCTTTTTTTTTTGCCGTGTGTAAATCCTTATGGACGCACCCCGCCCGGGGTAGGCGGAGCCAGTGTCGGACTCTTACCGACTAAAACCACCACGGTGTTCCTTCAACTACCTTAGCCGGGGGCGTGGGAACCCGTTAGTATTCACACAACCACCCTCGACAGGTCCTGGCCCGCCACAAGCAGGCGAGCCCCTTCTCCCCGTGCAATAGAGCACGGGGAAAAATATACACCCACGACCACAACCTCCCCGAAAAGAGCCGCTACGTGTCCCCGACCCCTCGTGATGTTCTCGAAGGATGGGGAACCAGCAGCGGCCCGCGAGATTAAGGCCACCAAGCCGTCACTATCACTGACCCAGTCGTCCCTGGGTGGGATATATAGTACGGCTCGACGACCACGGTGACGTTGGCTTGAAGGAGGCGCAGATTTGGGGCCATTACTGTGTATCCATTGACGCCTTCCCCTCGCCTCCTTGTGGCGGCTTTTTGCCGCCTTTGGGTGCGGCCTTCTTGCGCTCCCCTTTACCCTTCTTGATGGGCTCGGCGCAGGCATCACTGCCCACCCGGTGCTCCGCCGGCTTGCCTGCCGCCGCACAGATAATACAGTGCGGCGTGGCCTGACACGAGCTGGCAAAGTGCCCGTGCTGACCGCAGCGGAAACAAACACCACTGCGGTCGACCCCCGCGGTTCACAGTGCCCCCGCGTGACCACCCGCCAGGCACCGGTAACACCTCAGGGGCCTGGCTGGCAAAAGTTTTACCTGCGCCGAGACCCACCCCACCAGCAGCCGACGGCCCTCCATAAGTTTTTGAGCCGCCGCAACATGACAGCTCACGAGAGCTGTCCCTAAGCCGGTGAAGCCAGCGCGAATCTCGCCTGACTTCACCTGCTCTGGAGGACAGCCGCCTACCCTCGCGACGGCAGTCACGACCTCCTTGGTCGTGACCGAGTCATCCAGGCCCAAAATGCGCAAATCTGCGCACTTCATGGGCCTGGACACCCGGACCTCCTCTGCCAAAAGTGACGCCCTCAACCTCTCGGCAAGTGTGTCAGCTTTTGGACCGCTGGTGGTGCCGGGAATCTCTAGCAAGCGAGCCCCGGTTACGGTATGTTTCAACCGTAGGCCCGGTATGCCGAGGTCGTCGAATTGAACCTCAGCCTTGGCTTTCGCCATGATCCCGGCGTAGGTCAAACCCCTGTCTGCCGCTCCAGACTGTAATGTGAGCACCACAGCCGCCTTTTTTGCGGCCTTTGCCGCTTTTTCCGCCTTCTTTTTAGCGGAGCGCCTCGCCTTCTTCTTCTTCTTTTTGGCGCCGGCGGTCTCCCAACCAACCTCGCGACTTTCGGAGGTCATCGGACGCCCCTCAGCAACTGCATTGGTGGCAGCTGCCTTAGCGGCTGCTCCACCCTTGCCCTTTCCCTTCCCTTTCCCCTTCCCCTTCTGCCCTTGTTGAGGCTCCAGGGTCTGGCTCGGGGCTGCCGAGGCCTGGGTGGCCGAAGCAGACGATGCTGGCGGACCCGACGCCTTCAGCAAGCGCGGTGCTACGGCTTTCGCCGCGGATGATGGCGCACGCGCTTGCTTTGAATTTCTGCGGTCCGCAGCCAATGGCGGGCGCAATGACCACCCCTCGGAGACGTCGTTTATCCTCACCATCTCCTCCCGGACGATGCTACGGATAAAGTCGGGCTCCCCGGACTGCTTCGACCGCACGGGGTGACCTACCTCCTGACGCAGGCGTCGGTCCTTCTTCAGCTCTGCCCTGAGCTCATTATGCTCCTTGCAGAGCTGGGCCATTTGAACTGCCAGACAGGAGTTCTCGGCGTTCTCGGAGTTCTGAGGAGGTGCGCTTTAGTAAAGCTTCCGCAGCCTCAACGATGGAGGCAGTTGCCTCTTTATGGGCCTTTTGGTTGACACCGCTTAGGCCCTTGGACACCCTGGAGACCTTTTTAATGGCTTTCACGGCGTCCTGCATCTGCTGGTTGAGGGCATTAGTGGTCTTATCCTCCGCCTCCACCTCCTCGGCACTCGCAGAGGACACTGACGGGTGAGTCACTTTCCCGGTTATAACTTTCCGGGTGAGCTCGGCGACCTCCCGCTCGTCCTCTGCAAGCTTTTCCGCTTTTTTAGCAGCCTTTTGGGCTGCTTCCAACCCCCTTATGGCCTTTGCCATGCCCACATATGTGCCCACTGACACCGGCCGGCCCTTGCCACGACCAGAGGGCTTTTTCTTTGGGGCCTGAACGGCCTCATCACCGGAAGCCGAATCCGTACCCAAATGCACCTTATCAGCGCGTGAGCGCTTGCGCCAGAGGCGCGAAGAGCTTCTTACGCTGCTTTCGCTTGAGGCGCTCATGGCCCCGGATGCATCGTCAGTCTCAGACAATGCATCTAGTCTGGCCAACACGGCTCTTGGCTCCTTAAAAGCCACTACTTCCATCTCATGCGATGCTGTATCAGGATCTGACACAGCATCCACCTCCTGAATGTCTACATTTTTATTTTTTTGTGTATCCATGCAGTTCCCACGAGTATGGGGGATATAAACGGTCCATCCGGGCAATGCCCCCTGTAGCCGGATAAGCCTAACGTAACCCACCAGGGGGTCGGCTGGTACCCTGGCGGAGGTCGCACTAGAGACTGAACGTTCCAACGGAACATCCGTCCTTCCGTTCTTCCTCACGGTCCGGGCGATTAAGCCAAGACCCTCGGCCACAATAAGAGCCGCGAGACGTAACCACAGCACTCCGACTGTGGTTACGAGATCGACGGCGGCAGGGAAGGACACAGTCCCCCCGCTGCCTGCCCAGTGGCATGGTGAGTGAACACCGAGCCCATCCTTGCTCCTCCACTGTGCCCTATGCTAACATCAGAGGGGCACGCGGAGCAACGCCCCACTTGCCCAGAACGGGCCCCTCCCGCGCCAGAATATTCGCCACAGGCAATACGATCCCCCGTACCCAGGATGCACCGGCCTGACAACTGCCGTTCCCTCCAGCCGTGTCCAGAGGGACAAGCAGCCGTCAGACACACGTGGAGGTTTTCTGGCCAGCACCCCAGGACGTCGGTCCATACGTTGTCTTTTCATACTTAAATTGTCTTATTTAGCCACAGACATAGTAAACTATGTCTGTGTATTTAGCAAGCAATCTTTTTAATGAAATTCGGCAACAATAATTATTTAAAGACATTTTGTTAACAATTTCACACACAGTTTTTTTTTACCATACTAGGTACATCAGTACATGTGCAGAACTAGTAATTATATTTTATTAGTAGGTAGTTATTTTTATGTTTTTGTTGTTTTAGATAGTTTTTGTTTGGTATTTTATAAAGAGACATACCGAGATTGTTTACTAAATAAGACAAGAGAGTAAAAACACAGTTAGATAGAAGTATACTGGATACAAAGATAACATAATCACTATGTACTGGATGTAAGGGATGCGACGGTGTATCGCAAACTGAAAATTCGAATTTTGCCTATTATTTATTACTATCGCCGATAGTGCTGCTAGTCCTGTTTAGGACTACTATGAAATTGCAATATGCAATTAGGCGATGTCCACAATTGACTATAAGTTACGGAAAAACTAACTGAAAATCCCATTTTATTTGAACTGCATTTTGTTGTAAAACAATCACAAGGTTATCCACAAACCATGTTAAAAATGTTAATGTAGATTATTTATCGACGAAAAACAATGAGATTAAAAGTATCCGTGTCGATAATGTGACTAATCATAGTTTCCTAACAAAGAGAATAAAACACCATTAGTTTGTTTTAATCAACGTAGTGATTTTTTAATAATTGTAAGTAGATTATTTCTTACTAGTCATTTAACCGGTCTATGCCCGCGGCCTCGGCCGCGTGTAATTCGGCTTATCACAGATAGATGGTATCGTGCATCCCTCGGGAACTGTTTATTTTCCCGTGACAAAAAGTAGCCTACATGCTAACCCCGGCTATGGTCTATCGGTGTCCCAAATTTCATCGAAATCCGTTCAACGGTTAACGCGTGATTGAGTAACAAACATCCAAATATCCAAACATCTTCACAAACTTCCACATTTATAATAATATATTAGTAGTATTCAATTTATTAATGCCTAACAGGATTTGTACAGTAAATAAGTAGTATCTATTAGAAATCGTTATACCTACTTAGGCCGCTTGTGCACTACACTGAATTCTAAGATTCATAGGTCCGATTTTTTCAGGTGCAATGTAGCAGGCCAGTAATTTTTGTATGCTTTTGTGCACTATCCGTAATTTTAATGTCCGTAATTTTCAATTTCGCCACATTGCAGCATCCGTAATATTACCAATTACTGACATAGAATGGAGTAAAATTACGGACCTACGGATCTTAAAATTCAGTATAGTGCACAAGCGGCTTTAGTAATCACAGCGTCTATAGTATACAAAGTCTTTGGTAAAATCCAACAAAACAGTGAACAGTTTGCTCGGGGAGTTCTGGAAAATGACATCAACTGTCCTAACATAAATTTTTCCCCGAACTTTTGGTCTATGTTAGATTCCACAGAAATAGATAGAATGGCCAAGTGGGCCGGGCGCGCGTGCCAACACTCTGCACCATAGTGCAGTGCATTTCAAAGCCTTTCTCAGTACGCCTTATGACTTGTTTCTGTAAATACTGTAATAAAAAACCAGCAAATGCCTTATTGTGCTGTTTCTAACTCCAGAAAAAAAAGCTGTAAAGTAGATTTGATCAAAGTTAATTTTTAAAAATTAATGACGTCTATTTGGGAGCCGTAGTTTGTTCGAAAGTTGCCACGCATGAATCGCAAGTAAAATTGTGATTACAACCATTCTATCTATTTCTGTGTTAGATACATTCTTATAAGTTATGTAGGTATGTCAAGTTGGAATATATTTTTTACGTAATTATTTAGACGTTTAGATCATCGACACGAAAGAATTCATCATCATCATTATCATCATTATTTCAGCCGTAAGACGTCCACTGCTGGACAAAGGCCTCCCCAAGCATCACCACAACGACCGGTCCTGCGCCTTCCGCATCCAGCGGTGGACCGACGACCTGGTGAAGGTCGCGGGAATCCGCTGGATACGAAAGAATTATTATTATTTTATTGTGGTTTTAGGAGTTTTAGCTAGGCTGGTTTAACACCTTAGAATTTTTCTACCTGCAATGTATAGAGTGATAAAGCCTTGTAAGCACAAATACACAAACATGTTACGTAGTGCAGCCACTCTATACAAATATTTGTGCCGATGAAGGAACGTATCAATTGAAGGCAGACAAACATGACATGCGTACAGATCGTATCGATCCTTCAGGAAGTTTCCGTACTGTTTTCGATTTTATTGGCCCTTCTTTAAATAACCTGCACTTAAAATAAAAATTAGCGGTTTGTGTTTTATTATTATTTTACGCAACTTGTTTTATGGTTATTTTATCAAAGGTCTTATTATTTTAATCAGGTATATGAAGTACTTGTCTTATTAGAATTATGTGTGTTAAAATTCTTACCTTTCAAAATATTCACCTTGTCTTTCTGAGTCATATATTTTACTAGGAACTATTAGATCGCTTTCCTCTACTTCTCTTCTGTTTCCATTAATGAGCACAGGACACATCCACCAAATAAATATACGCGATAAAATGTTCGGCTTACTTCTTTTTCTAATTGTCTCACTGTTTGCAGTCCCATTTTGTTTATTTTCGTCTTCCATATTGAATTTATTCTAAATATTACGTCACACACTTTTTCCTATTGACTATGCACATTTGTATTTTTTTTTAGTTATGATATTCTCAACATTACGCCGTCCTCATGTCAGTAATTATTGCACACTAAATATTTAATATACCTGTCTCCCGACTAAGTTAATCGTGAGCTGTATAGTGATAACAATCATAAAGATACATATACAGTACACGCCAGCAGTTATCACTAGTTAATACCTAAATTCTGTATGATTATACCTTTATTATCGGTTATTTATCATTGTGATTACCCTAAATATGTTTATTTCAACTACGCAAACTAGCGATTTAGAAATCAATTATTAATATCTTATAAATGCCCCGTCTCAACAGTGTGACGGTTACTCCTTTGTCTCTTCTAAAGACCATAAAAAATGAGAATCTACTATTCATGGATAAATACAAACACAAAAAATCTAATATACTAATTAACTAAGACTGTTTAATTCGCGAAAAGGTCAAGTAAAGGTAGTATTAATTTAATGGTGGTGTGTTTTCTCTGAAATATCAAGGACAGCAAGCAAGCAAACATGTATTTTTTTGAGTGCCTGTCAGCTGCTAGTCCTTCTGGATACGTCTGGAGGGAACGGCAGCTGTTAGACCGGTTCTTCTTCTTCTTCGTGTCGACACGAGCTACATAATGATAATAGCTCATGTCGTGGGGAAAAAATTAGCCAGTCAGCAAGTTGGTAGCGGGGCTGACTGCCCAGGGTGCGCCGGACGATCAATTAAATATCGTCACTCGTGGAGGCTAGACTGGTGCATCCTGGGTACCGGCAATAAATATCCTTTCGAGGGACATTATTATTCTTCGGGAGATCTTATTGCCTGTGGCGAATATTCTGACGTGGGAGGGGCTTGATCTGGGCCAACGGGGCGTGATTTCACGTGTCCCTCTGAAGTTCGCAAAGGGCACAGTCCTCCGATGAGGGATGAGGAAGAAAATCTCTATAAAAATTACGGGAGGATAGGCCCTGCGGGCGGTTAACTCGGGGTAGTCTGCTGCCTGGCGTAGCTGCCAATTTTGCTGGCGTGGCTGGCGAGGGTTGCGAGGCTGGCGTGGCTGGCGAGGCTGGCGAGGCAAGTGCGGCAAGCGTAGTGACATTGGCTTGTTAGTTGCGTCATGACGGGGCCCGTGAGGTGGCGCGTAGCTTTCCGTGTGGGCTACCGGGGGAGTGTCAAATCTTAGTGTGACGTGACGCTACATTTTCTCCTGAATCACACCTACCGCAAGCCCCCATAAAGAACTTTTTTCCAATAATAACATCACGCTTAAGCGTATGAGACGATTTGGAGAGAAATAATATGATGTGATGCAGCCGATGCAGTGCTTCGGGACATGTAGATAAAGGGTCTATTGCTGCCTCAAGTACACAGAGTTTCTAGCAAATTCCCTAAATGTCACTTATCGCTATGGTTGCCAACTGTTTTTCAGGAAACAGGTACATTAATTTTTTTTAAGCCAAGCCATGAAAAATATAGTACATAGCAAGAATATATAAATAAATAAATATTTGGGATATTTTTACACAACACCATCTAGTCCTAAACTAAGCAGAGCTTGTACTAATGGTACTAGACAACGGATCCAAACAAATACTTACATACTTTTTTTGTTGTTGTAAATACATACTTATAATGTACCAGGCCCCTCAGAAAGTATTGCGAAAAAAAGTTTTTATATATGGGAGACTGGCCAGTTATAATGTTTTTCGAAAATATGATTATTTATAAGTAAAAATAAGTAAGTTCCAATTTCAAAATTTCCCTCCACATTTTTTGCGAGTTAATTCAAAGTATTGTGTCTCACTGAAATATGGATCTGCGCCGGGAACATTTTAGAGCTATGATTTTATACGATTTCAAGTGTCGCCTGAAACCGGATGAATCGTACGATAGACTTCAAATGGCATTCATGGATGAAGGCCCTTCCAAGGCAACCGTGTATCGTTGGTATAACGAATTCAAGCGCGGTCGACCAACTTTGGGGGATGACGAAAGAAGCGGTCGCCCTTTGACGGCTGTTACCGAAGAAAACGTGCTAGCAGTGAAAAATTTAATCCAAGACAATAGGCGAATTACATATCAGGAGATTCAACACATATTGAAGATTGGATCGGGAAGCGTTCACGAGATTCTACACAGCCATCTTCGCGTGAGGAGGATAGTATCACGCTGGGTGCCGCACAACCTCACCGATGCTCAGAAGCAGGCCCGGGTGGAATGGTGCCGTGATATGCTTAACAAATTTGAAGCAGGCTCGTCTCGGCGTGTTTACGACATCGTTACAGGTGATGAGTCCTGGATTTATCAATACGACCCAGAAACCAAGCGCCAGTCGACTGTTTGGGTGTTTCAAAATGAGCCAACGCCTACCAAAGTCAAGCGATCTAGAAGCGGGGGTAAGATTTTGATCGCTAGCTTTTTTAATTTGACTGGCCACTTGGTATCAATTCCCTTACGGGATCAAAGAAGCATTAATGCCGAATGGTATACTACCAAATGTTTGCCAGAAGTTTTCTCTGTTATAAGCAACAAGCGATCAAACACAGGGCTCCGCGGGCTACTGCTCCACCACGACAATGCACCTGCGCACACCGCACTCAAAACGAGGGACTTCCTGGACAGCACGCCAGTCAAACTCCTGGGTCACCCTCCTTACAGCCCTGATCTAGCACCGTGTGACTTCTTTTTATTCCCAAAAATAAAAAATCAGCTCAAAGGGATACAATTTTCGTCGCCGGAAGATGCGCTGGCTGCGTTCGAGCAGGCTGTAAACGAGGTGTCTGCGGCGGACTGGAAAAAGTGTTTTGAAAACTGGTTTAGGCGCATGAATCTTTGTATAGAGGCTGGTGGAAAGTACTTTGAAAAGATTTGATAAAAATATATGTACGTATAGAACATTTTTTTTTAGTTTCGCAAAACTTTCTGAGTGTCCCACGTATAAAGAACACCCAGACAAACACAAACATTTATGTTCATCACACAAATATTTGTGTCCTGTGGGAATCTAACCCACGACTTCATGATCAACAGTCCGACACTCGAACCCCTAGACCACAGACGTCAAATACGTATGTATACGTATACGTATAGTCTCTTTCAAAATCTTACGACTCCGCCTTCTTTATCGCACTCTACCTCCCATTTACACCAAGGTATAAAACATGCATTATAACATGTAAAACATATATTCATGAAAAACGGCATTTTGTATTACCATCTTATTAAGTAAACTTTTTGTTCCATACTTGAATCCTATTTCGTAAACTTAAAAATCATTTTAGTAGGCAAACGTAAGGACGAATCTACGATGAGGGACGAATACACTTTTCGAAATTTAAAAGTGGGATACAGCCTGTAATAGTACATGAAATGAAGCAATTGACGGACGAGTAATAATTCCCAAGTGATTTAGCTAAACGAGGCCGTTAATTGCTATTTCGGCCGAGACTTATATGGTACTTTTCTCTCATTTGCGAGGTACACGAATACACGAATTAATTCAAGAGTATCTAACTTTCATTCGCGCTAATTCGTCCGAACGCGGTTCTTGTTCTATTTTCAAAGTTTTGATAAAGAAAATGCGCATTCAGCCTTTAGGCGGCCCATACACCTACAATATAATTGCGATTGACCGTGAAGGGGTGAGATTGAAAGACAAAATGAAGATCAGGACGTCCTTTTTAACTAAACGAGGCCGTTAATTGCTATTTCGGCCGAGACTTGTATAGTACTTTTCTCTCATTTGCGAGGAAACACAACACAAATTAATTCAACAGTATCTCATTTTCATTCACACCAATTCGCCCGCGCGCGGTACTTGTTCTATTTTTAAAGTTTTGAAAAAAAAAACGTATTCAGCCTGGATAATGATAAATATTTTGTACCTAAAAACATCTAATTTATGTAAGTGTGTACTTAAAAACCTCGGTAGCATAATTTAAAAAATAAAAAGTGTCCAGCAATTTCTATTATTGTCCTTTTTTTTTTTTTTTTTTTTTACGTAGGGAAATCCTCTTGGACGCACTCCGCCCGGGGAAGGCAGAGCCAGTGTCGGACTCTTACCGACTAAAACCACCACGGTGTTCCTCTTCCAACCATTGGCCGGGGGCGTGGGGCGTGTGTATACGAGTTTTACATGTAGGTACTCGACATGTTTTATTCAATGTTTTTCAAAATAGTTTACACTCTAACTAAACAAGTTGATTACGATTCCATTTATACCAGCCAGCCAAGAGCCAGCATCACTGGCTCGTATGAATGGAATAGCAATCGACTTACATAATTATTTGTAATAAAAACTTAAATAAATATTTATTATCTGTTAGAAAGTGGAATAGTAAGAAGAAAGTGGCCTGTTCGATAAGAATTGTGGGTCATTGGATCATGTCAACGACATCACTGAACAAAATAATGTGTTTGTCAAGTGTTTGTGTGCTTTGAACACATGACACTAATTATGAGACTTACATGACACTAATTATGAGACTTGCTAACTATATTTTATAAATACTTTTTATTCAGTAACTACTGCTGAAGTCTCAGTTTTGCTATACATAGGTAACTCTCGGATATTTATGAGTGATATGTAACACTAAAAATCAGTAGGTAGGTACAATAATAACCCGGTAGATTTTTACGATTTCACATAATTAGTCAGAAATTATTTATGTACTTCGGACTTCATCATTAGTCCAAAGTAAATAAATACTAGACAAGACTGTTCAAGTTTTAGTATTTTTATTTAATTATTTAATGCATAAAAGTGGTGCTTGAGGGGTTTTTATTTAAGTTATTATAAGGAACACATAGTTACAGTCATCATTATTATAGCCTAAGAGCCCGTGAACCCCAGACCTTCGTTATTTTATAAAAGCTGCAATTTTGTCAGCGCATGCTCCCAACACAGGTAAGAACGATGGACCATTATGAAGTTTGGGTTACCGAGGCTTTGGCAGGTACACGGTACTAAAGGTGTGTAAAATACCGATCTAAATTCATCAAATAATAAAGTGTGATTTTTTGGTATTAGCTTCAGAATATTATTAAAAATCACGTCATTCATTGCCAGACACTTAACATCGTGGCAACCCCTTGCCAGACACCCTTAATGTTGATGAAATTACAATTCTACTTACGTTATAGTATAAAAGCTGATTTTTATATATAATAATTGGGTAATAATTAGATGATGTTTCCTCATTAGCCAGACATTTTTGATAGTTCCAACCCCTTACCAGACAAGCATGTAAATCTTAAGAAGAGATTCGTGATTAGAATGACCGATTCATTCAAATTAACTTTTTGTCACAGATTTACATAACTTATAATCTGTGTAAATTTTAAAAATATCTTAAGAAAAGGCATTCGATGCTATAACTACCTTAAATTGTTAAAGCATATAAGATTATTTTAGCTGCATTAGCTTATAAGATTATTTTAGCTGATGTAAACATGTAATAAGTACTAAACAATCAGGTTTGTTAGATCGAGTTTCTGAGTTTTCCCCATATTCATATTTTTTTTCCCCAAAATGATACGTTTTGCAACTTTTTTTTGGAAACAGGAAATGTTTAAAATTGAAAAATATAAGACTATGTTTATTCAAAAAAATGCTAAAAGAAAATTTTATAGTGTATCGAATACAAATAAAATACAATTCATTTATTCTGCCAATTGGATGTTAAAAATCACTTTTACAAGTCGGTTATTTATAAAAACTAGATGACATCGTGGATGATATTTAAACTTTCGATACTTCATCTGTTTTAAAACCCTCAATTATTTTCCCACATACATTATAGAAACTAGTACAATATCTGTATTGTATCTGTATTTTCCTTTCCCCAAATATTTGCTCAAGAATTTAATTCCCCAAAGTTTCCCCAAGAACGATTTTTCTTCCCAAAATTGTGAAAAAACCCCCAATCTACTAACCGTGTAAACAATACGTGCGCAGTAGAAATAACAAATGCGCAGTGAGGGATCGCGATAGACCTAATTCGCCATCTCACTCGCACCCACCCATACAACGCGTGAATAACTGAAAACTTCTTCAGGGGTCATTGTACTATAATCAGTATGAACAACTTTTACTATGAGAATAACCCTAAAATCACGAAAAAAATAGCTGATCCTTACATTTAGTTGATTTTGATTGACGACGTCTGTGGTCTAGTGGTTCGATTCCTGTGACACAAATATTTATGTGACGAACATGAGAGTTTGTGTTGGTCTGGGTGTTTCAAATATTATAAGTACGTATTTATAAAAAAATTAAAAAAAAAGTGAACACAAATGTAAGGATCAGCTAATTTTTCTTTCGCGATTTCAGGTTTGGCCTAATAGTAAAAGTTGTTCATACTGATGAGTACAATGACCCTTTAAAAGGTTTTCAGTTATTTCAATAACACGTTCTATACAACGTGTATCAGAAATGCGTGGTCATATTTAATGTATTCGGTTAATGTTAGCGAGCTCATTCAGGACAGCATAGAACAACTTTTACTATGGGACCAACCCTAAAATCGCTAAAAAAAATATCAGCTGATCCTTACATTTGTGTTCACATAAATAAATAAAATAAATATTTTAGGGACATTTTAAACAGCGATGTCGCTCGACAAAATGTAAGAATCAGCAGATATTATAGCCTCCACGAGTGACGATATTTAAATGATCGTCCGGCGCACCCTGGGTAGCCCCAGCCCCGCTACCAACCTGCTGACTGGCTAATCTTTTGCTCATTATGTAGCTCATGTCGACACGTTAGAAGAAAAACCGGCCAAGAGCATGTCGGGCCATGCTCAGTATTATAGGGTTCCTTAAGTAGGTGTAATTACAAACGAATCAAATCGAATATTAATCATGGCTATTTTAGTTTTTGCAATAATCAGCAGCATTCGCGACTCAGAGCGTGTTGTTAGTAGCGCCATCTAGCGATAAATTCAAAAAATTTTTCAATTTTTTTCAAATAGAAAGTAGCTAAAGGAGCATTATTTGCTATGATCATTTTTCTCTAAGGTCAATGACTTTTGAACTAGGACGTTTTAAAAAAATTTCAGTTTTCTCTCTATAACTCAAAAAATTATAATCACATTATACTCAAAATAATTTTAAAAGAGAGTTTTCACAAAGGTCTATCAATGTGGAAGATTATAAGTTTCTACATTGCATAGTTTAGAAATGGCAGGGGGGGGACACATTGCAAGCCACTTTGGCGGGCTATATTTCGCAGATGGTACACCTGATAAAAAAGTAGTGTATCAAACATTACCTTCATTTTAGTAGACCTATTCAATGATACCCGACACGAAGGGGTGCAGCGAAAAAAAATTTTCATCCCCATTTCACATGTATGGACGCCACCCCTAAAATTCGTAAAAACGATTTTTTTTATTCTTTTAAAATTGAGATCTATATGTAGACTATTTTTTAACAAAATTTCATTTACTTATGTTTGTAACTGTAGAAGTTATTAAGCTGTAAAGGATTAGGACAGACGGACAGACGGACAGACGGACAGACGGACAGACGGACAGACGGACGGACATGACGAAACTATAAGGGTTCCTTGTAGGACTTCGGAACCCTAAAAAGCAGATTTTTTTTGTCGCGATTTCAGGGTTGGTCCCATATACCCTACATGCTTGTCTGGCAAGGGGTTGGAACTATCAAAAATGTCTGGCTAGAGAGGAAACATCATCTAATTATTACCCAAGTATTATATATAAAAACCGGCCAAGTGTGAGTTGGACTCACGCATTAAGGGTTCCGTACCACCAATCGACCTGATACCCCATAGAAACCGATTTTATTTACGAGAGTTTATCAAAAGACATCAACGAACGTACGCGAAAAGTGAATGATTGCATCTCTTTCTTACGTAGGTACCACCACATATGTCTATTTTTGCCCTGTTTTTAGTATTTGTTGCTAAACGACATAGTATGCACTATAATCAGACCAAGTTTGACGCTGGTATGTATTACCGTTTTGAAGATAGAGCAGGAACAAAAACGATGAAAAAAATGCATGTTTTTCGAGGTTTCTTGTATGTGGACACCCTTTGATTTTAGACTTTTTTAGTTTTTAGTGTTTGTCGTGATATACCGCGATATACCGCATACTAATACATATTCTGTGAAAATTTCATCTGGTTATCTATTACCGTTACAAAGATACAGCCCTGTGACAGACAGACGGACGGACGGACGGACGGACAGACGTACGGACGGACGGACAGACGGACGGACGGACGGACGGACAGACGGACGGACGGACAGCGTAGCGAGAGTAATAGGGTCCCGTTAGCACCCTTTGGGTACGGAACCCTAAAAATTACACTCGTAGTCGACTCAAAAGTTCGGTGGTATGATTTGTGCCGCTCGCTGACGGAGTGACGTCCCGATTGGCGAATGTTATGTATTACTACTGCATAAGCTTGGTGACCGGGGATATCTGGCTAAGTATCGTCTTCTGCCTTATTGGTCTGTGTTGAAGAATAGACGAGAATAATGCTAAAATTCAATAGTTGCTATGGACGTATACTTACAGACTTTTAGGTAACCGACGACGGTGATATGCTTTTAAACAATATTGATTTAATTGTACTTGATTTTGGCGTCACATAATTAATCATTATCCATTATTTTATTTACATAAAAGCCTTTACTGCCACTTGTTTAATTATACCGCAGTCTCAAACCTGATGATTAAAATAACTTTTTCTCAAACATGCTTGGAAATTCGACCATTATTTTGACAACCTTCTTCGAGATCAATCGAAAATGCTGTACTGGGTAAATACATGAAAGGAGCGGCCAGCAATGTTATGTGAAAATCTATAAGGACAGATATATGATATCTGTCCTGTTTAGCGTGTTTAGCGGTCAAATCAAAGACATTTCTATACTGACGTAATAGACCAATAAAGTGTGCGACTGCGATACCGATCTTTACGAAAAAACCTATATGCTAGAAAGAGACATAATAAAATGACAGTAGAACCCATTTTGAAAATTGTAATCTCCCATAGCGTCCCATCAAAATATAATCTCGTATTATTTTATGATTTATTTCATGATCGTTCTGTATTTTATCCAATTAATATCAATAATCGTAATGGTGTAGTGTTCTGTGTTATACTGCTGTGTAATTTACGTCATTAACCTAAAGAATGAGACGTTTCACAGGTAAGTATCTGCAGGACAATAGTACTTTCATAATGCTTATTTTCATAGAAGTTATACTTAAAATTATTTAGTAATACATTAATAACATGCAGTAAATACCCTATTTTCTATATAATATGTTATTTTAAATAATTATGTGTTAGATAAAAAAATATTGTGTACGTGAAAATGAAACCGTTTCGCATATGGATTGCTCAAAATATATCGATATGTCGATAGTTTCAATTATATATTTTTTGTACTACCTAGCACCATACATGTCACAAGTTAGTGTCCGTTACTGCTTTAAAAAAAATTCAATCGAATTGAGAACCTCCTCCTTTTTTTGAAGTCGGTTGAAAGTATTGAAAGGTTGATTTAGTCCGGCCGCACATTGGAAGGAAATCACAATGATTCATTCATTGATCACAGAAAAAATCTGACGCGCCGGAACCTATACCATGGTTGTACTTTTACGATGTTATAATAGTATGTTGTACGTCTATGACAAAGAGACGTTTCACAGGTAAGTATCTGCAGGACAATACTACTTTCATAATGCTTATTTTACATTTATACAGTTAATTTTAGTACCAGCCCCGCAGACTGACAGAATTTTCCGAATCGTATGTCTGCTTTTGACATATTAAAATGTAAATACGGTGCTATTTTATGACAATGTGCGGCCGGGCTAAAAATGCTGTAAAATATTGACCGGCTAACTTCATAACTTCCAGATTTCCTGTAAATGCTGTTATTAAAGAATAAAAACCGGCCAAGTGCAAGTCGGACTCGCGCAGTAAGGGTTCCGTACCTCTCAATATGTCTATGTTTGTCTTATTTTTAGTATTTGTTGCGAAACTATATAATATGCACTATAATCTGACCAAGTTTGACGCTGGTATATATTACCGTTTTGAAGATAGAGCACTATAATAATAAACTATAAATTTATATTAGTATTACATGTAGTAATATAAATTAGTAGGATAAGTCTGATGTGTAACTTAAGTTGACTGGACAAGAAAACTTGTTAAGTTCATAGATATTGTAATTTTTCATAAAAATTCAATAATTTGACCAATTCCGGAATCGTGTATAGGAACTTAGTTCCGGGATTGAAAACCTTTCTATACACCTAATTAAAACGAATATGATTAATTGTAAAATGTTCCGTGTGGTGCCGGACGTAAAGAATTGCCCCACCGTATATCTTCTCATGGGTGTCGTAAAAGGCGACTAAGGGATTCACCAGAGAATGGGCAGCAGCGTTCTCTGAGTATTTAACCAACCAACTGCGATCGCCAACCCGCCTATCAAGCGTGGCGATTATGTCATATCCCCCCAATATATGTTTGGGGGAGGCCTGTGTCCAGCAGTGGACGTCTTACGGCTGAAATGATGATTAATTGATTTTTTTATTTCTTATTTATGTATTCCTACCTTCATGACATTAATAATGTAATTAATTTCATGAATATAATATATATAATATAGCCCTTAATTGCGTAACTCAATCTTTTAAAATAAATAAAATTATGTCTCGAATATCTGTAATTTTAAAACAATAGTTACTTAATAGCTTAGCAGTTTTAAAATACTACCACTCCTTAAAAGTAAGGCCGGTTGAACTATATCGATATGCGGAAACGTCCATGTCACATCACTAAAAATCACTCCTACACGTGTCAATTTCGCACATATACTTATTTCGTTTTCGGTGACGTGATTATGAGGTGACAGTGTCTCTATTACGTCAGTATAATACCTTTATGGGTCAAATAAAATACTATGTAAACGTCAGTTATACAAAGTCTTTGATGTAAACTCATATCTGTCGTGTTATTTAAAAATGGAACGAACTTTTTACTTCGAAAAAATAGCATTATAGGAGGTTACAAGGTATTAAAAATTGTATTTAAATTTCGAACTGGCTTGCAAATAGAGCTGTTAAAGTAAATTAACGCGTGCAATGTTTGACATTGGTGTCGATTCTCTTGTTCACGAACTAAACTTATTTTAAACTATCGCCCTCTTTTACTAATAGTAAATACAAGAAAGGCATGGCAACCATTTAAGAGCTGTCAAATTAGACGAAATTAAATTTTCCATACAAGTTTAGTCGTGATCTCGGAACGTGCCCACTAAAATACAAAGAAATGTAACACGTAAACTAATTTGACAGTTCTAAAATGGTTGCCATCCCTTTCTTGTATCTACTTTTAGTAAAAGAGAGCAATAGTTTAAAATAAGTTTAGTTCGTGAACAAGAGAATCGACACCATTGTCAAACTTAATTACGCTATTGGACGCTAGATAGCAGCACTGAGACCAAAATCACAGTTTGACGACATTTCTGGTAGTTTTATTTACGTATATCTATCTTAAATCTCTATATTTTATTTATTGTTATTATTTGTTGCTAAACTACATAGTATGCACTATAATCACACCAAGTTTGACGCTGGTATGTATTACCGTTTTGAAGACAGACCAGGAACAAAAACGTTGAAAAAAATGCATGTTTTTCGAGGTTTCTTGTATGGGGACCCCCTTTGGTTTTAGACTTTTTTTTGTTTTTAGTATTTGTCGTGATACACCTCATAGCAACACATTTTCTGAGAAAATTTCAACCGGTTATCTATTACCGTTCAAAAGATACAGCCCTGTGACAGACAGACGGACGGACGGACGGACGGACGGACAGCGTAGCGAGAGTAATAGGGTCCCGTTTGGCACCCTTCGGGTACGGAACCCTAAAAATCAGCTTTTATACTATAACGTAACTAGAATTGTAATTTCATCAACATTAAGGGTGTCTGGCAAGGGGTTGCCACGATGTTAAGTGTCTGGCAATGAATGACGTGATTTTTAATAATATTCTGAAGGTAATACCAAAAAATCACACTTTATTATTTGATGAATTTAGATCGGTATTTTACACACCTTTAGTACCGTGTACCTGCCAAAGCCACGGTAACCCAAACTTCATAATGGTCCATCGTTCTTACCTGTGTTGGGAGCATGCGCTGACAAACTTGCAGCTTTTATAAAATAACGAAGGTCTGGCGTTCACGGGCTCTTGCTCTATTAGTAGAGAACCAAAGTATAATGACGTTGATGATTTCCTAAGGAGACACATTTCAAATAATTTAAAATAAATGGCAGATTACTAGACAAGCTCCTCTCTATTAGCGATAGTACTATTAGATATTCTGTGCTATTAGTACAAGAATGAGACATTTTCACTATCGACTTTACTAATTGATAAGCGACAAAAGAAATAAGATGATTGATTGCCTTTTATTTTACTTTGAAATCAATACGAGCTGCGAAGGCGCAAATGTGAATATATCTAACTAGCTTCTGCCTGCTACTTCACACGAGTGTAATTCGGTTTATCACAGAAAGACGTTAGCGCATCACTCGGGAACGTTGGAAGATTTCTGGATTTTCCGGAACTACTGTCGCTGGTGCTTAATATATCTTACCCTGCTAGTTATAATGAATAACATACGAATGCTTTGGCTAATGTTGTTTGCTTTTTATGTTTTGGATCATATGCAGATAAGTGATAATTAAGTAAACAAAACATCAATAACGCCATTTATTTGATAAACAAAGTTAATAAACACAAAGTTTCATTAATAGTTATTTAAAAGAATAATAGCATGTTGAATGTAGCCTCGTTACGTTTTTAATTATAGTGTTACAATAACTATTGAAACAAAAAATGCTATATTTAATATTTCAACATTCAAAAAGTTAGCTGGGCAGCAGCGGGATTCGATCTCAAAATTTCAAATCAATCAAATCTATCTATAAATTCTACCCTTCAGGCTACCAGGCCACGGAATCAAGTACGAAACACGTAATATAACAGTTCATAATTCCAAAATCTCGTCCCCTAGCAATTTACATTTTTTCTCATGACTTCCGATTTCAAAATCAAATCAAAAATCAAAATCAATTATTTGGGATTCACAGGTAACAAATAGGTCTTATTTAAATATAAATTAAGTTCACTCTGTGATCAGCCTCATGGGCATACAAATGTCATAAAAATACATACTTAACTGTGTTACTTAACTTAAAATCTATACATATAAAAGGCTTTGTCCTGAATGACTGACGGATCAACGGAGAGCCTAAACCGCTGATCGTAGAGACCTGAAACTTGGAGGGTGTGTTCTTTGTATGACGTAGGCATCCGATAAGAAAGGATTTTCCGAAATTCTACCCCTAAGGGGGTGAAAAGGGAGGGCAAAGTTTGTATGGGACAACGTGATTCCTTGGTCCAATCTACTTCAAATTTTGCATAAACCTTTTTTAACAGAATTGATGGAAGATGTGTTTCGTATTTTGTTGAAATTCATCCCCTAACGGGGTTAAAAAGGGTTAATTAGTTATTTTGGCGGTGATTTGCTTCGAAGTTGATATCAATACTTCTTAGTGCTTTTGATTTAAATTATATTTTATTTTGACACATGTTTGAAAACTCAATCCGATTTAAAAACATAAGGCGAGCTCCACACGTTGGCCCCAACGTTGGGACGAGTGTTGGCCCGTAATCATGCCTATGGACACTTTAATATTATTGAGTGCAGAAGAGCTGAACTGTCAATTAAAATAACACAATAGTTAAACAATGGACGTCGTGTTTGAAAAATGTTTTGACTAACAAAATAATATCGTTGTTATTTGTTAATAAACATAAAGATTTTTTATAAAAATTCTATAACTATTGCGTTGATGACATTTTTAAGACGCGGTGACCGTAGGAACAGCTCATTCGATTCACGTTACTGCATGAGTGCTGCGTCAAGACTGAGCAAACCGCCAACGTGTGGGCGCATCGCCAACGTTGGCGCTTAATTCCTTTGATAAAACCGACACGCGACGGCTAACTGCCAATACTCGCCCCAAGGTTTGGGCCAACTCCATTTTCCCGATCCACACGTTGGCGAATAGTGTTGGCGCCAACGTTCAGGCCAACGTGTGGAGGTGGGTTAGCTGCCAATGCTCGCCCCAACGATCGGGCCAACTACATTTTCCCGATGCACACGTTGGCGCCAACTTTCAGGCCAACGTGTGGAGCCGGGGTAAGCAAATACTCTTTAAAATTGGAAGGTCTCTAAAAATATCCGTGTTTGATTTGTCGTGTATAATAATACTTATAGTTTTCTTTTAGTTTGTCTTAGAAGTTTAATTTAGTGTGTATTGTTTTTCGCAATTTTATTCCTAGAGATTTCTCTAACACCATCGAATTACTCCTTTGAATTCGCAAGAGAGTGCAGTTTTCCATCAAAGTCTGCTTCTCAATAACTATAAACAAAGCTCAAGGTGAAACTCTTAAGGTAACGGGAATAGACTTGAGGGAAAGCTGCTTCTCTCACAGCCAGTTGTATGCGGCATGCCCCAGAGTAAGCGCACAGAATAGCCTGGTATTCTAGCTCCCGAAGGAAATACAAAAAATATTGTTTACAAAGAAATACCGCGGTAGGTGTAGTATTTCGATTTCGTTGTAAAAAGATAATATCATAATACCCCCGTGGTAACTTTCACCAAATCAAAGGCCGAGCTTCGTGCTTACAAAATATAAGGAAATTTCATTTTATTTTCATGTTTATTTAACCTTTAAATCCCTACACTATAATAAAGATTGTTATATTTTATAAGTATTTGAACATAATAATTGCAAAATTTAATAACGTAAAAAACCAACTAAAAATCCTATTAGAACCATTTTCGACTTCTACGCGGACGAAGTCGCGAGCAAAAGCTAGTGTCAATATATTGCAATAATTCATTATCCTTATCAATGTTAATACAGTCAATCGGACATCAACACATTAAAAACTCGTCAACAGAGTAGAAAGAGTGCTCAATGAGGAATTAGAACAGTTTATTTTTGAACACACGGATGTCTCTACAGTCCTTAATTTGATTAGGGATCTTATTATAAATCTTTGGCGCCATAACAAACACACTATTCCCATGTAGGGTAGTTTTATATTTCCTACTAAGGTTATTATATAATGTACTTCTGTTACGTGACATATGCTCTAGCACAAATAAGGATGGATGATGCCTGATAAAAAGGGCAATTTCAAATATGTATAGTGATGGTGCGGTAAGTAATTTAAAGTTTATGAAGAAATCTTTACAACTATCAGTTCTCTTTAGACCACACATAGATTTGGGTGTAAAGTAAAGTGTTTAGTTGCTTAATGCATCGCAGGACCAAATAAAACCAATAATTGAGATAAGATATATCCTATACGTAGCTCCAAGCTATTTACCAAACAAAGTTTCTTTAAAATCCGTTCAGTAGTATTTGCGTGATTTGATTGATTGAACACACCACCAAAAAATTGCTATTTCAGAATACGCTGCATCATCACAACTAACATTGTTAGTAGTAATCATAGATAGTAGTGATAAAGAGTGCCCGGAAATGATTATAGATATGTACAGTCAGACAGAAGCAATAATATCTGCCATCGACGGTTTTAAAATCGCAAACAAAAGCTGTTTGACTATGGATAGAACGGATAAATGGGTGTCTATGTCTATGTATATTCTTCACGCTCAACAGTTTGGCTTCGCGAAGGGTAGGTTAAAGCCGCAGGCGCCAACTTAATGTCTTACATTTTGGAATCTTGGGAGGGCTCACAGGATGCGATCGGCATCTTCTGTGATCTCTCCAAGGCTTTTGACTGCGTTGATCACAGTACACTCATCCGCAAACTAAATCGCTACGGAATACAAGGACGGTCCTTGGAGCTTGTTTGGTCCTACCTGTCGGGGAGACAGCAAAAAGCTGGTATTAATTGTGTAACATCCACGGGGTCTCTAGTTAAAATGTTTGTTTCCCAGGGTTACATTTTAGGCCCTTTTATTTTTTTGTATACAACGTGTATCAGAAATACGTGTTCATATTTGAAGAGCTTTTTTTTCCGATCCGGTTAAACTTAGTTTTATTATAATGTGTAGTGATCGCGATAACCTAAGAAGGTATTATCATATCAATTTCTTTAAGAAGGCGATCTTTGCATTCCTATACCGCAGTACACCAATGCAGTTTGAGTCCTGCGTCTATCAGCCGTGTATTTGAGACGATAATTGAAATCTAAAATATGTTTGTATTTATTGATCGAGTGACCATCTGTCAAGTTCGATTTTTCAGGACATTATTAAATTTTATCATAATTATTGAGTTATTTATTATTATTTATTTATTCTTACTCCTTTATACCACCACATCAACAACAAAAAAAACTAGTCCTGAAATACAGTCTAAGAGTTTTAATTTACTAGTCGAGACCCCTAGCACACCTGGAGCTTGGCTTTCAATTATTGCCTGAGTAGTCTATAATTTTACGGTACCATTTTGGATAGCTTATAAAACGAGGATGTTATTTCTGTAATTTATACGCCAAATATCATATACATTTTTTCCAGTAATTCTCTGCAATGTAAAGGGTACTTGATGATGATGATGATTTTGTTTTATAACTTGTGATTTATGACTATTTATTTCCGAGTTTATGAAAATGTTGGCCATGAATTTTGTGAGATAGTAATTGATCATTCATCAGCTTTCAGGAAAGTGTAAATTGAGTGCCTAAAGTAGAATAAATTTTTCACAATTAGCATTTTTCCATCCGAAGAAGGAAAATATAAAAAAAATCTTAAACTGCTACAACTCGAAAACAAACCTTGGTTCATGGGATAATTTTTGTTGCAAATGAGCTCTAGTATAAGCCCCTATCATGGAATAGGTCGAATTACAAATCACACTGTATATGAGTAGGATTATGTATTGTGTCGTGTTTCATTAGTGTCCCACGTCCAAGCTTAAGATACATATCATCTCCTCGGTTATTTATCAATACTTATGATTATGATAAATAATGTCCTGAAAATAAGCAATTGACTGATGGTCACTCGACCAGTACATTTTAAAATATTGATTATCTTCTCAAATACACGGCTGATAGACACAGGACTCAAACTGCATTGATGTACTGCTTTATTGGAATGCGAAGATCGCCTTCTTAAAGAAATTGATGTGATATTGAGAGTGATAGTAGCGACTGAAAGGGGCCGGGCCAGCCGAATTTAAATTACTTATATTTATATATTTAGAGGGTTTAATTTGAAAAGAAAGAAGTACAAGTGTTCTAAATTCGCCGGAGATTATTTCGTCTCTGGGATAGGTATTTATAGCTTTCGTGGTTATCCAGTTAAAGCTGTCGATACAGTTTTCAGCCCGGCCCCTTTTAAACCTTAATATCTCGGAAAATATTAGGTTTTAAGATTAAATTAAGCACTATGTACGTGTATTTTACGGAGTACATCCCTTCTGTGGCACCACTTTCTCAGCAAGTTTGGTAGTTGTCGTGGTACAGATGGGGCTGGACTGAAAACGTCAGGCTGGCCCGGCCCCCTTCAAATGCTTCTATTTTTTTTATTAGAGCGATACATTGAAAATGTAGTAAGTACAAATGCTTCTGAAGAGGAGTACATTCGGATAATACATATTTCGCGACCTAGAGCCACGGGGCCGGGCCAGCCTGACGCACGTCAAGAGTGGCCTATTATTTCCAGGCACAAATGATGGAAATTATATGCTACTTTTGCGCCCAGACAGGCCCATTCTTCTTTGTTTTATTATGATTTGAAAGTCGGTGACTACAAAGAAACTTAAGAAACTTAATGTGACAGGAAAATAATTAATAATATTAATCAAACAATGAAACTATAATAAAACAACAACAACAAACAAACAATGACTATGTCAATATAACTATGATTGATTGAAACAAAGTTTAACCGGATTATATCGCGTATATTTGGTTAAATTGGTTTTCCTGCCGTTTCGAAAGCTTTACAGCATTTCGTGGATAAACCTTGGTTTATTATAATGTGTAGTGATCGCGAAAACCTACGAAATTAAAATGAAACTATGTTACTGTTGTTAAATTTATTGCAAATATCGTTGTCAACCATTTATAAAATACAAAAATATAAAATAAAAAGAAAAACGTATTGAAAAAACAGTGCCTGGAAATTGTAAAACAAATTTTTGTAAAAACCTAGATAACAAAGGTTTAGCTAACTCTTTTTGCATGTACCGGACAAACTTTTGATATCAAAGAGTCACATGTGCACTTGGATTCTATAAGATTTTTTTCTATATTTTGTACCAACATTTTGACGTGACAAATGGGAACCCTGTCGCAATCACAAGATTTAGGTGTATCAGCTTCTGTGAGTCCATCACTTATAAAAGATTTCTTATAATCTTCTATGGGTACAGGGAAGTATATAGAATTCGTAAGCTTAACTGTACTTGGTTTTTCTTTGGAGTTAATTGGCACAGGACATTCAAACCAATCCAGTGGACTTTCACTGTTAGTACAAGACGTCCCTAAACTAAAGTTCTCGCCAAATGTGCTTGTAGTGTTGTGAATAATATTGAAATTATTGTGAGAATTTTTCAATATTATTTCATCCTCATTTTGAACACTAACCTCGGTTTCACACACAAGTTTGTCATCACTTTGTACAGGCTCTTTCGATAAATCATCTACAACTTGATCATCAGGAGTTTTATGATAATTTACAAAAACATTGCTATCTTTATTTTGGGTACCGTGCATAATGTAAGAAAAGTCTTGATTACAATTATTATGGTTCGCTAAAAATTCTTTCCAAAGATTATTAATTTTACCATTATTAGCTTGAACCACAGATTTCATACAGACGCAAGAGCCAAGAGCGTCATCGCAAGTACAATCTACCGTGTAACCAATATAGGGAACTTGAAAAGAATGTTCATCATGTTCATTAATCACCTGTTTGTGTACATCTAGTTCACTTTTGCTAATTTCTATGCCTGTTAATGTTTTCATACTGTCCAATCTATCTGTTGATAGGCATCTTGACGGTCCTTGTGCTATATTATTTTGGGGCAATTCAGAATTATCATCAGTGGTTTTAACTTCATCTGTGCAAAGATTTACTAAAACTTCTTTTGTCCCAAACATTTCGGAAAACTGAAGACTGTCTGCCTTTTCTGTATTATAACTACAATCACACTTATTATACATGATTCCATTAGATTTGCTGTCTGTTATAATAGTGTCCGTTTCGGTAGTTTGTGCGTTTTTTTTACATAGTTCTATAACGTCGCACGATTTTGCTTCCATGCCTAAATTAGGCGGTACTTGAGATGATATGTTTTCTCTAAGAATCATAGACTTGTTTGAGTTTTGTTTCGATAATGTTTTAAAAGCAGCCAAGTTTTGAACTTTAGCAATATCATCATATTTTGTTGTAGAAATATTTGTATCTTTTTCTGGCAATTCTTTCGATGGCAATATAAGATCTTCAATTCGCACACATTTTTTACGCGTCTCATTACTATTTTTACACTTACATATATCTTTCAAACGTTGGAAATCATTTTCAATTAAGTTGCATACTTTCTCCAAAATATCTGGTAACACAACATCTTTATTTTCGTTTAAAACGCAGAGACATTGAACACGTTTTATTTTAATTTTTAAATATTCTTGTAAAAGCCCGTAGGCTCTGTTCCAACTCCCATCATTTGGCAAACTTCCTGGGCAACTACATTTTATTTCATTTGCACAATCTGAAATAACTTGTTTCACTCTTTGCAAAATAGCAGAAAATATCTTTTCTTCTTCTTCTGGTGGTATACATGAAGATTTACATGTAAATGATTTAAATTCTTCCAATTTTTCTTTAAGATGGTCCTCCAATAAATGAAAAGCATTTACTTCTAAGTCCTTAGAATCATCCACAGTAAAGCTATTACAACAAACGCAGGATTCTAACGTATTCTCAGTATATTTCAAACTTTGTGAATCTTGACATTCATCTTTTCGTGTAACGGTATTTTTTTGTAATTGATTAGTTAAGAAGTCATTTATAAACATTTTAAACTCTTCGAGTTTAGCATTACATTCACATTTTGTAGTTTTGTTAAAAACACTTTGATTGTTCTCATCAATATGTAGAACATCTGTCTTCGTAAATGAATTTGATGGTTTTATGTCAGATAACTTCCGTTGAAGTTTCCTATGAGACTCTACATATTTATCTTTGGAAACTAATAAATCTGCAGCGTCATGATCAACGTCCTTAATTATTCTTTTTGCTTTCTTGTGGGAACCTAAATCATCCAGAGTGACACCCAAAAATTTTATGTAATATTCACAATTACTGGGAAATAATTCAGTCTTCTGGGTGACATTATTAATGTCTGATCTTCGTTTCATTTCTTTTTGGTTATTTACATGATCGCTACTTTTTCTAGTGGTAGTTTTTTTATTTAAATCTGTAGCAGTCTTTGTTTGTACAACCTGAATCTGGTTTAGTATTTCTACTTTATTTTGTTCTTCAGTCTGAGATCTTTTATTATCTTTTTGCATTTCTTGATAAATTTTACATTCACAAGCAGGTGAGTTTATACATTTAAATGGAATACTATTGTTGTCATTGCCATTTTTTTCTTGGTTATTTTCCCTCCTAGATTCAATATTGGGTATACATTTACAAATATTTTCATTACTTTTATCCAAATTAACGGCACCCATGTATTCTGATTCAGTAGCAAGAGGCTGACCAAACTGGGCAGATCGAGTATTTTTACCAATCTCTTTCTGCGTGTTATTATTAACAGTACTGTCATTAGATTGTTCTTTATTACTAGCTGTTGAGATCGACAAATTTATTTTTGAATCGTTTTGGTTGCTAACATGCATTGTCTCTTTAATTGCTGTTTTAGAATATTTACTAAGACTGCTTTTAATATTTTTGATAAATTTCTCCTGAGGATCTGCCAAGTCACACTTCCATTTGGCTAATGTTTCTAAAAGTTTATCTATCGAAGTATTCGATGGCTCTTTATGAAAACACTTGCAGTTACTATTACATGGTTCAGATATTTTGCTGTCAGTTTCATCGATTTCAGTAGATGGAATATTTATGTTTATTGGTTTTGTTTGTTTCACGATTGAATTCTGAGGTATAATATCTCTTGATGGCTTTTGTTTCCATGACGACTTGGCATCATGATTTAATTGGGCATTTTGTAAGTTTTTACTGTTTTTTTGAACTCCACATAAGCATAGATTAACTGCATACGATTGACCATGAACTTGTTTCTTGCTTTGTTTAGTTGGTTTTTCATTTATGGAATATTTTTTTGAAAAATTATTAGAGTCAAAATTTTTTTTTCTAGTAACTGCTAATTTGTTTTGATTTGGTGTCTTTGGAGATTCATCTCTAATAGAAGTTCTAAAAGTTTTAATTTCCCTTTTAGTATTTTCTCCATGAGAGTTGGAAGTATCTTTCATTACAGCTGGAAGATCTTCATTTTCTATGACCTTAAAATAACATAATAGTATTTAGATTTTTCTGATTTTTACCAACATTTAGTTGTATAATCTTCGATGCTTAATAGATGGATCATTCTCGTTAGATCCATAGTTAAAATAAAATCCATAGTTAAAAAAGATTTTTTTTTTCCTTTAGAACCAATTTTTAAAAAGTGGATCTATTGAGAACTTTCATACCACTTACCGATGCTTGCTTAACTATTTTTGTGATTTTTTCTTCCATCAATTTCAAATCTTCCTTTTTGATGGAGTCCTACAATAAATAAATAAAACAGATTTTATTAACACAAAAAGTATCGTTTTCTTTGCTACTTTACCTAATACGTTGCTGTTTACCTATGTCCTTCCTTATTCCGATATGTGTAACTTAAAAATAAAATAAAAGTAGCCTTTATTTCTACCAGCTGCATACAAAAATTAAAAACACTAGCTTTCCGAAAACACTAAATTACTATACTTGGGTTTTTATATAACAATTAACTATTAAATATTAGCAGTAGTCGCCTCTGCGGCGTAGGCCTCCCTTAAACCTTTCCACACACCTCTCTTTCTAGTGCCTTTTGCATCCAATTTGGTCCACATCTATGACTAAAAATGCCTCTACATCTCTTTCTCGGTCTTCCTTTTTAGGGATCCGTACCCGAAGGGTGCCAAACGGGGAGAGCTGGCCAGAAAACCTCCACGTGTGTCTGACGGCTGCTTGTCCCTCTGGACACGTCTGGAGGGCACGGCAGTTGTTAAGCCGGTGCATCCTGGGTACGGGCAATAGAATCCTTTCGAGGGATTAACTTTCGGGGGATCTTATTGCCTGTGGCGAATATTCTGGTACGGGAGGGGCCCCATGTGGGCAAATGGGGAATTGCTCCACGTGTCCCTCTGATGCCAACAGAGGGCACAGTGGAGGAGCAGGGGTGGGCCCGGTGTGCCACTGGGCAGGCAGTGGGGCGACTGTTCTTCCATGCCTCCGTCGATCTCGTAATCCCAGGAGTGCCTGCTGAGTAGTGTTCTCGCGCCTCTTGGGACCGAGGGTCTTGGCTTCACCGCCCGGACCGCGAGTAAGAAAACCTCTATAAAAATTACAGGAGGTAGGGCCTGCGAGCAGCAGACTCGGGGTAGTCTGCTGCCCGACCAGCAGCCGGCGTAGCTGACGTAGCTGGCACGGCTGGCGTAGCTAGCACAGTTGGCGTAGCTGGCACAGCTGGCGTAGCTGGCGCAGTTGGCGTAGCTGGCGCAGCTGGCGTAGCTGACACAGCTGGCATAGCTGGCACACTTGGCGTAGTTGGTCCAGCTGGCATAGCTGGTAAAGGCCCTTGAGGTGAGGTGGCGTGCAGTGTTCCGTATGCGCCGCCTAAGAGGGTGTGGCCAACGTTAGGCCGCACGAGGAGAAGGGGTTCGCCTGCTTGTGGCGGGCCAGGACCTGTTGGGGGTGGTTGTGTGAATACTCACGGGTTCCCACGCCCCCGGCTAAGGTAGTTGATGGAACACCGTGATGGTTTTAGTCGGTAAGAGTCCGACGGGCGAAATGCGTCCATGAGGATTTCCCCACGGCAAAAAAAAGGGTGCCAAACGGGACCCTATTACTCTCGCTACGCTGTCCGTCAGTCCACCCGTCCGTCCGTCTGTCTGTCACAGGGCTGTATCTTTTGAACGGTAATAGGTAACCAGCTGAAATTTTCTCAGAATATGTGTTGCTATGAGTGGAATCACGACAAATAATAAAAACAAAAAAAAGTCTCAAACCAAAGGGGGTCCCCATACAAGAAACCTGTAGGGGGTCCCCCCTTTGGTTTAAGACTTTTTTTTTACGTCTCACGTTTTTGTTCCTGCTCTATCTTCAAAACGGTAATACATACCACCATCAAACTTGGTCAGATTATATACTGCATATTATTTAGCAACAAATACTAAAAATAAGACAAATATAGACATATGTCGTGGTACCTGCGTAAGAAAGAGATGCAAAATATCATATTTCGCGCTATGGCGTTGATGTCTTTTGATAAACTCTCGTAAATTAAATCAGTTTCTATGGGGTATCAGGTCGATGGGTGGTACGGAACCCTTACTGCGCGAGTCCGACTCGCACTTGGTGGGTTTCTTCCTTTTTATGTCCCTTGGTATCCATTCTGTCAGACGCTTTGTCCATCTATTCGTACTCATCCTACATATATGGCCTGCCCACTGCCACTTTAGCAACCGTATTATTTTCCGTACATCTACAATTTTTGTTTTACTTCTTATGTTATCATTGCTAATTCTGTCCGACAATTTCAGTCCAAGCATACTTCTTTCTATTTTACGCTGGCAAACAGCAATTCTTTCCTCGTCTTCTTTTCTCAATGACCACGTCTAGCAGCCGTATGTTAGGCATGGTAGTATTGCTATTTCGTATACCTCTTTTTATATTTGTAAGTTGATAGTGATGTTTTTCATAATTTCTTTCAATCCGCAATATTTTTTCCAAGCTAAAGTTATTCTTCTTTGTATTTCCTTTTCTGCACTATTTTCGAATGATACTACTTTCCCAAGATATTATTCCTTTATATATTCAATGTTCTCTTTCCCTATTATAATGTCTCGGGGTTATCCATTGGTTAGAATAAATGATTAGTACATATTCATTTACAAAATTATACATTCAATCATATTCAATAAAATTACATTTAATTATTCATTATAACATGTAATCTAATAACATTATTTAAAAAAAGAAAAAGAAAGAAAGAAATATTTTTTTTATTTAAAAAAAGAAAAAGAAAGAAAGTTTTTTTTTATTTCAGTCTCGGTACAGGCGAGAGAAAAAAAAACATTACATTATTTATATATTGGCATAATTCCCGTCCCATATTTGCTATAATTTTCAGGATACCCTTAGTGCTGCCGCGAACTCTGCCTACCATGGAAGCATTGCGCTTACGCATAATTGCATTAAAGCCGTCGACCGTCGTATTTAATGACAGTCCAACCTTTTGACTCACTGTTGCTAGCTCGATAACCATGATTTCAAGTTCACTATGTCGTCCGCGAATCGCAGGTGGCTCAATAGTTCTCCGTCAGCTTTTACTCCCATGGTTTCCCAATCCAGACATCTGAAAATTGATTCTTGCTCCGCTGATAAATCTTTGGAGACAGCGGGTTTCCCTGTCTCACTCCTTTTTGTATGGGAAAATCCGTACCTTCTCGCTCTAACCTTGGCGTGACATTTGGAGTATATTCTGGGTATTATATTTATGTATTTTTGATTGACGGCTTGTTGTGCTAGTGATGTCCATATGAATTCAAAATAATTATAAAGAGTCAAAGGCTTTCGTGTAGTCTATAAAGCACATATATAAAGTTCTTCTGTATTCGTTTACTTTTTCTATTAATTGTGTAATATTTATTTATTCAAGCAAGGCACACCAACGACATATTTACAATTTAAATCTATAATTAATGTTTATAAGTCTTTAGTATGGTGTAAACACGTCACTTATAGGTATGCACACCATTCTTAGTATTACGAGTATTCATGCAATTATTTTAAACGTAACATTAAATTAATTATCATAATTTATCAATACCACAAATATATATAATAATATATATATAATATATATATTTATCAATAGAAGTTATTATCAATACCACATTGCAAAAAAATATAGTAATTCAAAAATCATTAACTTCATTATAAATACACAATGATTAGAATGTTAAAATATAAATAGGTAATCATGCCATCATTAAGCCAAAGTCAAATCAAATAAATTAATTAAAAAAACATAATTTTGTTACAAATAATAAAAAAGTCGAATTAAATGGGATTGCAAAATTACATCGACATGACAATACAATTTTATTGAAGTAATACAGTAATAACCTATATGTGGTCTATAGTCAAGTATTTTTTACGGAAGCCCGCTTGTTCACGCGGTTGGTTTTCATCTAAACTATTTGTCATCCTATTCAATATGATTTTTGAGAAAATTTTGTTAATATTCGTCATCAGGCTGATTGATCTATAGTTTCCTAGGTCACTTGTATTTCCTTTTTTGTGCAGTAATATAAAAGAAGAGTTCGACCATTGTTGTGGTGTGGTTTCTGTTCTCAGTATATTATTGAAAAGTGACTGGAGAGGTCTCAGTAGTGAAATAGATAGTGATTTCAGCACTTCGTTAGCAATTTTGTCACTTCCTGGGGTCTTGTCGTTTTTCTGGGTTTTTATTGCATATTCAATTTCGGATCTGAGAATGCTTGGCGAATCTTTGTCTACCTTCATGGCGTTGTAGAGATTGATTACTTTTGTGTGGGAAGAGTTCCCTTCGTTAGTGAAGAGTCTCTTGTAGAACTGTGTTGCTTCGTTTATAATAGCGGGACGTCTGGACCGCATAATACCCTGCTTATTTTTAACAGTCCAGTCTGACTTGTCGCTCAACTCTTTATAAGCTTTAAGTAGAGCCCCGGACTTGTTTATAAAAAAATTTATGGTTTTTTACCGTATTGTTTTTTTCTGTTGTGTAATATTTCGATAGTTTTTTTTACTTATCTGTGTTATTTTGGATCAAATTTCCTTTGTTTTTTAACCGACTTCATAAAAAGGAGGAGGTTATGTATTCAGCGGCTTTTTTTTTTTTTTTTTTTTTTTTTTTTCATGTATGTACACCGATTACTCCGAGATTTGTGGGCCGATTTACGTGGTTGTTTTTTTATTAGGTAGAGGAAGCCCGGAAAATGGCGATGGGCAGGCCATGTAGCAAGAGCCACAGATGGACGCTGGAGTGAAAGGATTTTGTACTGGTACCCTCGAGATACACCACGCCCCCGCGGCAGACCTAGACGCCGGTGGTGCGATGATATCGTAGCCACAGCTGGCCACACCTGGACGAGAATTGCGCAAGACAGAGAAAAATGGCGTGTGATGGAGGAAGCCTTCACCCGTAAATGGGTACCCAATATCACACTAACGTGAGCTATTGTGAATGTTTAAATACATTTAAACAGTCATAATAATCCAATTATTTAATTATTAATTTATATATAATATAATTATGAAATCTATTAATTTTTATATAATATAAAATCTATTTAAATGTGATTATGTATACCTACAGCTACGAAAATGAAATCCTATTTATTATATTCTGTGAATGTTATGCAATGAATGAATTAATGTTTATTTGGCTATGTTTGAAGTTTTAAATTGTGATCATGTATACCTACAGCTATGTAAATGAAATCCTATTTATTATAGGTATACTGTGAATGTTGTGTTTATACACATTTTATTAATTTTATAATATTTGTGTGGATGGGTATCTATTGTAATAAAACAAGTTTGACAGGATTGCAACGAGTATATTATTATAATTTGTATTAGTAACTTGTTTTATTACAATAGTTAGTAATCACGAATACCTATTTAAGATATAATTATGTAGGTACCTAGTTATGAGACTGATTTAAATGTGTTACTGATTTAATTATGAAAATTATGTCTAATCTTATTTATTATATATTAATTAAGAATACTATTCAATGTAAATGTTGCATGATTGTTTTTTTGGGAAATAAAGGCTATAATAAAATAAAATAAAATAATAAAGAGGAAGCCCGCGCGGTGGTCCCATATAAATTTTATCTACTTAGGTTGAGTAGTTTTTTAACCAGCTTCCATAAATCAGTTTATTTTACCTTCGCCTATCTAGATGATCTGCTCATTGGTTGGTTTTTCTGAAAATTCTTGGCCGATATGCGTGTTTTTTTTTTCACGATACTTGTTGGACGTTTGGAAGAAAATGAGCGAGACCTTTGCCCAGCAGTGGGATAGCAAAGGTTAATAAAAATATTTTCTCAAATTGGTTATATAAACATTTATGAATCAACCCTCGCAATTATCAACTAAAAAGTATAAAATAAAAACTTTTTAACAAAAAATAAAACCGACTTCAAAAACCTTAACTAAAAAGTAAAAAATAATCATTGTATGTATTTTAAAATCTTAACATAAACCAACATTTTGAAAGCGGCGCGTGATTTTCATGTACGTTCACATAAACTGTTTTTTAACCGACGAAAAAAAGGAGGAGGTTCTCAATTCGACGCGTATATTTTTTTTTTTTTTTTTTTTTTTTTTTATGTATGACCACGCATAACTTTTTACAGAGTGGTCCGATTTTGATGATTATTTTTTTAATGGATAGGGTATATCTCGAAGTTGGTCCCATTTAAATTTCAAAATCAAAATCCACCCCTAAGGGTAGTAAAACAGGGGATGAGTGTTTGTTCACCCACTGAATTCTTACCTGTTAACTGATTCTGTTGAAACTTGACACACATAAATATAGTTCTAGACACTACGACATAATGGAGACACCTGGAGTTAGATTTTAATCACAAAAAAATGAAAAATAAAACTTTTTAACAAAAAATTGAACCGACGAAACCAGAAACTGAAAAGCGAAAAATAACTAATTATGAGTCGGCGCCAAACAACCAATCAACGAATATCATTAAATTACTTTAAATAAATAATAAAAACAACGTCACATCAAATACAACGTGAAATTTTCAACGATAAACAATAACTTTCCAAAAATGCGTTCTCCGCTCGGCCACTTGCAACTTGCACGCACTTTGCTTGTTAAAAGTTCGTTTGGCGCCGACTCATAATTAGTTATTTTTCGCTTTTCAGTTTCTGGTTTCGTCGGTTCAATTTTTTGTTAAAAAGTTTTATTTACTATACATATGCGCTCGACGGTACATTATATTTACATGATGCAAAGGGTCAATCACGCGCCGCCTTCAAAATGTTGTCTATGTTAAGATTTTAAAATACATACAATGATTATTTTTTACTTTTTAGTTAAGGTTTTTGAAGTCGGTTTTATTTTTTGTTAAAAAGTTTTTATTGGTCATTAATTACATAAGTAGTTCATAGGTAGCCTCCGCCTGCATGTTGATTTGATACTTTCAGATATACCTACACAAGTCTTGTTTACATCTTTTCAGTTATATTTAGACGCAGTCGGGTATTTTGGTTTTGTTAATTAACTTTTTTATTTAAAATTTTTTACTTCTGTCATGTTTTATCGCGCTATTAATGTAATTTTTTTAAAGACCCACATAAATATATAGGGTACCCAATTCATTTTTAACGTTGAATATTTTGTTGTTTTTAAGCATTTCTCATTCCAAATTACATTTAAACATATAAGTTGTATATATTTTTGTAAAGCATTTATTTCTTCTTTTATAGCTCTTTTCTTTGGTCTAGAAGACTCTTTGTTTCTTGGTTAATATATTTATTCTCTTCTTTCTTTATTCTTGGAAACTGATTCAGAACCCCCTTTAATTCGGTCTCTAATTAATCATACTGGTTTTGCACATCCGTAAATGTACTAATTGCTTCCATAAACTTATTCTCCCAGTATTCAGCGCTTTCTTCTGAGACAGTTGGCAAATCTCTTTTGCAATCTTTTGTTTTTGGTTTTATTTTATTTCTAGTTGGTTTTGAATCTAAGGATAGCTTGTATCGTATCATCCTATAGTCGGTAAAAAAATTCAGATTCTTTATTATATCGAAACTTTTAATGTAGCATGGTTGATTTTTTAGTATGCAATCTATCTCATTGAGTACTTTACCATTTGGAGATCGCCATGTCCATTACTTGTGCGGTTTGCATTGAAACATAATGTTTATGATAAAGTAGTTGTTTTTTTATTAGACTAGTCTCTGTGTGTGTGTGTGTGTGTGTATGTGTAACTTAGTTATGTTTAAATAAATTTTCATTTCATATTTATTTATTTCATAAAATGTGGTACAGTCTGCTACAAAAATATAGTATAAGCTAGGGATCGATCTTCAATAGTAGTAACAAATACAGAAGTAGAACTGGCTTCCTAGCTAGGTTACAAAGTAGCCTGTGTTAAGGTCCGCCAGCCCTTGATTCCCTTAAAAGAAGAACAAAAATAATGGAGACTGCTATGGACAGTGAGGTGCAATCTAAGTTTACTGTCTCATACTAAGAGTGTGTAGCATATGTGTAGTAGGTAGTAGTAGGTATGGTGTGTGGGTAGAGAAGAGTGTATTGTATGTATATGCATGAAAGTGTGTGTGTTGTATCAGGGGGTGTAAGTAAGTGTGTGAACGGAGGAAAAAGAGGGGTGAGTTTAAGTTTGGAGCGTTATTTAGGAAAGTCACTATGATAGTGTTGTGAGCAGAAGCAGATATTCAGTCATCATAATTTTTATTGGACAGAAATAGTGTTACCTGTTTTTTACAAACTTCGTAAGAAGATTGATTCACCGGAGTGGTAATGTTAATTCTATTATATAGAAATGGTTCTAGGTAGTAAAAAACGTTTAGTGAAAGTAAAGTGTGGGAATGGTACATTACATGGATCGAGTTTTCTTCTAAATGAAGATTGAGTTTGTATAAAAGGAGCTTTTGTGTGCTGTTGTACTATAGTGTTGAGTATGAATGTTTGGCGGACCGTAAGAACATTGCATTTTTGGTATAGGTCAAAGGTAGGGTAGAGCCTTGGACGGAAAGTGGCAACCTTAAGTATGGCCCTCTGAGCCACCTCAAGTGGCTTGAGTATGGTTTTGCAGCTCCACCCCAGCTAGTAATACAGTAAGAGACTACTGTCTGACATATGGCAAAATATACGGAGCGTATCACAAAACTGTTGGCAACGTGTCTGAGTATTTTGAAGAAATAAATAAGTTTACGAACTCTACCAGTTAGGTGAGCAATATGTGCCCTGAAGTTGAGATGCTTATCAATTAATTATTTTGTATAGGATAGAATGAACATTCACGCTTAAATTATACCTGATTACCGTACCTGATTAAATATCATTACTATTTTATTAGTTTACCTTCAAAAGAAAAAAAAGTGTGAACCATTGACACGCAAGAAAAAGAAGAAGTTTACCTTCTTCAGGTCTTCAATTTGAAGTCTTAACTGCTTGACGTCCTGAATGGTGCGCTTCCAGTAGGATGGTGCCGTGGACTCCCCTGACTGCCTGTTGACGACCGTCGTGCCGCCACCAAACGGCGCGTTCGATGGCATCAGACACGGATATATCGCAGCTAAAATCATATTTTATCTAACTTTTTGGAAGATAATAGCATTTTGGAAATTTTCAAGAGGAAAATAACAAAAGCTATTAAATAAGAAACCAAAATAAACAAACCGGCTTACGCATAAGATTAAGGCTTAATTTACCAAAGATAATTATCTGAATAAACGACCGTTTATTCACAATGCCAGAACATTTTTAGAGAAATCCGCCGTTTAATCACAGGGAATTAACTTTGATGAACACCGGACTAAGTCACCAGCAAAAAACTAGTTTTTAAACCTTAACTTTTTATTTTACTGGAGATGGCTTCAGTAAATAAAGTATATAAAACTATGGAAAGGACACACGAATGCTAAGACAGGTTAAAGCTAAAATGATTATGCTCACATTCCGCTGTCGGTGGTTTACATTCACAGGGCGGTGGACCCGATGTGACGATCTCCTTGGCACGCTGCGCCAGTTGTTCGGCTCGCTGCTGGAATAGCTGCTCGGCAAGCTCCGAAGCCATCTTCTGGGCACGTCTCTCTAGAGCTCTTTGCTGCCAACCCTCCTTCAAGTCATCTTCTGGGTCTGGTATCATCTTCGCCACGTCAGCGCATGAAGCTCCTACCCACTAATGTTAACAGATGCTACATTTTTAAACAAGAAAATTATGGCAAGTATTTAGTATATTTTCAAGTGCACTCTTAACAAAGTTATTGCTAACATGAATGTGAGTAATATCAGACATTACCTTTGCATGATAATTTTCTATTGATGTAGCGATAGCAATATCGAGTTCACCCATCAACAATTTCGAGAAGAAATTTCTTAAATTGGTCTTGACAACACTGGCTCGATCCCAGTTGTGTTTGTCTTCGAGACACTTCAACAGTTGGCATGGCATTTGTGAGCCGGACCCGCCTAGCTCCGCCTGCAGGCCTCCGAACAGGTCGGCCAACAAGTTGGACAATAACCTGCCACGCAAAGATGTGCACGAACACGACTCCTTTTGAAAGAAAATTATAAAAAATCAGTACACAGTAGGATATAATGCATAGAGTTATTGATCTATGGCAGGACAAAATAAATAATAGTAGAGTTTGGGAACCGCGCAACTAGATTCTTAACTTTTTGATAAATGCTTGAATTTGACAACAAGGTTAAAGGTTAAGGTGGCTGACAGGGTCCATAATGATCTCATTATTATAAGTTTTACCACCTAAGTAGATACACATTGTGGAATGCAATTAATGATTGAGTATTAAGTATTAATATGGAAGTATTTTTAATGAGAAAATTCGTAGAATATAAAATAAAAATTACACGACCCATGAAGAATTACGGGATCACGGTTAATCAAACATTACTCATGATACTCAGCCAGGTGTATTCGGGCAAATACCGAAAAAAAAATATTATTATTATTTTTGACTTTATCCAAAGAGTTTGGATAATTCTTAGTATAGGTATAGGTACCTGTATAAAACTAGGTTTAACTGCTCTTTATTCTAACTATGCCCGTTACATTCGGTAACATTAATCTTTTGTAAAAGGTGTATGCATGTGCCTACCCCTTCGAGGAAATACAGGCGTGATGTTATGTTGTTATGTTATGTGTATGCATGTGCCACGTGCACGGGTATGTGCTGTCTATTTCTTGACTGTGTAAAGCATTAAAAATTTAGCTATTAATAGCTGATACTGTCAAAGGCTTTTGAATAGTCCACACGTGCTAAGTGGCCAGCTGAAATTCCAAATGTTTTCTATTGTGTTTACTAATTGATTGATAGAAGACGACACGTTTGATGCGGTGGCTGAAAGATTGGCTACAGAACAATATTTTGTAGGCCCAACAGATAGTTGCACGGCTCGGCCTGGACGTTTGTGCATGTGTTTATGTCCGTAAATGAACCTACGATACAAGATAAATCTAGTATGGGGCAATTGAAAATAATAATAATAGGTTATAACATGTTTTACCAGAAGTTTGTCTTCGGGCGCGCACCGGCACAGCGCCGCCAGGGAGGGCGTACGCTTCACCTCTACGACGGCGTCGACGGGCATCTTGCAGCGGCACTCCAGTGCCTGCTCCTTAAGCCCGTTCATCATCTCTTTCTTCTTCATCAGCACGTCCAACCGTCCTTGCATCCTCATGTCACACATCGTTTTGCACCCTTCCAAGTCTTCTACCATTCCCATTTTCTCTTGACGTAGTTGGTCATGCTGCAAGAATGTTACTGGAAAATTATTCCCTATCTTTCTCGTAGATGGCGTAAAAAGCGAGCTAACTATAACGAGATACTAAGGTCATCGAATCATTGTCCATGTCCATATGCCAAACGTGCTGATTTCGGCAATAAGAACAGTATTATACTTGAATACAACATTTATTGAGTTCATGTAAAGCAGAAACTTATATGAGCACATTGAGGCAATATGTACTACGTACTAGAGACGACATCACAAACAAATAAAAACTTTTTAACAAAAAATAAAACCGACTTCAAAAACCTTAACTAAAAAGTAAAAAATAATCATTGTATGTATTTTAAAATCTTAACATAAACCAAAATTTTGAAGGCGGCGTGTAATTGACCCTTTGCGTCATGTAATGTACAGTCGAGCGCAATATCTATAGTAAAAACAGTTTATGTGAACGTACATGAAACGAAACGAAATAATAAAAAATAAAAAAAATATTGTACGGTAGATTAATTTTTTTTTTTTTTTTTTCTAATGCTGCAAAGCTTTCGAAACGTCAGGGAAACCGATTTAAATATCTCGTTGGACCATTTGATTACCAACACGATGGGTCTAGGAGCTATGGTTTAGGAGAAATGGCCATTTGAAGTTTTGACCATATATTTGTCTAGATCTCGATGAGCCCTTTCATTTGAGTACCAACATGATGGGTCTAAGAGCTATAGTTTAGGAGATATGGCCATCAGAATTTTGGACTATATATTTGGCTAAAGCTGATCGAGACCTTTAATTTAAATACTAACATGATGGGTCTAAGAGCTTTAGTTTAGAAAATATGGCCATAAGAATTTTTGACCATATATCGAGCCCTATCATTATCAGAATTTTTGACCAACTCTGCATATGAGCTACAGCTATGCGCATGCACGTTCTATCCGCATCGCGCCACGAATTTATTTATTTATTTTTTATTTCTTTCTTTTTTAAAATACTAGTTTTTTGGTCTAATCATTAGCTTTTAAATACAAAAAGTTTCATCAAAATCGGTCCAGTAGTTTTTAGCGTGATGCTCGAACGAACAAACACATTTACAGTTTTATAATAGTTAAGATAAGAAGAAGATTCATCATCATCATCATCATCATTTCAGCCGAAAGACGTCCACTACACACACATAGGCCATACACACATAGGCCTCCCCCAAGCATCGCCACAGCGACCAGTCCTGCGCTTTCCGCATCCAGCGGAAGAAGATTAGTCATGGGAATATTGGTCATGATTATTTAACAGATTAAAACTAATCAATCATCAGTCAGCACGCCATGATTGAATTAATCAATCATCAATCATTAGTCATGAATTCATGATTGACGGATTCAATCCTAGTCATCAATCAATAATCAAATTAAATTTTGCCCAACACTGCCATTTGGTATTATAGGTATATACATTACAACTCGATAGTGTCACGTCTGCGCTTAGACTATCACCGAAACATGGCCGCCACCGCTGTGACGCATCAACACAATTCACAATTGATAAAATAAAATAAAATTACGTTTGTTTATAGATGATATTTAGAACTTATTGATGGAAAATCACTTCTTGACTTTTACCTAGGTTTCTCGAGTTGTTAGAACAGTATCTCAATGCACATGAAGGCATTTTTACGTAATAAAACTTAGCACATGGTCACGTCACGTTGCGGCAAGCAGCCTGGCACAGACTAAGTGAGTTAGAGTGCCGGAGCTAGCTCTAAGGCGTGTTACAAAAAATTTCTTTGAGGCGTCGTCTCTAGTACGTAGTACAGTCGACAGCATGACAGTGGTTACACTTCAATTCGAAAACCGCCCTTACTGCTTACGAAATAAAGATGCTGCTAATGTCAAAGTGTTACCACCGACGTGCGGTCGACCGTACATAGTACCACAGTGTATGAGCAGAGGGCCATCGGCCAGTTCTCGTAATTTAAAATGTTCAAAATATAGTTCCAATGTAGTCTCAATGTTTAGAACATTGAGACTACATCGGAACTATGTCGCAAATAAACGTCAAACAGGAACATCAACTGTCATAAGATTAACATTTATAACGTTGAGATTAAATCGTAACTATATTTTGATTACGAGAATTGGCCTCCTGATATTGGTTTAATTCTATGTAGGTCAAATTATAATATTATCATACTTTAAGATCTACTTATGTAGCGAGCTAGAAGGGACACCGGGACACGTAGGTCTGTATGTGCTGCAGTTGTAATTAATTTTTACCATTGCCACTCGAAAAAGGGCATTTTATTCATCGATAACAGTGAATAAAATTCTCCTTTACTCATTGAAGAACTCGAGATTTTGTCCGCCTTTTTTATTCGTCCGGTAGATTTAAGAATACTCGTGTTATTCACGAGTAGGAGAACAAGTTTATAATAAGCATGAATCATCGAAATACCAAAAAACAAATTGACACATTATTCTTTTATGATATAAATTACCACAATATCTTAATTATATCGACTATCAATAACAAAAGTGTAAACTCATGCTTAAGTAACAATTTTGTTAATCTAATCTTATTGGTCATGGCAAAACAATTGACAAGGTAAAAGCGCATAGTAGCAATATCCCGATAGATGAATAAGTCAAAAATATTGTTACAAGCTATATTTGGATATATATAAACTGACCACTTTTTTCTAACTCAAAACGGGACATGGATTTATATACGTCAGTTAGCAGGTTAACATTGAAAATAAACACAACTTTTTAATGTTCTTTATTTTTAAAAAGTGTAACTTAATACGATTAATGTTCACTATAATTATATTTAGATTAATTATAATTATTTTTATTGTAACGAATTGTGCAAAATCAAATCAATCACTGGTTCACCAGCTCATTAAAAATAATAAAGCAAAGTTCTTGTGACAGTAATTATTAAATTATATGCAACATATTTTTTCAATTATATTTATATTTCTTAGAGAAACTTTGCTTTATTATTTTTGCGTATACATCATCATCAAAATAATTTTACATATTGAGGACCTCGTAGCTAAGTTATAAACGCGTGGATTGTAAGATCTGCGAGGTTAAGCTGCCCTAGCCGCGGTCAATCCTTGGATGGGTGACAGTGTCGTTGCTCATTACGACCCCGAGAGCACGTTAAGCTGTTGGTCCCGGTTGTCACACGAATATCTATGGCAGTCATTACCGGGTTGTCAGAAGCCAGAAAGTCTGACAACTGGTCTAACTTTAGGATGTCGGTATTTCCATACCCAGTAATCAGGTTGATAGCAGTCGCGCCGTGTAAAATGCTATAAATAACATAGTTAGGACAACAGGACATAGTTTTTTTTTTGTAAATACTTACCTATCATAATAAAAAAATAATATTTTTGGGACACGTTTTACGCAGCACTATCTAGTCCCAAACTAAGCAGAGCTTGTACTATGGGTCCTAGAGAATGGACATAGTTTTTTTTTTTTAGTTTATCTTTCTGTGTTACTAAACTTTTGATATCATACCTTATCAAAAAGTTATACTAAAAAGAACCTTGGAAGACACCTCAGATGGAAAAAGAAACTTTGAACTTTGAAATAAAAATCAAAATTACTTAAAATCTGGACAGGAATTCGATTTGATTCATAGTCAAAAAATTGCTGCTCCATGGTTATGGTGTAATTAATTATTATTAATTTTATTGGGCTGTTATCATGGACGAATAAAAAAAGGCGGACGGGGTCTTGCTAAACAATGAGTGAAGCACACAATAGTATGTCGGCTCGCTTGAAAGTAAGGGCTGGCATGCACACATTCTCACTCATAGTAAGTCTAACAGCCGCGATTACACAACAAATCTCGTGTTACGGAAGTTTTTGTCGTAGTGTCACAAATAAAATAACTATATGCCGTCTGGTGTGTTAAAATACTTTCGAAATTATAGTGAGTTTATGAAAAAATATTGTACTTCAATCTATTTTTAGTGAGATTCCGTTCGCCATTCTTTATTTGCCCGTGCCTGTTATGTCCATAATCGTCTCACTTGCAATTTCCCGACTGTATGTGACCGAATAATAGCCCGAATACTATCGTGATTCTGCTGTTGTCTAAAACTGGATTAAAGTTTCTTATATGTTAGCGCTTCTTTCCTGTACTGGGCCCTAATTCACGTAATTTCATGACGCGCCGATCAAGTTGCAGTGACGCTGCAGTTCGTTTCTGACAGCGATCGCTGTAGATAAGAGAATACGAAAAGCATTGTTTTAATCGAAACTTAACTGCAACTGCACTTCTTTAGTTACGTGAATTGGCCTACTGTACTGTTTCATTTTCGTTTCATATATAACTTATCACAAAGCAACTAGTTAAATACTCATAGGTAAGTGCCTTATCTACGATAAAAAAAAAATAACTACCAATTTTTTCATAGATTTTTTGAAATCTGTCGTAAAAGCGCCTGATTGATAGTGAAATGTTCATAACGTTCACTTAGGTAATTGGGAAATGCATAGAGTAGACAAACTTAATATAAGTGAGTCCAAGTACAAGTAAGTAGTAGTAGTACGAACTTGATAAATTGAAAAACTTACTTAGTAGAGAAAAAATAACGCATTCATAATGCGTTATTATTTTCAGACAAGGTTCAATAAACTTTAATATTAAGTACGTACACAATAACAACAAAAAGAATTTGTTAGCTATTGCAACGCAAGTTTTAATAAATAAATTGAAAAAAAAACTATATACTTTTCTAACTATTGTTTCATCAAGTGTTTACGTGGTTTATTTAAAGGTGATTAAGACTTGAACTAAATCACAACGCCCCGCACCTGTATCCACAGTAAATTACATTACATGCATATTAATAAAACAGTGTCAAGTGAATCTATATCCATAGTAAATCATATTAACGTCGTCGATGTGTGTTTACTGCTATTCAATATTTATCAGGCAACTGGAAATATGTAGTTTGTTTTATAAGTTTCTCTGTATTTTATTTGTATTTGTATCCTCCAGACACAATTTCATGATTGCGGTTAAATGCATTAATTTAAGACCGTAGAGATTTCTCGGGTGCTGTATGGAGCGAATTTAATCAAGCTGCTTGTTAACAACATCGACTTTCCGCCGTAATATTGTGTAAGTATCTTCTATTTGCCTTTAAGTTTTACATGTAAAACATTCGACTTAAATAGGAGACTAACGACGGAGTTCCAGATCGATGCTCAAGCATGAATTTAAATACAATAACTGTAATTTCATACTTTCTTTGCACATCAATGTATGATGGATTCATGCTTATACATCGTTCAAAAATTCGAGCCGTAAAGAGGACCTGCCTCCTGTGCTACTAACACTCTTACTATTACTACTACTATACTATTTCAAGTTACGTTGAAATAGACTGGGGAAGAAATAGAATAGAAAGCGCTATGATACGAAATGGTATCATGATACTTGTTCATGTTACTTGATACTTGATCAAGGTGATAAAAATGTGCACATGTAGAGTGACTTAGATGTTAAATGAGTCATGGATGAGACTGCAATAACTTCCAACACTGAATAAAATAATAATGATATAATGACAACGCTTAGCAATTGAATTATTGATCGCAAAGTGGTTTGCTAACTGGTAGGCGCTGATATAGTACATATACCTGCGGCACGCTATGATAGCGTTTTTGACATTTTTCAATAGTGTTGTGCTTGTGACACATTTCAAATTACTATCTAAAAAGTATAGTCAAGTGCGAGTCGTATAAGTAAGTATTTGTGAGTAGGTAGGTAGCTAGTAGTATCTACATTTATTTTTTAATAAAACACTCGAAACATTTAATATTTCTTATTCAGATTCATCCATATTACTATATTCGCTTTCCGTCGAACTATCGTCGCTGGTATCGTCTCCTACATTAATTTATAATTTCATTTTCTAAACTATTATCTATTCCCACATAAGATAAGATAAGATAATGTTTATTTCTCGCCACAATATTTCACTTAAAATAACATTTCTTGTATTATTAGTATTAAGATGAGATTTATTTCTCACCACAACACAATTTACAGTATACTGCGGGAGACTGGTGCCTAAACTAGGCGTAAGCCTGTATTTCAGGACACCAGGTCTCCTACCCTTGGGTAAAAATTACATTTTACTTTCAGTTTTATTACTACATTGGCAATAGTGCGGTAAGTTGTTTACAAGGTATCATTTTAATTGCAGTGTTAGTATGGTTAGTATGAATTTGTATGTATATGTGTGTTTATTAGTGTGCATGTATGTGTTGTGAATGTGTCTGTGGAGAGTGTGCGTGTAATGGGGAATTAAAATAATTAATGCAAGAGTGTGAATGACCTGTCATAATGATTTGTATGAGGGAGTGATTCTTTTCTTTGATTGTGTTATATTATATATATTATTTTGTATGTAGTACATATGCTTAAATTGTGATACTTATCATTAAATAAACTATTATAGAAATAAACAATTTATACCAGGACAACAAGTAGTTTTTCTGTTTCAGCATAGTTTAAGTCCTGGAGCCAGCAACTTACCTTCATTTTGCATTTGATCTTGGTAGTATTATAAACAGAAAGCAACTTGTTTATTTTATTATAGAGAAAGCCACCAAGATGGCAAAAGAAGCGGTTAGAGAACATGGTAGTGAGCTGAGTGTGATGGCGGACATCTTTTTAATAATCTTCCCTTATTCTTTGAATGGTTTTGTTCACAATCTTTTTCCAGTCTGCTTTAGTTACATGCTCGTAGGCTTCTAATAGATTTTACAGTTTTGTTGTGGTAAATGGAGGTTCGGTATCGGAGACAATGTGATTATTGGGGCAGAATTAATCAAATAATCTAGAAATTTTACAAATTCTCTATTAAGACTTGGATAAATTAATAAAACACAATAAATTTTAGTTTTATTTATACTGCAGGGGTACATAAAGTTAGTAAGTTGACCATACTAATGATGTTTTATTCTCAATGTTACCATTCGTGAAGATCAAGCCTAGAAAAAAAAGTGAATGCTAATGCCTTCTAACCTAAATCTATCAGAGTCGGATCTGCTCATGCAGGGTTTTATCAGCGATTGGGACCGGGTTTTTTACTTTGACCAACTCCAACTAGCTGTTATGAATAATATTTAGATAAAGTAAATAATTTATCAAATTATTCAATAAACATAATGTCTAGCCATTTTGTTTAATCGCTGTTTAATCACTGTGACATATATAATTATGCGAGTGTAGCTAGCACTTTCTACCGACCTATGTATGCGAGTGGGCCGTTTGACTACTAGGTGGAGTAGGTAAGCTGCGTAGTGGTCTAACAATTCGGGTAATTTGATTCATATAAAATGCTAAAATAATTCTTGTATACATTCATGCATTTTACAGATAGCGATTTGCTTTACATTTTTTTGTTGTTGTTTATTAATGGACGTAGATGAAGCGAAAGAGGTGTGTCAGGATCGTAGCAGGTGGAAATCCATAATCTCTGCCTACCCCAATGGGAAACAGGCGTGATAATATGTATGTATGTATGTAAATTTATCTGTGAAGCAATTTCAAGTTCTTAAAGGGCTACGTTCAGTACATTTAACGTGCAACTGTGTGTGTCTCCGCGAACATTTTGCGTGCCGCTCGTTGGCACACATTGCTTGTTTTTGTGCTTCAACTTTGAGTGGAACTTTGAATGTAGTTATCACTCAATTTCTACTGTTCAATTTTCCATCATAATTTAACCTACATTTGAGCAAATAAATGTATTCTATTCTATTCTATTGTATTCAATGTTTATTATTACTCTAACATTTATCTACCTATATTCTGCTTACAAATTGTTTTTCTTTACAAAAAAATTATGATTATTTTTAAATGGATTTCATAGAAGTAGGTGTAAGTCATAATAATTCATAATCTTTATTGACATATTACTTTGTACATTTTATAGAATTCCCTGGCTCCTGCGCTAGTATAATTACTGTATTACAATTAATTACTGTAATTACTGTATCTTACTATACTTACCCCCAGTTTCTGGAAGGTTGATCAATTGGATCTGTTGTCAAATCTCATGTTAGCTCCTGTGATTGGCCGGCAAAAATGTTAATAACCAATTACAATGCTTGACCTGAGATTTGACAGCTGATTAGTAAATTTTTGCGTTGACCAGCCTTTCAGAAACTGTGGGTTAGTATATTATGAAGTTGATTGTTTTATACCTCTCTTTTATTTGAATTATTCTATACTTACTGTCTTTTAATTTAAATTGAGGTTAATTTGAAATAATTTGTGACTGATATCTTATCTTGAACATAAGTGGCTACAACAAAACACGTTCCTTTTCAAGCTTGTTTAAGTAAGAATGCTGTGTGGTCACTTAACCGCCCGTTTAAAGAGCAATTTTGGCCCCAAGGTAGCCAGTAGTTTGGACCTTTTGGCTTAGAATTTTTTATGTTACAAAGTTGCTTTGGGTATAAACTTACTAGTACCGACTGTTTTTTTTTGCCGCTGATGTGAACTTGACTGTACGTTGCTTACCCAGCCTAACATAACATAACATCACGCCTGTATTTCCCCGAAGGGGTAGGCAGAGGTGTAATAGTACACCCACATTTCACCAGTTATGTTATAGTCCCATGTAATAGGGGGCGAGCCTATTGCCATTAAACCACCACCAGCCTAAGATCGTATAAATAATGTATATCTAATAATCTATAGGTACTTATAAAGACAGATGTCCTGACTGACTGACATTATGTGACGTAACTCCTCAGACAACTACGACTAAATAAATGACTATTTTACCATGACTAAAGCATCAGGTGCATTAAACCGTATTAAACCTTTATTAAACGTCTGCCGCACATCAAACCTGCTTCGTTACAGCAGCACTTTTATGTACTTTTATTTAAGGTCAGTAGATAAATAACTTCTGTACCCTCGCATTGTTTCATATAGAACCCAGGTATTAAAAATTAAAGTTACATTTTTACTTGGATGACTGCTGTATAAAACTTTGCATTAATAAAGTTATCGTCAAATTTTACTAACTTCTGCTGCTTGGATTTTTTACTCATAATATATACAATGAATAAAGATTACCTTACAAGAAACTTTGTCAATTAAAGTGAAAAAAATGTTGCCAACTTTATTGCTTTTCAAAGAAAGTTCACGCTTGACCGAAAATCTAATTATTCCAATGAATTTTTATAAAAAAGGGAATTATGTTTCCAATGAAAGTTTTCCTGTATTCTCTAAACTGACGAGCATGTATGACGAGGTTAATGGGCGTAGATGAAGCGAAAGAGGTGTGTCAGGATCGTAGCAGGTGGAAATCCATAGTCTCTGCGTTTTTTTTTCCCCTGGGGAAATCCTCATGGACGCACTCCGCCCGGGGTAGGCGGAGCCAGTGTAGGACTCTTACCGACTAAAACCACCACGGTGTTCCTTCAACTACCTTAGCCGGGGACGTGGGAACCCGTGAGTATTCACACAACCACCCCCGACAGGTACCGGCCCGCCACAAGCAGGCGAGCCCCTTCTACCCGTGCGGCCTAACGTCGGCCGCACCCTCCTCGGTGACGCACAAGGAACACTGCACGCCACCTCACCTCATGGGCCTTTACCAGCTGCGCCAACTACGCCTGCTGTGCCAGCTACGCCTGCTGCTGGTCGGGCAGCATACTACCCCAAGTCTGGTGCTCGCAGGCCTTAACCTCCCGTAATTTTTTATAGAGGTTTTCTTCCTCGAGATCCGGGTGGTGAAGCCAAGACCCTCGGTCCCAAGAGGCGCGAGAACACTACTCAGCGGGCACTCCTGGGGTTACGAGATCGATGGGGGCAGGGAAAGATAGTCCCCCCACTGCCTGCCCAATGGCAGGGTGAGTGCACACCGGGCCCGCCCTGCTCCTCCACTGTGCCCTCTGTTGGCGACAGAGGGACACGTGGAGCAACTCCCCACTGGCCCAGAACGGGCCCCTCCCGCGCCAGAATATTCACCACAGGCAATAGAATCCCCCGAAGGTTAATCCCTCGAAATAATTATATTGCCCGTGCCCAGGATGCATTGGCCAAACAACTGCCGTTCCCTCCAGACGTGTACAGAAGGACAAGCAGCCGTCAGGCACACGTGGAGGTTTTCTGACCAGCACCCCCCATAGTCTCTGCCTACCCCAAAAAGAAACAGTTATTACTAGTCTATAGAAGTATTTTAAACACATAAATAAGTTGTTTTTCGAAAATAAAAATAAACTATTTTTTTAACAAAATAAATTTTAAAGCATCGAAATAATAAGTAGCACCATTTGTAATCATCAGTAATAATTGAGAAAGAGTATTTAAAATTATATGGACTCGCACAAGCCTTTGACCTAACGACCTTGGCCGAGAAAAATGGTCCTACATTCAAAATTAATGAGTTAATAGCTTAGCCACAGGAAATTCCTGTGGCTAAGCTATTAACTGGATTTGATTAATTTTTTGTATACGATCACAGGACGTGATACTCTGGACTTGGTTTTATTTAATTTCGTATTGCCATATCCACCCTGTATAACACCTAGATATTAAGTCGTCTTTTTCGATACGATATCAATGTCAGACAAAGTAAGCAAATAATTATTATAATCATTTTTAACTCAACACATTTTGCGAACGCATATGTATAAACATGGACTAATTTCTATTTAAATATTGATATTAGTTTTGTTATTATTTAAAAATAAAAGCTTATTGTTACACATTAGGGTAAATGTATGTGAAGGTTGGGTTTTGGCAAATGTTTATCTATAAAGCATAATCGCCACGCTTGGCAGGCGGGTTGGCGATCGCAGTTGGTTGTTACGTTCGTCTCGGCAAAATTAATGCACTGAACCAATTTTGATGAAACTCAGTAGGAAGATCACTTGAAACCTGTAAATGATACGTAGGTGAAGACATTGTATAATATTCTAATAAAAAATTGCCATATTTGACGTCTGGAAATCCTTAATAAAAATTAAATTGCCCTCGTTAAGAAAAAAACATGTACCTCTTCCTTGATTCGTACATTAACCTCATCTTCATCAAGCAACTCGTTGGAGACCTGTCCTATCTGCTCCCGCAACCCGCTCAGTTCCGCGCGCATCGCTCGCTCAGCTTCATGCGTCAGCGCACGCGCAGAATCGGCCTCATTTTCCAATGATATCAACTTTCGACGTGCTTGTTCCTCTTTAAACTAAGCAGAATACAAAATAAATAATAAAATAATAATAAATAATTTATTATGCACCTAATGGTAATTTTTGTCAACATAAAGTTCCAAGATACTTTTGTCGTTATTTTGTGTATTTTACACAATGTGGACAGTCATTTGCCTCTCATATAAAACTTGAACACCAAGTGTAAATTCAAAAAGTTAAAGAACCCCCGACACAGCCCACTCATTCATCCTTTAATTCAATTGCACGTTGAATTCATACACGAATTCGCCACAATCGATACTCGTATACCAAAATTTCAAATCGATGAAACGAGTGAAATTAGCATAGAATCCCTCACCCATTTATCCTCATTTCTCTTTCTTGCTCTACTATCAGACCCTGATCACGATCTATTTGTAACATATTCATCGAAACTATTCCAATGAGCCCAAACACGATACCTCTGCTGTATTTTGGTGAGGAATTGCGTATATTGCAGATTCCAGGTGATGCTGCAGCATCAAGTTAAGGTTCTTGCAATATCATTGACGTAAGAGGATACCAAATTTCAAATCGATCACACCTGTGGAAGTTGCTCATTTCCCTCCATCAACTAGAAAAGAGCTGATGATCATCATCATGCTGTGGCCTCCTGTAATTGAAGGAGTACACAAGATAGAATCCTGTTTCTGTCACTTGTGATTTTTTGTGTACCTAGGTATATATTTTGTTGGAGGACCTCAATAATATAAATAAATAAATGATCTTCAAATGGCTGAACAGATTTTCTTAAATAATAGCTAAGAACCTTCACATAAAACCCGTCTGTTTGGGTAGGGGGTTAAACATAAAGCAAGAACTAACATAGTATTATACCCGTTCAGGTATAATAATACAATTAATATTGTTTTTTTATGATAATATAGTAATACATTCGAAGTCTACTAATTATTCCACATTTACGTGTACACAGTGATGTAACACGGAACTGTTACCTCATTGGTCCATTAAATATATCAGTCAACCGTGAATGTCAAGGATAACCTGTAGATCTCGTTCGTACTGCGCCGCCCGGCACTGCTGCTCCGCCAGTTGTGCCTCGCCCTTGGCCGCCTCCTCGCTCAGGCGCAGCTTGGTGCAGGCTCGGTCACACACCAGCTTCTCCACTTCCGTCAGTTTTTCCCGCTCCTTCTCTGTCGCATCTCCTCTGTCTCTCAGAACCACAGTCATGCTGGTACAAGCATTCTTGTAACCATTTCGTTCTGCTATTAACTTTTCGATCTGGAAGAAAAACATGAAGTAGTAGAGCTTCTTTGTGAAAGAGCTCGTCCGGGGAAGTCCTACCACCGTATCTACTTCTCCGCCAAATAGTGATGCTTACATTGCTGTGTTTCAGTCTGAAGGGTACAGGTGCCGGTGAAATTACAATCACATGAGACTTTCCATCTTCATGTCTCAATTTGGCGAACCGACTTGCAGTACCATTTAGGTAACAGCCTAGGTGGTATTGAAGTTGTTATGGGCAAAGGTAACCGCTTAACATCAGGTGGGCCTTTAGCTCGTTTCGCCATTCTATACTATAAAAAAAAAAACTAAATGTTGTGTCATTATTATATTTTCTGAATAGCAGTAGGTAAATCCAAACTTGTTTGTTGATATCATCCTCTTTCTCCTCGGCGAGTGTAAGCCGCCTCTGGTAGCCGATCTCCAGGTCCTTCCACGCAGCTTCGGCGCGTTCCAAGAGTTCGACTCTCTCAGCTTCACGTCTGGCAAGTTGACTAGCCCGAGAACGCAGCTCCTTCGTGGTCGCATCTAATGAAGCCAGCCGCTCTACGCACGCAGTATCCAAGCAACATGCCTATTAACGGCCAAAATTAATATCCAATCTATCCACGATTTACCCTACTAGAGATGGGAATTTGACATAAGCTCCATACAAAATATGTCATATTTCTATCTCTAGTAGGGTCAATAATAAATAAATAAATCAACACATTAAAATGTTGATTTATTTATTGATGAAAAGGCATGGCGTTTCTGTGGTGGCCATCCCTCCCAGGAAAAATACCAGCAAAATATTTTTACCAGAATATTCAGATCTATCGAAAATGCAAAAATCTTTTTAAATACAATAATTAAAAAGAATAAACAATTTATAGCTGAACCAACAAAAAACAGTTGGAAGTCTGAAGTTTCCCATGTAATAATTTCAATAACTCTATTATTACATCTACCATTGCGACATTGCTGATAGAAGTAATGAAGTAAGTTTTAATGATTGAAAATACACCTTTAATTAGGGATTTACGCAATTGATTGCATACTACATTACACTATTTGAATAAATTTGATGTAATAAACAATAACCTATTTTAAAAAGAGTTTATCCATGGAGTTTCTTGCCGGTTCTTCTCCATAGGACCCACAATTTGGAACCGTGCAACTAGAGCCTGACGTTTTAAAAGTGCCTGTAATTAGGTTTATTTGAAATAACAAACATTTGATTTTGATTTTTTGATACTAACTGCATCGATTTTACTCATCGTGTCATTTTCTTGTCCTCTTGGTGCTTTCTTTGGCAATTGCCGTGGTGCGGGTGCTTGATTGTCCATCCGCATAATAACCTTCGTTTCTACCGGCAATTTAACAACTGGGCCGCTCGAGTGCGAGCCGAAACTTCCATCGACTGCATTGGCATTTTTCGATATGTTAGGACAACGATGAATATTCGTCATTTTGGTGGATTCATGTACAGTTTTCTGCGGTTTATCCTCATTTGTTTTAGAAAGACAACTTCCAGAACACTGATTGTAAACATCTTTCCTTTTAGATTCAATAAATCTGAAACAGAATTTCAAACAGTTCGCTAAGTGGTATATAATTACAAGTATGGTGGGTAATCTGAGAGATAATTAAAATCCCTTATGCACTATAAATTACCAAGAACGTCAGAACCCTGAGCCCACATCGCTTTCGATGTGCATTACCATAGCAATTACCGCATTGCAGCAAACAGGTGAGTGTTTTTAATAGAACTATGTTGCACCTGTAGAGGGTGTCTGCGTCATTGTGTCCGAGCTGTTGCCAGGCAAGCAGCGCGCACACCAGGTGCTGCTGCTCAGGGTGCTTCGCGATCACGGTGTTCAGGTCACGAGAGTCGCTGTCCAACCGCTGCTGCGCCGCTTTAATTGAACTCTGTATACCATCATACATACATACATACATATTATCATGGCACATCTACCCTGATGGGAAACAGGCGTGATAATGTGTATGTATGTGTACCATCAAGAAGCAATATAATAGATAAATGCAATAATTAAGTTGTTGTTGGAAAAAAAACTCGACTGACAGCAGGAATCGAACCACGGGGACAACCTTTGACTTTCTGGTTCAGTATTCTATAAAAGCAATACAAAATCCACTAACGCACTACAGCCACTAGAAATCGAAAATCAGACATAATTTGAATGAATTCAACGTTATTTACAGATATCATATTTTTATCGGAATAAAACTTAAGCTAATACTATAAGGGCCGGTATTTCAATAGTCTGGTAACTATTAACTGAGGAATAAATGTGACGTCTTGACAGATTTTCTATACAACAACTGTTAAAATGTCAAACTTATTCCTCAGTTAAAAGTTAACTGGCTATTGAAAGACCGACCCTAAATCTAATAATTCAATGAAAAAGATTGTTTTTTGTACCTAAATATACCTACTACTCTGTCAAGAAAGTACCGGGAAAAGATCAATAATACACAAAATGTTAGTTATTCATCCAAATTTATTTTATCGCCTTCAAATTATGCTCCTTCAGAAACGAAACACTTACCTACGCCAACGAATAATCCAATCATCAAAATATTTTTCAACGCTTTTTCCGGAATTGAGTTCAGTTCTCGCCGCGAATTCTCCTTTATGTCTTCTACCGAATGAAAACAGGTGCCACGAAGTAGTAATTTGAGTTTAGGAAAAAGAAAGAAGTCGGCTGGAGCCATATCTGGTGAATAAGATGGTTGCTCGATGGTATTTGTTGAGTTTTTGATCAAAAATTCGTTCACAATGATGGCCTAGTGCGAAGGCGCGTTATCGTGATGTAAAATCCAAGAATTTGCCGTCCACAAATCTGGCCTTTTTCGTCGAATTTGCTCTCTTAAACGCCGCATAACGCTCAAATAATATTTTTTATTTACCCTTTCACCTTCCGGCAAGAATTCTGAATGCACAACACCGCGATAGTTAAAGAAAACAGTCAACATGACTTTGACTTTTGATCGACTTTGGCGTGGTTTTTTCGGTTTCGGTTCAGTTAGAAGGCGCCACTCTGAAGCTTGTTGAGTAATTTGCATGTCAAACTCGTAAACCCACTTCTCGTCACCAATAACAATGCGTTTCATGAATGTTGCGTCGGAATTGATTCGTTCTAGCATCTCCTCAGCAACTCTTATGCGATTGAGTTTTTGGGACTAGCCAGGCGGCAACATGTTTCATACCTAAGTGATTATTTAAAATGGTATGGATGGACTCGTGAGATATAAATTAGCGGCTATCTCTCTCAAACTTGAATGAAGATTTTCAGTCACTATTTCCTTCACTTTTGCGATGTTAACTTTGTTGTTGTCGTTGATGGCCTACCAGAGCGACACAAATCTTCCATCACATCTCGACCGCTTTTGAACGCTTTGTACCACTCATAAGTACATGTTTTTGATAAAGTCTATTCACCGTAAGCCTTCTGTTACATTTTCAGTGACTCGGAATACGAAATTCTATTGGCGATGCAAAATTTACGACAAAAAGTACAAAAACTGAAATTCGCAATACTCACTAGATATGATCTTACTAAAAACAGCACTGTATTTAATCTAATTATCAGATGCAACTCAAACTCCGCGCCAAAATGAAAAACAGTTGTGCCAATCTAATAACAACAAAAAAATTACAAACATAAATTTGGAACCAAAAACAAATCATCCTTTCCCGATACTTTTTTCACAGAATGTATATCGATGTTTATGCCACGTTTTTAAAACGAAAGCGAGTTAATATTGCATTTGCATCCAGTCCTGAGCTATATTTAAAGTTTCACGTCTCTAGCTCATCGGGAAGTTAGTTTAAAACCGATTGCAAAATTTGTACCGAACAGACATGACTGAAAAAGAGTTATAAAAACGTGGTAAAAAAATCTTGAATGATGTTTTCAATCCATCAAGGTTTAAGAGAAGACATTTATTAGACAACTAATGACGCATTGTTGGTAATTATTACTTTACATTTTTTTCGAAAAACTATCATATCAGATCTAAACAAGCTGTGTGAAAACGATTGTTTTAGTATTTTATACGGAAACATAAATTTTAACATTTTTTGTACCTACCATGTACAGTCGACCGCACGCTAGTGAATTACGAAAACCGTACTGCTTACGAAATAAGGACGCTTTCAAGGACAAACTGTTACCAGTGACGACTGTACAAATTCAACAATCGTATACGAAACGAATGTTGTATACAACATTCGTTTCGTATACTATTTCAATCTTAGGTAGCCATAAACGGTCAATATTATTGCGCTATTGCTAGAATTCAACAATTATGTTGTAGGTCTATGGGCAAAATAATAGCAAAATACAAAATAACTAATATTGTATGTTTTTTCTATTGAAATTAATTGTAATTTATTAATTTTCCTCAAATTAAAAAGAATATTATGAGATATTATGTGACTTACTTTAAGATCCATATAGGGATTCAATTCAAGGGCTTTTGAAATGTTCCATATGATAAGACTGCTCATAGACGTCGGCTTATTTACTGGTATTGGCTCATTTTGCGGCGTCTCTTTCTTCTTCCCAGCAGCGTGGGTCTCCTCCTACAATAGTACATTAAGGTACAAGTGAGCTATGTTGACTATTATACTCGAGGCTGGATTGCAGCCCGAGCCAAAGGCGAGGGCATAATGGCGCCGAGAGTATAATAGTCAATGATCACGCGTGTCATACGACGTTTTTCAACACACTTGCGAGGAAAAAAACATACACATATTTTAGATATTTTAGACGAATATTGAATTTGTGAAATATGGCGCGCGGGTGACGTACAGCTATGCGCGCGCAGGTGGTCAAAGGAAACCGCCAAACAGCCTAATATTAAAAATATTATAATAAATTGATTTATTTATTTATATTACAAATTAATGTTGATTTGTTGACAAAAATAAATAATCTGATGAAATTAAATGTTTATTTATCATATTTTAATTAGTACAGTTGATTTATTCACAAAAATTTTTAATTTTGTTTGAGCATAAAAATTCTTTGTTGCGATTTAAAAATAAACTGTAAAGTAAAAAGCACTAAAGTGCGATAATATAATGTAATAGCGATAAATTCAAGAAGCCACCAAATTTAAGAAGTGTGTCATTTCAAAGTTACTTTTTGTGATTTTTTCAAATAGAAAGTGGCTAAAGGAGCATTATTTGCTATGATAATTTTTCTCTAAGGTCAATGACCTTTGAACTAGGACGTTTTAAGTATTTTTCAGTTTTCTCTCTATAACTCAAAAAATTATAATCACATTATACTCAAAATAATTTTAAAAGAGAGTTTTCACAAAGGTCTATCAATGTGGAAGATTATAACTTTCTACATTGCATAGTTTAGAAATGGCAGGGGGGGGGACACATTGCAAGCCACTTTGGCGGGCTATATTTCGCAGATGGTACACCTGATAAAAAAATGGTGTATGAAACATTACCTTCATTTTAGTAGACCTATTCAATGATAACCCACACGAGGGGGTGCAGCGAAAAAAAATTGTTCATCCCCATTTCACATGTATGGACGCCGCCCCTAAAATACGTAAAAACGATATTTTTATTCTTTTAAAATTGAGATCTATATGTAGACTATTTTTTAACAAAATTTCATTTACTTATGTTTATAACTGTAGAAGTTATTAAGCTGTAAAGGATTAGGACAGACGGACAGACGGACGGACATGAAGAAACTATAAGGGTTCCTTGTAGGACTTCAGAACCCTAAAAAGCACGCGTGCGTTATAAGCTACATTATGAACCTAAAAGCGGTGCAATAAGAGCCACTTTACGAGCAAGTGTGTTGAAAATTATTTTTGTTTTTAAGTGTTTTTATCTAACTTACTTCATTGTCTGCTGTTTAACTGCCACAAATCTGGCAAATACTTTTGAGCCAGTTCCCAACTAACTAACGCAAAATCAAATAAATAACGCAAAAATTGAACAATTGTCTTTAAAAGACCTTTGGACAAACAAGAGGATTCCGGCCATGCCAAAATAAAATAAATAAAGACAGACAGACGGACGGACCGACGACGGCATGGGCGTAAGCATAGTAATAGGGTCCCGTTGGCACGTTTTGGGTACGGAAACTACAGATAGCAAATTTTTTTATAAGTTTTATTTTCTCCTGCACAAATAAGTATAGTTAAAAACAAGTCGCAAGATTATGAGATAGTCGGCCATGACAGGTTAGCTTTAGTTTCGTAAAGCGCTTAGGGCACTACATGCTTCTTAAGAAATTTCTCTCGTCTTAAAGCGCTTAGGGCACTACATGCTTCTTAAGAAATTTCTCTCGTCTAGCTCCCACCTTTAAGTGGGTACAAATATGAACGTTAACAATAAGGTGATATCCAGTTTCCAAGCACGATTTTGTATGGTGAAACAATGTAAGCAAAAACTTCCCCATAACTCCGTAGTCCGCACTCTAAAGATACCACTTTTACAAAGTTGATGTGGTTTGTACGTTTAATTTTATTTTAGTGCTGCAAGTGCAGACGAATAACGGACATATATTTACTAACTACGCAGGCAAGTGTTTTTTAGTTCATTAAAAGTTCGCTAATGCGACACAATAAATAATAATTAATGCAAGTATTGTTTCGCCACCGCCGGCAGCTGTTGCCGCCTTGAAGGATAATATTGATTCCATAAAAATAAATGTAAGTTTACCAGATACACCAGTCACACAGACAACCAGTAACAAACAAAAAAAAATTTTGAACTAATAAAATTAATTTTATCCAATAAGTTCAACTTTAAGCAATATTTAGTAGAACTAATTGGAATATTTTTGTCCAATTAGTTCAACTGATTGAACTTAAATGTCGGCGCGAGCAAATGATTTGCGTAGAAAATATTAAAGTTCCCGCAAAATGTGACATCTTCGCAGGGTTGCCAGATGAGTACAAGTGGATTATCGTACTGATGTTCTAAAATTATCGTATATCAAGGAATTTGGTGAAATATTATCGTAAAAAGTGCTGAGCTACGAACAAAAACATGATTTTCAGCATCAAAATTATCGTATTTCTGCGTATTTCAATCAATTTTGTATCGTACCAGAGCCAAAATTATCGTATATTTACGATAATTATCGTACGTCTGGCAACGCTGCATCTTCGTACCATTCAATGAATCAGGAGCAGTGTGGAAGGGCCGGTGGTACATTAGGCGTTGCACGGAGCTATTCGGCCACTAGTTGCAACTATAACATAGCTGCGTTGCAGCCTGTCTTAAAGCAGGCGGCACGCAGCAAGTAGGCCAGAGACGACAGTCTCAACCCGACGCAAAGCCCGTATCAACGGGTAGAGATGGATGCCTCGGGAATGGGATATAATCCCGTGCCCCGAACCTCGCGTCCCTTTGGATTCGGCCATTTTGATTGAAACAACCGCCCCGTCTACAACTCTATATGTGACACGGATCACGCCTGAATCATAGTGTCAGATCATTGTCGTGTTGTGATATTCTTTTATTATTAAATTCAATTACTGTTTTCAATATCATATGAGTTGTATTTATTTTTGAAGTTATTTATAATATTTTAATTTTTGAATGAAATTTAAATGAATTGTTTTATTGTTTGTTTATATCACAGTTTTATGTAAATAATAAATTAGTTTTACACATGAACTGCGCTTCTATAATTCGTATAGTTTGGGTTAAATTACTTAAATAGATATAGACTTTATCTTGATTAATACCTATTCATTATTCCTATTATTTTTCTTCTAAAATCATGATGAACGCGAACTCACGCGATGGCTTAGATTCTATATTTTTTTCGTTGGGAAATCCTCATGGACGCACTCCGCCAGGGGTAGGCGGAACCAGTGTCGGAGTCTTACCGACTAAAACTACCACAGTGTTCCTTAAACTACCTTAGCCGGGGGCGTGGGAACCCGTGAGTATTCACACAACCACCCCCGACAGGTCCCGGCCCGCCACAAGCAGGTGAGCCCCTTCTCCCCGTGCGGCCTAACGTTGACTGCACCGTCCTAGGCGGCGCACACGGAACACTGCACGCCACCTCACCTCACGGGCCTTTACCAGCTATGCCAGCTGCGCCAACTACGCCAGCTGTGCCAGCTACGCCAGCTGTTTCAGCTACGCCAGCATGCTGCCAGGCCAGCATGCCAGCTACGCCAACTGCTTCAGCTACGCCAGCTGTGCCAGCTACACCAACTGTGCCAGCTACGAGTAACGAGATTATCCGGAGAAGAACCGGAGTGACCGACATAGCTTGTAGGATCAGTAAGCTGAAATGGCAGTGGGCTGGCCATGTCTGTCGAAGGACCGATGGCCGCTGGAGCAGACGAGTCCTTGAGTGGAGACCGCGAATCGGCAAACGCAGCGTAGGACGCCCCCCTGCCAGGTGGACCGACGACCTAAAGAACGTGGCTGGGGGGGACTGGATGCGGAAGGCAGAGGACCGAGTGTTGTGGCGCAACTTGGGAGAGGTCTATGTCCAGCAGTGGACTGCGATAGGCTGAGTTAATGAAGGTTAATCCCTCGAATGTTAATCCCTCGAAGGTTAATCCCTCGAAGATTAATCCCTGGAAGGTTAATCCCTCTAAAGGATTCTATTGCCCGTACCCAGGATGCACCGGCTTAACAACTGCCGTTCCCTCCAGACGTGCCCAGAGGGACAAGCAGCCGTCAGACACACGTAGAGGTTTTCTGGCCAGCACCCCAGATTCTGTGTAACATGGGGTATCTTCACTTAACCTTCAGTCTGGTGACTGTCGATCCGACATATAGTTGAACTAAGTGGAATAGATGTATGATGTATATGTAATCTAAATACATATATTTACAAAAAAAAAAGTATGTAAGTAAGTATTATATCCAGTGACTAGTACCCATAGTACAAGCTCTGCTTAGTTTGGGACTAGATGTTGCTGTGTAAAAATGTCCCAAAGATATTTATTTATTTGTTTATTTATTTATATATGTAGATAGATCCAAATAAATAGGTACATATGTATAGTTAGTTGCTTGCTTATTCTTATATGTTTTATTTATTATTGTTATTTATATATGCTTTATTGTACACCATAAAAAACATTACATTGAATATGCATTTAAACTATTGTACAAATGGAGGCCTTATCGCGATTAGCGATAACGCGTTTTGCTCATTAGCTTAAAAAAAAAAATGTCATCATCATTGCTTGTATTATATCATCATCATCATAGCTTGCGTTATCCAAAAAAAAAGTTACTATGACACAAGAAAACGTTTTCTTTTGTTCTTACCTTTTTGATTCTGATAACCCCGCAATGTGGGGAAGGCATTTCATTTACCTTATGCATTTCACATACAACTCCGTTCAATATGCTGCTTCTTGAAACTTGACGGGCTTCTAAACTTCGACGTTTCTTAAATAAAATATAACTTACTATTAATGAGACATCAGGTTGATGCTTTAATTTTGCTTTTATATTTAAAAATAATTAGTAAATAGACAACATGCATCATATCAGCCTATAATCATCTACTGCCTAAATTGGAACATCTAATGTCAGCTCCAAATAATTCTCAGTAGGTACACCTATCATCAAACTACCCCGAGCCAATCTGTGGTTTATCTAAATGCACCACTACAGCCCACCTTGAAAACTGGGAAGCTGGCTTTGGGAACAATCCCCAGGCCATAAACACTCGAAAGCGCTTTTAACAGGTTTCAAGAAAAGTTTTACAAAAGAAGCGCTTTCGTTGAACAGGAACCAGATAAGAATCCTGACAAGAACCCTTAAGCTAGCTACTTACGCTTACTGCAAGCTGAATAAAACACCTTCACAGGATGGGCCTCAGTGATACCACAGTTTTGTCGCGAAAAGGATGAGACACGCATCCATATCCTATGCGAATGTGATGCAGTGCACCACATAAGAAGCCAGCATCTTGGAGGAACGTTATCTCGCACTCATTAGATTAAATCCTCCTCCCCCAAGGTCATACTCGATTTCGTGATCGACTTGTACCTTAGGGAAATGCTGTAATGCTGCAAGAGGCGTCACAACAGATGTTCTCAGGTCACAGTGACTTAGGGGCGTTCAAGACCCCTACTCTTTCCGCAAAATAATAATAATAATCATCAAACTACACAGAGACGTATTTGAGGTCTTTATTTAAATGGAATAATACTAACTGATATCTACATAATTTTTCAAGACTTTTGCTATACAAAAAACTATTCTTCTAATGTTTGTTATATTGGCATAATCTAAGGTATTATACAAACAATAACATGCAATAATTAATCTTATGGTTCGAGTTGACTTTGACGTAGGTGTATTGTCATAAACGATTAAACCATGCTCTACGTGATCGACAGTTAAAAATAAAGCAATTATCACTTTCCCTAGCCCGTGTTATCTCTCTGTAGGGCAAACGTCTCTTTCTCCTATGTTCGGTTTGCTGGATTGGGTTTAGTATCGTGCTACGTTATAGGGGATAGCTGAGGGTTGTCGGGAGTGCGGTTGGTCCAAACTGCAAACTTTTTTGCAGAAGCTGCATGGTTTATTAGACCGTCCGACTGACTGTTATAACCATTTTACTCGAAGACTGCGAGGGTTATGGAGTTAGAAGGCATGGTTATCATTCTCATGACGCTAACAAAGTTATGAAAAAAAATCAGCATTTTTTTTTTGTTTGGGCTAGTGGTTTTTTTTCTTTCGTGAATCCCATCTTGTAGTAGAGTATCCTTAAATTGGTATTTAAAAAATATTGATAGGGGTTGTCTTAACTTTTTTTATACAATGTTCCATTTACGAAATATTAAGGCTTATAATGTCGTAAAATTACTTAGATACGTACGTACTCCTTACAGGCTAAACCACTAATCCTGAACACTTGAAAACTATCCAACGAGGTAGCACGATATTAAACTTTAACCGCGCCAATTCTAGAATGTAGCTCTACAGAATTTGTCTGTCTTATATTATGTTACGGGATTTTTACTATGTAAATCCTTTTCTGTGTGTTCCGACATATTTTCTGTCTTGTCTTTACATGAGTATCGAGTTTTAGTCGACCACGAAATTGCTTTACCTTTTTTGTGAACAACTCCAAGTAAATTCATATTTCACTAAAAGATAATAACAGATGGTTGGCTATACCTACAAGTTAATTGATATTTCTAGAGGCGTATTACAAAGACAAATTAGATACGTTTCCAGGAAATAACCCGCTAAATTACATAGCTATTAGCCTATAAGCCTATCAAACTCATGCTAGATCCAGGTTTCTCAACATATTTCACTCTATCCACCTACTTCATACCATACTCGTCGTAAACGGTTATGAACTTCTACTGCTAATTATGTATGTATCAATGTACGTAAAACATACCGACTCCGTTTTCTTTTTATTTATATCGGCACCCTGACTGTCTATGGCCTCCTGCTTTGTTCCCATTGCAAACTAAATCGACATGTGGTTAATTATTACTGAATCATTTGTTCCAAATCAAGGTGTATCTATTTTTTTACAAAAATCGCGCGTTAAGGAAAATAACATTTTAAATTTTACAAATATTTTATTTCAAAATTCACTTGACACTGACATATCTTACATTCTTGACTTGACGTTCATGATTTTTACTTCTATGGTTGAAAATCAAGCCAGTAGTATATTGTCCAAAAAGTCGTGACGTGTCTTACATACATACATACATATTATCACGCCTGTTTCCCATTGGGGTAGGCAGAGACTATGGATTTCCACCTGCTACGTGTCTTAAAGCTTAAAAAAAGGCTTTGTCCTTTATGACCCTCATTTAGGTTTTTGCATTCTTCTGTGTGTGTACTTATAAAGAGTGCCTTTTATTTGTTGCTATTTAAATGACCGACCGATATAAAAACGATATGCAGTCTTCTCTACCGCCTAACAGTAAAATTAATATCCAATCTATCGACGATTTACCCTAATAGAGATATAAATTTGACATATTTTGTATGAAGCTTATGTCAAATTCCTATCTCTAGTAGGGCAAATCGTGGATAGATTGGATATTAATTTTGGCCGTAAGTGATACAGAATATCTTCAAAAACCGCCCTCCTATGGGCTGATACCGAGAGCCAATGTGACCCGACTGGCGGCTTCTGATGACGTGGGCCAATGTCTTCGAGTTGCTGATCCAGCTAAATTAGTGAGTTTACCTACTTAAACTAGATACTGATGATGAATACACATTATTATAGAAAAATAAAAGTATTGTTAACGCGACAAGGGCAAAAGCGACAAAATACATTACCATGCCCCGGAAATTTCAAGCATCACAGTAGTTACACATCGACAAATCAGCAAAAACGATTGACACTGAAAAAATAATGAATCCCTCACGAGACCAAAACAGATTGTCATCAAAGCCACATGCAACGATTATTTCAATAAATTCCCATCGTTATAAAATATCATACAGGTGATTCACCATTACGTGCATTCGAGCACAATGCACTGTGGCCTGAAGATAAAACGAGAAAGAGTGATTGCACCCCGTCGTCGCCGGCGCCGGCGCCGCCTGGCTCCCGTCGCTAACGGTCCTTGCCTTCCAAGTACAGCAGCATTAACTACATTGATGCTATATTTAGCACAGTCACCATGCCATGTACAGCATTTACTTGTACCCAGTACTAGTTGTGTTTAAAATAGAAAAACTAGACTGTAGCCGTAGTCAAGTCACACGACTCGGTGAAGTCGGTGATGCATTTTTACTCAGGCGCTGGAAGTATGAAGGCGTTGATATCAGTAATATTTCAATGAAACAGCTACAAGTGCGGGAAAATATGCAGAGGTATGGTTCCGGTTTTTATAAATACATATGCAGATTACACCGATGCTACTGTTTCTCTACACGTGACTTGAAGGTTCACTTCTATGCATAAATCTGATTAATGTTTACAAACTATCACAAAATAAGAATCAAAACAGCCGAATCCTTATTAAGGAATTCGCCTCGTGTTTATGATTATTAGAATGTACCAGGAATGAACCTATCAGGTTTCCAAATCACCTTCTCTAAGCTTAATCGATTAGAATTCGTAGACTCAATGTAGGTATATCTAGGTGAGTTTCCAATTAAAGAAATAATTAACTTCAACGTACCTATGAGCAGGTACACAAAAATAACAAATTTCAATTCATATTAATAAAACAAGTTTAACCGGATGACATTGCGTATATTATTATTATTATTCAATTCATAGATTAATCAATTAAACTTGACTTCCTGTTATAGAGTCTTGAAAAAATAGAAATAAAACATTATGTAATAAAGGGACTTTGTTAAAAACGTAGTGACTACCTATTTAAATTTAATTACGGAACTAGTCGTATCGTACCTACTTGAAATAGGTTTTTGTATTTTGCGACTGTACAGCAATTAGGTAGGTATAAACTTTTTTATTTATTCTTACTAGTATTTTCTTACTTTCATGTACCTTTAATACATTTTTAAATACTTACGTGTTTTAAATTACATCATGTTTTATATACCTAAACAGTTTTGTCAAGTAGAAACTTAATTGTAAGTTAGTGGTTTCCTAATAGTGGCACGTGACACATAAGATTGCCTGAATAAAAGAAAACTTTAGTTAGGCATTTGTCATCAATAAGTTAATGAAACCGGTTTATAATTAAAAAGGAGGATTTAAAATTAATTAATAACGCATGAATGATGCTGATATTATAATACCTAGATACAAAATGACCGGCACGAGACACTGATTCAGGATCGTAGATTTAACAAAACTAGCCGATGCCCGCGACTTAGCCCGCGTAGGTACCTATATAATAAAATAATAATAATAAAATAATCATCACAACTGTTAATACGTTCCTAATTAGTTCTTCACTCAATTTTAATTAGGTAGTCAATAAAATATTTACAATATTTGTATCATTATACCTACCTGCGTAATATTTTTTTCCGGATATAGTTTTTTTTTTTCTAAATTAAAATAACAAAAGTATCTAATGCGACACAATTCTACAGAATCTTGATATTTAACTTGATCATAGTAGTCTTGTTTAAAATGATAATCTACTTTACTGCGTAGTTGTTATTTTGACTATGTAATAAGGAGTCTGTATGTTGTAACAAACGTGTCACAGCCAGCCGTCGGTTTCGAGCACCGAATTACCAATTGGATAAACTTGACAATCGAGGGCAAAAATTAATCAACGTGAAGATCCGTTATTTGAGAATGGACGAGTACCAATACTGGGTCTTGGTTTTTTCCAGTTCGATTGTATGTATCATATTAATACACTGCCGTGCAGCTTGACAGACGCGCAGTAAGAAAAACGGACACTGCTTCAGAAAAAACAAATTATGAAGGCCTCGATGTAATTCCACCTTGTTTACCTCTACAATATATTATATTATTAATAAATATTTTGGGACGTAATTTTACACAGCACCATCTAGTCCCAAACTAGGCAGAGCTTGTAATATGGGTACTAGACAATGGATATAATACTTATAAATATTTTATTTTTTTGTAAATTCTTATAATATATAAGAAACACCCAGACCAACACAAACACTTATGTTCATCACAGAAATATCTGTATTCTGTGGGAATCGAACCCACGACCTCGTGATCAGCAGTCCGACACTGGAACCACTAGACCACAGACGTCGTCAAATTATTATATTCATGTGACTGAAACAAATAAACAGTATTTTTTTCTACTGTTCTACCAATAGGAAAGCATTAGATTAATTCAAGAAACCTTGTAGGTATGACATGTAGGACCGATTTTAAACTAACACTAAACTAACTAGACGTGTAGAACCGATTATTAATCTTTAAAGAGGCTGAGACCATAGATACATAGATAGATAGAGTATACTTTATTGTTTGCACACCATAAAAATAAAAACAAAGTAAACCAAAACCATAAGTTGTAACGAATAATTTAGGTACACGTTTCACTATTAATCTTTAAAGAGGCTGAGACCATAAGTAGTAACGAATAATTTTAGTACACGTTTCACTATTAATCTTTAAAGAGGCTGAGACCATAAGTTGTAACGAATAATTTTGGTACACGTTTCACTATTAATCTTTAAAGAGGCTGAGACCATAATTTGTAACGAATAATTTTGGTACACGTTTCACTATTAATCTTTAAAGAGGCTGAGACCATAAGTGGTAACGAATAATTTTAGTACACGTTTCAGCATTTTCAAAGACGTTCCTTTATAGATATGGCAACAATATTTTAACATAATAAACTTGTTAAGGTGAATGCTACAGGGCAGCCCGCGAAATTCAAAATTTCTTGCGTTTTTTGCAAATTGTAGCTTTATTTCGCGTTGTATATAAATCGAAATATGATTCGCGGTAGTAATAACAATATATCTACTGAATAATACTCATAAAATATATAAACCTAGCTTTATAAGCTCTACAAGCTCGAAAATCTATAATTTGATCGTAAATTAATAGTATCGAGCTTGTACAGTTTATAGAGCAAGGTTAATATTTTTTATGAGTATTATTCAGTAGATATTTTGTTATTACTGCCGCGAATCATATTTCGACCGATATACAACGAGAAATAGAGCTACAATTAGCAAAAAACGCAAGAAATTTTGAATTTCGCGGGCTACCCTGTAGCATTCACCTTAAGACTTCTCATCATAAAATAAAATAAAAGTAACAACAATTCTACGTTCACATCGATCATTATGTTAGGCCTTGTCCACACTTATTTCATTTTGCTGTATCAGATCTCCGTCGCGTGGCACCGACGTTGTATCATTATCGCTAGTTTGGACGCAAAATGATACGCGACAATTTGTTGTGATACGCCGTTGTGATAGTACCTACTTATATCTGATCAACGATTTAAGAAGCTAAGCTATTGTATCTGATACACCCCGAACCACATATAACTGCGTATCTTAAACACTTCGTATCGGATACGTTTATCGGGATCGGTAGCACGATGCGACAATGTGATTTGATACATGGATACACCGCGTTCCATCTCGAAGCGGCTTTTCCCCGATCACCAAAGAGATTCATCACGATCTTGACAAGTTTGAACGTGTATGCATTTGATACGTGAGCATTAGGTATGTACTGAATAGATAGTTGCTTGTATTCGAGAATTTGATGCATCCACAATTCTACATAATTACAGGAACGCAACACCGCCGCCACCGCGCCGTCGCGCCTTTACGGTAATTCATTACGACATAAGTTAAGTACCAATGGCAAGATACGGCTCGTGATACAATATTGCCTAAATGGACTTCCATATTAGTACAGGTAGGTAATCGGTACGATACAGGTGATCAAGATGTCATGATACACCAAAATAATACTAGTGTAGACAAAGCCTTATACCGTTTATGAACGGTTGGATGCTCGCTCGCTAAGGGCCCAAATACAATAACCTATCTATCAGCGATTTGCCATAATAGAGATGGAACTTTGATATAATTTGTATGGTCAAATATATATCTGTAATAGGGCCAATCGCGGATAGATACCTACGTTATTGAAAACGGGTGTCAGGCCGTAAGTGAGGCCCAATAAATAAATATCACTGCTAAATTACTGATATGAGAAGTGATGTTTAAGATAAAAATGTGCATATGCATGTGTGTGTGTGTGTATAAAATGTGTTGTGTAGGTACATAAATAAATAAATAAAATGGTAAAGTCGATATAAATGATTGAAAGACTCCTACGAACTCTCAGAGATGTAATGTAAACTAACTAACGACGATGAGCAAAAACGCAAGGCCTCGGTTCGTTTAAATACGTAACCCGTTTGTGCGTGAGTCGCCCGGCGCGGCGCTGTGGCGCGGGAGAGTGCCGAACGCCACGCCATTGGCCGTATTGCGGCGTATCAATAGAGCCACGTATTGTGTCAGACACATTGTTACCGACCGGTCAGATGACCCCACTGCACACCACAATAACACTTCAATACGCTGATCACATGCCACCGGAACACCGATCTACTCCGTCAATAGCGTCACGGCGTTGTTAAATCGTCTCAAAACATTTCGTGTGACGATGCGTAGCGTAGACTTTGATGAGCAACGTGAGAAGCTTGGAGGCCAATGACGTAGACACCACGCCTTCCATTATCACTAGCTCGCGTTACCTTCTGTAGAAATATGATTCTACAATCCGAGCCGCGAGAATAATATTATAATCTATGGCCATACTGTATAAGAAACCCTCCATGAGTTAATTATACAGGTTGTATAAAGTCGGGGAAAAAGTATCTTCGTATTTTATATACAAATTTAAGACTTTTTTTTAAAGTTCAATTACATTTAATTATAGTATAATATGTGCCATTTTGTTCGATAACTTGTTGCCATCTTGTAGGTAGTCACATAATCCCGTTGCTGTAGAAATCTTGGAATTGTTTATTAAAAAAATTGTTTTGACAGTCCTCTCTTGATGTTAACCTAACACTACCCAAAGAATTCTGAAGAGACCGAAACCAGTAAAAATCTGAGGATGCAAGGTCAGGACTACAATAATTATGATGGATGCATTAACACTTCCCAACCAAGCTCTCTCATTTTTAGGGTTCCGTAGCCAAATGGCAAAAAACGGAACCCTTATGGATTCATCATGTCTGTCTGTCTGTCCGTCCGTATGCCACAGCCACTTTTTTCCGAAACAATAAGAACTATACTGTTGAAACTTGGTAAGTAGATGTAGGTATTCTGTGAACCGCATTAAGATTTTCACAAAAAAAAAAAAACAATACATTTTTGGGTTCCCTATACTTTGAACGGAAACTCAATTTTTTTTTCTTCAAACCCATACGTGTGGGTTATCTATGAATAGGTCTTCAAAAATGATACTGAGGTTTCTAATAATTATCATTTTTTTCTAAACTGAATAGTTTGCGCGAGAGACATTTCCAAAGTGGTAAAATGTATGTAACCTGTAACTTCTACAATAAGAGAATGATAAAACTAAAACAAAAAATTATGTACATTGCCATGTAAACTTCCACCGAAAATTAGTTTGAACGAGATCTAGTAAGTAGTTTTTTTTAATACGTCATAAATCGTAAACCGCAATTTACCAGCATTTATTATTAAAACATCGATCAAAGTTACAACGTGCTACAAGAACTTTTATAGTATGTTACTTGCTGCTACGGAACCCTTCTTGGGCGAGTCCGACTCGCACTTGGCCGCTTTTTTTCATTTGTAGCAAAAGATGTGTGTGGTCTGGCGTTATCTTGATGAAAGACCACTCCGTTTCTGTTAATCAATACCGGCCGTTTTTTCTCAATTTCTTGCATGAGTCTCATTAGTTGTTGGCAGTAGAGATCCGAATCGATAGTTTTTCCCGGCGGTAAAAACTCATAATGAGCCATGCTCTTCCAATCCCACCATACACACAGCATCACCTGATTGCGTGTTAATTCGGGTTTCGCTACAGTCTGTGGAGCTTGACTATCCTTTGACCATGATCTTTTTCGCACGTTCTTTTCGTAAGTGATCCACTTTTTAACACGCTTTTATTAGGTCGACCTGTATGTAACTAACTATGTAATGGAATCTAAGGTAACTAATTTAACCATCTTCCAAGGGTCGTAGTGTAATAAAAATTGGCAGCTGTATGTAGTTCTGATGACAATACAATAAAATGGTACTGTCGAACTGATCTGATGATGGAGCCGGAAGATATGAACTGGAACTTCATGATGGAAAATCGTATCATAGCTGTTTTGGATTTCTTAGAAAAGTCTTGTAATGAACTTTGACCACGATTAGGTTCAAGGTCTGATGATGAAGCCGGAAGATTGGCACTGGCATTCCATGATGGAATATCGTATCATAGTCGTGTTTGCACTTGTGAGAAAGGCCACGTAATGGACTTTGGACACGATCAGGTTTCAAGGTTATAACCATTTTTAGGGTTCCGTACCCAAAGGGTGCTAACGGGACCCTATTACTCTCGCTACGCTGTCCGTCCGTCCGTCTGTCCGTCCGTCCGTCCGTCCATCCGTCTGTCTGTCACAGGGCTGTATCTTTGTAACGGTAATAGATAACCAGATGAAATTTTCACAAAATATGTGTTAGTATGCGGTATATCACGACAAATACTAAAAACTAAAACAAGTCTAAAATCAAAGGGTGTCCACATACAAGAAACCTCGAAAAACATGGATTTTTTTCATCGTTTTTGTTCCTACTCTATCTTCGAAACGGTAATAGATACCAGCGTCAAACTTGGTCTGATTATAGTGCATACTATGTAGTTTAGCAAAAAATACTAAAAACAGGGAAAAAATAGACATATGTGGTGGTACCTACGTAAGAAAGAGATGCAAAAAATCACTTTTCGCGTACGTCCGTTGATGTCTTTTGATAAACTCTCGTAAATTAAATCGGTTTCTATGGGATATCAGGTCGATTGGTGGTACGGAACCCTTACTGCGTGAGTCCGACTCACACTTGGCCGGTTTTTTGTTTTTACGTGCATTTATAAAAGCGTGTTTTTCTAGTGTTTTTTAAACTATTAATTTATTATTACTACCAGTAATCAATCTTTTAAAAAATTGTTCGGTTTCATTATGTTTCAATAGAGAATCGCAAATGAGTACACGATTCATTATATTTCTTTCAGTGAGCTCGTGTGGCACCCTAATATCGAGCTTATTTGTATAGCCAGACTTTTTCAAATGAGTCAAAACTATTTTGTGGTCAATCCTCAGTTCCTCGGCTATGTCGTAACTACTAATATCGGATCTTGCTTCACTTTTTCAAAAATGGCATCAACTTTATCCGTATGAGGGCGACCAGAGCAAGCTGCATCTTTGACATCAAAATCCCCGGACTGAAAACGCTTGAACCAACTTTGTGCTAAAAACTTTGTGAAAATTGTAAATGATAGGCTCAACGCTTCAGGTCTCTCCATCAGGTCTGGAGGTAAGGTCTCATCATAACTAACAAAACCAGCGCAAACTCGGCTCACCTAGTAGAACACGTCAAGGAGTTCCAGTAGCAGTCACTGAAGTACACCTTCAGGTCACACCATCAAGTCCGGAGGTAAGGTCTCATCATAACTAACAAAACGAGCCCAAACTCGGCTCATCTAGTACAACACGTCAAGGAGTTCCAGTAGCAGTCACCGAAGTACACCTTCAGGTCACTCCATCAAGTACGGAGGTAAGGTCTCATCATAACTAACAAAACGAGCCCAAACTCGGCTCATCTAGTACAACACGTCAAGGAGTTCCAGTAGCAGTCACCGAAGTACACCTTCAGGTCACTCCATCAAGTACGGAGGTAAGGTCTCATCATAACTAACAAAACGAGCCCAAACTCGGCTCATCTAGTACAACACGTCAAGGAGTTCCAGTAGCAATCACCGAAGTACACCTTCAGGTCACTCCATCAAGTCCGGAGGTAAGGTCTCATCATAACTAACAAAACGAGCCTAAACTCGGCTCACCTAGTACAACTCGTCAAGGAGTTCCAGTAGCAGTTATCGAAGTACACCTTCAGGTCTCTCCATCAGGTCTGGAGGTAAGGTCTCATCATAACTAACAAAACCAGCGCAAACTCGGCTCACCTAGTAGAACACGTCAAGGAGTTCCAGTAGCAGTCACTGAAGTACACCTTCAGGTCACACCATCAAGTCCGGAGGTAAGGTCTCATCATAACTAACAAAACGAGCCCAAACTCGGCTCATCTAGTACAACACGTCAAGGAGTTCCAGTAGCAGTCACCGAAGTACACCTTCAGGTCACTCCATCAAGTACGGAGGTAAGGTCTCATCATAACTAACAAAACGAGCCCAAACTCGGCTCATCTAGTACAACACGTCAAGGAGTTCCAGTAGCAATCACCGAAGTACACCTTCAGGTCACTCCATCAAGTCCGGAGGTAAGGTCTCATCATAACTAACAAAACGAGCCTAAACTCGGCTCACCTAGTACAACTCGTCAAGGAGTTCCAGTAGCAGTTATCGAAGTACACCTTCAGGTCTCTCCATCAGGTCCGGAGATGAGGTCTCATCATAACTAACAAAACCAGCGCAAACTCGGCTCACCTAGTACAACTCGTCTAGGAGTTCCAGTAGCAGTCACCGAAGTACACCTTCAGGTCACTCCATCAGGTCCGGAGGTAAGGTCTCATCATAACTAACAAAACGAGCCCAAACTTGGGTCACCTAGTACAACACGTCAAGGAGTTCCAGTAGCAGTCACCGAAGTACACCTTCAGGTCACTCCATCAGGTCCGGAGGTAAGGTCTTATCATAACTAACAAAAAGAGCCAAAACTCGGCTCACCTAGTACAACACGTCAAGGAGTTCCAGTAGCAGTCATCGAAGTACAATCACATGAGACTTTCCATCTTCATGTCTCAGTTTGGCGAACCGACTTGCGGTACCATTTAGGCAACAGCCTAGGTGGTATTGCAGTTGTTATGGGCAAAGGTAATCGCTTAACATCAGGTGGGCCTTTAGCTCGTTTCGCCATAATATACAATAAAAAAAAAAATAAAAAAAAATTACACCTTCAGGTCTCTCCATCAGGTCCGGAGGTGAGGTCTCATCATAATTAACAAAACCAGCGCAAACTCGGCTCACCTAGTAGAACACGTCAAGGAGTTCCAGTAGCAGTCACTGAAGCACACCTTCAGGTCACACCATCAAGTCCGGAGGTAAGGTCTCATCATAACTAACAAAACGAGCCTAAACTCGGCTCACCTAGTACAACTCGTCTAGGAGTTCCAGTAGCAGTCACCGAAGTACACCTTCAGGTCACTCCATCAGGTCCGGAGGTAAGGTCTCATCATAACTAACAAAACGAGCCCAAACTCGGCTCACCTAGTACAACACGTCAAGGAGTTCCAGTAGCAGTCACCGAAGTACACCTTCAGGTCACTCCAAGTCCAGGACGAATAGGCTTTTAGAAACCCTACTTACATACTTTTTATAGCGAAATAAAATAGAATAAAAATCTTACTTTGTCAAGTATCAAATTTTGTTTATCGAATATTTTGTGTTGTGCGATCTTTTTCAACTCGAGGCGCTCCAAACAAGCGATACGTATCCACTCTCGACGGCGGTCGTGCGCGGACTAAAGTTTCATTCAAAATGCTTGTGCAATAAATCAAGATATATCAAAAATAAAATAACCCCTAATGCAATAGATTAAGATTCATCCAGGAGAGCAAAAAATGTGAAAAAATAAGTTTCGGTTTAATTTTTTCTGCTACTATTTGTAGCATTTAGATATATAAAAGAAAACCTAGCATTAAGAATTGAATATGTTTGCCAACAAATAGTATTTTTAGAAATAGTAAAATATGTTAATAATAGCACAAAAAGTACCTAAACTCAACCCGGTAACGTTAATTTTGTGAAAAATGACAACGACAGATCGATTTTACATTATAAAAAACTAAAATTTTCGGTGACCAAGTTCCTATCATTTGAAGATGAAGAACCAATCTATACGAGGTAGTTATTAGTTATATTGGATTTTGTTTGGTTATGCCTTAAAATGTACCGAAAAACAGCATAATTTTGCCTGATATGCAAACGCGCCCTTAAACAAAATGATGCAAGTAATGAAATTAGAGAAATTTCAGAGGGCAAAAGTATGTATATTACAAGATAGTGGTGATATAGCGGAATATTTCAATATATTCTTTAAAAACATTTCTAGAAATAAATAAATAAATAAAAAAAGACGTGTGGCACTCGGAGACTGCCGCGGTAAAGCTATTGCATAGCATTTTTTATGTAAATACAAAGAGGAGGTGCCCTAACGCCGAAACTCTAAGCAGGCATGAGTCACCAGATTGCGGGGCGAAGAGGGGGATTACGCATGCGCAGTAACACCGATACAACCAATGCCACCTAGAGGCGATTTGCAGAACTAAAGAGACAAGCGTGATATTTCAAAAAGTCATTAAACGTTCTGCTATTCATCGATAGATGGCAAAACTAAAAAGTATCACCGCTGTGCCGGTCGGAGTGGGGGTGTTAGGTTATTTTCGTTACGGAATTTCTGGATTCGGTCTCCACGCTCAAGGCCAGCGATAGAAGCTATGCAATAGCTTAAGCGCAGTAACGCCGATACAACCAAGGCCACCTAGAGGCGATTTGCAGAACTAAAGAGACAAGCGTGATATTTCAAAAAGTCATTAAAAGTTCTGCTATTCATCGATAGATGGCAAAACTAAAAAGTATCACCGCTGTGCCGGTCGGAGTGGGGGGTGTTAGGTTATTTTCGTTACGGAATTTCTGGATTCGGTCTCCACGCTCAAGGCCCGCGATAGAAGCTATGCAATAGCTTAAAAATATTTTTGGACATTTTTACACAGCACCATCTAGTCTCAAACTAAGCAGAGCTTGTGCTATGGGTACTAGACAGCGACTGTCTAGTACCCATAGCACAAGCTCTGCTGTGGATATAAAACTTATGTACTTTTTTTTGTTGTTTATACATACTTATAATATACTAGCTTATACCCGCGGCTCCGCTCGCGTTAAATTCTGCTAACCCACATCAGTCCAGTCCAGTCCAGTCCATTCTAGTCCAGTCCACTGTCCCACTGTCCCGCTGTCCCGCTGTCCCGCTGTCCCGCTGCCCCACTGCCCCACTGCCCCGCTGCCCCGCTGACCCACTGCCCCAATGCCCCGCTTCCCCACTGCCCCGCTGCCCCACTGCCCCTCTACCCCACTACCACACTGCCCCCCACTGCCCCGATGCCCCTCTACCCCACTGCCCCGCTAACCCCGCTGCCCCGCTAGCCCCGCTGCCCCACTGCACCGCTGCCCAGCTGTGCCGCTGGCCCACTGCCCCGCTGCCCCGCTGCCCCTCTGCCCCACTATCCCACTGCCCCACTGCCTGCCCCGCCATCCCCCATTGCCCCGCTGCCCCACTACCCCACTGCCCCGCTACCACACTGTCCCGCTGCCTCACTATCCCACTGCCCCGCTGCCCCGCTACCCCACTATCCCACTGCCCCACAGCCTGCCCAGCTGCCCCACTGAACCGCTGCCCCACTGCCCCGCTATCCCACTGCCCCACTGCCCCGCTGCCCCGGTAACCCACTGCCCCGCTGCCCCTGCCCCACTGTCCCAACGTCCCACCGTCCCACTATCACTGTCCTACTGTCCCACTGTCTGCCCCGATGCCCCCCACTGCCCCGCTGCCCCGCTACCCCACTGCCCCGCTGCCCCACTGCCCCACTGCTCCGCTGCGCCACTATCCCACTGTCCCACTGCCCCACTGCCCCGCTTTCCCACTGCCCCGCTGCCCCACTTTCCCGCTGCCCCGCTGCCCCACTGCCCCGTTGCCCCGCTATTCCACTGCCCCATTGCCCCGCTGCCCCGGTAACCCAGTGCCCCGCTGCCCCACTGCCCAGCTACCCCACTGCCCCACTGCTCCGCTACCCCACTGCCACACTGCCCCGCTGCCCCACTATCACACTGCCCCACTGCCCGCTGCCCCGGTACCCCTCTGCCCCGCTGCCACGCTGGCACGCTGCCTCGCTGCCCCGCTGCCCCACGGCCTCGCTGCCCCGCTGCCCCACCCCGCTGCCCCGCTGTCCCGCTGCCTCGCTGCCCCACAACCCCACTGCCCCACTGACCCACTGCCCCGCTACCCCACTGCCACACTGCCCCGCTGCCCCACTATCACACTGCCCCACTGCCCCGCTGCCCCGGTACCCCTCTGCCCCGCTGCCACGCTGGCACGCTGCCCCACTGCCTCGCTACCCCGCTGCCCCACCCCGCTGCCCCGCTGTCCCGCTGCCTCGCTGCCCCACAACCCCACTGCCCCACTGACCCACTGCCCCGCTACCCCACTGCCACACTCCCCGCTGCCCCACTATCACACTGCCCCACTGCCCCGCTGCCCCGGTACCCCTCTGCCCCGCTGCCACGCTGGCACGCTGCCCCACTGCCTCGCTACCCCGCTGCCCCACGGCCTCGCTGCCCCGCTGCCCCACCCCGCTGCCCCGCTGTCCCGCTGCCTCGCTGCCCCACTGACCCACTGCCCCGCTACCCCACTGCCACACTGCCCCGCTGCCCCACTATCACACTGCCCCACTGCCCCGCTGCCCCGGTACCCCTCTGCCCCGCTGCCACGCTGGCACGCTGCCCCACTGCCTCGCTACCCCGCTGCCCCACGGCCTCGCTGCCCCGCTGCCCCACCCCGGTACCCCTCTGCCCCGCTGCCACGCTGGCACGCTGCCCCACTGCCTCGCTACCCCACTGCCCCACTAACCCACTGGCCCAATGCCCCGCTGCCCCGCTGCCCCAGTACCCCACTGCCCCGCTGTCCCACCGTCCCACCGTCCCACTGCCACTGTCCTACTGTCCCACTGTCCCACTATCCCACTGTCCCACGGCCCACTGTCCCACTGTCCCACTGTCCCACTATCTCACTATATCACTAATCACTATCGTCCCGTCCCATGTCCCATGTCCTGTCCCATGTCCCAACCTATGTCCAGTCCCATGTGCCGTCCCACTGTCCTGTCCCATGTCCCGTCTCATGTCCCGTCCCATTTCCCGTCCCATGTTCCGTCCCCTGTCCCGTCCCCTGTCCCGTCCCCAGTCCCGTCCCCTGTCCCGTCCCCAGTCCCATCCCCAGTCCCATCCCCTGTCCACTCCACTCCACTCCATCGTACATTACTATCCGCTCGTGCAAATGCATAGAAGCTTCGATCTGTCGGGTGAGTACGCAACCCACGAATTAATTTTTTTCTTTTTTTCTTTCTTTCTTTCTTTCTCAAAACCCATACCAGATTTTAAGTCAGATCATCAGCTTTCAAACAAAAAAAAAACATCAAAATCGGTCCAGTAGTTTTAGCGTGATGCTGGAACAAACAAACAAACAAACAGACGCTAGACGTTTACAATTTTATAATAGTTAAGATAAGAAACACCCAGATCAACACAAACACTTTTATGTTTATCACACAAATATTTGTGTCCTGTGGGAATCGAACCCGTGATCAGCAGTCCGAACCTCGAGCCACTAGACCACAGACGTCGTCAAATGTAAGAAAGGAAGGAAGATACTTAAAAACCTAAAAATAAACTTGTTAGTAAAAATACACTTGTAAACTCAATCTATCTAGAACCAGTTGTATGAAAATATATAAAACGGCAATGAAATTACGAAATACCAACTCAGTTGGCTATGATAACATTAATACAAATATGATCAAACAAAATATATTAACTGACCAAACCAATACCTACATAATTAATCATTTCTTAGGTTTTCGCGATCACTACACATTATAATAAAACAAGTTTAACCGGATTATATCGCGTATATTATTTAAATTGGTTTCCTGACGTTTCGAAAGCTTTGCAGCGTTCGTTGTCGAAGGAAGACGTAGGTATGGGATAACTATATTGGGAAATTTAATAGATGCCCAGATAGAATTCATGACACAAAAAAAATGTTTAAGGTCCATTTTTAATCTCAAATAGACAGATTCTTGCAGACAAATATTTATTGACCAAAAGCTGCTTACCCTACGTCTATGGACATATTTGAAAGGTGGAAATTTGTGAGAAGAAACCATTCCCTTTTTGAAAAAGATGAAAAGACGACGAAAAATTTTACAAAAACCTCTTATACCACGAAATAGGCTTAAAGTATGTGATAAAAATTATAATCATGGCAATTAAAATTTAATAATAAATAGCCGAATGAATTTAGAAACGTAACAAACTTAGAATTTAATAAAAAAACTATATAACTGGTTGTGTGAGAGATGTATTTACTCAGTTGATGATTATCTTGTATTCAAATTTTTTCCAATCCATTAAAGCAAATTTTAAATTTCATTAAGGGGAATGTAGCAGCCTAGGAGGAATAATCCTCCTCAGGTCATCATTCATCATTTCAGTCCACTGCTGGGCATAGTCCTCCCCCAAAAAGGGGGGATATGCCATAATCGCCACGCTTGGCAGGCGGGTTGGCGATCGCAGTTGTTTGGTTAAATACTCAGAGAATGCTGCTGCCCATCCTCTGGTGAATCTCTTAGTCGCCTTTTATGAGACCCATGAGAAGATAAAGGGTGGTGTAATTCTGTACATCGGGCAGCATATGGAACAGTAAACGGAAGTACAGGTACTGTAGTTTAATCAGAAACTATTAGCTCTGTAAATTATACTTCCCTGTGGTTATAGACAGAAAAAGTGCGAAAAACGGCTACTTTTGGCATTATATAGCGAGTAATATTTTTTTTACTGATGGGGGCGCCACTTGCATGCTACATTCCCCTTAAATATGGATTGACATGTTTTTTATTTTAAAATTAATTTAATTACTTAAGTTATTTATTGATTTGTATAATGTAAATTTACAAAAATATGTTTAATTTATTGACTTTGTAATTTATTGATGGAAATTTATATAGGTATATTATTTTAATTATTGATTTGCATGATTTTAAATGGATAAAATTGTAAGGAAATTATTTCATTGAATGTTAATTTTGTACATATTTAAATTTTGTTTTTAAAATTTTATACCAAAAATATTTGCACGATTGAAATTTCGAATATAGTGATACCCAATTTTAACATTAGACGAACTCAATATTACTCATGGTATAATAAGATGTTTCACCAGGTATTCTCTTCCCGCATTGACAGCGCGATGCCTCCAAGCTACGTCACCATCAGTGCTGCCATTGATTGATATCTTCAATATACTTAAGGAGATTTTTGTTCATAATGAATATAAAATAAATTCCTAACTAGCCTAACTATTTGTTATCTCGTGTTATTCATCTAATTAGCTAATAAAGGAAACTATATTATATTACTAGTTAAAAAGTGATTCTTTATAGAAGAAATTAAATGAAAAAATGCATTTTGCTCGGGTAATTTATTTTCACAAAGTGGCAGCACATCAAACTGACAAGTGTCACGCTAACAGCCCGCTATTGGCTCCACGGCCGATGACGTAGTAGTAGAGACTACCTGGTGTTATTATACCATGATATTACCCATGGTATAATAACACCAGGTAGTCTCTTCCCGTGACAGCTACGTCACGTGATTGCCTCCGTACTCCGTCAGCGGCCGTGGAGCCAATAGCGGGCTGTTAGCGTGACACTTGTCAGTTTGATGTGCTGCCACTATGTGAAAATAAATTACCCGAGCAAAATGCATTTTTTCATTTACTTTCTTCTATAGAGAATCACTTTTTATCTAGTAATTTTATATAGTTTCCTTTATTAACTTATTAGATGAATAACACGATGTAACAAATATTTAGGCTAGTTAGGAATTTATTTTATATTCATTATGAACAAAAATCTTCTTAAGTATATTGAAGATATCAATCAATGGCAGCACTGATCGTGACGTAGCTTGGAGGCATCGCGCTGTCATTGCGGGAAGAGAATACCTGGTGAAATATCTTATTATACCATGATATTACCTATGTTCTTGCAAATAAAGATATCATTCATTCATTCATGAATTATTGACACTGCATTAGGTCTATAAACGTCACCAATTTTTTTCGCGGTTTGATTCGCATTTTTCCCTTTTTTGTGATAAAACTTCAGAATGTATCGAATTTCTTCGTTCAAATCTACGGTATCGGTTCTTTCATCGTAGGTTAAAATATCAGAAAATTCACTCATTTTGGCGGACAGAAAAACAATGGAAGGATTAGTAGATTGTATCATAAATCATCCGAGTGATTTTCGACATCATCAACAGTTATTTTTAAAAGTTCATTGCCACGACAAGCTGCATGTACTCCGAAAATTAAAGCCACCTGTAACAAAACCGAATGTGAATAAGACAAGTTTAGTATCTATCGAAGTACAGGTTACAATAAAATGCGCATTTTAAAACTACACTATGGTTATACTTTAGTAATCCACCATATACATAGTTACTTACTTTTACGGCAAAAAGACTTTTTGACTGAGAACACTTTGATTTTTTTACGTTTAAATCCATCAGACATCCTCTTCAGATAATAGATTATCCATCACATTTCTTGCGTCAGTTCTAATACTTTCAGGAGTTAATTCTATACTTTCACTGTCACTTGAAGAATTAATTTTTCAAAACAAAACCATGAATTTCTAACTACCCGTGAAAATTTACGAAAACGCGGGCTGTAGTTGCGCGTTTTTAATTTGATTTCTTTTTTAGGGTTCCGTACCCGAAGGGTGCCATACGGAACCCTATTACTCTTGCTACGCTGTCCGTCCATCCGTCCGTCCGTCCGTCCGTCTGTCTGTCTGTCACAGGGCTGTATCTTTTGAACAGTAATAGGTAACCAGTTGAATTTTTTTCCGGATATGTGGTGCTATGAGGTGTATCACGACAAATACTAAAAACAAAAAATAAGACAAACATAGACATATGTGGTGTGGTACCTGCGTAAGAAAGACATGAAAAAATTCATATTTCGCGCACTGTGCGTTGATGTCTTTTGATAAACTCTCGTAAATTAAATCAGTTTTTATGGGGTATCAGGTCGTCGAAAGGTACGGAACCCTTACTGCGCGAGTCCGACTCGCACTTGGCCGGTCTTTTTTTATTCAGCTGGCGGCGCGACTATGGGCCGTCGTACCAGCCAGTCTTTATTCAAACAATATTTGCGTTCGATTTCTTTGGCGCTGAACACTAAGATGTTCCAAATTCAAAAAGTGCGCGAAAAAACTATTAGCATTTCAATATTTCTTCGGTATAAAAACAAAACTGTTATTAAATCAATAGGACTTGATGATCGAAGTCCTAGTTTAGTTTCCTGTTTACGAGAGATTGCTAATTTTATATTTGTGTTTATAATCTATTCTCACAACTGAGTATAATAACGGAATCCATTATCATAAAATTGATGTTGTTAATTTTCGTGAGATCTTATTACGGGCAAAATACATATATTACACTAACACTAGTCGAACTCTCTGAGTCACCTTTCGAAAGTTTTCGAGACTGACAATCTTGTCATCTCCCGATCATATCCACAGACAGTAAAAAATATAATTTTATAATTTATCACGTTTCAGCTTGGTTTCCTCTCAAGAATTTTAAATAAAATTGATTTTAGTTTTGAAGTTCACTCCGTAGGAACTGCAGCTATGTACGAGTGTATTTACTATATTATGTCGAGCCGAGATCAGCTACATGATATTATTATGATTGGATCACAGACAGTAAAAAATATAGACGAAGTGCTGCGAACAATCATAGTGAATCCAACAAAACCGTGCTCCTCCGTGTACAAACAAACCAGCGCTCACATGCACCTCAAACCGTGCTCGCCGCTCTCAGTACACATGTCGCGGCATCATTCAGTAAGCATCACGAAAACAAATATCCTTCCGGTGCACGAGTGTGCGTGAGCGCTGGTTTGTACACGGAGGAGCACGGTTTTTGTCGGCTTCACTATGATTGTTCGCAGCACTTCGTCTTTATTTTTTACTGTCTGTGATCCAATCATAATAATATCACAGTCTAAGGAACTCTAGCTCTGCTCTTTCCTAAGTCGTCCAACGGACACGTCTAGACAGAGCAATCGTGTGGGATGTAAGGGGCGAGAGAGGAGAGGATGCGAGCCCCAACTGCCTTACATCTCGTTTGGGACACGGCATTAAAGGTTGACGAATTTTGTTGTTAAGTATTTCGTTTAAAATGGTTTATATTCCGGGGTGCTGGATTACGAATACAACATCTGCTTCGACATCCAAGATGGCCGACGCGACTTTTATATAAAATTAATACGTATGGTTTTTGAGGTTTTCGGGGGAGCAGATTACGAATATAGCATCTATTTCGAGATTCAAGATGGCGGACGCGACTTTTTAAGTTAAATCAATATGGGTATCGTTTTCAAGGTTTTCGAGGGTGCTTATTACGAATATAACATCTACTTTGACATCCAAGATGGCGGACGCGACTTTTCAAATAAAATCAATATGGGTATCGTTTTCGAGGTTTTCGGGGGTGTTGATTATGAATATAAGATCTATTTCGAGATTCAAGATGGCGGACACGACTTTTCAAATAAAATCAATATGTGTATCGTTTTCGAGGTTTTCGGGGGTGCTGATTACGAATATAACATCTTTTTCGAGATTCAAGATGGCGGACGCGACTTTTAAAATAAAATAAATATGGGTATCATTTTCGAGGTTTTCGGGGGTGCTGATTACGAATATAACATCTATTTTGACATCCAAGATGGCGGACGCGACTTTTTAAATAAAATTAATATGGGTATCGTTTTCGACGTTTTCGGGGGTCCTGATTACGAATGACATCCAAGATGGCGGACGCGACTTTTCAAATAAAATCAATATGGGTATTGTTTTCGAGGTTTTCGGGGGTGCTAATTACGAATATAACATCTATTTTGAGATCCAAGATGACGTACGTGATTTTAAAATAAAAAACAATGTGGCTTTAGTGTAGGAAATATGGCTATCAGAAGATTTGACCATTTATTTTTCTAGAGCTCATCAAGCCCTTTCATTTAAGTACCAACACGATGGGTCTAAAAGCTCAAGTTTAGGATATAATTATATGGGTCAACACGATGGGTCTAGGTGCTTTAGGAGATAATAATAATTATAGCCATCAGATGTTCAGTCCAGTCCAGTTCAGTTCAGTCTAGCTCAGTTCAGTCTAGTTCAGTTCAGTTCAGTCAAATTCAGTCAGTTTCAGTCAAGTTCAGTCAGTTTAGTCGAGTGGAGTCAAGTTGAGTCGTCGAGTGGAGTCGAGATGAGTCGTGTTGAATCGAGTTGAGTCCAGTTGAGTCGAGTAGAGTCGAGATGAGTCGAGTAGAGTCGAGATGAGTCAAGTTGAGTCGAGTTAAGTCTAGTTGAGTCGAGTTGAGTCGACTGGAGTCGAGTGTAGTCTAGTTGAGTCGAGATGAGTCAAGTTGAGTCCAGTTGAGTCGAGTTAGGTCGACTGGAGTCGAGTTGTTTCGAGTTTAACCGAGTTGAGTCGAGATGAGTCAAGCTGAGTCGAGTGGAGTCGAGTTGAGTCGAGGTGAGTCAAGCTGGGTTAAATTCAGTCAAGTTCAATCAAGTTCAGTCAAGTTTAATCCAGTCCAGTCAACTTTAGTTCAGTTTAGTTCAGTCCAGTTCAGTCCAATTTAGTTCAGCCAGTTAATTTCAGTCCAGTCCAGTTCATTTCAGTTTAGTTAGTCCAGTTTAGTCCAGTTGCAAAGGCGTAGAAGCTTCGTATCTGTCGGGCGCTACCCGACGCACGTCACGATTTTTTCTTTCTTTCTTAAAACCCATACCAGTTTTTAATCGATAATTTGATGGTAAATTACTATTATCGAGCTTGTAGAGCTTATAGAGCTAGATTTATATTTTCTATGAGTATTATTCAGTAGATACATTGTTATTACTACCGCGAATCATATTTTGATTGATATACAACGCGAAATAGAGCTAAAATTAGCAAAAAACGCAAGAAAATTTGAATTTCGCGGGCTACCCTGTAGCATTCACCTTAATATTTATTAATAATACCAATAGGTGAATACGGAACAAACTTAACGTAAACTTAACGTAACGTAACTTCAAAGGCGATGGACCACTGGTTGTTTTAATTACGCTGTGATAATATCATATAGCTGATCTCGGCTCGACAGAATATAGTAAATATACTCATACATAGCGGCAGTTCCTACGGAGTGAACCTCAAAACTAAAATCAATTTTATTTAAAATTCTTGAGAGGAAACCAAGCTGAAACGTGATACTAATTTTACTGGGCTAATTGACATTATGAATATTTTATTTTGCATCCAGAGTTGAACTGTACCTATACATATACGGTAGGTATTTGCAATAGGTATCTTTTCTACAATATTATTGGTAATATGAGCGTGTTTATTAATGATTATAGAAATCAATGAGTAACTGCAACGCAATATGATCAACAAGCGGACCTTGATTAGTGCCCTGTGTTTGACGTTGGTATGTAGGTAGTCGGTACTCAGGTGGTAGTGTTAGCTTTAGCAATCGACCATTCAAGGTTTTCTAGACTCATTTTTTATGAATAAAATACAATTAAATTAACTTTATTTGAATAGTGTGGATTGTTAATTGACAATGACGCGGTCGGACAATTGTGCGCCGTACATACTGTACTTAGCTAACAATGTGTAGTAAATTAGCAACGACGTGACGCGGCGATTTGCCCTCAAGTCCAGAGTTTGGCGAGTTGCTCTGCTTGCCATAGGTGTGAGCTGCCAGGTGGCTAAGTGGCTAAATGCCTGCAGTAAGCATCTCAAGTTAAAGTTGGTGTTGGAGAAGACAGTGAGCATTATCGTCAACGAGAAACTTTCAACTAACATTCGGGTCACATCCTCCTGATTTTTGGTCCTTAGCTTTATCAAAATCTACTTACTTATATACCTATTGACTTAAGACTGAAATCATTTCATGTCACCTGAGTAATCTTTTACAAACAAAAGTGCTTCATTGGACCTTCTACCGGCGGTAAATGTCATGTCTCTGCCCATTACATAAATAAAAACGTTTTAACAAAATTTAACAGACGAAAAAATTTACTGAAAAGCGAAAAATATAATACAACTTTCTAGACTTCATAACTAATTTCTTAAACTAATTTAAGTAACTAATTTTGAGGTGGGGCGAAACAAACAACCAAAGTGCGTGCGAGTTTCAAGTGGGCGTACGAGAGCGCTTTTTAGGGTTCCGTAGTCCTACAAGGAACCCTTATAGTTTCGTCATGTCCGTCCGTCTGTCCGTCTGTCCGTCTGTCCGTCTGTCCGTCTGTCCGTCTGTCCATCTGTCCGTCTGTCCGTCTGTCCTAATCCTTTACCGCTTAATAACTTCTACAGTTATAAACATAAGTAAATGAAATTTTGTTGAAAAATGGTTTAGATATAGATCTCAATTTTAAAAGAATAAAAAAATCTTGATAACGTATTTTAGGGGTGGCGCCCATACATCTGAAATGGGGATGAAAATTTTGTTTTCGCTACACCCCCTCGTGTGGGGTATTATTGAATAGGTCTACTAAAATGAAGGTAATGTTTCATACATCACTTTTTTATCAGGTATACCATCTGCGAAATACAGTTCGCCAAAGTGGCTTGCAATGTGTGTCCCCCCCTGCCATTTCTAAACTATGCAACGTAGAAACTTATAGTCTTCCAAATTGATAGAACTTTGTAAAAACTCTCTTTTAAAATTATTTCGAGTATAAAGTGATTATAAATTTTTGAGTTATAGTGAGAAAACTGAAAAATACTTAAGACGTCCTAGTTCTTAGGTCATTGACCTTAGAGAAAAATGATCTCCGCAAATAATGCTCTTTTAGTTACTTTCTATTTAAAAAAATCACAAAAAGAAACTTTGTGTTATATTACACACTTCTTAAATTTAGCTTCTTAAATTTAGCGCTAGGTGGCGCTGTTTGCAAAAACTGAAATAGCAATTATTAATATTCGATTTGATTCGTTTGTATAGATATATTAGACCTACTTAAGGAACCCTATAATACTGAGCATGGCCCGACATGCTCTTGGCCGGTTTTTTGAGTAAGTTATTCTTTATCGCTGAAGATTTCACGTTGTGTTTTTATGTTATTTTGTGTTGATTTTTTTTAAGTAATATTAATGATCTTCGTTGATTGTTTGTTTGGCGCCGACTCAAAATTAGTTTAAGAGATTAGTTATGAGGACTAGAAAGTTTTATTATATTTTTCACTTTTCAGTTTCTTTTTTGGTCGGTTTAATTTTTTGTTAAAAAGTTTTTTTTTTTTTCCTGAAATCTACTACGTATTACCTACGAAATTTTTGGTTACCCAGCCCAACCCAGTTAGGTCTAAAGTTCTCATCAAGATAAATGAAACACAACCCGAAACACGAGGTAGCTACTGTAAACCATTGAGGAGTTCCCTCGACTGTCATCAGATTAGCTCCAGATCTCCATTATCTTGTAGTGCCGTCAGAACTACAAGATAATATCGTGATAGTGACGTGTGTCAAGTTTAAACAGAATCGGTTAACAGGTAAAAATTCAGTGGGTAAACAATCAATCGTCTCCTATTTTCCTATACCCTTATGGATGGGTTTTTATTTTTAAAATTTAATGGGACCTACTTTGAGGTATACCTGTACTATCAAATTAAAAAAGAATGATCAAAATCGGACTACTCTGTAAAAATTTGTGCGTGGTCATACATAAAAAAAAAATATTCGCGTCGAATTAAGAATCTCCTCCTTTTTTTTTTGTCTCATCATCATCATCATTATTTCAGCCTTAAGACGTCCACTGCTGGACATAGGCCTCCCCCAAGCAAATGTTGGGGGGATATGCCATAATCGCCACGCTTGGCAGGCGGATTGGCGATCGCAGTTGGTTGGTTAAATACTCAGAGAACGCTGCTGCCCATCCTCTGGTGAATCCCTTAGTCGCCTTTTACGACACCCATGAGAAGAGATAAGGGTGGTGCTATTCTTTGCGTCCGGCACCACACTTATTATTATTTATTTGTCTGTTAATTATTAATAAGAAACAGTATATAAATTAATACTACTTAGGTACATTTTATTACCTTGAATTCTGGCCTTTTGTTTTATATTTTTTGAAACTAAGTGTGTGGGTTATTTAAGTCGTCAAACTAGTATTACTATCATCTAATTAGAAACAGAGCAACACATCTCATGAAATTTAAATTAAGAGAAGACAATTCATAATATTATCATTTTATTTATTTCTAAGCTCTATATTAGGAAGTGGTTTTATAGCGCCTATTTATAACATACCCAGTGGTGGACTAAGGGTGGCAAGGAGGTCTCACGGTCAGGGGCGGGTAAAAAAAAGCCAATAAAACGCTTAGACAACCTCTGTGGTCTAGTGGTTCGAGAGTCGGACTGCTGATCACGACGTCGTGGGTTCGATTCCCACAGGACACAAATATTTGTGTGATGAACATAAGTGTTTGTGTTGGTCTGGGTGTTTCTTATGTATTATAAGTATGTATTTACGAAAAAAAAAGTATATAAGTATTATATCCATTGTCTAGTACCCATAGCACAAGCTCCGCTTAGTTTGGGACTAGATGGTGCTGTGTAAAAATGTCCCAAAGATATTTATTTTATTTATTTATTTATTTATATTTATAACGCATAAGTTCTAGAATTCGGATCAGATTGTCCTCAGAGCAGAATGTCCTCGTTGCAAAAACGACTCTAATATAATACGTCATTGGAGCAAGATGTCCGCAATTGAAAAGGTAATGTGTTAATGAGACAAAAAGTCCTTATTTTCAAACGACCGCAAAGCATAAAGTCATGGGAGCAAAACGTCCGAAACTGAAAAGGTATCTATTCTACGGAACAAATTACACATTTTTTATTTTTTTTAAGCGTAGGAAATGCCTCTCGCATGTCACACTACCGGGGAAGCAGTGTGGTTATGTGGGGCTCGCACCCACTAAAAACCCCGCCGTGTGCCTACTTTCGCCTTGGGTGGATGGGCCACGAGAACTGCTACGCATGACTTTCGCGAACCATCCAGCGCGGCCCACTTCAGGGCCCACATACTTTCATTTTACACACTCTTTTGGCGATGTCCGGGCACACCTGGGACATCACCACAACTCAAGGGCCGTGCAATGCGGACGATAGACTCCCCTATCTATCGCCCACTGGCTTAATTTAGGGTGGCATCAGATCGCCATATAGACGCCTGCGCCGACCTGTCCGTCTGCGGCGGATCGGATCAGCGAGAGAGTCTTCCTCCCTGACCCGCTCCGCCGCTTCCTATTGAGAGATAATCTCCTCGCAAATGGACGCGACCGCCTCCCACGCCTCTTCACTGTCGGCCATGGCCTTGACCACGGCCGGCAGCGAGAGGTTTCCCCCGATTGCTGCCGTGAGAGCACGGCACTGCATCACCCAGGCAGGACACTGCCCCAGAGTATGAAGGGCCGTGTTCTCACTACAGCCGCACTGGTGGCACACGGGAGTAACCTCCCGTCTCGCCACTTTGTGCAGGTATCTGCCAAAGCGACCATGCCCTGACAACACCTGCACCAAACGGAAGGACAACGTCCCGTGTCGCCTCCGCACCCACTCCTCAAGAATTGGCTGGAAGCCCCTACGGTCCAGTGACAGGCACTGGGCGTCTCCAGCCGCTTCCTCCACTGCACCAGTATGGCAGCCTGCGCCTCCCAGCGCCACGTCTTCACAACTTCAGGCGGCGGGCGTCTGCCACTTTCCGCCTGATGGTCCGCTCCGTTCCGATAGACTTCGGCAAGCACCTGAGCCTCCAAATCCCACGGGGGAGTACCTGCTAGTGCACACGCCGCCTCTGCAGATATTGTGCGGTATCGGCGTATGACCCTGACTGCCATGACTCTCTGTGGTCTCCGCAGCAGAGCCTTGTTTTGGGCATTCAGGGACTCCGCCCACACACGGAACAAACTACACCTAGGCAGCATAGCCTAGCCCAGAAAAAAACTCTATGTATAGACATTGAAAGAAGGAAGAAAGAAAGAAAGACAAATAATTTATTGCCAGAACAAGACGACATGCGGTAGGTGCAAATAACTTAATTAGGTAAGGTATATTTTAGGATTTTTTGCGACCTTTATAATTTTATTTTGAGTAGTAGATTGATTTAATGGATTTAAATGAATTTTTAGTACACTCGTAGATCCAATGATTACACACTAGAGCGGTACATTCTTCCTCATTCTATCCGCACTATTTAGCATGTTGAGAAAGTTGTATTAAAAATAATACAAGCAAATTAATTTTTGAAAATAACGTTTATTAAATTAACTTTCGAGGTAAAACTTATCGTTTACTGCTTGACATTTTATTAAAATTCTTATATTGTTCTACAAACTGGTTAAAAACATAAAGACTTTACTTTTAACCTTCTCTATGACTCTAACATTTCTAACGGTAAGGTACGTATTATATATAGTACATACTTACATTTAGATATAATACAAATAGTACTCCAATATAAATTAATAGTTTACAAAACACTAGAAAAACACGCTTCAAAGTCCATAACGTGGCCTTTCCCACAAGTGCAAACACGACTATGATACGATATTCCATCATGAAATGCCAGTGCCTATCTTCCGGCTTCATCATCAGACCTTGAAACCTAATCGTGGTCAAAGTTATTACAAGACTTTTCTAAGAAATCCAAAACAGCTATGATACGATTTTCCATCATGAAGTTCTAGTTCATATCTTCCGGCTCCATCATCAGATCAGTTCGACAGTACCATATTATTGTATTGTCATCAGAACTACATACAGCTGCCAATTTTCATTACGCTACGACCCTTGGAAGATGGTTAAATTAGTTACCTTAGATTTCATTACATAGTTATATGCAGGTCGACCTAATAAAAGCGTGTTAATATAACCCTCCTTGTGGCGCAGTCGGGTAAAAATGAACACCTAATACATTAACGACATTTTGATTTCATGACATCCTTCATTGATGACGATTTGCTTTAAGGTCATTTTTATTTGCGGACGATTTGCTTCCTGGTCGTTCAGCCCTGTGGTCGTTTTGATTAAGAGGACATTACGACTTGTGGACCACCTGCTACAAAGGACGTTTTGTTCTAAGGACCACCTGATCCTAAATTTTAAGAAGTCTTAAATAAATAAATATTTTTACAATGATCATCAAAGAATTAATAAAACCCTTGTGGAGTGCCGTTTTTCAGCAGGTCAATCGGCACCTAATAGGTTTGCTCGCTCCATCTTCGACCACATCCTGACAAAGCTGTCTAGATTGCGGTCAAGAGCAGATCTATATATCATTTATAAAAAAAGAGGTCGTTAAAAAATGCCCAGAACCCTCTTCTCAAAGTGTGAAGCATTCAGACCTTAGTCCACCAAGCTAGTCTTCTGCAGGTTGGCAGACTACACACACCATCGAGTAAGATGTACAGGTTTCCTCACGATATATTCTAATACAATTTTGATTCGCTCATGAATTTGAAAAGTCAGAGGTGATACGATGTACCTACTTATAAATTATTCTTTGCTTCTTTTATTCTCACATGTTAGTTTTTCTTTTTCTAAAAACCATGGCAAAGGATGATGCAATTTTTTTATCCTACTAATAATATTATAAATGTAATATTACCTAATTTATTATTATTTCTTTAAATTTATTTATTCGAGTAACATAGACTCATAGTGTTAGCACATTCTAAGGAACTCTAGCTCTGCTCTGTAGTTTTAATTACGCTGTGGTATTAGTAACAGATTGCTAATTAATCAACTACCAACATCTTTAAGGCATAAAATAACATAAAATAAAACATGAAATTTAAATTAAAACAAATACAACAATAATAATGTAGGTAATGTCTTCATAATATAGTTCAATTGGGTTCATCTATATTGGATTTTTGCATGCTTAATACAAGCAGAATATAGCACTGTTAGCACCTAAACCACCAATTTTATATCTGGTACCACGTGTATTCTACGCAAATAAATGATTCTTTCTTTCTGTCTTTCAACATTACTTGCAAGTTACAAATACCCAATAATGAAAATAACTAGTCAATACAATTAATAACATTATTAATATAAGTATAATAAATTCTTAAGGCTACATTTATAGGAACAACCTGTATCAACACAAATACTACCCTCCACCACTGTGTTGATAAAGAAGGCTCGGCCCGCCACAAGCAGGTGAGCCCATTCTCCCCGTGGGGCCTAACGTTGGCCGCACCCTCCTAGGCGGTGCACACGGAACACTGCACGCCACCTCACCTCATGGGCCTTTACCAGCTGCGCCAACTACGCCGGCTGTGCCAGCTACGCCAGCGGCTGGTCGGGCAGCAGACTACCCCGAGTCTGCTGCTCGCAGGCCCTACCTCCCGTAATTCTATATAAAGGTTTTCTTCCTCGCGGTCCGGGCGGTGAAGCCAAGACCCTCGGTCCCAAGAGGCGCGAGAACACTACTCAGTGGGCACTCCTGGGGTTACGAGATCGACGGGGGCAGGGAAAAACAGTCCCCCCGCTGCCTGCCTAGTGGCAAGGTGAGTGCACACCGGGCCCGCCCCTGCTCCTCCACTGTGCCGTCTGTTGGCAACAGAGGGACACGTGGAGCAACTCCCCACTGGCCCAGAACGGGCCACTCCCGCGCCAGAATATTCGCCACAGGCAATAAAATCCCCCGAAGGTTAATCCCTCGAAAGGATTTTATTGCCCGTGCCCAGGATGCACCGGCCAAACAACTGCTGTTCCCTCCAGACGTGTCCAGAAGGACAAGCAGCCGTCAGGCACACGTGGAGGTTTTCTGGCCAGCACGGTGCTGGCAGCACCCCATCTGGTATCTACCCTCATTGTACTTATTTAATATGTTAACTATATTTTTGTTTTCCTGTTTGCATAGTCGATGATACTGATGTACGGTAAAACTCTAATGAATTTATTTATGTTTACATCTTTTGAATTTTTTTGTTATGTATACCACTGACGGAGACGGCGGGATGAGCTGGACTGGACTGGACTCCTTCCAAAAGGACTGGACTCTTCTAGCAATAGACAGGTAAAAGTGGAAGGAGTGTAGGGAGGCCTTTGCCCTGCAGTGGGACACTTCAGGCATATAATAATTAACACCTGTCGCATCACCAGAAATTTTTTAACATCTTCTACACTATCATCCACGTATTCTATTTAATCATCCCCTGTTACGCTTGGCTTCGGCCCGCAAATGAGGTTCTTCGCCCTCCCAAAAAGAGGAGAAAACAAAAATATATCAAAATAATAATAATAATACCACTGAAAAAATAAATAAATACTTCAGAAAAATTAATAGTTCCCGAGGGAATCTTTCTGTGATAATCCGAATTATACGCGGGCGAAGCCGCGGGCAAAGTCAAGTATATAATAGAATAGTAAATTTGTTTGCATCAAACATAAATTATTATTATTATCGGAGTGTCCCTGCATTATCGAATCAGAATTGAGGAGATTCGCAGGAGAACGAAAGTAACCGACATAGCCCGAAGAATTGCTGAACTTAAGTGGGAGTGGGCGGGGCACATTGCTCGCAGAACGGATGGCCGATGGGGCAGTAAAGTTCTGGAGTGGTGACCGCGTACTGGAAAGCGCAGAGTGGTACGCCCCCTACAAGGTGGACCGACGACCTGGTGAAGGTCGCGGGTATCCGCTGGATGCGGAAAGCGCAGGACTGGTCGTTGTGGCGATGCTTGGGGGAGGCCTATATCCAGCAGTGGACGTCTTTCAGCCGAAATGATGATTATGATAAAATAATTATTTCACTTATTGTAACGATTTTTTTTCAGATAAACACTGTCGTTTTTACTCTCAAAAATCGCACAACAACATTTGTTTCCTTGCCATTGGCATTCATTGCACAGTTAATCACCACAAAAGGTGCCGCCTTAAAGCCTTCTTCAATATGTTGTCGGTTAACATAGACGTAGTGCTGCGAAAAATTTAGTGAAGCCAAAAAATACTATGCTCCTTCGTGTACAACCAGCGCTCACGCACACACTGTTTTTGGTGCCGACTCATAATTAGTAATTTACATTAGTTTAGTTAGGAGAATAGTTATTAAGACTAAAATGCTTCATTTTATTTTTCGCGTTTCAGCTTCTGTTTTAGTCGGTACAATTTTTTTTTTAAGTTTTATTACTGAACTGTTCGGTATTTCAGCCTCATGTTCGGTGTTCGGTATGAAAGAAATACCGAAGTATGAGTGGTTCGGCATTTTTTTTATACATTGATATGCATATGTGGACAGGGTTTCAGACATATGAATAATTTATGGTCTGAAGCTCAAAACAAACTAAATGTCGACGTAGTATAAGCAGAATTATGGATTACTGAATTTGAAGCTTACACATACAATGACTTTCACGAAAACTGTGTTGGGGATTTGTGGTGTTGTGTGTTGAAAGCCGTAATTTTAAAATTCAAAATTCAAAATTATTTATTTGTCAAACATAGGTATGATGTACAAGACATGGTGTTAATTTATAAATAATCCAGTATCACTACATTTTGCCTTGATAGGCTTACAAATTTGATAACATAAAGATAATACAAAAAATTAATTGATGTTAAATAATGTTTACTTAATGTTTTAAATAATGTTTACTTCGCCAGGCAATGTTCGGTAATTTTTGTAAAAAAAATCTGCCATCTCTGGTCACAACCAACATAAACAACCTATTCTGAGCACAACAAGAAAATTTAACAACAACTTCTTGAACGAATAAAAAAAGCGGACGGAATTGCGTAATCGTGGCTTTTTGTCACTATGGGTGTGAATGTGTGAGTGCCAGCCCGTACTTTTAAGCGATCCGTCTTACTATGGGTGCTTCACTTATTGCTTAGCCAGATTCCGTCCACCTTTTTTTATTCGTCCATGAACATCATATAAACTTACGCTATTTATAGAATAGGATTCAATTTTTTTTCAAGTCCTTCTCGATTGTAAAATGTCGTACCTTAGTAAGGAGTTTTTCTAGTCTTGTCTGAGAAATAAGAAACAGTGAACTTTGAACTGGTAAGGCAAGTACAGACACAGGTTTGTCAAGTTTTGTAGGGCTTTATCATCGAGTCGTGAAATGAAACACAACCAAGACGATAGCTATAAAACCGGAATAACTAGAACACTAAGCTGAGTGTCGGGAGCTACGCTTGCCCACTGGGTTCATGCGAATTTAAAAAAATACTTTATACTAATTAAAGTAAAACATTTTAAACTGGGAACTACAAAAAACAAAATAACTTAATCAATAGCAGATCACAATTACAATATTATTTAAAAGTTGAATGAAGGAAACTTTTTCTTTATTTTCGCTAATCTTCTGAGCTTGGTTGGAACAAACATGCAGCTTGTAATATGTTAATCCCTTTGACTTTATGGCATGAGTGCGGACTTTCCAACCGAAACCAGCTTCATTAGCGTCGTCACCACAAAATGTCACGTGCTAATGTCGTGGCGGGGTACCAGCCGACACCTACGAAGAAAATAACCTGTTCCACACAGATGCTAATAACTTGCACAATATGAGAAATAGATTAAAACATAAGTGTCTACCTACTATACACCATAAAAAAATTACATTAAAAAGAGTTAATAATAAATAAAAATAAATGTTTTTGGGACATTTTTACACAGCACCATCTTGTCCCAAACTAAGCAGAGCTTGTGCTATGGGTACTAGAAATGGATATAATACTTATATACTTTTTTTTTTGTAAATACATACTTTTATTAAATAAGAAACACCCAGACCAACACAAACACTTGTGTTCATCACACAAATATTTGTGTCCTGTGGGAATCGAACCCGAAGTTAAGATGAGTGACCATTTTTCCACCCCACTTGTTAAAAAAAAATTTCAACAAGCTACGCCTCAAACGATTGAAACCCTCCATTATATGAAAATGCAAAGACAGAATAGTGACAAGTGCTTCTTTTTCAATACATAAATAAAAAAGTAATTGAAAAAATTCATCGACTTCAAAAAGAAATGAACTCAAAATTATGAAATAATATTTTTATATATGCACAAAAAAAAACATTTGAGGACGGTGCCAGCAAAGCCATCGAATATAAAACTAAATCAAATAATTAAATAGAAAAGATCTCTGACCTAAAAAAAATTGAAGGCCCCTAACTTGTTTCGATAATTTCGTGTATATATATCATCATCATTAACTCAGCCTATCGCAGTCCACTGCTGCTGCTCCTTCGACAGACATGGCCAGCCCACTGCCACTTCAGCTTACTGATCCTACAAGCTATGTCGGTCACTCCGATTCTTCTCCGGATTATCTCGTTACGCATTTTCCTTCGTTCAAAGAAACTTCAAGCATAGCTCGCTCCATAGCTCGCTGAGCGACTTTGAATTTGTGGATTAGCCCAACTGTCAGTGTCCACTTTTCGGCACAGTAAGTCATGACAGGCAGAACGCTCTGGTTGAAGACCTTCGTCTTCAAACTTTGCGGTATAGGTGACGAGAAGACTCGCCGAAGTTTGCCAAATGCTGCCCATCCCACACGGATCCTTCTGTCGGCTTCTTTTTCGAAGTTTTGTCTACCAAGCTGAATTACCTGCCCTAGGTAGACGTATTCCGTTATAACTTCGAGTGCCGACCCTTCGACGAATATTGGCCTCGGCATGACATGTATATTGAACATGACTTTAGTTTTGTCCAAATTCATGCCGAGACCGACACGTCGCGAGGCTCCGTTTAAGCTGTGCAGCATTTCGCCCAGTAGTTCCAGCGACTCAGCCATTACAACGTTGTCATCGGCAAATGTGAGATGTTCTCGAATGTTAACGTTGATACCAGTCCTGTCCAGTCCAGTCCAGCATCTTTAAGTCGTCCTCCAACGCGTTGGTGAAAGGGATATTACATCCCCTTGTCTCACCCCTCTGCGCAGTTGGATTGGCTTCGTCTTTTGGTCTTAGAGCTGAACAGTTATGCTGCTACGCATTGTATAGGCATACCAGCATCTCTACATACCGCTCATCAATGTGATATCGCTGAAGAGCATCCAGAACTGCCAAAGTTTCGATGGAGTCGAAGGCCTTCTCGTAGTCCACAAATGCCATAAACAGCGGCTGACGTAGTCTTCAGTCTTATGTACGATCTGCCGAACAGCATGAATGTATGTATGTGTATAAACAACGTGTTATGAGTTTTATGTCTACACAATATTAAACATTTTTGTGAATAAATCAACGGTGTTAATTTAAAAATATGATAAATAAACATTAAGTTTCATCAAGTTATTTATTTTTCCGCTGGATGCAGAAAGCGCAGGACCGGTCGTTGTGGCGCTGCTTGGGGGAGGCCTATGTCCAGCAGTGGACGCCTTTTGGCTGAAATGATGATGATGATTTATTTTTGACAACAAATTAACGTTACTTTGTGTTCTAAATAAAAATCTATTTATTATATTTTTAATATTAGGCTGTTTGGCGGCTTCCTTTCACCAGCTGCGAGCGCATAGATTTACATCACTCAACCACAGGCACGGGCATTCGATTACAGAAATCAACGCACCATTTTTCACAAATTCAATATTTGTCTAAACGTGTTTTTTTTGTGTTGAAAAACGTCGTATAAAACGCGTGAGAAATCGTCATTTCTCGGCTCCATTACGCCCTCGCCTTTGGATCAGGCTGCAATCCAGCCTCAAGTATTATGGCCAACTTAGCTCACTTGTATCATAGTTAGCTATAACACACACACAAGACAGCAGCAGTGGACGTCTTTCGGCTGAAATGATGATGATGATGATAGCTAAGACATGACTATTTGATAAAGCTTAAGTAGAACAGAGCATACCTGTCTTCTGTAAGCGGTATAAATTATGTGATAAGAAAATAATTTTCCGGAACTACGTGTTCGTATATCGCCCGTATGAAAGCTTAATAACATGACGGGGACGAACTCGCTGGCGCCGCCGGCCGCCGTCAATTCATAGCGCTTTTAAGTAGGTAGGTATTAATACGCACTCAGTGCGCGCGCGCAACTCAGTAGAAGGCAGCTTGCGCTCGCTTCGTGTCGTTGCTAATCAGGCGTTTCGCCTAGTTGCCGGTTGTAGTGCTACGACCGCGACTGTTACTGCACCGACAAAAACATGTCGATATTCACACCAAACTAACTTTGCGTGACTACATTTAAAACACGCGGACTCATAAACTATTGTTTTAATTAATTAAAATATTTTTATTTAAATAAAAATGGTTAGTGGCAATAAAGATCCGAGTGATCTCAAAAAAGTGCCACCAAGGAACCGTGAGAAGAAGACGAATAACTACAAGAGAGCAAATTGGTTTTCAAAAACATGGTTTGTCTGGATGATGCCCACTTTTTGGAGGGGCTACAAGCGGGACCTGTACGACTCGGACTTAACCAAACCTAAAGACAACCATCTCTCTGACAAGCTTGGCGACCGTCTCGAAAAGTAAGTACCAATTTTAAACAATTAAACGCGTTCAATAAAAAAATCTTGCGTAATGGAATATAACACTCTTTATACATACAAAATGGTTGTGATTGTTGACCTTTAGCTCCACAAGGTGATGCGTAAATAACAATGAAAAAACCACAAAATAACTTGTGTGCATATACTCCTCTGGCTTTTAACAAGCAATACATGTTAATAAAATTCGTGCGACCAGCCAGGGCCGCATTCAACATAAAGTTGTTACTTTATATATTAGCATAAGACATAAATTCCAAGAGTTGAGAATTAGTGTCTTTTTGCAATCATTCAACATCATCAAAATGTCCAAGATAAAGAACTTATTACTATACCCTTTAATAGTTTATATAATTCTATACAGCTAAGTTGACCCGAATGGAGGGAAATGCGCGTACGCATCTGCGGTAGTCGCAAATTAACACCTGCAGCACTCTTACACGATGGGATCATAAATATTTTCCAACTTTGTTGTTGTATACTGAAGTTATTCTAACGAGGATAGAATGCATATACCTAACTATGTACTTCATGATGATTTGCATAGGTGTTATTTATTTTACTCGAATCCGGATCATTCTGCACTTTTTACCAATAATAGTGTTCTCCGAATCTTTAAAATTTATTATTATAGAACATTAATTTGTATTTTTAAACGACAAAAAATGGAGGAGGTTCGCAAGTCAACGCGTATTATTTTAACCGACTTCACAAAAAGGAGGAGGTTATGTATTCGGCAGGTTTTTTTTTTTTCATAAATGTACACCGATTACTCCGAGATTTCTCGGCCGATTTGCGTGGTTGTTTTTTTATTTGGTAGAGGAAGCCCGCGCGGTGGTCCCATATAAATTTTATTGACTTAGGTTGAGTAGTTTTTTAACCAGCTTCAATAAATCAGTTCATTTTAGCTTCGCCTACCTAGATGATCTACTAATAGTTTAGTTTTTCTTAAAAAGTATGAAATAAAAACTTTTTAACAAAAAATAAAACCGACTTCAAAAACCTTGACTAAAAAGTAAAAAATTATCCTTGTTAGGTATGTATTTCAAAATCTTAACATAAATCAAAATTTTGATGGCGGCGCGTGATTTTCATGTATGTTCGCATAAACTGTTTTTTACTATAGATAAGCGCTCGACAGTACATTATATTTACATGACGCAAAGGGACAGTCACGCGCCGTCTTCAAATTTTTGGTTTATGTTAAGATTTTGAAATACATACCTACAAGGATTATATTTTACTTTTTAGTTAAGGTTGTTGAAGTCGGTTTTATTTTTTGTTAAAAAGTTTTTATTACTTTTATGTATGACCACGTATAACTTTTTACACTGTAGTCCGATTTTGATGACTCTTTTTTATTGGATAGAATATACCTCGATATTGGTTCCATTTAAATTTGTAAAACAAAATCCACTCCTAAGGGCAGGGGATTAGGAAATAGGGGATGATTGATTGTTCACCCACTGAATTGATTCTGTTGTAACTTGACACACATAAATGTAGTTCTGATGACACTACAAGATAATGGAGACCTGGAGTTAATCCGATGATAGAAACGGAAGACTGTCGAGGGAACTCCTCAATGGTTTATAGCAGCTACCTCGTGTTTGATGAGAACTTTAGGCCTAGCTGGGTTGGGCTGGGTAACCAAAAATTAAATAAGTAGTAAATAGTAGATTTTAGCAACAAAAAATAAAAAAAATCACAAAAACTTTAACCGACGAAAAACAATCAACGAAGATCATTGTAATTACTAAAACAAACCAAACAAAATAACATAAAAAAACAACGTGAAATCTTCAGCGATAAACAATAACTTTCCCCAAATGCGCTCTCCACACGACCACTTGCAATTCGCACGCACTTTGCTTGTTTGTTTGGCGCCAACTGAAAATTAGTTACTTACATTACATTAATTTAAATGGTTAGTTATTAAGACTAAAAGTTTTATTATATTTTTCGTTTTTCAGTTTATTTTTTTCGTCGGTTTAATTTTTTATTTATTTATTTATATATTTATTTCCAAGAACATGGTACATCGAGGTCTTAAAGTTATAAATTATATTAGTCACACATATTCTACCGACGATAGGCGTGGAAATATTTAACCCTAACCATTTAAAACTAATGAATTTATTGACACATGCATGGCAAAATTCCTAACTTGAAACATAATAAAATATAATAAATTTGTGATAAATGTATAATTTTATTAAAGTAATTTATGTCAACGTCATTGATTTTGTCAGAATCTATAATCTAAGAATTCATCCAAAGAATAAAAACATTTGTCCAAGAGCCAGTTAAACATTTCACGCTTGAATTTATTTAATGTTAAAGTTCTAACTTTCAGTGGTAGTGGTATTAAAAAGTTTTTAAATTTTTACGTTAGACGTAATTAATAAAAACTCACCAGCGAGGAAACGTTAAAAGCGGTGTAAAACGTACACCAATTAAATGACGTTGAAACTTGTATGCATAGCATCAAAACTACCTAGATACATACTTTCACATCTTAAATACGCACTGCGTTCTAAGTGCGCCTCAAACTAGTAAACAAGTATATATGAAGATCTTACAGGAATTAGCAACTCTAGAGAGTAGATATCTAGTGCGCTGCTGCGCTCGATCCGAATCCCAGAAAATATAGTCCAATCGAATTTATATCATAAATTATCTGCTGCGCTTTTTCGGGTCGTAGTTACTTTCTTTGAATTATCAATAAATAAATAAAAAAATATTTTTGGGACATTTTTATTTTTATTTATCAATTACAGAATAGTTAAGCACTTGTTCTTTTTTATTATTTTTATTATTTAAGAAACTTTTATTTTGTTCTTACATTTTTGTTTTAACTTCCTGATTAGTTATTGATAATTATTCATCCGTTTATTTTTAAATCAAAATAGAAACACAAGGTTAAAGTTTTTGGAGGCAATTAATTGAAACTTTAAACTTGATCAAAGTTAATTTACGAGCTACATGCTCTTCATGTTTCGTAGCTGTTGGCCATAAACTTAATTATCTAGATAAATTAATTGACTTGATAAATAAATAATATAATAATGATCAACATAACAATAGTAAAATCTTTATTTGTATTATTTACTTAACAATAAAAAATGTGTATATATAGGTGCAAGTACCAAATGTTTTACCTAAATTGTTTCTCAAAAACACAAGAGGATAATAAATCAAATCATGATCATGATAAGAAAATCTGAAATAACGAATGGGTACAATTACTTTGATGTGAAAAATCTTTTGAAAAAACAGACTTGGTAATCAATACCTGTTTATAAATTTGAAAATAAACAAATTACAACTAACCAATATACATACAATGGATTTTAAATAGGTACCTGCTGCGCAAATTAACACACAGACATTATACACTTATACCTAGTTCATATTTATCATATCTTTTATGTTGTGCTATAAAGAGGATTTGTTTTTGTATTGTATTAATTAGTTGGGCTTTCAAAACCATCATAGGTGTTTCTACAGCCCCAGCTTCAGTCTTTTTATTGTTTTCCTTATTTCTTAAAAAACTTTTAAAACCATATTCCATAAGATCATAATAAAAAAATATTAAAACAATTTTAAATAACAATATCTATGGCTTACAATAACTAAGTTGAAAATTGCATATCTGCACCTTTTGAAAACTCCTTATTATGAATGTAGGATTATAATAGTAGGTATGTATGTTGTTATTGTCATTTTTAGTTATGACTAGTATATATTCTATGCTATTGATGAGATTCCATAAATATAAACAATATCTATCTATACATATAATAAGAATGTAAGTCTGACGTGTCTGTACATTGTATATTTTTGCAAAAAAATAAATAGGGAGGAATAAGAATAAGTAATAAAATAAATTTCGAGATTTTTTTTAATGTTTGTCTGTTTGTCTGTTTGTTTGAACGCGCATCACGTTAAAACTACTGGATTTATTTGAAATAATTTGTAACAAAATTATTGGGCATACTTTGAGGTTACACTTAGTCTTTATTTGATAAAAATCGGTTCACTCTATCAGAAATTATGTCAATTTAAAGTTTGCTTAGATGTAGCGGTAATATTACACAATAATAGGTAGCGCTAAGGCTGAGGGCACGAAACGAGTGGTGGCCGGCGATGAATAAAATGGATGAATGACATTAGTTATAAGAGGTTGTAAGTAATGAAATCTATATCTATTCTATATACATATAATAAGAATGTAAGTCTGACGTGTCTGTACATTGTTATTTTTGCATAAAAATTAATAGGGAGGAATAAGAATAAGTAAGAAAATAAATTTCGAGTTTTTTTATGTTTGTCTGTTTAATATACTTTATTATGTGCCAACGACTTAGTAACATCACAATAATTATTTACAAGAAAAAAAATATAAGTTTGGCGCACACCTGCAAGGAAACTAAAGCCGAAATTCAGTTGTTGGACCTCCATTGTTTTAGATGAGTGGGTACGGTCATAAATTAAGTCGGTACTTTTGAGTGCATAAAACAACGACTACTTTACTTATCTATACATACAATAAAATCCTTATGAAGAAAAAACTGAAAACTGTTTTTTTTTAATAATAATTGCTATGCTTACTAGGAACGATAAATTGCAATTTTTAGAGTTGCTGTCTGTTTTTAATAGATAAACGCCAAAACTACTGGTGAATTAGTTGAAATTTGGCAAAAATTGCCGTTACAGACCGGCTCAGGTTATTTATAGTCTGCAAATCATCACGCTTTTGTGCATGGGAGGTGAGTAATACCACATTATGTCTATAAAGCTGTTTTAAAGCAAATATTATGATATGTTTCAATTTATATACTTACCCATAATTGTCACCATTATGTTAAAAGAATCTTTTTTTTTTATCGACCATCACGCTATGTCTCAAGGAAGCTAAACGACAGTTTTTTTAAACCAGAACGCGTATTTCGTAGGTAATTACTAATTTGCCTAGCGTCCTCACGGATGTCTTGCGAATGTTTGTTCTGAAATCGAATCCCAGCTTCCGTCTTAGATTTTAGGTTTGTTTTTTGTGATGAAGTTATGTTTTAGATTTTTTTTAATCATTTTGTCTATTGTTAGTGTAGTGAATATTTTATGACGCACGGTCTTCCTTTTTCTCAGAATGAGAACTAGGTAACTTAATCCAACACGCTGGCCTGGTACTGGTTGGCAGACTGCAAACACTCTCAGATATGATGCAGGTTTTTATCATTGGTATAATCACGTTTACTCATATGGTACAAGGTGGTATGTAGGCTAAAGTCATAAACAATAGACACGAAAACATGTTCCGAAAAAAATTACGATGCTCAGTATCTAACTAAAAAAAAAAAAAAAAAAAACACTGTACAAACAAAACACATGTATCATAAAAGTAAAGAAGGAATTCTAAACACAATAATAATAAAAGTCATCAAAGTTAGATGAGTTTTTGAGCAAATTAAGATGAGTTGTTCGGAAAAATGTGAATTAATTCATATTAAAAGATATCCTAACAATTGATATACTGTTTTATTTGGAATGAAATGTGCTATCTAGCTCTATTTATTGTGATTATGGAATATCCCCCCAACATATGCTTGGGGAAGGCCTATGTCCTGCAGTCTTTCGGTTGGAATGATGATGATGATGATGATGATGATCTAGCGCTATGTTTGCCGTTGCATTGAAGTTATAATTTGTGGAACAGCACCCGTCACAAAAAAAAAGTGAAAAAGAAAAATAAAAAAATCTATCACGAAACCCGCGCCTAAATCAACCAAAACTTCATAGCAATGCGTAAAGATGTCGTATCTATTGTTTGAATAAAAAATCACATCAAATGGATAATAAGCTCATGAAAAACATCACAGCCGAAATAGATCATCATCAACCCAGCCTTTTCCTAACAGGTTGAAAAAAACTATTTTATGTGGCGCGACTCTTACTGTCTTACCTCCTACAATTCGATTACTTGGGGAAACCAATATTGTAAGTTTACAGAAATACCTGTCGATTAATGTAACAGTCAACCATCATCTAGCTAGGACATGAATACGCATTGAACGCGGGTCCTAAGCATAGTTTGATAGATGTATAATTTTGTCACCGGTTTCATGATTTAGGGTTTTTATTTGGAACAGCATTTTCCAATTAGAAAGAAAGAAAGAAAATATATTTATTTGCGTCTAGAGTGACGCACAAACTTACCAAAAATATAGAGAAAAAAAAAGAAAACAAATACTGGTACAAATATTCAAGTGGTAAAATATGCGTCACACCCGCGCAAAACGGCCATCGCCATTAGGTATAAGTATGACATTACATATTAAATATTGGGTGTTGTAGTTTTTTACGTCCTTAGTCACATTTTTTGTAACGTTGTCTGCACAATAGAATTTCTCCTGTAATGTGCGTGCGTTTACAGACACTACGTTTTATCCTGGAATCGAACTTGCCTTCAGTGGCAAGTATAAACAGTTTTATTTCCCTTTTCATCATTTGAACAAATTAAATTTAAAACAGAAGGAATTAAATCATTTCCAATACAAAGGAAACATTTATAAATTGCTAAAATGTTTTCCCAGTGAACAAAGTATAAATAATATTATAGTGTTATATTATTCCGTATCAATCAATCAACTCAGCCTATCTCAGTCCACTGCTGGACATAGGCCTATTCCGTATACCTACTAATAAAGAATGTCTTTGCTACTTTACTACAAAGTTTTCTAAAAAAGAACTAGAAGACATCAGTAGATAATTATAGAAAATTACGACAATGTTTATATGAATACGACATGGTGTTACATTCCGACATCCACGCGGACGAAGTCGCGGGCACTGCTAGTAGGTAAATAAGATGGTTCTCTTTTCGTTCTTACAACCTTATGATTTATTTATTATCCTTAGTGACACCATAGTCGAATGAAATAATAATTCCAAAGGTATTTTATTCCAAAGTCATTAAATCCATTAAATTGTATGCAACTATAGTAGGATACGACCGTAATTCTAAGAAAACAAAATATAATCAGGTACACAGGAGATTGCTTGATGAAAATATTGGAATTTCTTCATTATTAGTTTATTTATAGCTATTATAATAAATAAATCATTTATTGCATGGTACACCCGTAGAAAACAATCGAATACAAGTTTATTTTACGAAATTATAGTGATTAAAATTTAGCTTAATTTAATATTTCCTTTATTCTTATATATAACGTATACATTTTCATTTGTAAATATGTTTATTGTACTTATGAATGTAATTAAATTGTCTAAAAGCGATTGTGTAAGAACTATTGAAACAAATGTTAAGATTTCTCAAAATTTTATTCAAATAGTTTTTCCTAGTTATTTAAAATACACTATTTGCTATAAGTTTTCTTTTTTTTTTTTTTTTTTGGATCCTATTCTTTTTCTCTGAGCCGTTTACCCAATTAAGTCAGTTTCCTGTCTAACGAGATGCGGCTGAAGAGCAGCACCTATTTTATAAATAAAGCGACTGCCATCAGAGCACTGACCGCAACCCAGTTACTGACAAAAAGACATGTCAAGATTGTCTACCTTTAGTTAATTACCTAAACATTTCGAGGAGTTTATACAATACAACGTAGGTAGTCGCTGAATTTGGCATTCATTCATTATCAACTTACAATAAAGAACATGGCATTATTTAAGTATTAAGTAGCTGTAGGTAGTCATCCACATGGCTCGTTTAAATCTTAACATGCCTCATACAGGATATCTTTATGCAAGTTTTTAGGGTTCCGTACCCAAAGGGATCTATGCTATGCTAATCGGGACTTTATTACTATTGCTACGCTGTCCGTCCGTCCATCCGTCCATCCGTCCATCCGTCCGTCCGTCCGTCCATCTGTCTATCACAGGGCTCTATCTTTTTAACGGTAATAGTTAGCCGCTTGAATTTTTTTTTCTCAGAATATGTGCCATGCTCCTGTCACGACAAATACTAAAAATAAAAAAGTCTAGTGCGTGAGTCCGACTCGCACTTGGCCGGTTTTTTTAATACTAAATCAGTCTTATAATAAGTCAACAAAAAAATGCTGTTAAGTTTCATAATGTGCCAGTCACTTTGATTATAAGAAATTTAATTTAGTATTATTTTTATATACTGAGGTACTTTATGTACCACCACTCATATTTTTAAACTATATTACACTCTCTTAATTAATTTTTGAGAGATTTAGTTACTATGTATTTCAAATTTGGTTTTCTACCAATTTTTAACCGACTTCTTTAATCTAAATTCAATATATACCTACCTGCTTAAATTATACCACAATATGTCATCGACCGATGTAACATGTTACAAGCATTTATTAACAACTACTTATGGTAAAATAAATAAGTATACAATACATAGAATAGATTTGTATTTAAATAGGTATCATCGTTTCATCTTTAACTTCGGAATAAAGTGCTGAATATAGTCAGGTAGATACGATTGAATTTGTGTTGTTACATGTATTTCGGAACCGGTTTTTCATGAGGACTACGTCAGAAACATTTCCGCGTTTTCATACGCAACCACTTAATGGTTTCTTAACGCTTCACGAACAAAATCACCTTGTACCCAGTAATTACATAATCATTAATACATTCAAAGTTCAAATTACCAAAATATTTAGTAGGTACAATTGGTTTCCTAAAATTCACATTCAGTACCTAATAATATTTGGTTTATAACAATATTCCCCTGGATTCTTCTCCTTTTGGTACACACTATTTTGTTTCCCTATACAATTAAAAACAGAGTTATATAGTTGCACACTTTATTAATATTTTGAATTGCACCGAATGCAACAAGGAAATTAATAAATTCATTACTTAGTACCTACCTATTTATTAAGTCCGTATTGCGTACCTACGTAATTACTTACTGTTTTAGAGTAAGTACCTACATGACATTTATTTATTTAAATTATGTTGCACGCCACGATATAAAAGGAAACATTATCAAGTAACTATTAAATAATAATCTGTGACATTATTAACAGTATTAAGTTACCAGTGGTCTAGTAGTAGTATATGGCAATAAGCTTACATTACACGGGACTTGTAACATAACTGACGAAATAACTACCCCTTCGGGGAATACAGGCGAGATATTATGTACCTATATATATTTTTAGTACAAAGGTACTTCCAAAGAAAGTAGTCCAGTAGTCCAGTCTCCCCCAGCCACGTTCTTCAGGTCGTCGGTCCACCTGGCGGGCTGCGTTTGCCGATTCGCGGTCTCCACTCAAGGACTCGTCTGCTCCAGCGGCCATCGGTCATTCGACAGACATGGCCAGCGCACTGCCACTTCAGCTTACTGATCCTACAAGCTATGTCGGTCACTCCGGTTCTTCTCCGGATAATCTCGTTACGGATTTTATCCTTCAAAGAAACCCCAAGCATAGCTCGCTCCATAGCACGCTGAGCGACTTTGAACATGTGGGCATGTGGACTAGCCCAACCGTCAGTGTCCACGTCACCAGTAGTCCTACGAAAGGAAAAAAAATTGTAAATAATTTAGACAACACTGTGTAAAATTAGACAAGAAACTAAAATAAGTTAGTTCTAATACAGCAATAAATACTTAAATAAATACATAAATATTTGATGCTGTATCTATGTATATTATGCTATTTCATATCTATATGAAACACATAATAATATCAATGAAAATTTACTCGTTAAAAGAAACAGACACAAACAAGTTAACTTTTAACGATAAACATTTACTTTTGTATGTCAATATCAGTTACTCAATCATCTAATCGATCATGGTTTACTTTAATAACAAATTAGACAAAGATATTTTAACATCGCTCGTTAAGGTATTAAGGTCGCTACTTCTGACGGATACCAGTTTTCATTGAATCTAACGATTTACTGGCATTATTCTTGAAAAATATTATATCATTCTTTACCTGCCTTTATTTATAAGATTTTCTCAGTATTCTTGATTCTAAGAAAATAATGGTCAACTAAATGCAAATAGTGGAAGAATTTCAATATTGAATGTCGGATAAAAAATTGCGTAAAACTAAAGTGGAACTTGATGTGTGCGAATGCGAACCGTACTTCAAATAATCATTTTATGTACGTAGGTACACACACTTAGTAAAAATAATTCCCATGCAGTATTATGATTATTCATACCTAATAATACTACATTATACCTAACTTAATCATCTAAACAAATTAGTTAATTGCTATACAAACTATCATAAAAGTTAAGCCATGAAAAGCTTAACGGCCAAAATGAATATCCAATCTATCCACGATTTGTCTTACTAGAGATAGGAATTTGACATAAGCTCCATACATAATATGTCAAATTTCTATCTCTAGTAGGCAAAATCGTGGATAGATTGTATATTCATTTGGCCGTAAGACGACTATTTTACCTCGTGGGGGCGTGCTAACTTTGCGTCGTCCCTTTACGACCTTCGGTTCCTATTCTGGTAAACTGTATATAAGGATTTTATAATCAACTAATGTTCGTACACTGGGTACAGCTCTTCCCATAGCACACATTGTGAAATAGTCGAAGTAATTGTCTAAATGGCCAAGCATCGAGTGAGGGTCAACTTAAATGCGAACCGCTTTAGCAATATTCAAATATTGTTCGTTATTTTTCCATACACGTCAGAGTGTTAGTAAGCCCTCTCCCACTGCGAAGTTTGCCCCGAACTCAAACCAGTATTTAATGTTTTATCGTTTAATTATGTACATTATGTTATACCTCACGCATTCCTTCGCAAATAATTCGCCGAATTCTTTGTAAGTCAGTCGGTTATTAACAAACCAGTTAATCATGCGCAGGTTACGGTTACTCGTAAAAGATAACAAATTTAAAATCACCGCGTGAAACCTTATTGAATGTGTGCTCAAAGCTTTTGGGGTCATTATTCACTTATCGATACTGAAAAACGTGACGTTGTATTATACAAGATCTTTATCTGTAACCGTGCCATATTTTAGAGCAAATGATAAATAATGTGCTTAGTTATCTAAAAATACTTATCCAATTCTACGATTATTTAATACCCAAATTTTACTTACAAACATAGCGAGGGTTTGAGAATAAATCCCGAACGAGTCTGAAAATAAGTCACCCGAGGCATTATCAAACGGTGGAAATACCTGCAAAATTTTGTGGTTTCACACGCATCGTTTTTTTGTCGTACGCGACACGCGAGTGGATTTTTTTTGTTTACAAATAGGTTTTTAAATAAAATATATTATTTCGGTATCAATTTTTTATTGATTCGTGATCAGTATCAGTGGTATAGTCACTTCCTTAAATATGCCACGAATACAGATCAACATGTTGTATCAATCTTTGCACGTCGAATGTTTCGTACAATGGTAATTTATAAAGGCATTCTTTACTTTGCGTCCACAATTGACGATACGTCGCAGTCGCGTCGCTTCGTATCGTCCTCTATGATTATGTATTTACAACCGGTATAATCTAAGCGTTACCCTTCACCTTACCCTACTTGAGGCCCTGCAGAGTATTTGCTCCATTCACTAACTACACTAGCACGAGGAATGTTGAGTTATTACATTCATAGCAAATAAAAATTGCTGTCGCAAATTTTAGGAGACGACTCTTGATCATGAATTTTGTGAGTCAGACCGATATCATATTCACATATTGTTTGCAAATAGAGTTCCTCAAACCGTTTCAGTGTTGTGCATCCGAACGTGCAGAAAATTTATTACTAACAACAGCAATTTATAATATAATTATAGTGTATATCTACATATTTTTTTCCAACTTTTATCATTTACATGCCTATTCAATTTGGACTAATAGGCTATATTTTCTATGCATGTTTTCTTATAAAAATATTGGTACCTACTAATTAAATTTAAATAATCAAAGCCTAGGTTTTTGAACGATTGGATTGTTCCAACAATAAAAATAATTATCTCTACAGTCGCTGACGCAACACAAATTGTTAATTGCGACGGATTATTTGCTGACACTGACATATTGCTGTGAACATGAACAGTAGCAACACAACAAACAAATCACAATGTAATGAAACAAAAAGTGCATTTACCTGCAAACTAAGAACATAGCTTCCTACATTTTTTTATAATAAATTAATATTAATAAAGTCTAGCAACGGCATTTACATCAACATTACTGATCTTCTTCTTCTTCGTGTCGACATGAGCTACATAATGATAATAGCTCATGTCGTGGGGAAAATATTAGCCAGTCAGCAGGTTGGTAGCGGGGCTGACTGCCCAGGGTGCGCCGGACGATCAATTAAATATCGTCCCTCGTGGAGGCTCTTTTATTGCACCCCAATACTGATAGGACTTAATATAATAGAAGCTAGAACTAATAACTGATTTTGCAAATCAATTTGTAAAGTCTGTTCAACCTTTTCCGCATGTATTAATAGATGATTGTAGTTGGGCAACGCTCAATGCGACTAATAATTGTATAGATCTAAACAGTACTTGATTAGCAAGCCACCAGAAGTCTGATTTCCAGATTTTTATCATACTTGTATCGATATCTTGAAAGAGCTTCAGTAACAAAAGTAACAACATAGTTCAAACAGCTACAGAATAGGAATGGCCGAGCCAAAATTGAGAATAGTCACATCTTTATACAGTTAGGTACTATTAGGAACTAGGAAACAGTAGGTTTTAATTATGACGTACATTCCATTTAAAAAAGACAACATTTCATTGTTCACATATACTTAGATACGTCGTGTATCATATTCAAGTTTATTAACACATCATCATGTGTATGTGTGTGTGTGATATTGACGATAGCCGCTGCAAGCGTTTATTCTTTTCTCATCAAAATGATTTCTTAAAAGAAATCGCAAGGGGAAGGTAAAGGTTATGGAGGTCAAATTTTAATGAAATATTTGGTAAAATTCAGCGACACATGCCTCCAAGGTTCTTGCAAAAAGACTCGAATATATTATTGGAAGGAAGAAATTATTGTATCCTGATAATCTCACACATAGTTTAAAAATTCTTATAAAAACATGGAAATATAATCTTCATCTAACAAAATATAATAATGCTTAATACGCAAAAGGGATTCGTATTAATGAAGATCAATCGTGCAGTCACTGACAAAAGCAAATCTCTTGAACGAAATACGCTGTCTTCTTCTATTGTGTCGATATGGGCTACATAATGATCATAGCTCATGCCGTGGGGAAAATATTACCAAGTCAGCAGGTTGGTAGCGGAGCTGACTGCCCACTTTCGGCTGCCACAGGGTGCACTGAATAATCAATTAAATGTCGTCACTCGTTGACACTCTCATGCACCCTAGAATGCGCTGTAATCTTGAAACCACGATTTCTTGGTTCGATTGGCACGACTGGTTGTCGGAAAAAATAAAAATTTGACAGACATTTCAGATTCCAAAGAATTTACTTAGCTAAATAATAAGGCATTTAAAGCGTTCAGTTCATTTATTATAGAGACATAGATTAATATAGATGTATAGATAGCCTATAAAGATGCCATACGATTAAATAAAATTATAGAGACATTATATTACTTTATGTAACAAATGTTCTATAACTTTACAACAAAAACTAGATGAATTGCAAAATTGCCGAAACTACAACAACTACTTGATGTCAGCTGATAACTTGTATTTCAGTTACTCTTTTTTGCTAATTTAAATGCATGCCCCTACAAAAAGTTCACACATAAAAATATTAATAACCATCTATTGATTTGAAGAAATAGTTTAGCATTGTGCAGTGATAACATGCGTCGCCATCGTCGTGAGGCTGATTATCGAAATATTTACGGAGATACACCAAAAAGGTGCATCACTTAGATTACTTCTAAAGTAGATCTCATACACATTTCGTAAGCAATCTGCTTGCTTTGGAAGCAATCGAGTATCTGGTTCACAAACCTTCAAAAACAACAATTTTATTAACCATGTCATTGAAAGTTGCAAAAACAAATAATTAATTTCCTGCATAATTTTTTAGTACATCTATGGAATTCTAAACACGAGTAAATAACATTGATAAACATGAACTTGTGTAAATTACAACGACGCACTCACGTTGGGTTTAACGGCTCATTGGACAACGGTGACACACCATATTTACATAATAAATATGCACGTATGTATAAGTAGTTTCCAGATAAAAAAATCATGCTAACAAGCATGACCTAATATAAAAATGGTCCATTGTTGAATCCATTACTGGGAGGCCGATGATGATAGGTTCCTATGTGTGTAAAACCCAAATAGGTACACACACACGTGGATCCACCATTTTAAAAACATGCCTATTCTTATACTTGATAAAACTTATACATTAAAGATCTTAATAGTAATTAACACTACAATTACGAGCTCATGGAAGTTATACGTTCCGGGTATTGTTAAGGCGTGTTGTGATTATTGATAAACATCTAAGTAATCAAAATTATATTGAATTGGATAACGTTATTTCATAAATTTACTTCCTAACAAGAAATATATAGTGCTTTCTTTAATAAATAATTAATAGATTTGATACTGTTACAGGATAATATGAAATATTAATAAAAAAGATAATGTTTTTACCATTATTGTCATAAAGACCATCGTCATTTATTGCAAATTATGTTATTATAAACACGAACATTTTAAAATATGAAACACGATCACGGTCAGTTCAAATCTGCTACTGAAAAAAAGAAGTACTTACTAACTCCATATCGACGATTAGGAATTCTTCTTCCGACATGAATAGACTTCCTTCTTACATGGATAGACTTCCTTGTTGATTTTTATGCAGCTCACTGGAAACAGATTTTTCAGGATGTGGAAAATCGTCATCTATATATTATATATCTCATGATAAATTGTGGAATTGTTAACACAGCCTTATATGTTACAAATATTGTGTACAATACACACAACAGTACTTCACACTTTACAAATTAATGATAATAAAAAAACAAAACACATGATACAAATGTTTACCCTTCAGCTAAGGTCTAAAGGTCTAAATGCCTTTTTCTAAGAAACAAGGAACAGTTTAAATCCCCAAATAAAGTTTTGTAAAGGTAGGTTTTTTTTTTTTTTTACTGTGTTATGTTTTTCCTTATTCATTCATTCAATTTAATTCATTTATTTCACATATATTAGGTATATTAGTGTATATTATTTATTTTTGTTTTCACCATCTTCTATCAGAATTAACTTTAAGAATTAATCAAATCAAATTATTCAGAACTGTTCTCAATCAACGGTAGTCCAAGTCGTTACGGGTAGTAGAAAGCCCGAAATTCTGACAAGTTTTGTTTTTGTTTGGAAATCCTCATTACGCACTCCACAATTCCACATAGCTATAGCTGGAGTCAGTTACTACACACTTTACACTTACAGTTACAGTTGGAGACTCTTACCGACTAAAACTACCACGGTGTCCCTCTAATGACCCTTAGGAGCCCGTACCCGGGGCGTAGGAAGCTCTGTATTCAACCAACCATCCCCGACATGTCCCACCTACGTGGCGAGCCCCTTCTTCCCGTACAGGCTCAACATTTGCGGGTGGTAAGAGAGGTCGTCACCTCTCGAACTCTTCCACCTCCTCCTTCGCAAGCATCATCTCCTCGCAGAAGGAAACGAGGCCCTCCCAAGCGTTCTCGCTCCTGACCATAGACAGAACCATGACCAGAAGCGAGATCCATGCTGGGACTTCCTCCCGGTGTGTGCTGCGCCGTGTCTTCAAAGCAGCTCCCGCTGTGATGACAATAGAGCGTCGGCTCCTGGCCTTTGCGACACATACTTCCCGAAACAACCGTGCCCCTAGAGTATCTGTGTCAGCCGGTAAGTGAGGGCATCATAGCTACTCTGCAGCCGCTCTTTAATCACGGGCCTTACAGCCGCTTTTGCGGCGTGCCCTGTGCTGGGTTGTGCAAATCACTCCTCTTATTCAGCCACTAGGATCTGGCGGACCTCACTTCGATCAGGCGGGTCCTCGCGCTGATGACGGTCTAATCTTGGGATGTTGGTATTACCCAGTAACTGTGTTACGGGGGCTAATGGCAGTAGCTCTGGATAGACTGGAAACCGACCCCAATATAATTCCCCATAATATCCCAAAATGGGATAAGGCTTGGAGAAAGAGTTCTCTGTCGACTCTTACTCGATGCTCCGGTGCACCTCAACTATCCTGAGGAGTTCTCGAAGTGTGGCGGCGTCCTCGGCGTGGACTTTATTCTTAAACAAAGCACGTTTTATATTTGTTATGCTAATTGTCATCCACACATGGCATTACGTAACAGCAGTCTTCTTCTGTCGTAACAGCAGTTACAAGTTGGTTTCCTGTCTAATTCAGCCAACGTTCTCGGTAATTGTGATTATATACCGACCTTCTCATTGGGTAATGTGGACGATGACGGCGGTACATCGATAACTGTCCCGGACGACGGGAACGGACCGTCATTAACCAATTCAACATGAGACTTTGGACCCGTTTCACTTAACTCATCCTCGAATATTAACTAACTTGTTCTCTTTCATAACACCTTTCTGTAACGGGCTTAATTATGTAGATAATTAATAAAGGAAGTTGAACATAAACTTTGTCTAATAGTAGTAGCCTAGTTATCGTTAAACCGTAGAAGAAAAAATTAAGAAGTTATTGTGAAATGATACGAGAATTGCTTGACATTACCTTGGATCAGTCAATGTGTATAGGCGGGTAGGTACCATGGGTATGTCCAAACATTTGCTCATGCTCACGTCACATTGCTCTAGTTTCAATAGATTAATGGATTAACTTATTTTAAAAAAAACCCGCGGAATACATAACCTCCTCCTTTTTTGAAGTCGGTTAAAAAGAACGTCTACAGACGTGCTTCTAAATATGAAGCCGATTTATTTGCGTGAAAACGCACTTATTTTATTTTATTTTATGTTTAATTTCTCCAAAACTTAAGAGATATTTACATCTTGGTAAAATTTTGAAATAACACTTAAAGTATAATTTCTTTGTAAATTACACCTCTATGCGACTCGTTTCAATGACATCGTCTGGCTATTGGGTTAGACCGACTTTCATAAAATATTTACTTGGGAACTGGTTTGGTATCAGACATAATAAAAAGGTAATTAGTTTTTTTAATACATAGTTGGTATGACTGCTACTATACTGGGTAAGGGGCTCGTGGCTAAGTAACAACCGTGTAGATTGTACGATCTGCAAGGGTATGCTGCACTAGCCTTAGTCAGTCTGTGGATGGGTGACCGTTTCGTTACCTACACATCCAAACCCCTTCGTGTCTCGGAGAGCACGTAAAGGCGTCGGTCCTGCGACTGATCTCTCCCCGATCGTATCGGATTACCGTCCCATTGAATTATTAGAGTGAGGGAATAGAGAGTGCACCTGTGTTTGCGCACACACTTGTGCCACAGAATATCTAATAGTGTTTGTGCTCTATAACATATCCCGCGCAGATGGCTAGTCTCCGTTGAGATTGGCCGCCGTGACCGAAATTCAGCCGGGAGGACATTATTATACTGGACCGTGCGAACGAGGAACATATTCAAGAATATAGTATAATTAGAATACATAAATAGAAAAAAAAAATGATGAAAAAATATTTCACTATAAATCACGCGTACAGGAGAAAAATGCTTGCGCATGCTCAGAAGGCCAATTCACGTAACTAAAGAAGTGCAGTTGCAGCGCAGTGGCAGTTAAGTTTCGTTATCGCTGTCAGAAACGAACTGCAGCGTCACTGCAACTTGATCCGCGCGTCATGAAATTACGTGAATTAGGGCCCTGACTGTCTAGAGGTCTGCTGGCTAGTACAAAAGGCGGAGAGGATGGAAATAGCGACCGATGGACATTACCGTGCTATGAAACTTTGATTTGTAAGCGCGGAATAGTGTCCACAGTTGATGAAATCGATTGGATAACATAACATAACATAACATCACGCCTGTATTTCCCCGAAGAGGTAGGCAGAGGTGTAATAGTACACCCACATTTCGCCAGTTATGTTTTAGTCCCATGTAATAGGGGGCGAGCCTATTTCCATTGACCGGGCACAAAATCAGACTCCGGGCTGCTAATGAGAAAGTAAAAAAAAATGTTTTTTTTTTCGGTTGAATAAATATTTAAAATTTGGAACGTGAATTAATAACGGAACATCCTCCTTCAATAAGTCCCTTGTTCAGCCAGTCAACCTGTATAAGCATAATCAAACTGCAGTTTTTTATCATTATTATAAAAAATGCTCGAGATCATTGGTAATAAATATTTCATCAATATTTTATCGAGTTTTCAGAACCCAATTTTCGAAATGCAGGAGCATTAAAATGGTCTTTATGGTTTAATTTATTATTTACTAGCCTGTGCCCGCGGCTTCACCTGCATGGATGTCGTTTATTGTGCATATCTCGGGAACTGTTCATCTTCCCGGGATAAAAAGTAATATGTTAACATCCATACATCCATATATCCTCACAAACTTTCACGTTAATAATATGAGTAGGATAGGATAGTAGGAATAGTAGGATGAAGATGGATGAATGTATTTTTGTTCTCATAATGTAAGCCGTAAAAGTAACTTTTATGTTTTAATAATTGTGAAAGTAAAAATCTTCTTACGACTACACAGAAACCACCATCCAGGGAATGAATTGTCGCAAACAAGCACAGCAGAATTACTTTTAAGTTTCTTTTAAGAATTAAGGTCAATTTTATTATAAAGAAAACTCAAGGACTAAAAGCTCACGCACGCGACCTCTCGTAAACATCTCGCGAATGCGAAAACTTCTTTGTTTCTTTGCCCACTCACTATGAGGACGCATTTACTCTTTGCGCTTCACAAGTAAAATGCTCAGCTTTGGTTTCAGAATCTTATAATAATACTACGGGTGTCGTTCCTAAACAACGGCACCAACCTTTAAGAACAGTAGACCTAGCACCGTATACCTACCAAAAGCTACAAAAAGCCGCTATTCTAAATACGCGCAGAATAGTCGGAAAATTCTTGCAGGACGACAATGAGGCACAAATCATCACATCAAACTCACAAACAGAAGTCACTACACAAACACAACCACACGATCACAGTCACAACATCTCGTCTCATCATATGAACAATCGCTAAGGGTAGCACTTGGCTTCGGCCCGTACTGCTCTTAAAAACCGGCAAATTTTTGCCAGATACGAAAATGTATACTCACAACATAACATAACATCACGCCTGTATTTCCCCGAAGGGGTAGGCAGAGGTGTAATAGTACACTCACATTTCGCCAGTTATGTTATAGTCCCATGTAACAGGGGGCGAACCTATTGCCATCAACCGGGCACAAATCCAGACTCCGGGCTGCTTCTGAGAATTTCCTAATGAAAAAATCCATAACACTTTGCCCGACCCGGGAATCGAACCCAGGACCCCACGCTCAGCAGTCGCGCTTGCAACCACTAGACCAACAAGGCAGTTAAATAATAATTAAATAATAATAATTAATTTATTGCTCAGATAACATAGATCCATTATTGTTAGTAAAAATATGTCATAGAAATGGTTAGTAGGTAATATACTTCTACTTACTACTACTCTAGTATACTTATCAAATATAACAATAAAATTACAAAAAAAAAAAAAAAAAAATACGGGCACGGTTCTCTTCTCTGAATAAGAAGAGTAAGCCCACCGCGCTTGCCTAATGCATAATAATGGGAGACTACACACACCATCGAAAACTATATTGATCGCTCTCAGATGTGCGCAGGTTTCCTCTCAAAAGCTTCCTTCGTCTTTATAGCAAGTGATAATGAAATTCTGATCCACACAATACATTATAACTACTTATGTAAAACAGTTTTATAATAGGAGATGTTCAAATATATATATATCAACTAGCGGACCCGGCCGACGTCGTCCTGACCGGAAAAGCAGCGCCGTATTAAATTACCTTTATGACAAGATCAGTGACACACCGACTGTAGCTCCACCTACCGGGTTCATTTGTGAATTCAAACCATCCAGAAACCCATTGAAATATACACACAAAATTTCATCCAAATCGATCCAGCTGTTTAGGAGGAGTTAGGTGACAAACAAACATACAGAAGAATGATATATATTAAGATAGGTTATTGTTTGCGCCGAAGAGCATTAAACTCTTAATTTCAATATATCTCGTTTATGTCTATATAATACCAAGATAATTGAGGTATACACGAGCTATGAGTCTGCAAAACCACTGTATGGATAATTAATGTCAGTATATTGTTCAGGAACTAACAAATCAATAACCACAACGTCACTAGTGATATGCAAATTATAAATTAAAAAAACATTAGTACCCAAACGATTTTAAATCGAATCACCCAAAACATCGGTTCTCGCGTGTAACCGTTGTTTTACTTTAATGTTTATTTGCTTAAATGTTCGATTGGGAATGGTACCTACACGTTGCCGTTATGTGTGCCGAATGAGAGGGCGACGGGCGCCATGCGTGATGCGCCAGTGCGGCGGCAGGTAGGTGTGCTATGCATCACATAAAGGCATAGAATCCCTGCGAATGGGAAGCACTAATCAAGGCGACGACGTAAGACTTGTTAACGCATTTACTCACACAATAACATTGTGTACATGGCGTACTTATATTTTATGTGACAATAAACAGCAATCCCAACTCTAATTCTTCTATTAAAACCATTTTGAGAGTTGTAGTGTCCGCATTCCGAATTTTCAATATTCATTCGAGCGTGTTGTACATCTGTTTCACCAAGGGCAGTTGTAGGTATCATGCGATATAGGCACGCTTCGAGTTGATTGTGTAATGTTCATTAAAAAAATCCGGTTTCAACGACTATTCGTGAATACTACAAACAATCCTTTCTCCGCAGCGTTTCTTCGAATGTTTTGGTAGTATCTCCTCTTCATCATCTTAATATATAATTATAATTCTTCTGTACGTGTGCTTGTCACCTAACTCCTCCTAAACAGCTGGACCGATTTGGATGATTTTTTTTGTGTATATTTCAACGACGTCAACAAATAGACACGCGATCACATGTTCGCATGTTAGCATGTTCCAAATTCAGTTGACGCAACCGTTGATAAAATGTACGTGTGTTCGCGAGACAGCTGTCAAGTAAACTAATGACAGATGACAGTGTGGTTCCGGAACCATAACTCACGTAACCATGTTGTTCTTCTAAACAGCGCATCTAGTACGTAGTATATAGATGGTATATTTCCTAGATTTTAAATGGGTTTATATATGGTTTGAAAACACAATTGGACCCGGTTGGTTGCTGCTGTCGGTATGTCACCAATCTTCTAAACGGCAGGGACGATTTTAATTATATGTGGCGCTGCTTTTCCGAGCAGGACGACGTCTGCCGGATCCACTAGATACGTATATAGATCTTGTATCGCTATATTTACGTAATATAATTCAAATTAATTAATTCAACTAAACTGGTTGGTTTACGAGTTCAACTACAGTCAACAAACGCCAGCGTTCCATGTCATGTGACTTGTACCTACCCGATACCTTTGCCTTCATGATTCATGCTCGGTTCTATATACATTACAGCAGACAATATAATTATATTCGCCAACGATTTGCATTGTATTTAACACCTGCTATATCTGCATTATTTACCCTCTTTTAATTACTAGGTATTATAAAAAAATTGGTACGCCTGATCTATCAGAATAAATTCTATTTTTTTTAATGTATTTTGGAAGACCAACAATGTTGTTTAAAAAAAATTAAATTAACAATTTTGATGCTACTATTTTTTATTCTATGATATAACTAATTAATGATTTTACAGCTAATTAAAGGGCATTACTCTATAATTAGGTGCCAAGTTGCCAACGCGTGACAACTGCGCGAGCGGCTCGCGTCTGACGACTTGACACAATGTTGCCATGTTGTGTAGTTTAGTTTTGTGTTATGGTCTAAGGAATTCCCAATCTTACGTAAGTATTATGTATTTTATCTTGTATTGTATTTAATCTTACTTATTTATTTTTTATCATTATTTACCAACATCACGCCGCACTGATCGACGTTGTTCTGTCGACGCCGACTGTCGCTGAAAACCAGCGCTGTGGTTCTGCTCCGTGCATGAGGCAATGCAATAAGCTGAGCGATGGCCATTTTGCGCGGATGTGACGCATATCTTACCACACTTCTTGACTCTTTGTACCGATATTTGTTCTGTTTTTAGGGTTCCGTACCCAAAGAGTGCCAAACGGGACCCTATTACTCTCGCTACGCTGTCTGTCCATCCGTCCACCTGTCTGTCACAAGGTTGTATATTTTGAACGGTAATAGGTAGCTAATTTTCTCAGTAATTTTCTCAGAATATATGTTGCTATGACCCCTATCACGACAAATACTAAAAATAAAAAGTCTAAAACCAAAGGGGACTTGTATGGGGACCCATACAAGAGTCCTCGAAAAATATGCATTTTTTTTCAACGTGTTTGTTTCTGCTCTATCTTCAAAACGGTAATACATACTATTACATACTAGCATCAAACTTGCTTTTATTATTATAGTGCATACTAGTGTTTTAGCAATAAATAAAAAAATACGATAAACATAGACATATGTGGTGGTACCTGCGTAAGAAAGAGATGAAAAATTCTTATTTCGCTCACTGTGCGTTGATGTCTTTTGTTGAACTCTCGTAAATTAAATAAGTTTCTATGGGGTATCAGGTCGATGGGTGGTACGGAACCCTTACTGTGTGAGTCTGACTCGCACTTGGCCGGTTTTTTCTTAATTTTTTTGGTTATTTTTGTATGTAACTCTTGACGCAAATAAATGTTTTTTCTTTCTTTCTTTACTTTTCATTAAGTAGATATAATAAATTGTAAAAGAAGAAAAGTCTATACGCTGAGTTTTTCGCGAAAACCGACTAGAGGGACTAGATACAAGCAAAAGCACATCGAAATATTTTGGAATTTGTCTATCTGTTTGTTACCTCATGACGTGAAAACTGCTGAAAGAATCATAATGAGACTTTACAGTTGTATTTTAATTAGCCTAATTTAAACGGTAAAGTATGACAATCTCAATGGGTCGAGTATATCCTGCGATACAGCTTGACCCCTCTGATGGTCTGTTGTAGGCAGTTGCATATAAGCTAGAGGTCAAGACACGATAGGCAGTTACGATCTACACTCTGTTGAAAACTAGTTTACAATGCATCTGTAATAAGTTACAATTACGAATTTTTACGAAAAAGATGTGATTGGAAATTATGTTGATCATAAGCCCTTAACAATTTGAATAAATGATTTTTAAGTACCTACGTTACGATAGGTACCTAATTAATTGTAAGTACTATTATTTTGTTGGTAACAATAAAATTATCTTAAAACTACGTAAGTCACAAATAGTTCAAGTCAAATTACACAATAACATTTAGATTTAAATAAGAACTCTTTGTCACATAGCAGCCTGATAAATCTGCCTACAACTGCAGTCTCTGGTCTCTCAGCAATCATCTTTAGGATTCCGTTGCCGCTGTTTCAAATGATGATGAACAAACAAGAACAATTTTTCTGTGACAAATGCAAAAGAAATAATATCAACTCAGCCTATCGCAGTCCACTGCTGGACATAGGCCTCTCCCAAGTTGCGCCACAACACTCGGCCCTCGAAAGAAATAATATAACAAAAAACAGAAAAAAAAAACATACAATTGAATTGAAAACCTCCTTTTTTGAAGTCGGTTAAAAAGTACGCACGCTACGTGTAATAGCATTTTATTATGTCATGTAATGAAATATACCCCTCTACTTTAAAATCACCAGAAAAAAATTGGGTAGTCTGCTCAGCATTATGAACAACTTTTGTTTTGGGACCATCCCTGAAATCGTGAAGAAAAAAACATCACTATATCTACATTTGTGTTCACATAAATCGACAAAATATAGGGATCAGCTGATATTTTTTTCGCGATTTCAGGGTCGGTCCCAAAATAACAATTGTTCATAATGATGAGCAGAAACGACCCTTGAATTTTTTCTGGTGATTAAAAAATTGTGTTGTATATTACGTATGATTGTATAATCGTTGATGCATCTGTTAGTAATTGTGTAACTTGTGAACGAATGGACCGATTAAAGTCATATTCATAGAATATTTTTTGTCAAAACAATGGATTAAACAGTTATAGTGAAATCAGATAGGTGGCGTTGTAGTCAATTTATCAACAAATTCTATGTTTATGGACCAAAATGACTCATATTCACAATATGTCGGTTTAGTGCCAAAAAAGAAAATCATAAAATCTGGACCAGATAGGTGAAGCTGTGAGCGAAGCCGCTGGCATCAGCTAGTAATGTATATATTTTATGTCATCATCATCATCATTTCAGCCAAGCAATGTCCACTGCTGGACATAGGCCTACCCCAAAAAGGGGGGATATGCCATAATCGCAACGCTTGGCAGGCGGGTTGGCGATCGCAGTTGGTTGGTTAAATACTCAGATAACGCTGCTGCCTATCCTCTGTTGAATCCGTTTGTCGCCTTTTACGACACCCATGAGAAGATATAGGGCGGTGCAATTCTTTACGTCCGGTATCACACGGAAAATATTTTATGTACCCATATTATTTCAATTCACCTTTACAAACAAATCCAAGCTGTCTGCATGTACACGTCTTTAGTGGAGCTTCAATAGGTACAAGGTTGGTGTGCATTGCTCGGCCGGCTTCCTTTGTCGCGGTGTTGATCATGAAGTAATTATCCACTGTATGTACAGTTGCCGCACGCTAGTCGATGACCCGAGATGTAACAGATAATTATTTTATCTTGTAAATGAAAATTATCCTCAAAGTGGGACATTGCCATTATGATGAGTCTTTACCACGTTAGTACAATTTTTGTTTTATATTGGCATGAGAATTAAATGAGAAGACTCACAAAAAGGTCTCAATTGTGTGTGTGTACTCATAATCCACCAACGAACACTTGACCAGCTTGGTGGTTTTGACCCTTCTTATTCTGAGAGCCACGCCGTGCCCAAGAATGGAACACAAAATACATACATGAACCCTGAAAACATTACACTCATTATTTAATTATTTTTTACGCATTTACGCATGCCAAGGGAAATCCAAACATTTAAATTGTGGAAAGAAAAAATCGCTCACGAGCAGGATTCGAACCTGTGACTCCAAGCTCAGTACGCCAGTGCTTTAGCCACTAAGCTACCGTGAACACTGCTCGATGGTATCGAATTTAACTTCCACTTGGTACGTCTTTAGGTGCAAAGTTAGTAGAGTCGGTTATGGAACACTTTTTCTTAATAAGATGTCGCTGACGTCATCCAAAAACGTACCAAGTTGAAGTTAAAATCGATACCACAAACAGTGTTCACGGTAGCTTAGTGGCTAAAGCACTGGCGTACTGAGCCAGGAGTCGCAGGTTTGAATCTTGCTCGTGAGCGATTTTTTCTTTCCACAATTTAAATCTTTTTAACATTACATTGAAAAAAATAAAACGAGTCTTTTTTCTGTTCTTGTACAGTAAAAAAAAACGGTTCAGGCAACTTATTTTTATGTTAAAATAAATGATTACTGACTTTATTTTCACTGTTTTTTCAGTTATTTTCACTGTTTTTTCAGTTAGTTTTACTTCTTTGGACAATTGACTCTCTTTTTACTAATCAAAGCGGTGAATATTACCGAAAAATTGATGTTTTTTTTTCAGTGTACAATCCTCTTTTTGAGCAGTCGTTTAATAAGTTGATTAACCAGTATAAGAATGGATAAATATTGTATTTTATCCTTGTGTTTACAAACAAACCCAATAGGTAATGTAGTAAATCATTAGTGCTTACCAAAGGTGCTTACCACACTAATAACTTGACCACTAACGGCCAAAATTAATATCCAATCTATCCACGATTTGCCCTACTAGAGATAGGAATTTGACATAAGCTCCATACAAAATATGTCAAATTTCTATCTCTAGTAGGGCAAATCGTGGATTTTATTTATTTTATTTATTTATTTATTAATTTCCAATATACATTGTTCTACACGATTACTGATATTGCCGTACACGAAAACCGCTAAGGACTTATCTGTGTACGGCGAGTCGCTCATTTTAAACATAAAAAAATCAGGTTATTTTATTTTCTAAGAATATATTATTAATTATACATAAAAACAATTTTTAGTGATGTTTTGTTATAACAATAGATTAAGAATAGTAAGGTTCAGGCGACAAACGCGTTTTGATGCGTTACAAAAAATCTTTTAAATTTGTACTTATAACTTTTCGAACGTTTATTGTAAAGGGTTTGCAGATCCTCTGGTAGTTTATTAAGATAGTAGGGAACCACGTAATTAGCAACTCTCGTCCCGTAGAGGTTATTGGTTTTAGGTAGTACATATTTATTTTTATGTGAGATAGGTCTTAAGAAACTTGGTCTTTTTATTTCTATTATAAGCTCAGGCTTATTAACTTCCGCTAGTGTAAAATATTCGACCTTGTTGTACACATTCATAACATTACAATATTCAAATAAGTCGTAGTCAATATTTTTATATTTCTTTTTTATATGTTTGGGCGTGATGATTTTTAATATTTTTAATTGTAGTCTATAAATATCTGCCAAATATGTTTGGTAGGTTCTACCATAGCTGCTTAGTCCATAATTGATAACAGAGTCTGCCAAGGCCATGTATAGCATTCTAAGTATTTTATAGGGTAGTTTATATTTTAAAATGCTTAGCTTACCCACAACAGACCTCAGTTTGTTGCACACGTAGTCTTTATGCGGTTGCCAACAGAATCGGCTATCAATTATTAGGCCAATATACATATGGTTTTCAACTACTTCTAATATTGGACATTGACAGGTATCAGCTGGTCTATGCAGGCAAGAGTGTTCATGAGCTTTAATCGCCGGTGTAGTGGTGCATTTATTGTGGGATGAACGTATATGAACAATTTTTGTTTTTGATGCATTAATGACTAAACCAACGTCATGGGCCATGACCATTTACACAATTGGTCGAAGTTAAGTTGAAGAGATTTCTGGGCCTCATAAATATCCTTATTAGCAACAATAATACATGTATCATCTGCAAATTGGTATACAGATCCTGAATTTATAACGTTGTTCATATCATTAACATACAGCAGATATTCGGTCGGATAGATTGGATATTAATTTTGGCCGTAAAAGCATTTTAAATTGGTCGATGGTTTAAAAAATAATTGACACCAAAATCTAGTCAATTTGCTGTGAAATTATTATTTTGCATTAAAACCTTTATTTTCGAAGTTTGTGATTGATTTGTATTTACACTTACTAAGTACGCACACTAGGTTATTATCAATGTCAACTGCAACTTTGTAACGAGCATTTTGTATGCATTATTCCTGTGTTTTATGTTAAATACTTATTTTCATCATGGTAATCTGACTAGTTAAGACGAGACATCATTAAGTATTCATTAACTGATTATATCGCCATTTTTTTATTATAAAGAGACCTGTTACTTCTGACAGCTAGTTTTAAGTGTTAGGTATAGACCATGAAACAACCAAAAATATGACACTGATATTCCTACAGTTATAAAATGAATTTCGGCAAGGATGGCGAACAACTTATAAAGCCTATAGGTATACAATTCCTGGGTAAGTACAGCTACGGCACTGTTGAAAGGCGTACTTTACCCTTACTCCTAAGTTGTGCATCAACGTTCCACAACACCACAGTGAATGTATAGCAAAAACAGTACTGAAACTACGTACAAACGCTCGAAACGACGCACTCACACAGCTGCACGCCCCAACAAGACCCCTAAGCGGGTTTTTGCAATCACAGCACTGCGAGGTAGCCTTGTTGGGGCGTGCGTCTGCGTGAGTGTGACGTATCGAGCGTTTGTACGTTAGTTTCTTTACTGCTTTTGCTATATATTTACTGTGACAACACGGAGTGGTCTATTAAGGATCGCGTACCCTTGCGTCTGGGCAAGCAAGCATACGCGGCTCAAAGCACGTAGAGTAAAATTACTTTGTGAGCTTCAGGTCGAGGAATCGAAGTCGAGATGGAGAGGATGCGCGCTAAGACGCCCACGGAATACGAGTAATATCTATTCTTCAATGAAAGCAAACTTTGCAACATCCTGCCTATTACGATCCAAATTACATAAATGTCGAACTCGAAAGTGCCAAAACTCTCGTCTTAAATTTAAGATTCAAATGTAAAAATATATTAAAAGTTGAAAAAAAAACTAAATGTACACGTTTTTAAAGTAAGGAAGGGCCTTAGCGTAAGCCATGAATTTGAGTGTTAAAGGCGCTGATTTGAAAACTATTAATTTAAACTTGAACTCAGTTTCGATAAGTATAAGTAGATATTGTACCGTCATATTCTTATTCTTTATTGTACACACAAATATACATTTATATTACAGTAACTGTAGGAAAGTTTATGTACATCGGCGAGCTTAACTCAGAACTGAGTTATAATGTTAATACTGTTTGTAACTTTGTTACTGTACACACATTGCAAAAAATTATTTGCTAATACCATTTTACGTTGGCTGGCAACACTATAATATACATTGTAGACCCGCATTACAATCCGTTAGAAAGGTTTTTTCATTTGCAATTAATATGTATTTATCAAAGGTATTTACGAGCTTTACGACCATAAAAGGTTTTATATTTTTTTCCTCTCTGTAAAATATTGTATCTAGGTACTGTTCGTTTTTAGGGTTCCGTACCCAAAGGGTGCTAACGGGACCCTATTACTCTCGCTACGCTGTCCGTCCGTCCATCCGTCCGTCCGTCTGTCTGTCACAGGGCTGTATTTTTTTAACGGTAATAGATAAGCAGTTGAAATTTTCAGAGAATATGTGTTACCTGCTATGAGGAGTATCACGACAAATACTAAAAATAAATAAAAGTCTAAAACCAAGGGGGGTCCCCATACAAGTAACCTCGAAAAAAATTTTCATCGTTTTTGTTCCTGCTCTATCTTCAAAACGGTAATACATACCTACGTCAAACTTGGTTTGATTATAGTGCATACTATGTAGTTTAGCAACAAATACTAAAAATAGGGCAGACATAGACATATGTGGTAGTACCTACGTAAGAAAGAGATGCAAAAATTCACATTTCGTGTACGATCGTTGATGTCTTTTGATAAACTCATTAAATTAAATCAGTTTCTATGGGGTATCAGGTCGATGGGTGGTACGGAACCCTCACTGCGTGGGTCTCACTCACACTTGGCCGGTTTTTATTATAGTAATTGCACTAGTCAAGCGCCGCTCCGCGTGCCGTATTCTAGCACATAATTGATGCGAATCTTCATAACATAACATAACGTATTTCACCGAAGGGGTAGGCAGAGGTGTATAGTACACCCACATTTCACCAGTTATGTTGTAAGTCCCATGTAATAGGGGGCGAGCCTATTGCCATTAACCGGGCACAAATCCAGACTCCGGGCTGCTACTGAGAATTTCCTAATGAAAAAACCCAATAACACTAAAATGCGAATCTTCCAAATCACTTAATCACGACATTCGCCTACTGAGGAATGCAGTTGTACCATTGAATACAAACTACCTATCGAGTCGTGTCGTGACATATTTACCACAGAAATATCAGATATATGTGTATTTTAGAGTATTGACCACGGATCTCGGATAAAATCGTACTGTATTTTGGTATATATTATAATAACACAATGTAAATTTATATACCCTTCTGAGTTAGAGTAGGTACAAAATCATACAAAGTTTTTGAAAAGCAACATTTTAGGTACTTTGTATGAGGCAGAATTAGTAGAAGCACAATTAAAATTATTACGATATTTCCCTTTCCCGTTATTTTATAATACTTGCATAGTTTACACTTTTACAGTTACACTTACATTGTAAGACAATTCAAGTTATTTTTTAAATAATCGGTTACTGTATTATTATTGAGTAGTGATATTAATTTGGAAAATGTTGCAATACAATAGAACAATAAATAAATTTATCTACTGCTTATTTACACTGATATGTGGACACGGTTTACTTTACATAGATTACCATTCTCTTAATAAGTTTTTAATAAACCTGACAAGTAAACTGATACTGAAAGTATAATAAAAAATTAATAAATACTTTTTATTTTCCTTCTACGCTCTCTCTTCTTAGTAACAACACATGTATGACCATAAAGGCCCATACAGAACAAAAGCAGGTCAGTGGCAGCGCAGGTTGAAGTCGGGCCCGCGCAGTATGTAATCTATGAGTGTGACGTCAAAGCGGTTACGAGGCACTTGTATTGTTTGACAACCAACACTACATGTCATATTGAAAGCAGTTCTATGGAGGGCCCGCCGTCAAAACGCTTTGAAACTGCCTTCCTTTTAGTGTGCGTCTGCCGCACTGCTCATGCCCCGCGTTGCTACTGACCTGCTTTTGGTTTGTACGGACCTTAACAGATAATGGGTACAAGGACCGAACATAAATCGTTTAAGAACTAGTTTAATATTTTAAGGTAAATTAATTAACATTAAAAATCATATTAACTTAACGTTTATTGCCTATATGCATAGCAGCAAAGTGTAATCTATACTTATCTACATCTACACTAATATTATAAAGAGGAAAGATTTGTATTTTTGTGTGTATGTTTGTAATGAATAAACTCAAAAACTACTGCGCCGATTTCAAAAAAAAATTCACCTTTAGAAAGCTACGTTCACCCTGAGTAGCATAGGCTATATTTTCATGTCCACCCGTGCGAAGCCGGGACGGGCCGCTAGTAATATTATAAAGCGGAAAGATAAGTTAATGTGTTTGTAATCGATAAACTCTGAAACTTCTGAACTAATTTTAATAATTATTTCATCATTAGAAAGCTACATTATCCAGAAGTAACATAGGCTATATTTTATTTCAGTCCGCGGGTGGAGCCTCGGGCATAGCCTAGTGCTATATAAAGTGATGATGATGAGACTATGCTCTACAGCAGTCTACAGTAACTACACCGGTATAGTTGGTCACCCTGACTCGTCGGGTCGCAGCCTTCATACCGAACAAGTTCATACTGTACTGTTAACATCCTTATTTACACCTTTTTAATAAGAGATGTAACCCTACAACACACATGTAAATTGAGATGAGTTAAACTGACATTGGTTTGCAAGGTCTTTGCGATTAAAAATATTGAAACCTATAATCAGAATTATTTATTCATATTTATTTACATACCTCTTTATATACCACCACCACTTTATACACTTCAAATACACAATTTTTACAACTAACTTATTAGCTACACTAATGTATTTAAATTTAATATTAAATATGTACAAAATAATTAATTTATAAAAAAACTTAAAATTCTTAAACAATTTAATTTCAATCAGCTCTTTATGAGCGAAACCTATTAATTTTATTGATATAAGTTGGAAAATAAAAACCGAGCAATAAAATCATTTGTATAGTTCGATAAGATAAAACACATATTATTGTCTCGATACAGTTCGTCTGAAATTCTTAGATGTCTTATTTGAAAGGTAAACTACCTGCGTATAATTTAGGTAAGGCCTTGGGCAGATCCAGGATTTATTTCTGAGGAGAGCCAAACCGGTAAGGGGTAAGGAGTATCTCCTATAGTAGGTATTGCACTTTGTGTGATATTTTGCGATTTGCAACTTGTGGTGGTATGTACCTACTTATGTGAGTTAGGTACGCAAAAGCAAACGAATGTTACTTACATTCCGTGCAAATCAACTTACCTACACAGTAGAAAGAGTAACATGCTCCCCGTACCCCTCGCAGGTTGGTATGAGCAGTATCTCCTGCACGTCTGTTGGTCCCCTCTGCAGGTCCTGCTGCATGCACCCCCCTCCCCCAACAACCCCATCCGCCCAGCAAGCAATATTGATAGATGAACTCCCCTCCGGGAGTTATTGCAATAGTTTTACTTAATTTTATTTGTGGAGAACTTTCCTATTGGAAGCTATGAAATTTCAATCCAAAGCGGAATCGTATTAAATCAGCCAGCTTCTAACTTTATTTGAACCACCTGGGGGGGTGTCCCTCCCTGTATCTGCCCTTGGGTATGGTATCTTATATTGATTATCTCTATAGTTTATCTCCTAGCACTGACATCACCAAGAAAAAGATTCAATACATAAGAGCCAAGAGATGTTTTGAAAGCAACGATCATCAAAATAAGACTTAAGATAATCTAGAAACACGACAGTGCTGGTAATTTTTTTTTTTTTTTTTTTGCGTAATTGTGATGCAAAACAGATGAATTCTTGCAATGGATAGGTTACCTTTGTAAAGTGATTTTTTAAATCAAAATGTTAGATGCAATTTGTAATTTTTATCAATATTTTTTCTCATTCTTTACCGTAAATTCAATTGTCTCTGGGTTTACCATTTCAAAATGGAAGGATGTCTGTCTAGGATGCCTAAAATGCCTATCTAAGTTAAAATCTGGTAAAACGCAGAATTAATGAAATAAAAACTTATACGCAATCACCCAAGGAACGAGCGAGAAATAAAAAAATGCTTATCTCAGATCAATGCTGGCCTGTCTAAGCCTTGAAATTCCTGTCAAATGTAGCAAATGCTTGTGGTTGGTAATAAGGGTAATAACCCTAGTTGTATTTGTAGTCGAATCACAAAATAATACATGTTAAGTATTAAAGAAAATCATGTATGTCTATGAAAATATGTAATGTCATCATTCTGTTAATCATTTCATTTTCATCCTCATTGGCCACATCAGTCTCTTGTTTTCAAATGCGTTATTGATATTTAATTACATGCAATATAAATATTGAATCTAGCTCGCTAAATATTGAACAAACGATAATTTTATTAAAAGTAAACCATAATATTCTGCGTTTCTTCATCCTAAGATTTTCCAGTCGAAGTAACTAGTATTGGACACAAATTCTTCGACCAGTTATTTTAATTTTGGCATCGATAACTATTGAATTTGGAACATCAAAATAGACATTTAATTTAAAAAAGTATTCACAATAAATATTTCAAGTCTTAACTTAACTTAAAATATAACGTAGTTACATAAGTCCGAAAAATAGAGCATACAACGTGTATCAGAAATGCGTGGTCATATTATTTGAAGAGCTTATTCAGGGGATGCTATCGAACAACTCTTACTATGGGACCAATCCTGAAAACGCGAAAAAAAATTCAGGTGATTGATTCAAAGATTCAAAGATTTATTTTGCCAACTAAGTGTACATATTGGTGGTAGGTTATAAATATAGGCCTTACAAACTTATTCGGCTTGATTGATTGATTTTGTCGAGCGACATCGATGATTTAGTAGGGAACTGCTGATTTTTTTTCGCGATTTCTGTGTTGGTCCCAAAAGTTGTTCTATGCTATGCCCTGAATGAGCTCCCACACATTTCTGATACACGTTGTATAGCACGATGTTAATCTTAATATATTTTTCGACGATCTTTTTCTCCTTTTATTCATCAATAACCATTAACTCCAATAAAACAACATGAATTTGGCATTCCAATCTGGTTGCCGATGAAAATTAAAGGCTAACGTTATACAACGATTTCTTTTTATTAATAATGTCAAACGTTGTTATACCTAAACGACGTCGGTCAAGTAAAGGATGTGTCAAGAGTCGCGGCATCTTGTAATAATAATCAATCATTAGACAGGTTGTGTGAAGCGACGTAGCTTGGGTGATGGTCTGAAATAAGGACAAGGCGAAGTGACGAGCACGGCCGCGTCGACGGCTCTCTTGCACGAAGGACGGCCGGACTCTCGCGATCATGTGACTTTGTAATACAAACAAACAACACGTGGAAAATATGTAAACAATATTCATACCTACACGATACATTTTTTATAAAAAAACTAATTGTTGGTACATATTCCATGTTTTAATATTAATTTTATATTTATATATTAAATATATATATATGTATATATATATATATATAAATAAAATGGCTAAATATAAGAAAATTATCTTATCACAATGATTAATTGCATTCTTCACGAATGCATCGAGAATATTAAATAACGTTTCCGTTGTCCTCATTTCCTTATCAATGCATATGTATTAAGTAATATGATTTGCATAATTATTGTTATTATACGTGTATAAAAATTTAAAAAACGGTTGTAAATTTGCAATTCTTCGTGAATCTCGTATCATTACCGCCTGTTAGCCGAGCTGTGATGACAGCTAATAGGTTTTTGTTATGCTACACCTTTTCCATTTTTTCAGTTCTTTGTGATAGCTCTAGCTTATTCATTCCAAACGTACGAAGCCAAAGGCCTACAGCTCAATATAATAAAGTCCTGGGATCCGCGTAAACCGGTGATCGGTTCCCATTCTTCATCTAAAAGTTGTCTGGAAGAGATTGCCATGTGCGATAAGACCACCCATTGTAGTTTTTACATTATCTTTCTGTAAACTACTACTATAACCGCTGGATGCGGAAAGCGCAGGACCCGTCGTTGTAGCGATGCTTGGGGGAGGCATACGACCAGTAGTGGACGTCTTTCGTCTGAAATTATGATGATGATGATGATAATGATGATGAAACTACTGTCGTTGTTTTTTATAATTTTCTGGTGTATGTACAAATAAAGAATTTAATAATAGAATTGTATAATTAAATATTTTTTTACTAGCATATTGATTCAAATTTCTCATTTAGATTTTAAATACACATTTGTACGCCTGCTGGCATAACATAGCGGACTCTTTATTGTATTTAAGAACTTTATATTATTTTTTGTACCTATGTTACACAAATGAATAAATGACTTAATAACAAGAAAAGGTCAAACGTGGGAACTTAATAGGCAATTTTATATCAAAAAATAAGTCAGTGACTATTCCTCATTTTTTTAAATTAAATTTCGTTCTTTTTATGTTGGTACTACATCATCTTTACCATTAAACAGCGGTTCTCGACGCCATCGCTATACGCAAACGCATAGATTGCGAAATCTTCTTACATATTGGTAAACACTATGCACTGCCAGTTATAACATAAAAGATATTTACCAATACATGCCAATACGTTGATTAACAAAACTGCTTATAGTTTTGTAACTAACGTATGTTGTGTATTATTTAAAAAAAACAGTGAAAAAACGTAGATGGGTCAATAATTTCTTTTTGTATTCCATTGGCACCATGTAGTGTTGAAATTAAATGGTGTTGGAAATTAAGATCTAATGTCGGTTCCAAATATAAAACGCAGTTGGGTCAATAATTACTAATACTGTCTCCTAAGATACAGGGTATCCTAGTTTAGGAGACAGGGTTTTACTAATTGCTTTTACCTTTTAATGACTGTTGTATCCTGGTTTAAAAAATGTTTATTGTTTGTATTGCAACAATTTCTATGTGTACCAAAATAACTCGGAGTTTTACAAAAGGTTTTTGAACGAATTAATAATTTATTTAATTTATTTTTGTATTCCATTGGCACCACGGTGTTGGAAATTAAGATCTGATGTCGGTTCCAAATATATTCGGCACAATTCCTTTCTAAAGCATGTTATGGAATGTAACAACATACAATAACATGCTTTAGAAAAAGATGTTTTTCAGACAAAAATTTGCTCTATGACAGAATTAATTCTCTCCCCATGAGGATTGTGTGTGTTCCAAAGTTACTCAACGAATATTTGGCAAATAACAAGCGTACTAACATAAAAAAAAGCAGATTGAAATATTATAGACGTAGCATATTCAAGAATACAACTTGTAATATATGGTGTACATATAATTGTCATTTTTACTAATACTATGGACTTTGTCTGAAAATAAACGTATTTTAATTTAATAATAATTAGTTAGAAACAAACAGAGAGAGAGAGAGTATGAGAGTGCTCCATACAGTTCTCAATGGTGTGTGTAGTCCGCCAACCCGCACTAGGCCAGCGTGGTGGACTAAGGCCTTAGCCTTCTCGTACTGAGAAGAGGCCCGTGCCCAACAGTGGGACAGTAATGGGCTGGTTATGTATGTAATAATTAGTTATAGTACTAAATATATAAATTGTGGAAAGAAAAATTCACTCACAAGCACCTGCTACCTGGGTCACTGGTTCAGTACACCAAAATAATAGAATAACCTCCATACCATTCCAGTCCTTTTGTTATTTTCAAAATTAGGCCTAAGGCCTTGACATTTAATGTACTTACGGTTTCGTTTAAAGCAACATGTACAACTGACAAGTGATAGGTGCTTTATAAGAACTACATCAATACATATTATTAATAAAAAAGTAAAAACCGACTACAAAAAGAATAAAATAATATGTGCGAAACAGTTTAGGAAGTCGGTGTTTTTTTTTCTTAAATCAAAGCAAATCAAAGGCACCTATTTCCTAAACTGTTTCACAAAAATTATTTTATTCCTTTTGAAGTTGGTTTTTACTTTTTTTTAAAGTTTATTTTATAATCTCGAAATATTTACGGAACAGGAAGTCCCGAGCAACCGTAAATCTAAGCTAATTATCATAGGAATGCCATGGAGATATCATTCGCAGTTGTTAATGAACGTATAGAGAGTGTTATCTCCACGGTTACACCTACTATTTTAAGAAAAGACCGGTTAACTGCAAGTTAACATCATTAGGTAGTCGAAATTGATTGATGATTCTAACACACAAACAATTCGGGTTTACTTACGAATTCTAAAGAGTACCATTTTTTTTACTCTGTAGGTACTAACTAAACAATTATTGTTGGTAAAAACAACTTAATTTGTTAAATTTCCTACCTAAGTCTTCAGTTGTTTTTTTTTCTAAATACCCATATTCTCAGATGACTTTAAGTGCACCGCCTCTAGATAACATACAGGTACAATTAGTACAATTTGGGTTCTGAGCATGAGATTTATTTAAAACATTTCATGTAATGCACTGCAGTCATCATTGTCTTGTTTACTAATTCACAAGTGGTGGCTGGCAGTACCACATGACGCTGAACGCGTTAGTATGTCAACGATCGACATCGGAGTGTGCGCAGGCGCATGTACCGGTTGACTATCGTTTTTATTCAAGAACATCGGGTGTGCTTTCACTTGTCTTGTACTTTATTTGCATATCATTTAGTGGTTATTCTTATCTATAAGCACAGACATAGTAAAAAATATAGACTAAGTGCTGCGAAGAGCCATAGTGAAGCCAACAAAAACCGTGCTCCTTCATGTACAACCAGTGCTCACGTACACACCATGCACCTGAAGGATATTTGTTTTCGCGATGCTTACTGGAAGATGCCGCGACATGTGAACTGAGAGGGGTGAGCACGGTTTAAGGTGCATGTGTGTGCGTGAGCGCTGGTTTTTACTCGGAGGAGCACGGTTTTATTGGCTTCACTATGATTGTTCGCAGCACTTCGTCTATATTTTTTACTATGTCTGTGTCTATAAGATACTACTTTGGGTACTTTGATACAAAATAGCTTCCCTCGACCTTCCGCCGACGCAACTTGGTACCCGAGTAGTTTACGTAAAAAGAAGGCGGGTAATTACCGTATCTTGTGAAAATGGTTATTTATTATTTATAATATTCTTTTTTGTATATACGCCAAACGAAAACAAAGACAGTAGTTTACAGAAAGATAAAGTGTAATGGGTGGTCTTATCGCACAAGGCAATCTCTTCCAGACAACCTTTGGATGGACTAGAAGAATGGGAAGCGATCGAAGGTAGTTGTGGTGTACAAGTATGTACGTAATTTTTTTTAAACCTCTCCTTCCACATAGTCACTATAGTAAGCAAACTAGACGGCGACCTTAAAGAAACGTTGCTATCAATCATGTTCGATTGATCTACAGAAACCACGAAAAGGGTCGCTAGCCCTTGCCCTCTGTATTATATGACCCAATTCCGTCATCGGCGTATAGCGCGGCGGGCGTTCAACACCGCTGCTACCTTTCTGGAAAATGACGTCAAACCATTTTCCTGGTATTCTGTTCATTCAATTACCGTACAAGCCTCTTATCACCATACCATACAATACAATACCATACTCTACCATATTTAAATTTAAATTTTGAATTTGAATCCATCGTATTAACCTAACCTAACACTTGTATCTCGTATGTTAGCTCGTAAGTGAACTGAAAATTGCTTTGAATTATTAAATATCATTGCCTACACAACATACAACAACATAACATAACATTGCTATTTGCGAGCTATGCTTGGAGTTTCTTTGAAGGATAAAATCCGTAACGAGATTATCCGGAGATCCGGAGTGACCGACATAGCTTGTAGGATCAGTAAGCTGAAGTGGCAGTGGGCTGGCCATGTCTGTCGAAGGACCGATGGCCGCTGGAGCAGACGAGTCCTTGAGTGGAGACCGCGAATCGGCAAACGAAACGCGAATCGGCGTAGGACGCCCCCCCTGCCAAGTGGACCGACGACCTAAAGAACGTGGCTGGGGGGGACTGGATGCGGAAGGCAGAGGACCGAGCGTTGTGGCGCAACTTGGGAGAGGCCTATGTCCAGCAGTGGACTGCGATAGGCTGAGTTGATTGATTGATTGCATACACAGATATTCTGAATACAAAAAAAACACTACCATCAAAAATTAAACATAATGACATAACACGAAACAACATAAAATCTAAACTTAAAAAATACCTTTTAGAGGAATTAAATCCTAATAATGACTTATAATTTTATAACACTAAGAAAAAAAAACATGCTGTACTTTTGTAAGTAATTTGCTATTGAGAAGTAATATAAATTTGTGTGTTCCGTATGGTGCCGGACGTAAAGAATTGCACCACCCTCCCTCTTCTCATGGGTGTCGTAAAAGGCGACTAAGGGATTCATCAGAGGATGGGCAGCAGCGTTCTCTGAGTATTTAAACAACCAACTGCGAACGCCAACCCGCCTCCCGAGCGAGGCGATTATGGCTTATCCCCCCATTTGGGGGAGGCCTTTGTCCAGCAGTGGACGTTTTTCGGCTGGAATGATGATGAATGATAAATTAGAGGGAATTTTTGCATAGGGCAAGCGAGCGCGATGCGTCGTGTTCACCCACCCACATCTTGTTGTAATGAATGTCGACGGACCAAAAGGTGTACAGAAAAACCTAAACTGGTTTATGTTCTACACCAGTGGTTCCCAAACTTATTTTGTCTACTCGAAAGTCGAGAGTTCAGTCGGTGTCTAAGAGTCCTCCTAGCTAGATGAAATTACAAATCGCCCCCCAAGCCTTTACACAACGCCCCCATTTTTTTTCTGGGTCTCTTACCACCCACCTTTAGGCCTGCAGCACCCACAAGGGGGCGTTATCGCCCACTTTAGGAATAGCTATTCTACACTGTATTTTTTTTGTGGAAATAAATAAATAAGTTACTTAGAGATAGCTAGAAACACGTAATCAATATAGGAGCAATGAATCCGAGTCACCAACAAAAACCAAACTAAACCAATAATGATAGTTTATTCAAATATAAGTATTTTATTGACTATTTATTAACAACAATAGATTTTATATTATTTTATAGACATGTTTTTTTTATTATTATTATTAAATAAGCTGTCATTCTTAGTTTTCCAAATATTAAGGTTTATGTTGGTGACCCGGATTCATTGCTCTTGAGTGTATATACAGCGTGTCCCTCTGCCTGTGACCCAAGGAAAACTCTTGGTAGAGGACATGTCTATTTCTAGCTATCAGTCTACAGCATAAGTGTGGGTAATTTCTACACCGTTTAGAAATTATATTTATTCTTTTGTTTTTTAAGAAATGTGTGACCTTTTATCACATTTCTCACCATGGCCAAACCGCTTTATGAATCGAGCTCAAATTTTGTTTAAATGTACTCAGATAGGGTGGCTACATGATTCGATTCCTATTTAAAAAAAAATCATAAGACAATTGTTATTTATTTAAAATTTGATTCCCAAATTTGAAAAAAAAACATAATTTAGTTCAACTTTCTGAGACACGCTGTGAATAAAAAATGTATTAGAGCATTTAGAGCGTGCATGCACATAATTAAAAAAAATACCTTAATGTGTGATAAATAAGTAATGTTTTAAAATTTATATTCCTAACTTAAAGGACACTTTCAATTTTTTCAGACAAATACGAAAATCGCTGAAATTCATAAATCAACATTATGATTAATTTTACGGTAATTTATTAATTTACTGTTTTAAAATAAAAGGCAAACACTAGAAACATAACAAGTGATTAAAATTAATTGCAAACGCAATTTTGACCAAAATTCTTATACTATTGGACATTTTGTTGACTTTTGCGACTAGACATGTCCTCTAACAAGGGTTTTCCCTAGGACCACAGGCAGAGGGACATCCTGTATACAGTTTATAGTAATATTGCAATTGCAAATAAGCAATTGAATATAATTTTATGTTTAAATCTATGTTGTTACCACCCACGTCGTGATAAGTTCTCTCGCCGTTTATAACCGCGGGTAGATCGAGAAAACACACGCCACTCAACTCAAGACGATACGCGCATACTTCACAGTCTACTCGTGACCACGGTCAATGCAACTTAGCTGAAACTTCGAGAGTAAAAATGTTGTTTTGATTTATTTGTGCGCGATAATGCCCGTAACTATAGTAATAAAAAGTCGCGAAAGCTTTAAAACTTCTGAAAACTAACATGTAAATGTGGTTTTAACATCAATTCGCAGAATAAATAATTTCATTTAATTTCAACACATAGCCATAGGTGCAAGTGCATCTTCGATACTGAAGCTACAATTCAAAATTGCGACAACGGTAGGTCTTTCTTATCACCTGTTTACTTGGGCCACAATCAAAATCGCAGTGTAAAGGTAGTGTTTAATTAGGCATCCCACAGGGTAGCAACAACTGATAGTAATGCACCTACCCTCAAGTAGATTGTATTATCTAAAGTCTTACTTTAATAATGGCAAATATTTAAAGTGGTGAATCATAACTAACAACATTTATTATGGGAGCAATCTTAAAAAACCAAACCAATTAAAATAAAATCAGCTATTCAATACATTTTGTCTATTTGTGTAAACACAAATGTAGAGAACAGCAGTAATGTTTTAATATTTTTCACATTACATTTTTGTATGATAAAATATGTCACACATAATGCTTCAAATGGAAGGTCGTTAGCAAGCTGTGTTGTCGCTGTTAGCAAGCAACTTTTCTTTTTTGTTAACTTTGACGTTTAAAGTATAATGGCTTTGTATACTAAAAATAAAATCCGAGTGATAAAAATAAACCATTTATCCATTTATAAACAGCTTAAGCGAAATTGTTGATGTCGTTGGACTTGCTTGCGATTCGGATATAAAAAAGTTTTTCCATTAGAATTGTATTCATGAATTGATGTGAAGTTTTCCCATTGATAAGAAGATTATTATTTCAGAAAAATAACATCCATATGACAGTCGACTGCATGACGGTGATAACACTTGAATTATAAAGCAGTAAGCTTACGTCTGTGAAGCTTACGAAATAAAGGTGCTGTCAATGTCAAACTGTGACCACTGACGTGCGGTCAAAAGTAAAAAAAAAAAAAAAACTGAAAATTATATGTCAAAGTACAAATATAAATAATATTATTTTATTAAAATCATTTACAAATTACTAAAATTATAAGTTAACTGCCATGTTAACAAAAATTTTAATAAATTTATATAATATTAATTAATGTCAAATTGGTGCCTCATCTCTGATAAACAGGTAATAAGGCCTGATAAGGCCAGCCATCAGTATCTTGGAAACGGCGCGTCCAGCCTATCGGTGACGACGACAGCCTGGCTGTTGCTACGGTCCCGCATACTCGCGATCAAGGTCGTCCTTTTGCGTAAAAATAGCATAAAAACAGTCCATGTTCAAACATCCGCAACGCGCTGCAAAAACGAGGCACCTGCAACAGCGCAGCGGCCTGAACGTGTTGTTGTATTGAACGCGGAGGGCGCCGTAGGTAGGACCTCTGCGTATATGACACCCACAGACTGCTCGTATAAAAAGATGAGCAGTAGGTTCGAAAAAAGGTAATCTTCATTTCCTTAGAGCTACGAGCAAACCTGCGGGCTATCATGTTCGCTGGTTATCGTGCAAAGTAACGGTCTTACTTTTATGTGAGAGTTCAGCATGTCATCAGTAATATCTTCGCGATGATAATATGAGACATGTCACCTGTCTTGTTTACGACCACGGAATAGTTAAAATAGACTCTCGGATCCTACGATGAAATATCGAACTCGGATCGGATACTACGACTGTTCTGCCTCACACAAAAATCTACGCGCGACAGGTGAGGACCCGCACACTGAAGGCTGAGCCCGTCCTGGCCTGGCCTCTAGTCATAGACTTTATAGCATCTGCTATTTCTTTGGCTGTGTATTTAAAATTTGGTTCCAGATCTACAAACGACGTTTTAGCAGCTATCAATTCCGTGGGTAATTGAGCAGTTCTACGCAAAAGTTTTTGAAAATATTAGCAATGCCCCTTTCCACAGACGCGTCATCGACGCTCACAGGCAGGCCAGGCCTAAGCAGAATGGATTTGATCCTGGTGAATTTGACACTTTAAACTTTATTAAATGGTGTATACGTTTTTTTCAGTTTAGGCCTATCACAATCGATCAACAATGGGTAGGGATCACATGACGTCATTCATAACACTAACGCTGCATACGGTTATCAAAGACGATTATGTGCAGAGGTCGATAACTTTGCCCCATTACATTCACTTACGTATACGTGTGTGTAGTACACAAATCTCCAACAAAGGAAAATTGACAACTTTTGTCAACAACACAAAAATTTACAATATTCTTTTGGTGGAGACGGAGACTAAGATTTACATGAACTTTTGTCACCAACACGTGTTGCCAACACAAAAGTTGGCAACTTAATTTCAGCGGAGTCGCACCTTTAAAGTTCAGACTTTCAGACCTAGGCTCCTAGCATATGAATAAAAACCCTAGTCTATTCTACACAAGAAAAGTTATTTTAGTTACAGCTCATTAGGATGCGCATTAGTCATACAGTACAGTCGTAGTTATACTAGCTTCCCTGTTTTATATGATCATTGGCCATAGAACTTCTCTTACAATTACACACGTCATAATTTATCCATGTAGGTATCTTTAATCCAATCACAATGAATCATGATCTACACTGCAATTTTAATAAATTCATACAAATTAATTTAGTATAGTAGTATAGTATACTATAACGGGCTGGTTTTCGCAACTCCACGTCCAGGCGTGTATTTTGCGTACGGTAGAAATTAATTTATGGTGATTTTAATATTTAATTCACTGTTGTGTGTTATGCACGTGGTAATAATTAATTATATTTATTTATTTATAGAATACATTAAAATTAATAATAATATAAAGAGAATGAGGGGATTGTCTTACGGCCGGCGGGAGTTGCTCCACGTGTCCCTCTGATATCAGCAGAGGGCACAGTGGAGGAGCAGGGGCGGGCCCGGTGTGCACTCACCCTGCCACTGGGCAGGCAGCGGGGGGACTGTCTTTCCCTGCCCCCGTCGATCTCGTAACCCCAGGAGTGCCCGCTGAGTAGTGTACTCGCGCCTCTTGGGACCGAGGGTCTTGGCTTCACCGCCCGGACCGCGAGGAAGAAAACCTCTATAAAAAATTACGGGAGGTAGGGCCTGCGAGCAGCAGACTCGGGGAAGTCTGCTGCCCGACCAGCAGCTGGCGTAGCTGGCACAGCCGGCGTAGTTGGCGCAGCTGGTAAAGGCCCATGAGGTGAGGTGGCGTGCAGTGTTCCGTGTGCGCCGCCTAGGAGGGTGCGGCCAACGTTAGGCCGCACGGGGAGAAGGGGCTCGCCTGCTTGTGGCGGGCCAGGACCTGTCGGGGGTGGTTGTGTGAATACTCACGGGTTCCCACGCCCCCGGCTAAGGTAGTTGAAGGAACACCGTGGTGGTTTTAGTCGGTAAGAGTCCGACACTGGCTCCGCCTACCCCTGGCGGAGTGCGACCATGAGGATTTCCCCACGGGAAAAAAAAAAAAAAAAAAAAAAAAGCAGGCCGTTAGTCAACAAGAGTCAATTAGTACCTTTTACTGCACCATTAAAGTTCCTTGTCTTGTTCCTTATTAGGTATAAGCTTTTGAATTTTAATTACTAGTCAGTTGCAAGCGTTTCTATGTTGCCAAATGGCAATTTGACTGGCAATAAGCTAATGTTAGGTTGACTTGCCACTGCCACTAAATAAGCAGGGGCTTACCTAATTTTGGTAAACAGCTGCTTATTGAGTTTTGACTTCTGTAATAATAATAACTAATAACCTGAACTCGACACCTCTCCTGTAAACACATTCAAAATACATCTTCAGAGTAGGACAATAATAACAATATATAACTGGTGTGTTAAAATTATGTCGAAATTATAGTGGGTTTAGGAAAAAACAAAGTGCGTCTTCTACGTGAATCTTTTCTTAGCAAGATTCCCCATTGTGCCGTTTTAATGGCAATAGGCTCGCTCCCTATCACATGGGGCTGATAACATAACTGCAATGGCGAAATTTGGGTGTACCTACTATACACCTCTGCCTATGCCTGCGTGATGTTATGTATGTATGTATGTTTGCATGCATTGCTCCAGGAGGTAATCATTAGGTAGCACTGGTATTTGGTTAACTCCCTGTACCCATAGTAGTTGCTGTAGACTTTTTTAACTGCAATGCAATTTACTAGTTTATATGCGTTCAGAATACAAAACATGATTTTTGATATTATTATTAAAATTTAAAGTAACAATAAAAAATTGCTAGTGTTATTGGGTTTCTTCATTAGGAAATTCTTAGTAGTAGCCCGGAGTCTGGGTTTGTGCCCGGTTTATGGCAACAACTGTTTATGGCTAGCCCCCTATTACATACATACATACATAACATCACGCCTTTTTCCCATTGGGGTAGGCAGAGACTATGGATTTCCACCTGCTACGATCCTGACACACCTCTTTCGCTTCATCTACGTTCATTAACCTCGTCATGCATGCTCGTCGGTTTAGAGAACTTACTCTTAACTTAACCTGTCATTTTTTGAGAACGTCCGCGATTTGATTGCGATACTTTCGCCAAGGTCATCCCCTTCCAACTATCCATACTCGCTTCGTATACTTGTTTCGTCAATCTCCTCTATTACATGGGATCCCCCTATTACATGGGACTTAACATAACTGGTGAAATGTGGGTGTATGATACACCCCTGCCTACCCGTTCAGGGAAATACAGGCGTGATGTTATGTTATGTTAAATAATAAAGCCAACCAAGTTCTCGTTGCTTATGCATCAAGTTATAAAAAATATAACAGCAGCAGTCAGTCGTTTCGTTACATAAAAATCCTATGCGCTGAACTTTAACAGTGTCTAGGTAATTTTTGATTATTTTTAACTAAATTCTATCGAAAGTTCCATCGAAAAATGTAAATGTAATAAAAACATTAATTAATATTTATTAATACTGGCCAGTTGCCATTCGCACCTTTGTCGTCTGAGTTTGTCGTTTAGAAAAAGAAAGAAAAACTATTCCTCATTAAAAGTGGCGCCAAAAAAATAAAAAAGAGTGGCGCCAAAACTAAGAGAATTTGTTATCGTAATTTTATTTTACATTTAGCTTTTGATATTTTAAGAAAAGTGTTAATTAATTGCATTTACTAAATTAAACATAGGGAAAAATCTTAGGTTAACTTTGTTTTTGTGTGATCGAAAAATTACAAGGTAGGTATGTCACTGTGTGTCCTGAAGATAAGTAAAGCCTTTCTAGCTAACATTGGGGTCGACTTCTAACTAATGTTACCAAATGCAACAAAAACCAGTATTTCACGTAAAGCTAGGTGTCTTTGCAACTTGTAATTGAAATAACTGAAAACCTCTTTAGGGCCACAGACATAGTAAAAAATATAGACGAAATGCTGCGAACAGTCACAGTGAAACTAAAAATAACTATGCTCCTTCGTGTACAATCAGCGCAAACGCACACACCATGCACCTGAAGGATATTTGCTTTCACGATGCTTACTGGACAATGCCGCGACATGCGTACTGAGAGGGGTGAGCACGGTTTAAGGTGCATGTGTGTGCCAGACTGCCAGAGCGCTGGTTGTACACGAAGGAAGTGGGCTTAAATAAAATAAAATAAAATTTGAATTACTCAGCCATACAATATTATTTTACAAACTTAATTAAAATTACACATTCAAGGCAATTTTTAGAATACGCTAACAAGGATCTGCTGACACCCAAACTACGAAGTACCTGTATCTTGGAGGTCAGAGGTTTGTGGAGGAACGAGGTATCATGTTCCTCCAACACAAAGGGAGAATCCTCTGACCAGGCTGGGTCTGCGCCTAGCGGGCTACTGCCCAACGGTTGATGTTGGGAGCTTGTCTGCTGCGTATCATACTCAGCTTGCGCGATTCAGTATTTGTGACGTCACATGCTACAGGCTCATTGTACTCATCGTTATGAACAACTTTTACTACGGGACCAAACCTGAAATCGCGAAAAAATATATTTGTTCCTACTGATGAGTAAAATGACCCCTTAAAAGGTTTTCATGATTTTAATTACACGTTATTTTAAGGTTACGTAACATATTCTAGGAGTAAATATTATAGGTACACATTCGTCCAAAATCGCATATCTATAATTTATTTGGATGGTCATCGTGATAATATAAAAAAATTATTCGGCAAAGTCCGGATGTCGTAAATTGACGTTCCAGCATAAACAATCGATTCAAACAAACAAGAAGACCTTCCTAGATCATCCTAGATAGATTGATCTGTGTAACAGCAATTTGTTCCGATTTGTTTGCTTCTTTTAAAAGAACCTACTTAAAGCTGCAGGTGTACCTACGGTTTCTTTGACAAAACCAAGTAACCAACAAACCTTATACTCATAACTTTAATTAATTGGATTTTACCTACATTACGTATATATATTCTACGTATGCATGTTCATACAACAATAATACAAGAGAGGGGAACTCTCACGATCAACGAGTTGATGTATTTTGTAAACAGTGTCATAATTACGAATCGCGCGATTCTTAGCGCGTACATTTACGGCCAAAATTAATATCCGATCGATCCACGATTTACCCTACTAGAGATAGAAATATGACATATTTTGTATGGAGCTTATGTCAAATTCCTATCTCTAGTAGGGAAAATCGTGGATAGATAGGATATTAATTTTGGCCGTTAGTGAGTCGACAGTGGTTATATTCTCTTTGGAGTCGACCACAGATCACTATATTAGTAGCTAGCTACAGATGCGACAGTGACTCCAGAGCTTAGTTTCACTAAATTGCCGCCCTGCATTTTGTCGCTAACATCGCGTGTAGGTGGGTAGCTAGCTATAGCTATATTTGTAGGTCGTCGTAGCTCCTTATATACTGTAGTTATAGGAAGGTACTTTTTAAGTTTAGATTAAGGAAAATCAGGGAAATAAAACAGGATCATTTTCATATTATATTTTGTAGGCACAAAGAATGTCAACAACAAAGCTCTAAATTATCATTTTTGGGGATAAGAAAAAGCATTAGTTTCACTTGTTTCCTATGACGAAAAGTTCACGTACAATACTGCACTGAAAATAGAAGCGGTAACTCGCGAATTATCTTATCATTAAACTGTGTGAAATTTAGAGTCTCGAAGAACTCAACTCAAGCTAAAACAGCGAAGATATTACAAGATAATACGATAATACTGGCACTCGATCAGCTTTTAACACAATAATCAAAGACAATAATGGACAATAATAACTAGAACGTCACGGCATCAAATATCCCACAGATAACAAATATCGAAACCGCGGCAGGTGGCGACATATGGCAGGAAAACGAACTAACGACTGTCAGGGCCATGGAGAAAAGAAGGGAGCGGAGGTGTTGCAAGGCAAAATCTCTTTAGAAAGAAGCGTCGCCTGAATGCGGGTGACAGGGGGACGAGGTACAGCAATGGCTCCACCTCACTATGGAAAATCCGCCCATTTTTTGTAAATCCATCTAGCGGTGAAATGAATTATTACAGCGTAACAGCACTAACAATTTTTCATTTTAGTTTGTCTACTCACCACTGTGGCGTACAAAGCACATTATTTTATTCCAGAACATTCTATGTGCGTTTTTGTGGTGAGAACATAACACTAATGAAATTGAATTTTACACAAATGACGTGGTCTTTAAAATGACTGATTAGAATTTGAAAAAAAGTAACGAAGTTGAAAAAGGTTAAAAGGGTATAATGTAAGGGTACCATATGGCACTTGCGGCTTGACCTTCAGATTACCAGTCCAGTATGAGTATTAAATAACGTCTAACTACACAACTTTTGTTTTACAACTTTACACAAAAGTACGTTAAAAACGTGCCATACATAGCGCCTAGCGCAATAAAGTATCCTCATGTAGATCACCTTGAAAATCACTCAAACCATCTTTTTAATTGTATAAACTGATTGCAAATACAACAAAAAAAAAATTGATTGACAAAATTATATATTTTATTATTTTTAACGCATTTATGCATGCGAAGCGAAATCTAACGATTTATTTAGTATTTATTTATTTATTCATACATGTATAAATTTTGCAATATCACTGTGCCCCACAAAACCGTGTTATCGGTATTTAAATAGTGGAAAAAAAAGAAGAATCACTGTTTCTTAATAAGATATCGCTGACGTCACCCAAAGACTGGCGTACTGAGCCAGGAGTCTCAGGTTCGAATCCTGCTCGTGAGCGATTTTTTCTTTCCACTATTTAAATCATTAAAAATATATATTATAAGAAATTAGTAGAAATACCTACTTATACAAATATCCAATCTTATTCTTAGTTTATACTAAATCTCTGGGATCATTGTACTCATCATTATGAACACATTTTACAGTGGAATCAACCCTGAAATCTCGAAAAAATCTGCTGTTCCCTATAATTATGTCGATTTATGTGAACACAAATGTAGGGAACCGCTGATATTTTTTTCGGTTTCAGGGTTGTTCCCATAGTAAAAGTTGTTCATTATGATGAGTACAATGACCCCTTAAGAGGTTTAGTATAAGCTAAGAATTAGGTTGTAGGTTGTATATAGAAATATAATAAAAAGTATGTTACATTCTGTTCATAAAAAAATTTTACCTAATGTTATTTTTTTTTTATTAATTAAAGTATTCAATACATTTTTGCTGAAATAATGCTACGTAATATTTGGAATTTTTGGATTATGATATATCAAGATTGCAGTTAACTATTGTCATAAAAACTTATTGGATACAAATTGAATAAAAAAAAACTAAATGTGTGCTGGGACACATAGTACAAGTGAAACTTCAACGGACAAGTGGAAAAACGAATCGCAACGGACAAGTGGAAAAACGAATGGCAACTGGCAAGTGGAAAAACGAATCGCAACAAAATTTTAAGTTGAAGTTTTACGGGCAGGTTTTCAAATTGAATAAGTACATTAACAATCAGCCCGTAAAACTTCAAGTTAAAATTTTGTTGTGATTCGTTTTTCCATTTGTCAGTTGCCATTCGTTTTTCCACTTGTCCGTTGCGATTCGTTTTTCCACTTGTCCGTTGAAGTTTCACTTCTACTATGTGTCCCAGCACACATTTCGTTTTTTTTTCGCAGTTTTACTGCAAATTATGTTTTGGTTAGGTTAGGTACATTTTAAGTGATTTTAATGAATGCATTTTTTATTTAAACATATTTTATTTTATCAAACAAAAAAACTGAATTAAATCCGGAACCAAAAAAAACATCCATTTTTCTTTCTCTCCCTCCGCCGCTATATATCGTCTACCCCCTCCACGCGGCCGTAACGCTTTTTCGTGAGAGAAAAATCCTAATATATAGAAGAAGATATATATATCTATCTTCTATATATAGAATTTTCACCATCATCATCATCAGCCTTTCAATCCCTCCGCCGCTGCCGTCTCTCGCCAAGCGATATATTGTCTACCCCCTCCATGCGGCCGTAACGTTTTTTCGTGACTAAAAATTCCTAATACCCCCGTCTATACAGAAGTTTCACTTCAAAAAACGTATCCAAGGTTCCTTGTTTTTATTTCTCACTTAGATACCTTAGAATCACCATCGCCCGCTTCATTCAAGACCTTGTTATGTATTTTTGTTTTATAAAATCATGGTTATGAATGTTGTCCAGCTAGCAAATCATTAGTGTCCTACACATTTCATTCGCGATTAAAGAATTTCATTTGTGTAAAAACTTATTCATTCGTGTTTCTATTTTTTTGGTTTTCTTCTATTTTTAACAAGATGCGCCCTGTATTTTTACATAGTATGTGTATAACTTCATTATAGCAAACGTTAAATACCATCAGATAACAATAAAACGGGGGTTTACAAAAATCGTCAAAAATGTGTCATTTTAATTCGAAACATGAAATCGACCCTATTACTGACTACTCACCGATAGATGGCCTGATGGCCTATTTTTCTTATTTTAAATTGCTCTTATTTCATGTAATTATGTAATTTATCTATGAAATAACTAACATTTTAGAATTTAAAATGAATTAAAACAATGTGTTTATTATTTTCGTCATAATATGCATTGATAATGTAAAAACATGTTATCGGTGAGAAGTGATTAGTATGCATCTTTTCGACGACAGATGTCCCGAGCAACAATTTGGCGAAGAAACGAGAAAATGCATGTTTTAAAATTGAAAATATAAATATATGTGACTTACACATAAAATGATAAGGGAGCGTTGTGGAGTGAAAGAAGATGTAGTGACAAAGATTGAGAAAGGTATGTTAAGATGGTTTGGACATATAGAGAGGATGGACGAGAGGAGATTGACGAAACAAGTATACGAAGCGAGTGTGGATGGAAGAGTTGGAAGGGGACGACCTCGGCGAACGTATCGCGATCAAATCGCGGATGTTCTCAAAAAATGCCAGGTTAAGAGTTCTCTAAACCGACGAGCATGCATGACGAGGTTAATGGACGTAGATGAAGCGAAAGAGGTGTGTCAGGATCGTAGCAGGTGGAAATCCATAGTCTCTGCCTACCCCAATGGGAAACAGGCGTGATAATATGTATGTATGTATGTACACATAAAATGTTATACCATCAATATGTTTTAGTTTTGATCCTGAACAATTTTTACATCCAACAACAGCGCACTTCATTGTTAAAACAAGAAAAATATTCAAAATCCTCTCAAAATCTATTTAAATCGAAGAGAACCGAACGCAGTGATGATTCACTTGAAATTAAGCTTTGCGGCTCCGCCCACTGTGACGTCATGACCAAATTGAAGGCGCATGACCAAATTGCCTTGCAGCACCTCCGCTCCCTTCTTTTCTCCATGGTCAGGGCCCTGGAGTCGACGACGAGACTCGAGACACACCGCATGTCGCACAACTCACACGCTGCATATCGGGTCATGTCGTAACCTGGCCCAGTCTAGCATTCGTACTTTAAAATGACGCATACTACTTAATAACACTGATTAATTTCTATTATTTCTCCACGCTTGGTTGGCTAACTATCCATTCGAAACCACCTGACGATATCCAAGTACCTATACTTAAAACGCTGACAATACCGAAATCGCAAGACAAATAAAAACCTACGACATTATTCGTATAAATGAGTTTTGATGCTTATGTAAATAAAACACAATTTCGTATTCTCGCAAAGTAGGAAACATAACAATGCATAAGGACTCCGAAATATTCCTAAGATGTATACCTTCCATTTAAAAGTCAAAATTGATGATATCATAGAAACCGTACAGATATTAGTATGCCAAGTACCATATTAAACACGATAGCGTCTGTCAGTATAAGGTCAAGATATCGAATCAACAATGTAGGCAATGGTTCCGCGTCTAGTCAAATGAAGTCTTGCCAAATTTTATGTGTAAAATTGATTGAAGGAATAGGATGTCACAACTGAAGTGACATTGAGAAGAACACGCGTCTGTCTGTGTCATCATTATCTAAATCTCACGTCTTCTTTGTCCATCCAAAGGTTGTCTGGAAGATATCGCTTTTAGCGATAAGACCACCCATGTACCCATAATTGCATACATACCTTGGTCTGGGTTTTGTTTATGTATTATAAGTATGTATTTACAAAAAAATAAAAAAGTATATAAGTATTATATCCATTGTCTAGTACCCATAGTACAAGCTCTGCTTAGTTTGGGACTAGATGGTGCTGTGTAAAAAAAATGTCCCAAAGATATTTATTTATTTATAAGTTGTTCCCGTTTACTACTATTTTCATGGTGTACAATAATAGTTATTTGTTATACAAGAGTGCAAAGTTGCTTTTTAACCGCGTGCTCAATTTTGATGACCGAGCAAGCGAAGGATTCTAAAATTGATTGAATCACGAGCGCAGCGAGTGATTCAAAAATTAGAATCCTGAGTGTCAGCGAGGGACTCAAAAGAGCACAAGGTGAAAAATCTTTGCACTCGAGTGCAACACGTAACTTTTCATCCCACCTCAGGGAGGAAATTACATTAAAAAAACATTTACAATCACAAGATACTTTTTATTTCAGTTTAGATATTATATACTACTACTAGGTAAGTATTACAGAATAATCTTTAAATTATAACAAATAAAACATAGGTATAATTGAGAAAAATTTAAAGTAACGTTGCTACAGTTACTTAAGTTGAGAGTAATATTTTTGTTAGGTACTGTAATGTTGGTGTTAGTGACTTGTGTACTGTTTTTCGGTAAACTATCTGTCATACTTAATAGTTGTACCGATTCATCGAATTCCGTTACCGTAAATGAGCAAAACGTTTTCTGAGAAAGTTTTGGTTCCTTTATCTAGTCACCACGTGTTAAACATATCGTACTGTTTTAAATACTTCACGCGTGATTGTTGAGGGAGAAAGCTCATTTGTGCATTATTAACAGTTTCAGTCAATTCTGTTGGCGTCAAATAAACTTCCTCGTCGCTCCACTCATTTTAGGTTTTTCACTTGTTTTCAAGTTTCTTGTTTTTAACCTAAGGTTTTAACAATATGACGTGAAAAGAAACTGGCGCGCGCAAATCAAATTTAAAAAAAAGTACACCAAGAAGGTTCCGAGTCTGAGTTTTTAACAAATTAAAGAAGATTGTATGTAAAATTCGACACCATGGAGGGAGAAGTAAATAGGTTTAATGATGTTTTGAATTCACAAACTTAGTGCACACGATGTTCTAAATTCAACTTACTTTATCCTCTAGCGGATAAAAACGGCTTTTGCACTCAGATATCGAGGAGCAAAAATACTCTTTCCGAGATTGGGGGATGAAAAGTATATTCTATCTATCTATCTATGTGTAGTATAAAGTGAACATGTAAACTGGAAATTAAAGCAAAATCTTTCAGGGTTCTGTTGTACTACCAGGATCCCCCTAGCGTGGGGTACCATTGTATAAGCCTATTGATATGAAGGAAATGTTTCGTACATCACTTTTTATCAGGTGTACTGTTTGCGAAATATGTCCCGCCAAGGTAGCTGGCAATATGTCCTCCTCTGCAATTTTTAAACTATGCAATGTAGAAATGTTTCTAGCAATGTTTGTTTGTTTGTAGAAATTTTTTCCGTTTGTTTTGTATGTTTAAAGTAGCTAATTATCTAAAAATTGAAATTCCTCATCTTCCACATTGGTAAACCTTAGTAAAACTCTCTTTAAAAACTATTTCAGCCAAAATTTTCATTATAACTTTTAGAGTAATAGAGAAAACTGCAAAATACTTAAGACGTCCTAGTTCAAAGGTCATTGACCTCAGAAATAAATATCTTAGCAATCAATGCTCTTAGGAGCTTTTTGTTTGATTACACCTTACTACCATTACCATTTTTCTATTTGATTAGTTAGTATTTGCAATTACAAACACAACTACGGAAACCTTACGTACTAACATCGACCATACACCCCATAGATGCCTCATAACAGGCGACCGATGTCTGCAACACAAATGTGCATATGTGTGTGTAGGTATTTCATAGATATGAAATTTCACTAATGTAGGTCGCCACTATTCGCTGCTTGAAATCTTCAAATCAGTTTCGACAACTTACATGAGCTGTCAAAACTGCCGCGTTAGTAATTATAGCCAATAGCTGCCTTAGGAGGACCAATCGGATTGCAGTACCCCGCCTCAGCTAGTGGCCGAATTCACTATACGTATTATATTCCGCTGGATGCGGAAAGCGCAGCACCGGTCGTTGTGGCCACAGAAATAGATAGAGTAGTCTATCTTTGTGGTTGGGCGATGCTTGGGGGAGGCCTATGTCCAGCAGTGGACGTCTTTCGACTGAAATGATGATGATGATGATGATGATTATGATGATGATGATGACGATGACGATGATGATGATGATGATGATGATGATGATGATTATTGTATTCAACATTAGACGTCTATTGGGTTGTATGCTCGTTGGGTACTAAGCATAGCCCGACATGATCTTTGTAAGTTTTTTAAATTAACAACAGTATATTATAGACCAGTTGCTCTGCTAATTACTAATGAGACACTTTGTTACAGAAAATGGCTGGAAGAAATTGCACTGGCGAGCAAACAGGGCCGTAAACCATCGTTACTTCGTGCAATGACCAAGGCTTTCTGGATGAGTTACGCGCCTTCCGGCATTATGTTCCTCATACAAGCACTCATACTCAAGTGAGTAATTTTGTTAACCATTGGCAGTAGTCACGCAAATCTCACATTATGCCAATTACTTATCATTTGTTGGTATTTGCCACCATCCTGTGTTGCAGCTGGATTATTTTTGACCTGCTTGCACTTGAAAAAATGGACAAAATGATTTATTTTTCTGGAACATGGCAGTACTGGCAAATCCTAAACCAAAAAAGATACAGGAAAATTTTCTTTGGAGACATTTGCATTTTTTAACTAAAATTATATTGGGTTAATTAGATTTTTGGTCAAGCGCGAACTTTGCTTCAAAATCAATAAAGTTGGGCAAACATTTCTTTACACTAATATATAGTAATAATATACAGGATATTAAATACCAAAGATTATCTAATAGTCACTACAATATGTTTACAGTATTTTATCTACCTTCAAGGCTAATTTTATGTATCAAAATGAATAATGTACGGAAAATCCTATCTATCCGATTATAATGGAATTTACTATATTAATTTCAATAAAAACACATTTTCAAATACGAGAGGTCGCTCAATGGTCAAAATTCGACCGTAATTCATAATTTTTACTAACTACCTATGCCGAAAAAAAAGGTTTTTTCAATACCTTTTATTTTTTTTAAAGATTGTCAAAAGCTACTAAACAAAAAAAAAGATGATTGGTTGACAAACAGAGGAGAAAATGGTACTGAACCGTTTTTTCTTTGCCTATTTATATACAACGTGTATCAGAAATGCGTGCTCATTCAGGGCATAGCATAAAATAACTTTTAATATGGGAACAACCCTGAAATCGCGAAATACTATCAGTTTTTCCCTACTAAATCATCGATGTCGCCCGACAAAATGTATGGATCAGCTGTTTTTTTTTTCGCGTTCTCAGGTTTGGTCCCATAGTAAAAGTTTTTCGATAGCATCCCCTAAATAAGGTCTTCAAATATAACCACGCATCAGAAATGCGTTACACGTATAAATTCCGACATAATCTCACTTTCTTTTCCAACGAAGTCAACTTTATATAACTATAACTCGCATAGCTTATAACTAGCATAAGCTTACAATTGTTATTATTTTTATTGTAGCTAACTATAAAGGTCCTGCATTGTTTATCCGAAACATTTGAAGTGGTGAATCTACATAACATAACAAACAACATTTACTATGGAACCAACCCAGAAATCGCAAAAAAAAATCAGTTGGTCTTTACATTTGTGTTCACTTAAAACGATAAAATGTAGGGACCACCAGATTTTTTTTTCGCGATTTTACGATTGGTCTTGTAGTAAAAGTTGTACATAATGATGAGTAGATTCACCACTTCAAATATTTGGGATCAATAATTTAGGACCTTATATAACTTGGTTCTAACATACTACTTTTTACCAGACCTTTCCAACCAGTGGTGTTGAGTATGATGCTCACATACTGGGAGCCGGGCTCCAACATGTCCTACGAGCAGGCAGTGTACTGCGCCACCGCCGTCATCATGATGTCACTCTTCATCGCCTTCCTCAACCACCACGGCACCTACTCCACTCAACAATTCGGCATGAAAGTCCGCATCGCCGCCTGCTCACTTATTTATAGAAAGGTAAAACTTCAACAATATTAACAACATGTTTTTACAGTACAGTACATGGTCAACAAAAACACAACCTATTTAGAAAAATTATCTCTCTATGAAAAGTACCTAAAACAATTACATTAATAGCACCACTGAACCCTTTATCAATTTCTTACTTGACTCTGAAAAAGTCTCTAAAGAAAAATAACGTAACTAAACAGTGGCTTGTTATCATAGGAAAACTCAAAAATATGTCGTATAAATGTTGATTAACTAACTAATTTGTTAAACGCATTTACACTTGTCTTGTCTTCCGATAAATGTGATCGAGGAGCAATGACAATTTTATGGGAGGTTATTTCACTTCGTACGAATCATTACTTCTAGTGTATTTTATTTTTCATATTTCATCTAAGGTTAATAATAGAAGGACGCCATCGGGCAAGATTTCATAAATGTTTTTGCATAAAACTATGAAAGTATATTTTTTACAACATGGCGATTTGAATTTGAATGACCCTCGGAACGGTGAGAGTTGGGCGTCAATCGATCTTACACTGATATTTGAATAAAAATCTTTTATGCATAAGGAACTAGGCTTTAACTTGTTTTAAAATAAATAATATAACTAAAACCAGAACTGTCATGTAAGTGTGTAAGATTTTATCAGGTTCTTTTACCTGTTAATATAAATCAATTATACTATTCAACCTTTGATCACAGTCTCATTTATAATAAGCAGTTAGTTGTTGCTACAAATGTTTTTTTTTACAATTTATTATGAACAAAATACACACTCGCACCAAGTTGCAGCTAATTATGAAACCTGACAAAGTAAGTAAATGCTAACAAACTCAACCTTAAAATAAACAGACTTTTTCTTCTTGACCAGGTAATGCGTATGAGTTCCGGTGCGCTGGCGCAGACGACAGCGGGACAAGTCGTTAATCTGTTGTCGAATGACGTGAACCGTTTCGACTACGCATTTATCTTCACACATTTCATCTGGCTACTTCCTCTCCAAGTCATCGTTGTCGGTTACCTCATATACTTAAAGATCGGCTATGCAGCCATCGTCGGTGTCATTGGCATTGTGTTGCAGACCATACCGGTTCAGTGTACGTATGTTTTTGATGTTATTGTTTTGTCAGGATGTTGAAGCAATTGTTCATTTAGGACTGAGAATACAACAAAAGAAAAAACGGATGAGCAGCGATACATAGGTACTATAGTGATAGTTCTTCTATAAAATGATAGTGTATGTCAGAACAACTACGATAATAGCAATTTAGGTACATTAGCATTGTATTAAATACATTCAAATTACTGCCTCGTTGGTCTAGTGGTCGCAAGCGCCACTGCTGAGCGTGGGGTCCTGGGTTCGATTCCTGGGTCGGGCGAAGTGTTATTGGGTTTTTTCATTAGGAAATTCTCAGTAGCAGCCCGGAGTCTGGATTTGTGCCCGGTTAATGGCAATAGGCTCACCCCCTATTACATGGGACTATAACATAACTGGCGAAATGTGGGTGTACTATACACCTCTGCCTACCCCTTCGGGGAAATACAGGCGTGATGTTATGTTGTTGTAGTTGTTCAAATTAATGTTTTCATGGAATAGGGCATTGACTCTATTTATGATAGAAAAATGTGACATAGAACATGAAGGAAAAATTATACACAAATAGTAAACAAAAACACCAGAAAAATACAAAACAAAATATTATTATGGAAACCATAATAATATTTTGTTTTGTATTTTTCTAAATCAAGAATGATCAATTTCGTGTTATGTAATTTCAATTAAAAAGCGTAAAGCCCATAAATTCACGTCGGCCGATCAAAACGTGTTTTAGGTGTGCAATGCATCTTTTAAAAAAAGGTGAGTAATAAAAATATTAAACCTGCTTATTATTCCTGCAGCTTACATGAGTAAATTGGCGGCGAGGTTACGAATGAAGACGGCGTGCAAAACCGACGAACGCGTGCGAATTATGGACGAAATTATTAACGGCATGCAGGTATGTTGATCTGGATATTGTAATGAGTTAACTTCATATTAAGATTGAACTAGGTCAGTAACAAAAATATCTAGGTACACATTGTTGTTAAAAATATAAAATTTTCTCACGTGCCGTTACAAATTTCTGGTCTGGGGCCAAATGCCCCAGACCAGAAATTTGTAAAAAATTATTAATGATTGAAGTAGATGGTCATGTTGGTGTTCTTAATTAACCAAAACAAAAAAGCATATTTTTTAGGTTTCCGTACCCGAAGGGTGCCAAACGGGACCCTATTACCACGGAATATCTAATAGTACTAACGTACAGAACGGCCACTCACCGCCCCCCGCCAATTTAAGTTCCTCACCCGCGCCCCGCACGTGCCCGCAGTTTGGCGGCAAGTTGGGCTGCAATATTCAATGGATGTCAATCGCCAGTCGAGTGCGTTACGCAATGTTTTTTGGTCTTTGTAGTTGTATTTTAATTGTAAATGGTAGTGTATTGGGCTTTACACGGATGTGTGTCTACATCTAGACAAGGAAACAGAAGATTTTTTCGATTTCCGATGGATGAAATAAGGTTAGCCACAATAAAACCCTTGGACGAATTTTATTCGTCCAAGATAAAACCTTTATAGGTAGAACTACAGAACAGCGAGCATTTAATTTTACAATTAAACGATTTTTTTGTACTTTGCCAGTTATGACAAAAAGGAAAAAATAATGTGCTTGTAATAATAATAATATAATCTTTATTTCGGATCAAATTAGGTATCCATATTTTGTTAGTAACATAAAAGCTGCTTGAAAGCAGATTCCTTTGAGTACCTATTTATTGTATATTATTAAATGTAGGTATCTACTTACCGCGAGAGTTTAATTTTACAACTATAGTGAGAGATTGTTTACTGTAAAATTACGTACTTATGATAAGAGAGGAATGAATTATTATAAATTGTAATGCTTGCAGATTTCATTTTATTACCAAGCTTCGTTAATATATCATATTCATCATACAATACATCGATAATTCGATAGGTATCATTACCAACCACTCATGCTATCAAGTGCCTCGGCTCGGGTCCGGGACGTAGGGCCCAAATGTCGGCCCCTTAAGTAAAACCCAACTTCCAGACCTTACCACAGCTACACCTTAACCACACATAACCACAGTTTTTTGACCGAAATGTACAGACTCAGTGGCCAAAATACATACTCATACGCAATTATACTAAATTACGTTGGTATTGGCATCATAAACGTGAACCTACATGGAATTTAAACCTAGCTATCAGCATAAACGTATTAAGGGGCCGAGTTTAGGTGGGGGCTGACATTATGGCACTTTATGCTACGCATGCGATAACATTGTAGCTGCGTCACATATTTATGTCATTAAATAAAATGAATCTCGACTTCCCAATATTTTAATAATCTTATAAATAATAATTCAGTTCACTACAAGTGACGTTATGATAAACGCGTACCTTAGTAGTTAAGTGAAATATGAAAGATGTTTACTTAAAAAAGAATCATGGCGAATTTTATACAAAAAATAAAGATTTTTAGAGAAGTTGGAATAGTTTTAATATTGATCCTTGGTATAGAATAACTTTCGGCGTTTAAAATATTTTTAGAACTCTGGAAAAAAAACGTAATATTTCAAAGTAAGTCATTTGAAATTTAGATTTTAATAAGCTTCAGTAATGTGACTCAGTAGTACGAGGTCTTTATGTAACAATTTACAATAAATAAAACTATCAATTTACTGCAGCTAATTAAAAATACAAAATTATTTTCTTCGCCATCCGTACAAAGTCACTGCGTTCGTGCGCAAAAATAACTTCCGCTACACAAGCTAACGCCATCTCTGAGAACTACTGAGAAGCGTTTGGAACGCAGTCGGCATTTCGAGCGGCAAGCAACCCTATTCATTCACGTGTGTACGTGTTTGTATAAGACGTAAGCTTGCGTATGTAGGCGGTGCTAGCATTCCTATGGTATTGAGTGGCCGGGGTGTGCTATTACTCTCGCTACGCTGTCCGTCCGTCCGTCCGTCCGTCTGTCTGTCACATGGCTGTATCTTTTGAACGGTAATAGGTAACCGGTTGAAATTTTCTCAGAATATGTGTTGCTATGAAGTGTATCACGACAAATACTAAAAACAAGAAAAAGTCTAAAACCAAAGGGGGTCCCCAGTCCCCATACAAGAAACCTCAAAAAACATGCATCTTTTTCAACGTTTTTGTTCCTGCTCTATCTTCAAAATGGTAATATATACCAGCGTCAAACTTGGTCAGATTATAGTGCATATTATGTAGTTTAGCAACAAATACTAATAATAAGACAAACATAGACATATGTGGTGGTACCTGCGTAAGAAAGACATGCAAAAATTCATATTTCGCGCGCTGTGTGTTGATGTATTTTGATAAACTCTCGTAAATTAAATCAGTTTTTATGGGGTATCAGGTCGTTGAGAGGTACGGAACCCTTAATGCGTGAGTCCGATTCGCACTTGGCCGGTTTTTTATAGTATAGGATGGGGAAATGAGCTAAAGGCCCACCTGATGTTAAGCGATTACCTTTGCTCAAACAACTTCAATACCACCTAGGATGTTGCCTAAATGGTACCTACCGCAAGTCGGTTCGCCAAACCGAAACATGAAGATAGAAAATCTCATCTGCCACTGTTCAATACTTACACAGTGTTACAGCACAGTGATTGTTAACCGCGCGATTTTTAT